>JALXJV020000022.1:15435873-16052882 GCA_024633595.2 Lepomis macrochirus | reverse complement strand
CTCTAAGCACTGATAGCTAACACCGAGCTAATTTGTATCTGTGTGTAGTGAATGACAACCCGCGTCACTTTAGCTTAGCACTAGCAAAACGAAAGCCAACTGCCAGAACATAAATGAACAAAATACTTTTTTTCACTTCAGTTTCTCGGATACACGTATCTGCCCGTCCATTAATGTTGGCCTTGTCATGTATGTATCCGATCGGTTCGACGTCTCATCAAATAGCGCTACGTTGTAAACATTTCAGTAAACATCTTTTCACTTTAGCTATCAGTGAATTTTACAATGCCCCGCCACTGCTACGTCAGCCTATCACTTCCCTGCATTAGTATTGGGTTGTTTTTTCACCCTAATCAAAGGCTCTCAGGCACAAATCCCGCCCTGATCCCGCCTCGATCACTGGGATTAAAGGTCGTGTTTCTCACCAACCCTGCCTTCAACCCTGATTATCTCCTACGCCTAGCACTTAAATGTAACGCATTTGATTTGTTGGTGTTTCTTGTCAGCGTGCAGCTTGAGCTTGTCTTTCTGACAGACTAAATTCAGGGCAACAGGGCACCAAATTACGAAGGCCGACCGTTCATTGGCTAACGCCGGAGCGTGACGTAGTTCTACATAGAAACCAACAAAGTGGAGGGTGCAGCAACGCAGGGGGAGCCCGATGTTTTTTTGTTTGGTTGTTTTTTTTAGGAGGAGCCCAATGGTTCACGTGGTCAGATCCCACAGAACAAAACTATGAGAGCATGTTATTTGTGTGGTGACTGGAACAGTGCATACAGAAGTAACAATGAGTTCCAGTTGCCTGCGCTGACTCCACTGTATGTGGGCCAAGTCAGGTAAATCAGGTAAAAGAGGTAAGATTTAAAAAACACATTCTAACCAGTCTATCACCAGCTGTTCCTAAACATTTTAAGCAATGCACCCCTTCTACATCTTGACCGGATTGTTGCACCCCCAAACTCTTTCTCGAAGTGTATGAAATGTTTTAGCATGTGCATCATTAGCTTCCCTTGCTTAGCCCATTAATATAGGCACTGTCATGTCAGAAAGGGCTTTGAGCATAAGCACACGCACCTATGGTACCACCTAAGAAAAATTGTGGCCCTCCTACCTGTCTTGTGAGCCATGTAAACAATTTGCCATTGCTGCAAAGCCGTACCTGACACTGCAGTGCTCTCACCTCTCCTTTAAACAGTCTGTCTCTGTAATAAGCCGGAATGGAACAGCTCTTCTAGAAAATACCACGCTGATTTGAATTCACCTCTGCGCACTAACTCAATCCTCCATTAGGCTCTGAGCTGCAGTATCTGATGCCGCCTGTAGACCTCTAGCTGTGTGTTTACTGGCTGAGGCTGCCTGTATTTCACCTGGGTCTGTGTGACCTGCTAAAGACATCTGGACTGGATCTATGCTAGTACTGGATTTGGATCAGCTGTGCTTGCTTATGATCCAGAATGGACAAACTTCAGCATAGCCCCTGTAAATTATAAATATTAGTACTTGCAAGATATTAATGTTATCAGCTGCTTCGACTCCATTCAAACTCGCTATCCAGATTTCCTTTAATACATTTTCAAAATACTTCAAAATACTATTACTATGAGTATGCGATGTTTATTATGTACTGAAAGATGTACATCCATATTGCCCAGTCTGCCCTGCTATTCAACATTTTAATAGTCAATGTGAATCCAATGGTTTCCATGTTGCATTAGTCCAGAGTTGTAACTAAGCCTTCACTGAGAGACAGATAATTGTCTCGTTTTAAAATGATGTGTGCCTAGGAGGAGTGCCCAGCTGCTCACGCTGACGGCAGTCCGATGTTTACTCTTGTCCAGTCGCTTACTCAATCACTCTCTCTTTTTATCTTCCTCACTTCCTCTGACATCTTCTTCGGTCTCTTCACAGCCTCTGCCATGATATCCATAGAGCGCAGGATTTTAATGTTACATAGCACAGTGGCTAGCGAAGATGTGCAGACTTTCCAATTTGTCACATTTATGTTAAAGTAAATAACTAAAATATCGACTGAAACTGTAAGCAACTGAAACTAGTCTAATAATAGTCTAATAATCTGGTTTTCCATGCCAGCTAGTTGTGACAGCATGCTTTCTCTTTCCACACTCTGCAAATCTGTGATGCCACATGAAAGCTGTGTGAGGTCACAAGTGATCATAGTGATCATAGTGTATATCACTATGATTTGGGGATGAAAGATATACAATATATATGTATATATATATATATATATATATATATATATATATATATATATATATATATATATATATATATATATCTTTCATCCCAAAGATATTTTTGAATTGTAACATCACTAATGTGATGTTACAATTCAAAAATAACTGACTTCATACATGAGATACATGAAATACTTGGGAGAAGTTGCATTAATAGACTTCTATTTACACATATTGGACTCACCAGCTTGGACTCGCCCCTTAGAAATGTTTTTAACGTATGTAAGAACATGTTCGCATTTTGTAAGGCTGCAACTAATGATTATTTTCATTTATCATTATTTTCTCAATTAATCAATTAGTTTTTTGGTCTATAAAATGACAATTGTGAAAAATGTTGATCAGCCAAAGGTCAAGAAAATGTCTTCAAATGTCTTGTTTTTTTCCACAACCCAAAGATTTTCATTTTACTTTGATAGAGGACTAAAGAAACCAGAAAATTTTCACATTTAAGCTGGAATGAGTTAATTTTGAAATTCCTTGCTTAAAAAATAGCTTGAAATGATTATCAAAATATTTGGTGATTAATTTAGTAGTTGAAAACTTAACCAATTAATTGTTGCAGCTCTGGTATATTGTAAGAAGGATTCGCAAATCTGAAACACAAATACTGCCTGACATTACTTACACCAATTTTCAGATTGACGTCCATGGAGCTAACCCAAATTCATGATCTTATAATCCAACTATTCAGTCTGTCTAAAAAAAAAAAAAGGGGGACACATGGCCTGGTTGGCAGTGACGTCAGCCCTAAGACGTCTTTTGATTGGCTTTTTTATACGCCTTGACAGACAAATAGTGGTGCAGCCTCTGGTGCCAAAAGCACACACATTATTTATCCTCTGAGTTTTTGGAAGCAGATTGCTGACGTGTGTGATGATCAGGCTGTTGGCTGTATTTCTGCTGTATCTGCTTACATCTACCTGTCAAATAATTTTTTGGAGCATCCAAAAATGTTCCCAAATCTGAGTCAGCTGAAAAACAAACAACACAGAAACAACACAGCAGGCGGCAAGAAAACAACTCTGCACTCACACAGCCCTACATTCACTGTCCAGGTTCACATTAAGCAGAATGGAAATCCTGCAAACACCAACAGGCAGAAATACAGATTTGTGAAAACATTACATATGAGACATCCTGCACCGGAAAGAGCTGAGAAGCCTTTTGCATCAGACACAGAGCCTCCTCTCAGCCTCTGTGAGTCTGTTTCTCTAAACCGTTGACCTTTGCAAATGAGCACGCTGCATCATTGTGAGAATTGGTGTTTCTGGGCGGTGCAAAGTGGAGTAGAGCACATCAGAGCGCAGGATATCTGAGCACAGCAGAGCGCAGAGAGGCAGGCACATCCGCCGCTGGAGGGATCAAATCTGTACCATCTGACGCTCAAGGATTTATGGGTTTAGTCAAAATTGCTTTTCCCACTGTGGAGATTAAGCACCGTAGGATGTTTTTCCACTCAGGCCGTATAGTATAGCCCAGTGTAGCTGCTGCCGTTGTTTGCAGTTTTTCCTCCCTCTTATCAGCTCCGGCTCTGGAGAAGGGAATGTCTCAGGAAGGCAGAGTGCTCCGAATCCTGGAGGGGAGTAGATTCTGACTGACAGGAGAGGTCCGTCCTCTGGGGAATGTGAACCATGCAGGTGGATGCTGTTCTTGTGCTCTTCTGTGTTTGGCTCGCGGGTGCAGCCGGGAAGATGGCCCTGTCAAGGGGTCACAAGCTGGAGACATACAAACAGAGCAGGTAAAGTCAAAGGAGTCACAGACATATCAAAGAAAACATGGTTTTATTTTCTCAACGGGATGTGTGACAGTTTTAAATTAAGCATTTAATGCAAAATCTGTATCTTTAATTTGTTAAAGCTCATTTTCCCCATAAAGGTGTCCATGTGTAATATATATATATATATATATATATATATATATATATATATATATATATATGTATATATATATAAAATGTAGTTTACACAGTGTTGTCCAGTGTTTCCTGTGTCACCTGTGCTGCTCCCTCCCCCTCTATAACCAGACTTATTCAGACAGCAGATTGGAGACGAGTGAGAGAGGGAGACCTAAATCCCCACATCTATTTATGTACTACTGTTGAATGCTGTGTACTCTTGCCCCACAACTGCCGCAGGCAGTTAATGACTGTTTTCCCCACCGGCAGCAGTTGTAGTCAATGTCATTTTCAGGTGATTATTTAGGCTAATTGCTGCCTCGTTAATGCATCCATTGGATTAAATGTTTTAGTCTGGACTGAACCAGAACAGGGAATCGTTAATGTGTCCTCAATTCTACATATTATTGATTGAATTGGCTGTGACATTAGAGGTGATGTAAATAGAAATGATGTGTTAGAATGTTAGATGTTTTATGTTTTTTATGTTTTCCCCTACAAAACTCTGAAATACAGTTTGGACAAAGGACTCTGATTACTTTAAATCATTTTGTTAATTTTGAGCATATAATGGAGAATAAAGTGGAGACAGTGTGACAGCAAATCGGTGAGAAGAAATACCATTTTGAGAAAGTTATATTCAATACTTGTGAATATAAAGTGGGACTCAGAATGATGTTATTTTCACAAATGCTGAATCTCATTTCTCAATTCGTTTGGTTTCTACAATGAATGCAAATAGCTAAAAAATATAAAATCACAAGTTCCCAGAGCCAGTGGTGACAGCTTAGACTGCCTCGTTTAGTCTGACAGTCCAAAATCCCAAAGAATTTTAGTTTACGATCACATAAGACAGAGAAAAGCAATAATATTCACATTTAAGAAGCTAGAACAAGGGAAGTTTTGCCAATTTTGTTTTAAAATGACTGATTGATTATCGAAATAGCTATATACATTTTCTGCCAATCCACTAAGCATTTCCGCTCTAATAAGAATATTAGATGTTTAGATTAGCTGTTAAGTGCAGTATGTGGAGGTGCATCTTCTCTTGTGGTGGAAGAAATGTGACTTTAACAGTACAAAATAAGCATCATAGTTTTTGATTAGAAATGCAAATATGACAATTACTTCAGTAAATCAGTTACATTTGAAACATATATTGCAACATAAAAACACAACAGAGGTAAGGTATTTAAAAAGTTGAATGCTCATCTAAAAATTCTATTTTGTCCAAAATTAATTGAATACCTTCTAGATGGCTATGAACACCCGACGAGAGCAATACCAGATCTATGAGGAGAGAAAAACACATACCAGGGCTGCAACTAATGATTATTTTTTTCATTTGTCTGTTTATTATTTGGACGATGCCATGTTTATTTTAGATCTGAACAACACTGCAATCAACACTTGCTTTCGAGAATACTAGCTTTCATGTGACACACAGAAAATAAGGAGAAAAATACACATTACTTTCCAGACCTGTGAAGATTAAACTTTTCCCCAGCATTTTCTACTCACAAATGCACCTATTCTGTTGTAGAAATAATGGCAAAGAGTTCATCTATAGCTTGAGGCCCTCAAGTGAAAAACTTGCATTAATCTCTTGTGAAGATGATAATATTTTCCCAAGCAGGCAGCTCTATGCGCCTCTTAATGCTATCAGCGTTGAATGATTTGCATCCACTTAATATATTCAACAAACCCTGTCAAATTATAATCCCCCTGCCTTTAGATACATTATCACTTTCCATGCTATAAGTGTTGTTATTTATAGAGCAGAGGAGTCGTCAAACAGCAGTGTGCTCACTATTAAGGCTCTTCTGTTTAAGTGAAATAAATGTGTTTGACATGATGTACCTGCCAGTTCTTATATATGACATAACTGTCAGAGTGCATGACAAGGCAGGAGTGATGTTACTGAAGGGGCATTTGTGTTAAACAATGCAAGGTTAAAGCTGTCTTTTTAAATCTAAACAATCCGCCATGAAATTACAGTCATTCAAATTGATCATCGCAGCCCTAAGGTGATTAAGATGATCATTAAGTATAAGAGGAGCACAATTGTAATCGTCTGTGGAAAATCTTCAGAAGACAGAACGCACAAGTGGCTCAAAGCTGCACTGTAATCTCTTTACACCAGTCGCCATGTTATCAAATCTGTGCCTCACTGCTTTTTGTTTTTTTTCTACCCAACTAGTTAAAAGTCCTCTCACATCAGTCTTCTCTCTGCTGACACACAGTGTCTGAGAATACAAATCAAACATAAATCTTCCTCCTCTTTTTTTGCGGGGAAGGGAGGAATCTCAATATACTTATGCAGAAGTCAAACTCTTCTCCCTGTTTCTCATCACTCCACCCCTCCTCTCTTGTGTGTGTGAAATTGCAAAAGCGTCTGGATGCTGCTGGCGTAGGTTGTGGGTGTTTATACTACATTACTTAGATTTTTTTTCTCCACATGCTTCCTTGAGGAGGAAGAGTGTAGAGAGGGGGATTTGTGTAGGACAGCAGAGTGACACGAAAAAAAAACATCTGAGGAAAAAACATTTAGATTATTTTGAGCAATCACTTAATTTATGGGTTATAAAAGCCACACATTTTTATTAAAATGAATTCCCCTGCTTGTTTTTCCACACTTACACAGAAAAAAATCAAAAGCATAATAAAAACTATAAAAGTAACTAATCTCAATAAATAGATCCACATTAGCATGGGTGCATAAATTACTGCTGTACAAAGCCAAAATGCAGTAACTAGGTATTTAGGCTAGTCAAAACCTAACCTGACTTGTTGATTTTTATTTTGACACATAACTTTCAGACAAATGTGTTATTGAAATAAGAATGTTTAATTAGCAGTTATAAGAAAACACCGCTACAAGTCAAACTAAAAGGTCAACAACATAAAGCAAGAGCGCCAACTCAAACTAGCTAGTGAGTCAGCCAAGCCCACGGCTAACCCTGAATAAAGCTAAATTTACTTAGTTTCCCCACCCACCATTTTGTGTAGTCAAAATCTATGAATTTTGATTAACTAAGATCTTGGTAATTTAGTTCCAGTCATTAAGAATAAAAAATGCTGAACTATCTTGCTTAAGAAGTAGCTAGCTTTGCTTAGCAGAGTATCAGTAACTACAGCTTATATGCATTTGACTATTACACATTGGTGCTACTTTTAATTCACATATTTAAATGTAGTGAAAATTGTAAATCCATTTTATATTACTTTCACAGTAATGACTAACAAATGGTCAATGGAAAGCAGAAAGAATGCATTTAGTTTGTTTGCCTTTGTTATAAACCCCGAAGTCCTAGTAAATGTTTTTTGTTGTAAAGAAGTCTAAAGCAATGCACACATGCAGGTTCATGGCTGCAGAGCAAAAACAGCGTCAGGCCACACATAGCAGAGTAGTGTGCAGACAGGCGGCGGTCTGCTGTGTGGTGTAAGCAGGGTAGAGAGGGGGATTGGAGATGCATTTCTGCCAAGAGGATTAGGAACCAGCTGCTGGATGGATGCAGACGGGTAGCACCCATTGGCCATCATAACACTGAAGCTTGCACACACAAAGACCCTCTTCTTATTGTTTCATTAGGGGTCCAAGCCCGAAGTGGGCTGGGAACCCGCGTTTGCAAGGCAACGCGGTTCCCATACCACGAAGTGGCAGGGAACCCTATTGTATTCGTTAGGATTTTTATTATTTTTTTTCTTCCGTGCACGATTCCACTACTGCAGCATACCCCGTAAATGCTAGGAACGCGAATTTCGCGATGTAGGTAAACAGGCCCAAGAGTACCTCAGACACAAAAATTCGCACACGTCTACCACTAGGTGGCGCTGTGACAAATTTTTCGCGTTTGGGCTTGGAACTCCCGCCTACGAAGGCGGATATGGAAAACCTTATATCCACGCGTTCGGGGGATCCTGCTGAATCACGTGGTATAGGCCACGCCCATTTCCGCCTAAACTTTTTTCGAGCTACATCGCGAAAACTGACTAGCCGCTCAGAATTAACTCCTCCGAAACCGCAAGTCCGATCAACACCAAATTTGGTGTGGACCATCTCTGGACACACATCATACTGGCTTGTGCTCCCCAGATCGATACGCGAAAAACTCTTCCGGCTATAAGCTAACGAATATTCACGCACAACGCTACTAATGCTAACTGATGTCATATCTTCGGTTTGGAATGGCCTATCGACACCAAACTCGGAGGACTTATGTGGGACGCCCCCCTGAGGGCCTGTGCAAAATTTGGTGCAACTAGCCTCTAGGTGGCGCTGTTTAACGCAAGAAATTAGTTCTGGTATAACCGCAAGTCGCATTGACGTGAACTTTGTGCCAAATTGTTCAGGATGGTCCCCTGACCTCAGAGACCAATGTGCATCCTAATGTGCCCATAGGTGGCGCTGTTATTGCAGATTAAGCACGCAAAAAAATAATCCCATTGACTTACATTCATTTTATATCTCCGGAACCGCAGGTCCGATTGACACCAAATTTGGGTCAATTCTTCCCCATGGGGCCCTGATGACACCTGACAAGTTTTGTACAGTTCGGCCAAAAGGTGGCGCTATAATGGAAGCTGGAATGCCATGAAAAAGCCCATTGAAATGAATGGGATTTCAAACCAGGCCACAATTTGCCTAGGTTAGGAATGGCCGATCAACACCAAACTTGGGGACCTTATGCGGCATTACTTCTGTAAGGTCTGTGTGACATTTGGTGTCAATCAGCCCAAAGGTGACTTTTTTAATAATTTATGAAAAAACACTCCCATTGACTTACATTCATTTTATATCTCCGGAACCGCAGGTCCGATTGACACCAAATTTGGGTCAATTCTTCCCCATGGGGCCCTGATGACACCTGACAAGTTTTGTACAGTTCGGCCAAAAGGTGGCGCTATAATGGAAGCTGGAATGCCATGAAAAAGCCCATTGAAATGAATGGGATTTCAAACCAGGCCACAATTTGCCTAGGTTAGGAATGGCCGATCAACACCAAACTTGGGGACCTTATGCGGCATTACTTCTGTAAGGTCTGTGTGACATTTGGTGTCAATCAGCCCAAAGGTGACTTTTATAATAATTTATGAAAAAACACTCCCATTGACTTACATTCATTTTATATCTCCGGAACCGCAGGTCCGATTGACACCAAATTTGGGTCAATTCTTCCCCATGGGGCCCTGATGACACCTGACAAGTTTTGTACAGTTCGGCCAAAAGGTGGCGCTATAATGGAAGCTTGAATGCCGTAAAAAGTCCCATTGAAATGAATGGGTTTTAAAACCACACCACAATTTCCCTAGGTTAGGAATGGCTGACCAACACCAAACTTCAGGATATTATGCGGCATGACTTCTGGAAATGCTGTGTGAAATTTGGTGTCAATTGGCTAAAAGGTGACTATATAAATAATTTATGAAAAAACACTGCCATTCACTTACATGCAATTTATATCTCCGTAACCACAAGTCCAATTCATACCAAATTTGGGTCAAATGTTCCCACTGGGTCCTTGATGACACCTGAAAAATTTGGTGAAATTCGGCCTAAAAGTGGCGCTATAATAGAAGCTCAAATGCCATCAGAAAGCCCATTGAAATTAATGGGATTTCAAACCACACCACAATTTGCCTAGGTTAGGAATGGCCGATCAACACCAAACTTGGGTATCTTATGCGGCATGACTTCTGGAACTGATGTGTGAAATTTGGTGTCAATAGGCTAAAAGCTGACTGTATTAATAATTTATGAAAAAACACTTCCATTCACTTACATACATTTTATATCTCCGTAACCACAAGTCCCATTCATACCACATTTGCTTCACATGTTCCCACTGTGTCCCTGATAACATCTGACAAATTTGGTGCAAATGGGCCTAAAGATGGCGCTGTAATCGATGCTGAAATGTATCGATAAATCCCATTCGTTTCGATGGCATTTTCAAACGCGGGACGTTTCGCCTATGTTTGGAAAGGCCCGTCGAGACCTAACTTCGAGGACATTATGCGGCACGGTGCGGGAGCCGGACGACTTCAGCGCCCTCCGCGGGGCTGGGGGGCGAGTTTCGCCAGGGGGCTTGGACCCCGCTTACAACTGCTTGCAGTTCTAGTTTTGATCTTGTGTTTTTTTCTGTTTTTTGCAAGCTCTTCACCCCAACCCCCTTTCCTCTGTGGTATTTCCTTAATGCATGTTTATGGTTGTCACAGGGATTTGGCCCTGTCTGTTGCAGCATGCTCTATTCTAATAATCCATTTTAGGTTTTTGGAATCTTTTATTACTTACTTTTTCTTCTCCCCCTCCCTCTCTCTGCTCGGGGCCTGAAGAGGCTGCCTAAAAGTGTACAGAGGAAGCCCTCTTGAAAAGTGACACCAGAGAAGAGCTGGATCTCTCTAAACTGAATGTGATGATAAAAAGCCCTTTTGCCCTGTGTGCAATTTGTAGATAAATGTCTGATGTAACAGGATGTACTAGATCTCTTTAGTGAGAAGTGAGAAGCATCAAAACAAAAAATATTGTTCCTACTATAAACCCATGTAGATTTAGGCTTGAAACTGATATAAATTCTTTCAAAATTAAAGCTGCAGCTATCAGTTCTTTTCATTATTCATTAATCTGCAGCCTTTTTTGTCTATTAAATTGCACAAAATGGCAAACAACACCTAGTCATAATTTCACAGAGCATATTTAAATTGATCATTTTTTCAAACCAAGATATCCAGTTTACCACCACATATGATATATAAAAAAGCATCAAATCTGTAAATTTAAGAAGCTGCATTAGCAGTTTTTGCTTCAAAAATTACTTATCGATTGATTAGCAGAATAGATGATTACTTTTTTGTTGATCAACTAAATTACTAAAATGCCAATGTTGTTAGCTCTAGCCAAAATATATAAAACGTATTTACGGTTGCAAACAACAATTATTTTCATTATCAGTTCATTAGCCAATTCTTTTCTTGATTAACTGTTTATAATTTTGTCAATTAAATAGTCAGAAAATAGTGAAAATGGCCTGTTATAATTTCCCACAGTCCACCGTGATGCCTTCAAAGGCTTTTGAAATGATTTTTGTTTAAGAAATTGATTAATTGACTCATTGTTGCAGCTCTATATGTATTACAACTGAAAATGTAACCTAGTAAAGAAAAACACAATTTGATAATGAATGTTATTTTCAATGTTGCATTTCAGACGTAAAACGGAAGAAAACAATAAAAGCTCAGTTATCTCAATTACTCTGAATTATGTTGTGCTGCTGCCATATGTTCTTATAACTGCTTGTTTATTACTGTTTGTTTACTATCAGGTCGCGAAGAGAGACCAGAATGGAAGGAGGTGTAGGCCACAAATCCGGAGGGTGAGTTTTATACATCTTTAATTGAAACATCAAAGTAATATCCATTCTTTTGCTAATTTATTGACATTAAAGACAACACACTACAAATCCCCAAAGGCTAATTGTGACCATGTGTCTCCCTTTTCTTTTGTTTTGCAGCCCAATTTACAAACGAAGTCCAGACATGACAAAATCTCCCATGACAAAATCTGAGCAGCTCCTGAGAATAGACGACCATGATTTTACCATGAGGCCAGCTTTCGGAGGTCAGAAAATATATGTTAATTTATGTTGTCAGGCTCAGTCGTCAAGTGTAGCCGGGTAAGATCTGTGCAGTGGTCATTGGTTAGGGCCAAACAATCCTATAAGCATTAAGCTCTTGGAGATCTTAATTACACCATCTACGCAGCTGTGCTGGAGTTTTCAATAGTAGCTCAGTTCTTTGCACTATAAGAGTGTTACTACATGTCTTTAACATCACAGTATATAAGAGGGATTTGATGGCAGCTTTTTGGACTGTAGGATTATCCTGAGATAAAGGCACACATGCTTTTGTTTTTCCTAGTAATGGAATATAGTTTTTCTTAGCTGTCTTATCTTTTTATTTCTCTTTTAAGGCAAACACGAAGGCTGTGCTACAAAAAAAAGTCAGCTACGGGGGCCTAAACTTTGAAGAGGAAACATGCTGTTTTTGTCAGACCACAACTACTTTTAATTATACGAAAATATAACCAAGTGACCCTTGCAGAATCCTTTTTCTGTGTCCGATTTCCACCATCAAGTGCATCTCCGCTGGAAGTGGAAAAGAGAGCTGGATTTCATCCACTGCTGCATCAACTTTGATCCATTATTGTGACCTAATTGCATTTGTGTACTATTGGAGGATGATGCAGAGTAGGAAGGCTGAAATAGGTCAAAAGTAGAATCCCAGCCAGACGGACGCAGGCGAGACAAAAGCAGTTGCTCTGTATTTGTGATTCATTGTTCTTTTTGGAAACGTGATTTCCACAACAAACAATCTCTGTAATGGTCATGCTGACTGCAGAGAAGCACGCTCAACAAGCTTCCATGTTGAAAAATAACACGTCTGTGGTTGTTATGCATTTCTGACACGAGTCTTTTATTTTTTAAGGTCCTCCAATACCTGTTGGAGTAGATGTTCAGGTTGAAAGTCTGGACACCATCTCCGAGGTGGACATGGTAAGTATGAAACAGCTTTCTGGTAAACTTTTTAAAATTACATATTACAGGCTACAAGATAAACATCAGTGGTGGAAAATAACTAAGTACCATACTCAAGTAAGTACTAGTAGCTCAAAACTGTACTGTAGTATTTCCATTTTCTGCTACTTTACACTTCTACTCCACTACATTTCAGAGGGAAATATTGTACTTTTCAATTCACTGAAATTCATCTGAAAGCGATTTTTACTAAGAGTTGTAAGAACATGTGAATTGTTAAAGGTTAAACCACTTTTACAAAAACAGAAAAACATTAGAGAGAAGTCTGATAAATTAATACATTTTTCCTCTTTCCTCTCTCATTTATCATCTCAAAACACATCAGATTTATCTTGTGACCCCTTTGAGGGCTGTGACCCCTAGGTTGGAAACCACTGAATTAAACAACCTAACTGTAAATAAAGTACAAGGGGCCATTTTACTGCACAACCACTACTTTTACTTTGATACTTTTAATGATAATATTTAATATTTAATATTTTTGTAATGGAGTATTTTTAAATACTATTATCGTTGTGTTGGTGCTTTAACTTAGCTAGTGTCTTTTCTTCGAATAGGACTTTACCATGACACTGTACCTGCGTCACTACTGGAAGGACGAGCGGCTGTCTTTCCCAAGCACCAACAACCAGAGCATGACCTTTGACAGTCGCCTGGTGAAGAAGATTTGGGTTCCTGACATGTTCTTCGTCCACTCCAAGCGCTCCTTTATCCATGACACCACGACTGATAACGTCATGCTGAGGGTTTACCCTGATGGCAACGTCCTCTACAGTCTCAGGTTAATACTCACAATTGCAGAGCCAGTCCTGAAAAAAGTTTATATATTGAAAAAATAAGACAGAAGCAGCTTTGTTAAAAAAATTGTGAATTTACCCTAAACCCTTGCTGTTACTTTAGGGAAATAAATTATAGCGTATGTTTTGCTTTGTGCCCGGCAGAGTCACCGTCACTGCCATGTGCAACATGGACCTCAGCCGCTTTCCTCTGGACACTCAAACTTGCTCGCTGGAGATTGAGAGCTGTAAGTGGATTGATCAAAAAATATGAACAAATACTTCAGCAAGACAATTGCTTTTTCCCCGCTGCTAACATGGAGATTCATCCATCCAACATTTTGGTCCAGAGCAAATTACAAACCTTAATAACTAGTGGCCAGTGGTTCACAGCTTTTAAGTCCTTGATTTTGATGAAAATTTTGAGTTCCTATCATCAGGTCAAAGTTTCCTCTTGACCACCAGTTTGGCACATGACATAACATCTGAAAAAACGAATGTCTGGATTTCCGTGACATCTGCTTTGATGTTCATGGTTCCTCTTTTTCATTTTCATTATGGACACTATATGAGCTCTTCTCTTGCACTCTCCTCAGGCCAAAATGTCTAGTTTGCTCACCAGATATTTGAAGTGAAATCTCAGATATATCACCATGAAAGTTTTTGAGCACATTCATGCTTCAAAGAGAATATATTGCATTAATGTTAAGACCCTCTCCTCTAGCATCGCCCCCTTAGCTCCTCTACTAGTGAGGCTCAAAGACTTAAAAAAAAAATCAGAGGGTGTAGCAGACATTGCAGTAGGGACTGCTAGTGGTGCTTTTGAATTGCAGTCATGTCTTGTTAGATTTTGTTCACATTAACATCTAGCATTGTTTTATTATAATTCTATTTTGTTACCCTCCAGATGCGTACACTGATGACGATCTGATGTTGTACTGGAAGAAAGGCAATGAATCCCTGAACACAGACGACAGAATATCTCTGTCCCAGTTCCTCATCCAGAAATTTCACACCACCACCAAGCTGGCTTTCTACAGCAGCACAGGTGCAGTAATCTACACAGGCACTAATATATACATACAGTAAACTGAAGTGATTATGCAAATTGACCAAATGTGGGCATCATGCATGTAATAACTAGATTACAATTGAATTGAACTTCAATCCATCTCATTTTCCTTTATAAGCCTTTTCCAACTAAAGGACAGAGTCTTCCTTACATGAAATTGGTGTCTCTTGAATGTCACACCAAGAAGAATGTACTAATATTTAATCCTTTCTGCGAAACGAACTGACTCAAACTACTGCCAACCACTTGTACACTGCTGGAGAGCCACTGTGAAAGCGCTGCAGCCATCTCATAACCACTTGTCACTTTCTAGCTCAGAAGAGCAACCTGAAGCACAAAAAGGATTTTGTGTGCTATCTCTCCCTGCCACAATAGCTGGGAACCTCTGCTTCGAGTGTTTTTACGGTGTATCAGCAGCTAACATATGACAATGTGTGTGTAATGGTGATATTTCTTCTTCCCAGGCTGGTACAATCGTTTGTACATCCACTTCACCCTGCGGCGCCACATTTTCTTCTTCCTGCTGCAGACCTACTTCCCTGCTACTCTGATGGTCATGCTGTCTTGGGTGTCCTTCTGGATTGACCGTAGGGCCGTCCCCGCCAGGGTGCCACTAGGTAGGATAGTGTTTCCTTCCCAGGGCACAACCTCAGCAAAGAAAGTAGCTCTAAAAAAGATTATTTAGTTTGAGAAATGGAGGCGTATTCCTTAAAAAAAGGCAGGGTAGCAGGATAGCAGAGCAAGAGGTAGCAGCATCTTGAGAAATATGTGTATTTGTTTTTTGCCGAGAGTAGATGAGAAGAGGGATACCAGGTGGATTTTTCCAAGAGGGTGGTTAGCTTAACTTAGCATAAGTAAGCAGCTAGCATTAAGTTGAAAACAGCTAGCCTGGGTCTGTCATTGCCCTCAGGTCATCATATTAGTTTTTTTGTTCTGCAGCTGACCTCTGACCCTCCTGTAGAGGTGGGTAAGCAATTAAAGAACTTTCCTGCAGTGATCAATAAAATACTGTATCAGATTGCAAAACAAATTAATTTACATTCAAATATATTACAGCATAAAATCTTAAATATTCTGATGTGCAGCCCTTTCTACGATATTTAAAATTTGGTTTTAACTTCTCAACCCAGTGATACATTATTAATAACTCTAATGTGACTAAACTGTTTGTTTTTCTCCAGGCATCACCACAGTGCTGACCATGTCCACCATCATCACGGGGGTCAACGCCTCCATGCCGCGGGTCTCTTACATCAAGGCAGTGGACATTTACCTCTGGGTCAGTTTTGTCTTTGTCTTCCTGTCGGTGATAGAGTATGCAGCGGTCAACTACCTCTCCACCGTACAGGAGAGGAAAGAGAGGAAACTGAGGGAGAGAGTAAGTATTATTTCATGTGATGTTACTCTGTGGTTGTCCGTCGCCTGCAGTTAAAAACACGGTTAACGCATGGTCTTTTAATGATTTACAGTGATAGTAATGGACAGTTTAACATTACAAAATCAAAGTATTACAAAGTGTAATAATCTTTCAGCTTTTATAAAAACAAACGGCCTAAATATCAAATATTTAAACTTTTAAACCGATCAGTCCTGAATGTGAGTGAGTGCACCAGGCTCAATTTTTGGCCAGAATGTTCTGAAGGTGAGGGGCCTTCTTACCAAAAACATCAGCTACACAATATTGAGTTTAATTCTGGACCAGTAAATACAGGTTTATTCTTCTTGAGTGATGAAACAACATTTCTGTTCATTGGGGGAGTAAACAATTACTGTGTGAAACACTCATTCTTTAACTTTTTATGTTTTGAAGTAACAAATAAGGAAGCAAATGTTGATGTTTAGCAGAAATGATAAATTAAAAAATTTGAACTAAGCAACAAATATGTTTTTTATTTGATGCTGTTTTCTTCTATTTAACCTTCACAACACAGATTTGGAGCTGTGCAGAGGACATCATATTCTTTAGAGTTCTAATAGTTTAACACTAGACCAAGTGCAAATTTAATCACGTTACATCACGAGTGAAGATAAATCAGTGTTTCTATCCAAAAAATTGTAAGTAAAATGTTAATGGTTCATTGTGTAATATTTAGGAGGATCTATTGACAGAAATTCAATATAATATCCACAACTACGTTTTCAGTGTGAAAATGAGTGTAAGACCTTACATAATAAACTGTTACGGTTTTATTACCTTAGAATGAGCCATTTCTATCTACATAATCGCAGGTCCTTCTACATGGACGACACCATGTTGCTCCGCCATGTTTCTACAGTAGTCCAAACGGACAAACAGCACCACAGCGTGCGTTTCGTCACTATGTTGAATACACAGCATCAAAAGACTTTATCTAAAGCATAGGACCTGCGCACCACCGGGTGGGAAATCACATCTCTCTTCGTCTTTACATTGAGTTTGTATGTAATTGCGCCACACCTAATATTTTTAAGGTTTTAGTTGTACATTCTGCCGTGCATTGTACTTGGATTATTTTTCTTTCTTTTTAAAGCAAAAAATGTGGTCAATGTGCACATCCAGTCACCAGACACCCTCTTCTGTTAGTTCAGGTCATTTCTTGACCACTGTTACCAAAAATATCATAAAAATGATCAACAATTATATTATATGTTCACACTTATGTAAATTTCCATTGCAATAGCAGTTTGGTAAAGTTCTACATAGCAGTAGTGATCCACAGGTGGAACAGTGGGTGGTAAAAGGATAAAAATCAAATAAAAATACTCAAATAGGTTATTGAAAAACACTTAAATCAAACCCAAATTTACCATAAAGTTGATATAGTCCTAAAGCTCTTTACAGACTGATTTCAATTTCCTAAATGTTAAATGGTCCGCTGTTGATAAAATTATAGTTGTGTCCTGTAATAGTTACAAATAAGAGACTTTCACAGTAATAGTCAACACAAGTTTGACCTGAATTGAATACCTTGAATTGAAATATCTTATAAATTAAAACATTTTTAAACCGGTAGAAACATGAATTAATAATGTACATGCATTTCCAATGAACAGATAAATATTTTCTAAATTGGCTCACTTGAAGCTCTCAGGGCTATGGCAAATTATTTCTGGGACTACAGCTTGTGTACTATATTGCTATTCTTCATCTGCCAAATGCTGTAGCATATGGAGCCAAATTGCCCACGTACCCCAAGGGAACATTTCCAGCACAAACATCCTTCTATAAATGTTTCATGCCAAAGTTATTTAAAGGTCCTGAGTGTGCAGAAAAAGATGAATGTATTTATTTTGTGGTTTTAGTTTTAGTTTAGTTTAGTTTTACAGAAAGTAGCATGTACAAAAAAGCAGATTTCAAGGTGTCAAAATGACTTTTTGTTTCCTTTTTTTTGCCTCTGTAGTTGCCATGTACATGCGGCATTGGCAACCCTGATGACATGATGATCGACCCCCAGATCACTGGCTACGGGTCTATGGATATGAACACCACAGGTAATTATGGGATGCCAGAGAACGGCGGCCGCCAGGAGCGAATGTTGGCCCAGGTGGCACTGAATGATCCACAGATTGCAGGCCAGGTGAAGCAATCCAGAAGCTACGTGAACATTTGGATAGACACCCACGCCATAGACAAGTACTCGAGGGTTGTGTTTCCCGGAGCGTACATCCTCTTTAACATCATCTACTGGTCCATCTACTCATAACGTGGGACGCAGAAGTAGATCCTCTGTGAGAGTCATCCATGATGAGACTCTGGGAGCTTGGCTCATTTGTGAAAGAGCAGGAAAATAACATTGTATTTGATGCTTTTCAGACAGAGAAACTGCTCATAAGATGCTCGGGGACCATTGCGAGTTGACAAACAGGCCAGTTGTCGTTGGTTTTGTGACTCCATCAGATCTATGTGGTTTCATGTTGTAACTATAGTGCTGTTGATGGAAAGACGTTTGGATTTTGTTGACGCCTGAGGACTCACTGCACAGAGAGATTCAAAGACATGGACCTGTGTTATTGTGCAGTTTAACTCAGCTACATTTCAGTTTTCGATGAAGTGACTCTTTGACCACCTTTTCAATACACAGACAGATTCCTTCTCCTTTGCTTATGAACTAGACATGACAATCAATGAAAAACTAAATATATTTTAAGGAATAGTTCAGCTTATTTGCATTTGTCTGGTGTGAAGTTAGTTGAGAAGATTGATACCACTCTCATATCTGTCCGTTAAATATAAAGCTATAGCCAGCAGCCAGTTAGCTTGGCTTAGCAAAAACAATGTTAACAGAGGGAAGCAGCTAGCCTGGCTTGCCAGCACTTCCAAAACTTTACAAAGAATTAACATGTGATATCTTGTTTGTTTAATCTGTCTCAAAACTGATGTGTAAAACCAATACTTTTCAGTTTTTTATGGGTTGGCTAAGTGCCAGGCTATTTCTTTGATGGGAAAAGTAACTTCCTGGAGTCTGCACAAGTTTCCAGGTAAGTAATAGTCTGGGATATAGCCCTCCATAAAATGGCAATTTTTTGTTTGTACCTATCAGCTTTTGTAGGTTAAACAGATGAGCTATAACCCATCAATTAGTGTGCTTTAGAGGTGCTGGTAGGCGGATGTTGTCACCTTCGGACAGAGCAGGCTAGCATTGTCCCTGTTTCCAGTCTTTGTGCAAAGCTAAGCTAACTGTCTCCTGCCTGTGGCTTCATAATTACTGTACAGACATGAGAGTGGTATCAATCTTCCTATCCAACTGTTGACAAGAAAGTTTATAAGCGTCATTTTTTTTTAAAAATACGGAACTATACCTTTGAAAACCTGATAATCAGATTACGCTTCAAGTACTTTTTGCAGCACAACATGATTCAGTAAATGTTACACTTTCTTGTGATCTGCAATTATTTTGCTGTCAAGCTACTTACTGCATTGCATTTGTGTGATTTGAAGTTTAGTAAAAAAGGCAAAATAATGCAGTCATAAAAATCAAACATGTAAAAAAATATGTAAATCCCAAACACTGATTATGATATTGACTTTTTTTAAATGTCCTTATTTCTTCTTTTTTCCATTTTTAAAAAAATACAACTGAAGCTCATCTCCTCTGTTTGGTGTTGTGAGGCTTTGAGGTTCACTGTGACCTGTTAGTTGCTAGTTTTATCGTCTTTTTCAGCTTAAAATGACTTTGTACTTTATTAGGCAAAAGATATATTAAAAATTTCTTTTGGTGGTTCATGGCAATTTAATGACCAAACATACAGAAATTAAACTCTAGTATGGGAAAATGTTTATTGTTTTTTTCCCCCTGAAAATGTGAAAATGATTTGAGCCAAGCTTAGGTGCTGACCAACACAATCACAATACTGTACATTTTAAATCTCCTTTATATGATACATTTAATTTGTACAAATGGAAATGGATTGAGATGCATGGCTGAATATTGCTTCTGCAGACACCAATCAATAAAAATCAACTAAATACACAAAAAACAGACTCTTCATTTGGTGACATCTTTCTGGTATGCCCTGTAAAGTCTTCGTCCAAATTCTTTATCCTATTTTCCTGCTTCTTCCTGTACAGTATATTTAAACAGCGCTGCAGGATAAGCTTTCACAGTTATTTGACACTGGATTGCTACCAGCAGCAGGGTCTCTCTTCTCTCTCTGGCACAGGTCTGATTGCTGATGAGCATTCATATTAACTACATGTTCTATAATACCATTAACTGCTCACATGTGAGGTAAGGGATATAACATTAAGCCTATTTTTTCAAACAATTTCTCAGATTTTTAGACAAAAGTGCGGATTATGTTTGAAGAATTTTTCTATTTAAAAAATAGTGTTAGCCAAAAGGCGAATTTCTAACTGTTGGCCATTAAAATACCTAATATTGTTTTCCTATAGTCATTGTTTTAAAGTCATTGTTTTATGGAGCTGTTAAAGCTGTATCATTATCTTCTAGTCATTTCTCCTGTTTCAGTTTGGCGAGGCTGAAGTCCTCTCTGACTTGCCTCAGCAGAATAGGGCAGCACACTACATCCACAGCTGTCATAGCGAGGGCTTTGGCTGTCCTCAGGGTGAACAACTGGGCCTTTTCAGCTCCTGGCGCGGGGAAAAAAGAGTGGAGGAGGAAAATAAAGTATAAAATAAAAACTAAACAGGCAAACCAAGTGACCTGGAAAGAGACTGCGGCTGAAATCTGTCTGATCGTAGTGCAATCAATTTCATTACGAGAAACAATATCTGTTGCCAGTAGACACGTGCTGCCGTACCTGCTGCTTCGGTGTATTCCTCAGTGTGGTTTAATGCGTCAGTGCAGATGTAGAAGAAAGGGTGGATACCAGGGACAATGAATGATAGGTTGCCAAAGTCTGTAGAACCTGCCATGTAATTATAAAATCACTGTGATAACGATTCTTTGTTGTTTCAGTGAACAACAAAAAAAACACTAGATCACAGTTCTACACATTTTATGTTGTTTTTTTTTTGTCTTTTTACATTTCTTCTGCACAAACCAGGGAAAGACTGAAAGAATAATTACAACATTTTTAATTTTCACCTACCAGAGAAGTTGGCTGGCTCCTCTGGAAACTGAATCCCCAAAGCTTTTCCATTACTTTCATATAGGCTAGCCAATGTGGTGTTAGGCAGAATGTTATAGTAGGCACCGGAGGGGTAGACAATCTCCACCTAAAGGAAACACAAGTATACCCCCATCCATAAAATATAGGGCATAAAAAGTTAACATCACAACATAGGAATATATTACTATCATAAAGTACATTAACAGTATGTAGCCCCACATTTCCTTGCTTGTAATGTGAGGTTAAACCTCCCTGAAGCAAGGGCAGACATAGGAGAAAAGCAGCCTGAAGATAAAGGTGAATTATGCAACAGTAGCACAGCACTCAAAGAATAATTATAGGAATATGTTAAAGCAGGGCAATGTTATATAACCACAGCTCTAACATTGCATATTTCTCAGCTATGTCAACATGTATATTGTTTGTTCCTACAACGAGCACAGGTATTCAGCCAAGAGGGAGGCGAATGGAAGACAACATATTTAGGTAAGCTTACTTGGCAGCCTGTGGCAACAGCCGCTGCCCTGAAGCATGCCTCTGCTTTGGCCTTCAGGTCACAAAGATCCTTAACCAGCGGCGTGCGCAGATAAAACTCTAACTCAGAGTAGGCAGGGATGATGTTTGGCTTCACCCCTCCATGTTTGATGATGCCTGTAGAAAAATAACACAATGTGCACAATGGAGGGAAAAGGGGTTTCATCCGTAACACTGAACAATTACACAATTCATACGAGGACAAATGCCACATGACATTTAGAGAGATAAAACATCTTTCTACAATTGAAAAGGCAGATGAAAATACATTTAATTGACTGACATACTTTCCAGTTGCTCTCCTTGTTAAATGTGGTTGTAAAGACAGCACACAGATGTACAAGTTTGCACAAGCTATTACACAAAGAGGTGCATTGTATTATAGCATTATTTGTATACTTTTTTCGATCTCCTTAATTTCTATATATTTATATTTATGTTCATGTGTACTATACGTACCAATTTATACCAAGGCTAATTCCTCGCATGTGATAATGCACCTGGCAATAAACCTGATTCTGATTCAGACAAGTCTGAGCTCCAAGTTTATCAAAATTAAAACATGTTGTTCAGCTCCAGCACACCATGCTTTATTCACCAAACATTTCCAGCTATCTTGCGTTCTTCGGGGTGATTCATTCATTCATCAGCAATGTTACTTATAAATCACCACAGACACCAAGTATTCAAAACAACATTATCACCATCCTTTTCTTAAGATATACTATTTATAAATATCACTTCTCTTAATGGATACAAACAATTAAAGGAGAAATAAAAATGACTATGAAAACAAAATACTCCAAACGTCTTTCCAGAAATTGTTCATATATAGTACTCAAATACCCTCTATCTCTTTGTGTTTTTGGGACATTTTACACCTTTATTGGAGAGCTGACAGGAAATATAGAACAACATTCAACAAAAGTCCCCAGATGCCTTAACTCCAAAACCACTAGGGCCTTACCCTGAACAAGCCCTGTAGTCGACCTGAAAACATCCATTCCTTAACTAAATTTATATTTTCTTCCCCCAAAGTTGCTGCAACATTTTCTGAGTTTTTTGAGCACTACTTGTGACTGCTTCAGGAACCAGTGATAATTAGGAATGTAACTAACTACTATTTTCTCGATCGATTAATCGTTCACCCTATGAAATGTTACAAAATAGTAAAAACAATCGGCATTCACCATTTCTCATAGCCCGTGATGATGTCATGTTTTGTCCGACAAACACTCCAAAACGTTAAATATTCAATTTACTGTCATATAAAGATGACAAAGATTTGTCACATTTGGGAACTTTGGCATTTTTGCTTAAAAAATTACTTAAACGATTAATCAATTACCCAAAAAGTTGGCTCACAATTTTCTGTCAATCATTGCAGCTTTAATGAAAAAAACAAAAAAACTAGCAGTAATGCCATCACAGATGACAAAACAATCTAACCACAAGGTCTTGGCCATTTAGAAGCGGCTGTGGAGGTTTTGATCACATCACACAATCTTCCACAGCAGATGGAGTTTGCCCAGCTGTCATGGACTTGTAGATATTCAATTTCCATTTTTCTGAGCACATTAAGGACTCCTCCTCCTCCATGTCAGCTTAAAAGTAAACAGACTTTGAGGTGAGATCGTTTTGGATGGACTTTGAAGCTCGGCTAATCTAAGTTTGTTCCTCCTCCTCACCGTGAAGCCTCCACTCCGGTTTGAGCTGCTGTCTGAGTGCAGAGAGGTTGTTGTAGGCCAGCACAGCAGCATCCAGGGCATTTACCCCCTCCCAAGGGTATGCAGAAGCATGAGATGCCTTCCCGTGGTACTTCACTGACATCCTGTTAAAAATCAACACAGCGGGTGATGTAGAGGTTAGGGGGTTCATAAAGAGGGAGAAAGCAGAGAGGCCACAGAGAACAAGCTGTGAGAATCATATATATATATATATATATATATATATATATATATATATATATATATATATATATATATATATACTGTGAACAGGAACTTGCTCTTCGAGTGCAACGCAGGGCAGGAATGAAGCGTCTTGCTGAGCAGGGTGAGCCATGAAGACGAGGTCGATGTCAACGAAGGCCCCCACCTTGATCAGATCAAGCTTTCCTCCAATAGCCTCCTCTGCAGGAGTTCCCAGAACAGTTATCTGGCATAAAAAGTGTTCAATTCAGTCATTTGACATAATTATCAGCTCATATGTGTCAAATAAGTCAAAAGTAAAAATTTATCCTTGAAACAGTGGTTTTAACTCAAGGTCCACAACATTACCGTCTATCTTAGCAGGTGGAGTTTTCTTTTATCGTAACCAAATATGGACATATTTAAACAGAGACAGATGTTGCAAAATCTCCGAGGATTGATACCGAGGATACCGTCCCACGGCCAACTCCATCACAACTGACACCAAAGCTTACAAGTCACCCTTGTGTTAGGATTATTTTGCCAAACTGTATGTGAACACATAGAATACACAATAATCTTACGTTTTTGACACGTTTTTTTCTCTCATAACCTAAAAGCACAATCAAAATATGTTTTAAACATCTTTTACCACAAATTCTTAACATACTTGTATATCATCACAAAAAAATAGTGTGTTGATAATTGTCGAGTTTTCAGTGATAATTACTGGATGTGCAAGTGTTGATTGCAGACTCAAAGAGCTTAAGGTAAGTCATTGGGGATATCAAAAACTATAAAAAATGAAGGCGTAAATGAAAAAACCTTCACCTCTTGAGTTAGGATGCATTAACACTAGTTGTTCTATGTATAATAAAAGCATTTGCTTAGGTTTAATTTACTTACATTTATTTAAGTAAATGTAAGAAAATTAATTTAATTACATATTACATTTCAATTTCAATTTCAATTTTATTTATATAGCGCCAAATCACAACAACAGTTATCTCACAGCGCTTTTCATAAAGAGCAGGTCTAGACCATACTCTACATTCATGTTTAATAAAATTGACGCAGAATCCAACAGTGCTTAATTTGTACTATTGACGTCTGCCACAGAGTTTTATCTATTTAACATAAGTGTATGTTTTTTTTATTATGTTTTCAGATATGTTTCTTATTCCCTGTTGGTTTTGTATGTTTTATGGATGCAACATGGGTTGGTATGTCCTACAAATGAGGGAAAAGAAAGCAAATCTTAGTTTCTTATTATATTATAGCCTATAAAATCCAATTTGCACAGGTTCTCTGGCTGTGAAGGAACTGAGACATCTTGCATAAATGTGTGACCTGTTGAGTCTGAATCATCATTAGAGTTGACTGAACTGAAAGATTTATGGAGATTGATTTTATATCATGTTTTGATTATGGAGGTCATAGAGTAACTCAAAAGTTTGACTTCTGTTTATTCCGAAGTAACAGTGTTACAGTTGCCTGGTTACCTTCACTGGTACAGGGAGTTCAGTCTGGTTTTCTAAAGCAGCTTTCAGACCCACTGCAGCTGCAGCTCCCACCTCTGCTATCAGGTTGTGCCCGCACGCGTGCCCGATACCCGGCAGCGCGTCGTACTCGCACAAGAACCCCACGTTCAGCACCGACTCGCCCTTCCCGCCACCGATCGGACCCCAGCTGGCTCGGAATGCGGTCGGTAGTTTGTAGTGACTTTCGACCCTCCATGTCTGCTCCTGCGAGAAGAAGCGGACCAGCTTGTCGTGCGCATGCGTCTCGTTTCCGGCGAGTTCAGGTCTGCTCCAAATGTCCCGACTCAAACTGTGCAGATCATCTTTACGTCTGTCTATGCACAGCTGGAGGGCGTCTTTCATCTGCTGCCGCTTCGCCATGTGGCCTGACTGTCCTGAGTTTCACTCATAGACACTTCGGTATTGTGCGAAGATGAAGCCTACCGCTGTGCTTTTAATTCTTTTTTCTTTTTTTAAAAATCTTTATTGACAATAGAGAAATACGGGATGTAGAGAGGGATGCGTAACAGTGTCCAAATTAAATTAACATAATGCACAACTTCATGAAGAGAAACCTACAAAGTTAGTTTTTTTACTGCTGAATTTGCATTTATGAATGTGGATTTTTGCCATTAGAATTAAGACATTTATCATGAAGTAGACTACTTGTTTTCTTTAGCTTATTTTGATTTCTTGATTGCCTGATAGAATGACATTAAATGCTATTGCAAATTCTACCATAAGAAAATTTCTCTGTAAGAGAAAAGCCGCCACCCTCTCCATTGAATAGATAGTTCACCAGCAGAATCTGATTTGTTTTTGTATAAAATATTTCTGTTATTTAAAACAAGATACTTGTGAGGTCAGAAATTGTGTTCATAAGTCAGAGACCAGGACCTGCTTGTGAAATGTGGATAGTTTTATGGGAAGTTTGTCCACATTGTGATTGCAGTTCAAAACAAAGTTCAGAACTATAAAGTGACAATATAATGGTGAAAAAAATCCAAATTGAGTTTTTTTTAGAAAATGCTAAATGCTTAGCCAAAATAATTTGAAAAGTATTGTTTTAGTGTAATTAAGTCCAAAAAGCTGAGCCCAACCAACTCATAATTGTTCACAATCCTACTTTTTTAATATAATGTGTACCATTTTATCAGATGAAGTCAAAACACTTGCGACTGTACAGTTTGATAGTTTAATCCACAGCAATGCGTACGTTCTGTAAGATCATTATGTTTGTAGGTCCAGTTTTGTGAGAACCACATATCAGCAAAGCAGCAATTTTCAGCTTTGTGATTACATTTTCCACCTGATCCAAAGTGTCGTTTTTATATTTTGTTTGTTTTTTAAGGAGGAGGATAATTTTCTCAAACCATAAAGAAACACTTATACCATCAGCTTATCTAAAAATTCAAATCCATTAACTTTGGAGATACATGGTTTGGAAGGGTAAAATTGTAATGTGAAACTGTTTTAGAGAGGCATGACTGTCATTTTGCAGGCTGCAGTTTGTAGTGCAATTAAACTGTATTGCATTATACTGACAGGTATTTCTGTTATTATGTCTACCCAATTCATGTCAATGAGGGAAGGCTGAATAATAGCCTATGGACATTTTTGCATAGTTTGCATATATTCATTCACATTAATATAGAGTTTGCATATATTAATTCACATAAGTTTTTTTGGTTTATTCACAACTTCTCAATTAATTTATTTATTCACAAAATTGTATACCCTACGGGAAGTAAACATTTGTCTCCTCTGAAGGCTGTTGTTTTGTTTTGTACATAGAATTACTTGGGAATGCACTTCGCCAGTCAGCTTTGATGTATCATATACTTTTGGGTGAACTTGACCAATTGTAGAGTCGTGTTGGTCTCCAGCTCCTTTCATTCATTTCAAATCTTGTGAAATGTTAAAATGTTCTCCAGCAGTGTAACACAACACATAAAAAATTATTTTATTATTTATAATAATTACAAATTAACTTAGAACTTATAATTGGATGAAGCTGTGAACATGGTTTCAAGAGTAAAAAATTATGTGTTACAACACAATATGTGGTCTTGCTTCTGCTTACATTTTGAAAAGGAGTTGCAAGACTATGTAAATAAGCGAATATTACATGCTTAAGCAAACCAACAGGCTTTTATTGGAGTAGACAAGCATTACAAAATCACCAGTTTCTTTCCCTCTTTTTTAGAAAACTGGCCATCTGACAAATGTTTTCATTATATCATAACTGATGAAGACCATCCTGATGGCTGCATGGACCTTATAGTGACCAAAGCACTTCCAGCCTGCTGATAACGATCAGACACTGAGCTCCCAGTTCCTCCTCCATGAAACTAAAAATGATTCAAGGTATTTTCAGGTAGACAGTATATGACATTGGTGCTACAGTACTTTTCTTTACATTTTGTGACTTGTACAGAAAATATGTTGGCCTGTGCTTTTGTATATCTTCACTCCCTTCACTCCCACTCCCTCCCTGCTTTCTTTCTCCACTTCAGTACAGTATTGTGAAAACCCCTCTTTTATTAGCACCAGACTCTAAATGAATCTCTTTGAAGCTGGATCACCATCTGCTGGCCAGATTCACACTATTTTTTTCCCTCCTTCTGTTTAACTGATGAAAGAGTAGCCTGTAACTACACAGCTTCCATCAAACTGCGTCTAAATAATGAATGCTATTTAATTTAGATCTGGATCTTTGGATAGGGAATTGACAGTAACATTGTCATCATGACGTTACAAAGCTCTTTAACAAAACCCTACACAAACCAATTCACATTTGTGCATGTCAGTCATAAACATATATCAAAATGATGTTTCTACACTTTGATTTGCTTTTATCATAAGCCTTCTGTCCCTGTGACATGCTGTATTGAATGCAATGAAATGGAAGCTGTCTGTTACCACACTAGAGGGACCCAGAGTGACACACTTTGGTAAAAGGCTTGGTTCTGCATTAATTTAATTTGCAGTGAGAATAAATCAGTATTCTGCTGGGTTTCATGTTTTACCTTGAACACTTCATTGAAATGAAAATGAATATGAAAAAGCCTTTAGAAAGAAAACCTTGACAATTATCGGGGGTGTTATATTTATTTTTTTATTCCCTGTATCTACTCAAATGACTGTACACATGCAGCAAGCAAACAATGCTTTCCTTTGATCTCGGATCTGGCCCCGTAAAACAAGGTCAATTAGTGTTGAATGAATAAAGACGAAGAGCCACAGCTGTCACACACCCAGCCAGTGTGTGTGTGTGTGTGTGTGTGTGTGTGTGTGTATGTGTGACAGAGCGAAAGCAGGTGTACATGTATTTTTTGTAGGTTAATTGGGGGCGGTTGTCAGTCACAGAAGGAGACATGTTGAACAGCGCTCATCAAGCTGACACCAAGACTGTCTCCTGACATGGCCTGTCTGTCAGTGTACTTTACGCCCAGCCGGTGACGCAGACTCTCTCCATTGTGCATCAATTAAGTGACATCGAAGGGAGGCAGCCATGTGTCACTGCATTGTCTTATTGAGGGATTTGCCTCATGAGCATGTGTTGAATTTCACATGATCACACATGTTTTTGGCCAGTGATTCCACAAATTTGAGGAGATTTTTTATGTGTGTGTGTGTGTCTATGTTGGTTTAAGACTGTTTGATGATGAAATAAAGGTGCTGGTGATAAAAATCAGCTCAGAGAAGGAAGAAAAACCAACTGCACCAGAGACAAACGTAAAAGCAACTGCATCCAATGAGTGATGCAAGAAATAAAACCTCCATGACACTTACGGCATTAAGTGCTATATATTTCAAGCATGTAGACATTTTAGGTTGAGCCACTAGTCATCACACCAAGGTTGAGTGGTGCATGACTTATAATACATGCAGGCAGGCGTCACAACAGCAGGACGCCCCAAAGGACGACTGGCTTGACAGCAACAGTCAATTGATGTGCTCTTGATGACAGCGTGTCTCCAAAAATGGGAGATGAAACAAACAACAGACTTTGCTTGGGTGTGTGTTTGTGTGCCTCTACTCCAACCTTAATCCATGGCCTATCCATGCAAATGTTCTACCATCTGTAAAAAGGTGATTCATTTTACTCATATTTTTCCAAAATCAATACATTGTTTGTCCACCATTTACTGTTGAAAAATAAATACATTTTCCACTCATTTTGTACAATATGATAGGCAGACTCTTAAAACAGTGCCGTGTTATGCCACAGTTTTGATTTTCTACTTCATAATTTTAACTTTTGAGGTAGAAATGTTTTTAATGACTAATGTTTTCAGTTTTACCCTCATTTTTCTGGCATTAAAGGGTTTGTTTTCTGACCAGTTTGTTTTCTGTCCAACAGACAAAATATAAGCTCTGAGAAGTTGTTGATGAGCTGGTTTTAAACATGAGGTTCCAGCTGACTGAAGGGAACTGACAATGTGTCAGTTGTGCTTGCTCTGTCCTGTCAGCATTACTATCAAACAAAATGCACCCTTAGAGGAGTCCCCTGAAATCCAGCCAGCAGTGTTCGATAACACACATCTAGCTGCTCAGTAGGTGGAAAATATCACCCGCGGGCTTCAGAAATGTGAGTATGCATGTGTGTTTGTGTGTGTGTGTGGGTGAATGTGTGACTTTGACAGTCCCATTTCTGTCATTAATGTCACATCAGTCAGTGCACACAGTGTGCCTCTGCGTTCTCCAAGCTGGAATACATTAACACCTCAGTTTATCAAGTCATCCTGCATCCTAAGGGGGTGGAGTGGAGATGCGATTAAACTGTACAACACTTGTTCTTGTTTTTGTGATGGTTTATGATGGTCTCTAAATAATGTAAATCCACAAAAAAACGATTCTTACACTATCAGGACTTATGCATGTAAATTCTATTAAACAGTGGCTTATTGAGAGCCATAGTCCACATTTTCATATAAATTAGTGTCTATTTTGATGCTTTTAATTACACAGTGTATTACTGCTTCAACTAATTAAATGAAACTCTTACATTTGCAATTCCTAACACCCTTGTAGGAAAAAATCCTCTGGCACAGATAGTGGCACATTTTCTCATCTCGAATTGCTACAAGCAGTAAGTGATTTGTTTGTAATGGATAGACGAAGAACTTGATAGTCTTTACATGCAGGGAAAGCCATTAGTGCTGTGCAGAAGAAGCAGGACAAAAGAGAACTAAAGATTCTCGAAAATAGATGTGATGGTGCTATACACACAATGCAAATACATCACAGCAATTAGTGCAAAGTGAAAATATCTCACCAAAATACAAAATCCAGATTGCTGTTTAAATAGAACATTTTTTTCAGTTTTCAGTCTGAGTCATATATTTTCTTGTCTGTACACACAGCTGCCCTTGCAGCTTTAGAGGAAGCCCTGCTGTAGCGGTGCCCTTTCTTTGTTTGACAGCGCTGAAAAGGCTGCTGTCTACCCGAGTAACATCAGCCTTTGTGGGCAGTGTGTTGAACAGTGTGAGTACGAGTAGTACCTCCAACCACAGAGGATCTACAACCAGCAGGGTGTGTTGCACAGTGGAGCTGAAGTGCTTACTGAGTTTTTGTGCTGGATGGTGCTTTTATAATAGCAACAAATAAATCGCTGCATTAAATCAAAAGGTATCTTTGGTAAGAGAACAGAAATGCTTTATTCCTTGTAGTACACCTACTGTTCACCAATGATAATTAAGCTGATACATATGTATGAAAGTTAGAATTTCTTGTAACACACCTCTTTTTACATCAGAGAAAGTAGCTGAAAAGGAGTAGACTTGTCCATTGCAACAGTTGCATTGCAAAACAAAATGCGGAACAGGCCACCTGACCAACATGTATTGCATTTGAAAGGTTGATGCTCTCCTTGGTAAACTGCAAGCTTAATTTGCAGTCTTCAAAATGTACTCCTGAGGGGTAGGATTAATTTCTGTTTTGTCCTCCAGAGGAGAGAAAAAACACCTCCCTCTCCTCTCTTCAGAGGATCCTCCAGCTCTGATAATTGCCACAAGCAGAAACCATTTAAATAAAACAGACTGTGGTGATGGCAGATAACTGAGTGGCCAAAAGTCTGAAGGAAGGATGGCAAGATCAAGTAGGGATCAGTGTTTCTTTCTTAAAGTGAAAAGGCTAAAGACAACACAAGATGAATGTTAGTTTTTCAACCCTTATGAAGGGGCAGAAGAAAATTGCTGCGTCAGAATACACCTGCTGCCCGTTGGGTTTGACAGTATTTGTGAAGCAAAACAGAGGGGGAGCTGCTGTTTATTCGATACAGTCAGATAAAAATAAGCCTGCACTCTAGGCAGTTTTTTTTTCTCATGTATAAACAAGACTAAAAGCACAAAAGTCCTAAAAGGACAGTTTATTATTTTTTTCTATGGGAAATATAGCAGTCAGTATTACACTTACCTACATATTGTGATCTAAATTTTCAAACAAAAAAGTTTTACCACCTTTAATAGACTTAATTTGTAATATTTGTCACAAAAACAATGTTACAGTGATTGCTTGTGTTTGTTAGTAACAAGATTCAGAGTCAAGCGGTGCTAGCAGCTCTTTGTACGCAGACACAAAAGTGGTTTGAGCTAATGCTAATGTCAGCATGCTAACATGCTCACAACAATGCTAACATGCTGATATTTAGCATGATATGTCCACCATTTTAGTTTAGAGTGTCAGCATACTAACATTTCCAATTAGCACCAAACACAAAGAACAGCTGATGTAATTTGCAGGTAGTGGAGAAATAGAAAATTTGAAGTTAAGGAAAGTTACAACAATTCATTCTGAGGGGGACATCAATGTGTGTATAATAATTCACAGCAATCATTCCAATAGTTGTCACTTAAAACCACAACCTCATGGTGGTGCAAGACGAAAAATTTAGGTTCTATCAAAATTATTATGCTTCATCCTCTGGGCACCATGAGTGTTGGCATAGCATTTCAAGCTAATCCATATAATAGTTGTTCAGATATTTCAGTCTTGACAAAAGTGGTGGACAGGCAGACATCCAACAAGGCTAAAGAGTGAAATGAAAAAAAACATCAAGGTTAATCTCACAGTGTACATAGTTCTAGTTAATTTCACAGAAAAAACAAATTGACAGTATCTGCGGTGCACTTTTTCTGTACCTAAATACGACAATTTTCACATAGTACACATATTTCACATTTTAAAAAACTACATTCCCTCTCCCTTTGTATGTCTGAGCACTCTCTCTCTTTCCATCTCTTCACATTCTCGAGCCAGCCAACATGTCATAGAGAAAGCTTGAGTGTTAATTGGAAGCTCTCCCACGGGAACTCGTAGGCGTCTTCCTTGTCCTCTGTGTTCATCGGCTAATGTGATTGCCACGGCTCTCTCAGATTCATAGCTACTCCTGAATAATGAACATACTTAATATTCCTTTCAGACTCATCTGACCTGTTGTGCATGAATAATACTTACACGTTCAAAAAATTAAACCCCAGCTGACACAACTGCATTTATTGTAGTACAACAGACACATTGGTATGTTGTTTTTATGATGGTGGCTCTGCTGCAGGGTCAAATAAAACAAGCTTTGATTATACATACCCTCTGATACTGTTCTGCGTATAAATGTTTTCAAAAAATCCTTTGGGATAATCTTTTATATTAAATAGTGGGCTAAATGAATGGTTCCACATTTTGGTGAATTCACTTATTCTTGCCAACAGTTAACTTACATGAGAAGATTGACTCTCAAATCATCCACAAAGTAAATATGTACCTCGAGTCAGCAGCTAGTTAGCTTAGTTTAGCACAAGGCCTGTTAGCTTTTCCCCCTGTTTCCAGTCTTTAAGCTAAGCTAAGCTAATGCACTGCCGGCTGTAGTTTCATAATGTACAAACATAAGTCTGCATCAGTCGTCTTATACAACTCTATGTGTTTTTCCCAAAATGTCAAACGAAAACCAGTTTAATGCATGTTTATGTTTTCAAGAAATTGGAAAGGAGGGATCTTTCATAAACAGCTAGCATGTCAGTTAAATCAGATACGGATCAAACAAATGACATAATGTGACATATAATATGTTAATTAAAGCCCCCTCCAGGAAGTTTTAACTGCCGTTTTTGGCGAACGTTCCTTCTCAAACAGAGAATGGGGGTGTGGTTAATAGTCGGACGTAACATGACAACCAAAAACTGACCGGCTGGAGCTTCACTAATGATATGCTGTGTTAACATCACTACACTGTAAAGTTTAGTACAATTTACTGTCTGGCAGGAGCAGCTATTATTTACCCATGATAGGAACTAATGTGCGTGTATCAGCTGTTGTCAATCACACAGTCGATGGTCCTGTCACACACTGCACACATGACTCCCACTACGTTTTATGGTGCACTTACTTTACCGCGGTGGTCATGGGGAGGTGCCTCCGCCGATGCATTGGTAAAACGGCCGTCAGTAAAATGCATGTTGCAGACTGTATATAAGACGGTGGCAGGTGAAAGTGCGACGCGTTTTTGTTAATGACATGATAAATTGTTTCGCTAGCTCACAACGCTGTTTATCGGTTTGATGCTCTGACTTAACGAGGTGTGATGGCGTGACAGTTTTTTAACGAGGCGTGACAGTGCGCTTGCGCAAGCTTGGAGAATGACGTATGACTTATGGAATTTACTATAGTCATATCACCACCCCGTTTTAACAGCTAAGAAATTTATGCAACTTTGAGCACAAAATTAAGCTATTTGTCAAAAAATATTTGGCGAACTATGTGGATAATCAACATTGTAAGGAAGTGACTCAGAATAATATGAAATATCATAGAAATGTCAAAATACACTGGAGGGGGGCTTTAATGAGTTTTAAAGGTGCTGGTATGTAAATGTTAACCAGCTAATGTTAAAAGCCATGCTTCCCCTGTTTCCAGTATTTCGCTAAGCTACATAAGGGTGTTGTTCTCATCTAACTTTTAGGTTAATTTCTGGCAGAGAATAAGATGAGAATAGGCCTATTGATGCCACTCTGTATGTCAAAGTAGTGTTTTGGTAGCGTTGTTGTAATTTTGGCCTGAAAACACTAATGGGACAGCACCAACACAGCCTAAAAATATTCATAGACAGTTTGCAATCTTGTAAGTATTAACCTGAAAATACAGGGTATCTCCATCAGGGCACAGCTGAACTGTTAATAAAAAATAACATCCTGCGGCACCTATTAAGTAATTGTGTTTTTCTTAATTTTGATGTGCTACCAAAGGACAATAATGTAGTCTACTAATGGACGAAGGTCACAAAACTGGCCTTTAGAAGACCAGCCACACTCCAGGGACATATGCATTTTTTCTACTTCATTGTATGATTTATAATAACAATGGATCTACTCTTTGTTCATCCCACACTGCAGCAGCTAATAAGGGGCGTACTGGAGTAGATAACAAACTTGGCTTTTTTCAAATAATACAGTATTCTATTAATTAATTTAATTAATTAATTAATTAAATTAATGAATAGACACACACACCAGCCACACTCCAGGGACATATGCATTGTTTCTACTTCATTGTATGATTTATAATAACAATGGATCTATTCTTTGTTCATCCCACACTGCAGCAGCTAATAAGTGGTGTACTGGAGTAGAAAACAAACTTGGCTTTTTTCAAATAATACAGTATTCTATTAATTAATTAAATTAATTAATAGACACACACACACACACACACACACACAAATGCAGACATGAAGGTGGATCAAACAGCTAATCTTTAATGTTGAATGAGGTACAGCAGAACCTAGTTTTTAGCATTCTTTAAATTACACAAGACAAATAAGGTATGCAAGCATTTACAAAAAATCTTGAGTGTCTACTTGTTACCCTGTAGTTACACAGTAATATTAGGGGTGTGGGCTGTATTATAACATATCCACTGTTATCCCATATGAATAATTACACAGTAACAACTCTGCTGTTCTCCCATTCTTACTCTGTAATGAATAAACAATAGGTCCTGTATGGGTGGAAAATAAAAGCTTATTATTCTATTGTTTACATTAAACTGTTCTTTATTTTTGAATGACTATTATTTATTCATTTGCTTTGTTTTCTGGGTATTTTCTTTGTTGCTCTCCTTTTTCCTCTCCTTTGACCTCATCTTCTGACAAGGATTCAAGTGGTGACAAGACAGGAGCTACCACCCATTTCTTCTCTGCTTTTGGCCATAAAAGAAAAATACAACACATTACATAATAACTGTAGCCATAAAGTTAACTATAAATTGAATCCACTAACAAACACAAGACTTGGCTCAACAACTTAACAAAAGCATAAAAATAGTCTCTGTGATAATTGTCAAGGTCAGTTTTTTTTGCTCAAAGTATAAAAGGGCACATGGAACATGGATGTAAATAGGCCTGTTTTAAAAATAAAGTATCAATATAGAAATATATATCGTATGTACACCTTGCTGATATGCGTATCCTGATGCTTCTTTCGATACATCAACAAATGCTGTGACACAGTTTTGAGAAAGAAACACAGGCAGGGAAGTGCACATTTTGGTTTTTGACAAAACGTTAAATATATTAACACAACTCTGACTTCCTTACCAATTTATTTAAATTCCCTTACACTTTCGCAAATGTTTAACCCTCAACATGTTTCTACAAAATAATCAGTTCACAGAGAGACCATGTTTTTTTTAGAATTCACTATGGTTTGTCACAAGAGCAGGCAATAGCAAAGTAAACTGTAAAAATGTTTTCTATGCTACTAGAATATATTTAGAATAAATGACTGCAAGGAGAGGGAAACAGTTTCCCTAATAATTTGTTTATTTTTCCTAAGGCAATAAATCCTTTTAATTCTTTTGGTCTTATTGGATTACATAACACTTTCGTTATGACTTGGTTTCACATTTGAGGGAGGGCTGTCTGTATCATGTAAAGATCTATCAGCATACAACAAACTAATAGAATGGAGAGTTATTAGATGAGGAGCCTACGATCATAAATATAAAGTTACTGCATAAGGCAGGACACGTTTTCATATAGTGGTCAATTTTCAGATTTGGGTCTATGTTGCTTCCATGTCTTCTTTTATTCTCATGGAAATAAAACTTCCAATATACACATTTAGATGGAGTTTGTTTTAAGCCTACTACCCTATATATTAAACAGAACATTTCAGGGGAGAAGAGTCTTGATGTAAGTCATTAACTGAGGAAGCTCTGTGGTGACATGCTTTAGTTATTTTCTTTATCTCATTCACCTGCAGTGACTTGTCAAATGTGTGCAAATTAGCACACCTTAAGTTAAAGTTAAGTTAAGTTAATTTAAAGTTAAGTTAAGTTAACCTAAAGTTAACGATGAATTTGCATATCAATGTGGTGATCGTGATTACATTATTAGACACAATTTTTTTTATTGTAGCCTATTCACCTGTTGTGTCTCCATTAAGTAGACAACATTAGCCTGTATGACCAACCATGATAAACTGCCTTAGCTTGACTTTAGCTAACTTATTACATTAGCTCAGCTCATGAGTCACGCATGTTAGCAAGACTTATATTTGCCTTTCGTCTTTTTTCGAATAAGCGGTAAACTCGAGGCACTGGTAGTTTAATCTTTTCTTGTTTTTTTGTTCATCACCACTAAACTCTACACAAGAAAACACCGCTGGGAGGGGCTGCTGCCTGTGTGTGTGTGTATGTGCGCACTGCTGCAGGGAGACGTGGAGTGAGAGAGAGCTAGAGAGAGAGCATCGGAACTCCAGAAGTCTCATCTCCCGACCTGATATTTAGATTTTTTAATCACTAAATATATTTGTTTGACAGGAAAGCTGTGCGCAAACAGGAATAAATATACTGTATATATAAATTCATTTATTTTTTAAAAAAGCACAGCAGATGAAAGGGCACTTTGAAAGGGTAGGTGCTTGAGCCCCTTTTTAAGGTCTATGTGTGCCTGGATACCAGGACATTACTGGTTGTGGCCATAACCCACTGTAAAACAGAGAATTTGTTTTTGTACCAACAATATGTTTTGGTGAGCTTGAGAGGTTCTGGCAAATAGATAATGCTACTGTTTTACAGCCTGTTTTTTATTATACAGATATGAGAGTGGTACCAATCTTCTCATCTCACTTTCAGCTGGAAAGCGAATGAGTAGCCTATACATGTTCAAAAATTACAATCTGTTCCTTTAAATGAACAAAGTCAGTAATGGCTGATCCTGTTACTCTAATAATATACTGGTGAAAACAGGATTAATATTTAAGACTGAGCTCACTATAAGACAAAGCTGGTGTTTTGACCTGAATCTCATTGATCATGCTCCTATGCTTGGCTCAGTGGTGTGATTTGTGTTTGAGTGGTTGTAACAGTTGAAATCGTATGAACTTCACTCTACAAAGATTTAATTTAGTTTATAATATCCTGCTTGCTGCTTCTACCATTCTCTCTTGCCCAGAGGTCATATTTCAGAACCACAGAAGTGACATCTGTGCATGCATGATTTACACCAAACACTTGAAGTGAGATAAAGTGCGCCCATGAAATTGCTTTTTGTCTTATTAGATTTTGTAGAAGATACTGTCACAAGAGGCTAATTTGTCTCATAAGAATCCTTCCATTTGTTTTGATGTTATGTTCTGAGTGATATGGTGTTTCAAATTGAGAAAGAGATTTATCAGCCTGTTGCTTAGTAAAATCATATGAATCAAAAGCATTTATCTGACAGACCAAATTTAGCATGTACTTAATGTGAGTAACTTAATGTGATGCCCATATACACATTCAACCATTACCAAGTATTGAATTGGATATATGGATTTTGACTCCTACTGTGTAATTATGGGTGGTCATAGAATATGTCAGTATTATAATGACTTTAAATTCTTAATAATGTTTTTTTCTCTAACATGTGACTTGTTTAACATGTAATAGATATAAATAAAATATTGATATAAATACAAGTTATTTCAGCTGTCAACATACACAAAGACTCACTCAGCTGTTGTAGACTTAGCCTTAAACAATCAGACAATCATCATACAGGATGTTAAGACAGGGTTACTCACCATGTGCCGTTCACAGCCTGATTAAAATGGGAAGTAGCAGTGTCAGATACAGAGCTTATTATGGAAAATGTTTCCTGCTTTTCTGTAATGACTATGATTATGCCTCCATAAAAATAGCTTAGCTTGATTTAAAACAACAACAACAACAACAACAACACAAGAGTGTCGAGGAAATATCCTCAGCTTTGTATCTATTTTTTTTTAACCAACAGATGTGGGGTCATGGTGTCGGTTTTATTTACCTCTGCTTTGTAGTAGCATTTTTATACAACTGATATGCACCTCACCCATCTTTTTGTTGTTGTGAGGCATACGTTTTGTGTACGTGTGGACAGTAATCACTTACTTTTAGCGTGGTAAATGACCTTTATTTACAAAAGTCTTGCACATCTTAGTTTTTAAAGATTAACTGTAGCATCTACTGGTCCATATGTCCATCTGTCAACATGTGGCTGCACAGAATAATATCTCTACAACTATTGGTAAGGTTCACATGAAACCTGGCACAGATATTCATGAATGTCAGAGAATGGTTTGTTATTATTTTGGTTTTTATTATGTTTACACATTTTCCCTCCTCCAAAACTTTAGATAAATTGCATAATTAACTTTAAAAAATGAATGGATTTCTAGATTGCTAGATTTCCATGAAATTAGTGGTCCTCAAAAGGTAAATCCTAGTGTATTTGGTGATGAGGAGGCCTTTGACCACAAATCCCACTTTCAGATTTCAAAATCAAAAATTTCTAGTGGCAGGCAACGATAAAAAATTTGATTGTGATTAATTGCATGATTTTCAGTGATTCATCACAATGTTATGCACAAAATTGAATAATGAATTCTAAAGTAGTGTATTTACTTCTTGTAAATTTCAACTTAATTAATTCATTAACTTCATTAATGTAATTAAACCAAATATAAAATCAAAGCTATTTATCAATGCCACTGCATTACCTTTTATGTAGATTGTTAAAGGTTCAGTGTGTAAGTTTTAGTGGCATCTAGTGGTGAGAGTTGTGAATTGCACCCCCCCTCCCCTATTCAAGTGAGTTGGATATAGTACCTGAGACAGGACAAAGATGTCTATGACAGGACAAAGATTTGCCAGTCAATAAATGGGGTTTCTTTAGATAGATATATTAAGAAATGATTTTTACTTGGTTATTCAGTAAAACCATATGTCATATTGAATATTATTGTTACTTGTTCATTAAGCAACAGCCACATCAATAAATGTTAAATGATGTCTCATTCTCCTGTAATACATTATTTTACTGTACTGTAATCATGCTTTTTGTTACATCTTGGGAGGATTGGCTCATCTGGAGTAATATACAAAAGCAAATGAAGAGCATCTCAAAAACTATCACATCTAGTGCATCAAGTATGACCACTGACAGATAACAGGAAAATGTAAGCCTCAGTGTTTCTGCACCACAGTCCATTATAAACCACATAATACATGAATTTTACAAATGCATTGTCAGATGAGGATAAAGACTCCTCTCGCTTTGCTTAATTAATTAGATAAGCAAGATCTGCAAATCTTACCAAATTTTTTTGTGGTTAAATAGTACAATGTTTTTAATGGGTATTTAGCATGTGAAATTACAAATTACACATTTGTGTGCATAGTGGCAAAGCAATATCCAAAAACCATGTTTTTTAATGCAACTTCAGAAAGTATTCATTATTGGTCACTTGATAGGCGCACAGTCATGTATGTGTCACAATTAGCAGTAAAATAAATACATGTTTTCCACCAGTGCAGTATTCAACAGAAGTTTAGCTGCTGATCTGGGCCAGTATTTATCAAGCTTCTCAGAGTGCCATTTTAGTCTTAAGTGCTGAGAATTCGTCTCTGTCTGTCACAGCACCATCACAAGCCCCACTGGCAGCTCCTAACCACTTGAGAGACCTCCAGAGCTGTCTTAAATAATGGGGAGTGTAACAGTGATTCTTAACTTTAAGAAATTTGATAACTTGCTTTTATACTTTAGTTTAAAAGTATGAGTAAATTTCATGAAGTCTCAGCACTTAAGACTACAATGGCACTACAGTGAGAAGCTTGATAAATGCCAGCGCTGAGCTTCCATGCTGTTACCGTTTTAATGCCAACAATATTTAACAATATTGGATTGGATTTCATGTAACAAGGCTACATGAAATTAATCCATCTACATATTTTACAAAAGTGGACAGGAGAAACCTGCCACGTCTGTCAGTGATTATGGCCAGCTTCTAGCTAAAGCTATCAAACAACAGCTTTCATTTGCATGGCTAAAGTCCAACTAACTAACCTGTCCAGCAGAAAACAGACAACTTCATGCTTTGAAAACATCTGTCCCACATCAAAGCCTTCCATTTGGGAAAATCCACACCAATTATGTCTGTGATTTTTTGCCGTCATCTGTCTGCATCTGTCCCAACTCCTCTGGCTTCAAGGTATAAAGATCCACAGGCTGTCGGCTCTCGTGCTAAATAACGTGTCTGCTCCTTTATTTGTCCAAATGTCACTTCTCTTCTTACTTCTAACTTCTTCTAAACCAGAAGACTATTCAGACAGTTTATTATTTCTAGGTGCGTTTGACTTCATGTGCCGCTGCGCAGCGCTGACTTAACATCATGCATGCTGAACTTAAAATATGGTATGCTGGTTAGAAATTGTGTTCGACTTTTGCTGGTGTAACACCAACATCTGTGACCTATCAGATTCTGTGACTACACCCAAACGACGATGTTTTCCTAACCATAACCAAGTACTTTTGGTACTTAAACCCAACCAAGTACTTTTGGTACCTAAACCCAACCAAGTACTTTTGGTACCTAAATCCAACCAGGTAATTTTGGTACCTAAATCATGACATGACATTTAAACCTAGCATGAGCAAAGCGGCTGCAGGCACCACAGTTGCTTTTTTCTGGCTGCGAAAAAGTTGGAACCTACAACTGTAACTGTGCACTTTTCTTTGCAAATGCCGGGGGATCAGTCATTGATCACAGATCACAGCGAGCTGATGCAGATAGAATGGGTCCGACTTGACAGCGCCGTTTTTATATCCCACCCATGCAGTCACCTGCAGTTCACGTTAGACCATCAATTCAGCGAAAGTCAGCCCAGTCATCTCGAACGCTCCTATTATTATTTCCTCTTCTTCTATGGACGCATTTAATGTAGTGATGGCCGTCTACACTGCCGGAATTATATAAGCAGAAGAAGAACCGTGATGGCGAACCGTGATGGCGAAACACGCTCTGTAGCGCTGTTTGTCCATTGTTGGCTATTGCAGAAACATGACGACACAACACTGCAACCTCCATAGAAGGGAATTCCCACGGTTAAATAGATAGAATTGCTCATTCTAAGGTCTTTATACATCACTGAAAACATAGTTATAGATATTATATTACATTTCTGTCAATAAATACTCAGTGTGTAATAAATATTACACAATGTGTAATAAATATTACACACTGAATCTTTAAACCAAGTTACCATCAGAGTCCAGAGGTATGATCACAACATCATAACAGGCACCTTCTGAGCAACAGGTTAACATATCTAAATATGTATGTATGTATGTATGTATGTATGTATCTAATATGTATAATATATATAACATATCTTGCTTTTTTTCTAAACAAGTATCATCAGAAACATTTTTCTTTATATCAGGGAACAGTCTATGTTCAGTAGCTAGTGTCCCTGTTAGAGTGAACTGGTCACCTCACACACATGCCCACCGAAGTTGAATTGCCTTGAACTTTTTGTACGTGATACGCTGCACAAATCATTGGAAGATAGACTGATCCTCGCTATTTGTGAGTTTCTAGAATCTATTACTGTTTACTAAATAGGACATCAACAGGAGGGAATAAAAATGGCATGCATCCGCACAAAACTAACTAGGTAAAGTTATGTAGCCTATAATTTTGACTTAATTTAAATAGGCTACGGCTGTGTAGCGCACAGAAGCTGTTGCCATGGTTACTGTCCATTGAGCGCCGGATGTTTACTCGCGGAGTGCTTGTGTCCTGTTCACCTGTGGAGTGTAGAACAACCCCGCAGGGTCAAGCAACTACGTAGCAATTTTAAGAACGTTCCTAAGACTAAGACAACCTTGATTCTTTTAGTGCTTGCAACTAACCGGGATCCAAAAGCCTGTGTCACAGTGATTTGTCTCATCTGACTTCTTCCATGCCTTTCTGCCACTCTGTGTCAATCACGGTTTCCTTTGTGTTCAACACAATACTGCATATTTTGCAAACAGTTTACCCTGCTTTGGTAAAGAAGATCAATACAGTTTTCAAGTCTTTTATTGGCATATGAGATTGTACAACATGTCTCTGAATAGTAAACAAAGTGACAACTGCTATGACAATGTTTGCGGAAGCGGTGTGATAGTCAAATTGCAGTATCAGCTTTGAATTCACAGGGATTTGTTGAATTTGTGTTAATAGTTGTGATCACACCTTTACAAAATCCTTGAGTGACTGACTTACTGCATTTCTGTGTTTTCCATCTATTTGATTGTCTGACCTGCCGTGATTAGTTTCACCTGTGTCTAGTTATCCACCCCTCACTTAAGTATTTAAGTTGTGCATTGCTTTGTGTCATTTCCATTTTACCTTCCCTGCCATTTTGCTAGTGTTTATTTCCCGAGTTTTTAGGTATGTCTTTGTTTTCTTTGGACTTTGCCTATTTTGGATTTTGATTCTTACTTGCTCCCTTCTGGATTTGTTTACATCTTTGGACTGCTTTTCTGTTTTTGACACTTGCCTGCCTCACTCATTTTAAATGTATAAAAGAAATTGCAAACTACAGCAGCCATGCTATGTATCAAAATAAACTATTGCATTTTTGTATTTCAAAAAAAATACTATTCTAGGGTGCCACAAAATCACTTCACAAACTGGCCTATTTAATCTATCCCTCCACCATTTACATTTACATTTACATTTTACTCATTTGGCAGACGCTTTTATCCAAAGCGACTTACATTTGAGGAACAACTTACAAGTATCAACAGAGCATCAAATACAGATCTGACAACTGACAATACATTACATACCAGTACACTGACTCAACTGATGAAGTGTTTGAGAGCAACAGCTATTCTCTGCCTACTGAGTCATGCAATAAATCTGTCAAGCAACCAGTTAACTGCTTGGTCCCTCACAGGGATTGCAGCACAGTGTTGTTAATGACAATAAAGGACACTTTTAATAAGTTACACCATCTTGTGACATTATAAAGTAATGTTGTACAACAACTCATTATTATTGTTTTTGTGCACAACCAACGAAAAATTAACATAGGCTGAAACTAGCAAGCAAATGTTAATGAGGGTAAATGTTACTGCTTCTTGGGTCAAATAGTTATGTAGAATATTAGGTGGTAAATAATTTTGACTAGACTACTAAAACAAATACCAAAACAGTTGTTAAACACAAACTGTTAAGAATTGTGGCAATTTATGCAAAAAATCAATGGAAAACTGGCGACCTACACATTTCTCACTTTGACAATCTTGTTCAGGTCTGGATCAATTTTCTGTTCTGATCTCAACAAATCCAGGCAAATTGCTGAATAGGCACCAATCAGAGGCAGCATCTCACAGTATTTTGCAGTATTTTTAAACAACAAAATATCATTTTGTATTTGAAATAACAATACATGTTAAATACATGTATTCCTGCCCACATCTGTTTGCCAGAATTGCCTTGAGCTTCTGTCGGGATATTTGTGGTTTCCAGAGGTTGATTCCTAACGATTAATAAAAAAGCATTTCCTCTATATTGCCACCAACAGGCCAAAGTTTCCACTTGTTAACAAGAAATATCAACATGTAGTGGGCAGAACTCACCTTCATGGTCCCCTAACTATTTACTTTACTGCATACATATGCATTACCTTTCTTCTGGTGCCTCCCTTAGTAAAAACACTAGAAACAGACATAAAATACGTTCACGCTCCGAAGGAGAGGAACTCTTTTGTTTTTCTACAGTCTAGCACCACCCTATGATAACCTTCTCATTCTGAGCCTGGCTACTGTCACAGCTTGTAGAATAGCAATATCATGTTCTTTGTACTACTGCCTTGTGTGGTTGTTTGTCTTATTTGCTTTCAGTGTCAAGGTAAAACAGCTTACAAAACGAAAGAGGCAAACAGAATAAACCTACTACTCAACCACTACTTCCAACCTCCTGCCACTCTGTTTCCAAGTCCCCTTGTATTTATCTATTTCCAACATCAATGGATATTTTTCAGAACAATACTTTCAGTCTTGCTGTTAGCATCACTGTAGGCTTGTATTTTGCAAACACAAAACTCTCTGCAAAGTCACACAAATACAAAAATAAAAGCATGACTGGGATAGGATATTTTATAGATAAAATTATTATGACTCTGATTTTGCATGAAAATACTTTAACCATACTTTAACCTTTATTTTGTGAACAGTGTTTATGTGAGCTTTCTAAAACAGCTGTTTGGACAGTAATGACACCTCAAAGATAAGAGGAAAGATCATTTCTAATACATTTATGGCACGCATTAAGACTTCACTTGGATTCCTTTTTCTAATGATAATAGCCAAAACCTGTCTGCTTTAATAATGTAATATCAGGCTGTCTGTCCCAAGCTCCCGGAGCTCATATATCAAAGAAATAATTTAGACGCCCTCTTTGATGCCGCAGACCTACTAACCCTGACTCTCACATGTTAACACACACACACACACACACACACACACACACGCTTGGCGAATGCACATTCAGTGAATTTGAATTTGGGCATCATCAGAAAATAAAACAGATAAAATGCTGATTTCATTGTAGGAACAGGTGTTGTTGCATGACACATCATTAATCAATCAAAACTTAACAATGAACTCCTCGCTCTGGAGGTCATGACCTTTCACCTCATTATTGAACATGTATTTCAGAGACACCAAAGGGGGTTGAACCTGCGTGAACCCAAAACCGGGTTAAACCGCTGAGCCAAAACTAATATAACATGTCTCCTAACATTACTCATATTCTGAGAGCTTTTTCACTGAAAACAACTGCTAAAAATTACACAATGAGAGCAGTGAGAGTGAACCAAAACAATAACGTTGTGGGTCGGAAGTCAAAACAATGAGCTAAAAGATGCTAAAATTGCGTCGTTGTTTTGTTGTGCTGTGGTTGTGTGATAGTTTTCTGTGGGTCGACCCTTTTCACACTACACATAATCATATGGAGTATGGGCTGTGTTCATGACCTCGTCTTTATTTTTTAAATATTTTTAAGATTTACATCTTTACCAGGAACAAACAAGACTTGTGCATGAAAGACACAGACAAGGGGGGAAATACTGAGATGGACAAATGAATTGCTTGTACAATAGCATCCAGAATTATCAAAGTGTAAATGTTATCTGAATTGGAAAACAATATAAATGCTGACCACTGCTCTACAAATGCAAAGTTCACACTGGGATATTTGGATTTTTTCTACGCAAGCAACTTTTTAAAGCAGTGGCCTTGAGTTGTGAACTTTTGATGACACCACACAGTCTGATATAATGGAAAGCTAATACTGTAATTTGATCTGCCACTGTCCTGTATCCCTAACAAAAAAGCTCTGGAGAACGAAAACAGGAGCCACTGACAGAAATACAACAATGTTGCATACAAATAATTCTAGAAAAATAGAAAAATAGAAGTGAACCCTCTTATGAAACTGCACAGCCATTACCGATGATGGCTCAAAGATGATATTTGCTTTTCAGTGATGCTTTACGTCTCAAGCTCTGCACAGTGTTGAGGGAAGGTAGGAGAGGGCGTGTAGAGGACAGACACACTGGCATCAATAAGCAAAGAAAAAGCAATCTAACAATCCTGGCGTGATGATAGGCCCAAATAATAACAGTACCCGAACATGACACATTCATTCACTGCTTTTCAAATCAGAAACACTATTATCACAACAACTGTGGATTACTTCTTTTGTGCCATCTCAGAGTGTCTGCAGACACACACACACACACACACACACACACACACACACACACACACACACACACACACAACAAAGCAATAACCTTGTGCAGATGTGGTGCAGCAGAGTCTCTATGGTGATGCACCTGAAATGTTAATAAAGACGCAGTGCAGCTTTTACAGTCTTCAGAGCTTGTAAATCAAGAAATAGATAAATAATTGTTCTTGTCTAAACCGAAAAGGGGCTTCACTGGTATTACTTGAAGGTTGGATCACAAATAAATACACATACAAGCAGAGTATTGGCAAATGAATCAGTGAAACTAAAGAAAAATAGATTTTGAAGCAGCATGAAAATATTTATTCTACTGGAATTACATATGAGTATTTGGCAATAGTCACCACAGTATCTTAGAACTAGAGGACAAAAGTGAAAAGGTAAAAAGCTCAAAACTTAGAAAGTTATTTCTAAAACTTAAACAGTTTCTTTACTTTATATCATATACTGATTGTGTAATATGGTGCTGTCTCAGTGAGTAATATCCACAGATGATTCAAAGTTCAGTCTACATACGTGTAAGCCTGAAGTCAATAAGGCCACAAGCTGTGAAGTGATAAGAAGTGGGGGGTTATAGGTAGTGAAGTGAAGGAATCCTCTCTGTTTGCCAAGTTCAGCATGATGGCTGGTGGCTGGCTGCCAGAAGGGCTGCTTATGCTCCATAGCCATCAATCTATTTTCCAGCCCAGATGGCTGTGATCGCTGTGGGTGGGGGAGCTATGTGCTCTACCTGACAAGGATTATGATCAAATCTGTCCTTATGTGCTATTACTTTTCAAAATCTGCTTCTTTACTGACACTTTAAATGATGTACACAGATATCATATTCTGGCCGTTGTCAGGTCATGTACAAGTGTTACCTAAAGACGTCAGCAATCTTACAGAATGTGTCAGCTGCAACTGTGACACCGCAATAAACCAACACAACAGATCAAACGCCCCTTACTCTGGATTTATTTGCTCACATTGATTCATCCATCCATCCATCGTCAACCGCTTATCCTGTGTACAGGGTCGCGGGTGGCGGGAGCAAATCCCAGCTTACATCGGGTGAAATGCGGGGTACACCCTGACAAGTCGCCAATTGTTCACATTGATGATTTGTTTTAAAAAATAAAACAAAAAATCAAAAAACAAATAATTGTTTGCATTTTCTTTGAAATAACTAAATGTATGTAACCTGGAATTCTTCTGAGAAACAACATTGGTGCACCTCCAATTAGTAAAATGCTAAGGATTTTAGTCAACACATTGCAGGTCAGCTAGATTAGGCCTGCATAAAGTTCAAAGTATATCAATGGAAGAGAAGGTAATGGGTTATAGATAATATGTTTAAATGTTAAACCATAAAATCAGGTTTTGTTAAATAATTGTTAAAAAATTGTTATATTTTTCATGTTTCATGAGCATCAGGTATGCTCAAGCAGAATAGAAGTGTTTTTTAAATAGGTTTTTTTTATGAATATAGGCTCCATTTTTTATTTTTACGTTGCATATTTTTTGTAAAATGTTTCTTTTAAAGTTTCATTTTGTGAACAAATGTGCTTCTGTGTCTTTTAGATTTAAAACAAAGCCAACCACTGTTTTTCCCAGACTTACTGGATTTCAGTGTGCCTTTTTAACTAATCAATTTTACTTTTGTTGTGTTTTTTTTCTGCTGCATTAAACAGGGGAGTGAGTGGTAGAGAGGCCATCTTGTATGTGTGCTTTATTGTGTAATGTCAGTCACTTTTGCTTGCTGTCAGTAGGAACATTTGAGTGTTAGAACTGTTTTGATTTAGTATGAATTGGTCCGTGTGTAGTGCAGGTTTATACATAATTTGCCTACATGAAATTAAGCAGTCAGCTTAAAAATCAACAAAATTAACTAAACGATTATAAATCTTATTTTCATAAAACTGTCAAGAAAGTATTAGGTAATGTAAGGAAATAAAGCACCCATAAAGTAAAGCATTGCCTCCAAATTACAATTTACACATTATACTATGCTCACTTTATGTATTTACAGATGGGGCTTTTTTTGGTTTCAAGATTGCAGCGCTCACATTATTTACACGCAGCTTACAAATTGTAACAGCCTCATATAGTCCTGACCTAGTTAGGATGCATTAGACCCAGTGTTTGATTTTTGGATCATCACAGTGGTTTAAATGTCATTTAAACATACCAGTGGAAGTTGAAATGTCACCTGCCTCATGTACTCATCTTTGACCCTCAACCTTCTTATTGAGATGGTCTTAGCATACAGTATACATGTGATATTATCATCATGACCCTCAGATGTTTTTAACCTCATGTAGTTTGTTGTTTTTCCCAGAGGTCTGTGCTTGAATGAAATATTCATAAATAATTGGATTAAAGAGTTTTCTCATAATTGAGAGCACCATAAATCTAAATGTATCTATTTGCGAGACACATTTTTCTGCATCAATGTGGGGAGATATTAATAGAAGGTTCGTGGCAAAGGGAACTTTTATCAGCATTGGATGGAGTGTTTCTTCCTTTCATTAGTCAATTTTGGTTTTGTTCTCTTTAATGCGGAATTCAGACACAACCTGTCTGACCAACATACTAATGCTTCATGTGCAATTGATGGCAAAACACTTAACGTCCATCAAGAAAGACCATCTAAGTGGAGCTGATTCAAACTATGCTTTCCTGCTCACCACAAATGCATTTAGACTGACTGGACACTGTGTGCTAGACTTTGTTTTGAATTACAGGTAGTTTATTTTGAATAAATTTTCCCCACAATGTTAAATTGTTCCTTATTTTTGGACTTAAATCCCTCTCAATGCAGTAAAGGGAGTGGAATTTAAATTAATTCAGTGCATGGACTTGTAATGTTTTAACTCTGCACTGAACAAGAAACAGGAGGAAACAGATCTCAAACCAATTTTAAACACTTAGAAAAGGGGGGGGGGACTCTTCTTTAATGTCAGTTCCTTTGTGGCGGAGTCTCTTCATCTTATGATAAAGCTGATACATCTCTGTAATGAAAGAATTCTTTTGGGATGTGAGAGCACTCTGAAATTGGTTTGCTGGATGCATTTGCCAGTAAAGGCTCAGTAAACATGATGCAGTGAACAGAATGAGAATGTAAGTATTGTGGTGGATTTGAAATGTTTCCATGGAGGTGGTATGTAGGAATCAAGCCCAAACGGATCCCTTTCACATGCAACGGTGGTAAAAAGTCATGTCAAGTGTATTTTTGTATTTCTAGCTCAAGGCTTTTTTTCAGTCACTCCTTCTCCAACAAAACATTCTAATTCATTGCATTTTTGTGACAGCTGTAAAAAGTATATTTCAGAGTAACTTCTGTTATTCTGCAGAGTACATATCTATTTTATTTTATTCTATTTTATTCTAAGTTCACTTTGTACATTTCATTTAATTGTTTAGTTATTAATCATGTCATTATAACATTCCTCATTCAGTGTTTTGTGAATAAAGAGAGCCACCATGTTTGTGTGTACTTTAACATAACTATGCAACACCAGCAATATGAGGAGTTATTAACCAGCTATTTAGCTTCAAATACTTGCTGTTGTAACTGGCAACCTACCTCGCTAGGCTAGTTGCTAGATAGGTAGCTAGCTAACGTAGCTAATTACTAGAAGATAGCTACCTAGCTAGCTCCTAGTGCTTCCTGTCTAGACAGGGTGTCTCATTCATACATTTTGCATCAAATAACGCTTTAATCAGCCTTTCTGAAAGCTTAAATATTTGACACCCTGAGATGAGAACAAATAACAACACATGAATGATTATGAACAGGCACATTTGTGGTGACCTTTAGCAAACAGGACCACTTTTGCACATGTGCAGAACAGATCTTGCTGGTGGTACGGATTTGGTACATATACGTTTAGAGTGGCTGCGACCTCTAGTACCCTTACGACGGTAGTAAAGGATGGAGTCAGGTGACTTATTTATAAGGAGTGAGTATGTGTGCATAAGGGGGTGGATGGATGAACTGAGTTTGAGTCTCAAATGACACCAAGGCTGCGTCCGAAAATCATCATTCACTATTCCCTACCCCCTATTTAGGGAGTTCTCTGTAGATGACTATGTAGCAAATCAGCAAAACCGAAGACAACACTTTTGGACACTCAGGTCACTTCTTACCGTTAATAACATCATCGCTGTCCCATTATTAAAATGTGCCAAATCAACGTCGGCTGTTGGACCAGGTTCTATCAGTGCAATGCATGATGGTATTTATAGCTTGCTATTGATCGGTTCTACATTACTTTTCAAAATGTATTCTGGGATACTTTGAGTTCACTATATAGGGTATAATAATTCTCACTATACATTCAGACTGCACTTTATAATGGTGAACTCACTACATAATGGACTATAGTGAGTGTATATAGTAAATCGTGAGTGATTTTATACACAGCCCAAGTAAATGTTGAGTCATGTTTAGTTTAGTTAAATAGCGTTCCTGACTTCCATTTCGCATGGAATCAGTTTTGAGCTAATTTAGTCAAACGAAACCTTTTAAACATCGAACAAAAAATGAGAATTGAAATTTCATGAGAATGAGAATGAGAGAATAAAACTAACTGAAGCAAAAAATGTATCTCAAAAGAAGAACATATAACTTGCAAACAACCTGTTGGTCTTTTACTTTTTTTTATAAAAAGTCCTCTTGTTCACAGCTCCCTCTGCTGCTTTCTTACTGATCAGACTTTTGCTCTCCCTGTCAGCTTTGCGATCACTCTGCGAGTTCTCTTGTTTGTGCTGCCAAACTTTTTGTTTGCAATTTTGACACAAATGTGTCTTATGTGTGTGTTTTTCAGGGATGCATCCCAATAAGCTAGTGTGTGTAACCTGTCACTCGGTATCTGAGTCACAGCTCAGTGCCCCAGATGTTGTTCAGTGCAGCATGCTGTTTTGAAAAGTAAGTTTTGATGTTGTCTGAGTTGTGGCGTGCTAGCCGTTTTGTTGTCTTAGGTTAGAAGTTAAGCTAAGCCTGCATAGTTCTGTTATGGCCAAGAGGTCTCACCATGTTACATTGTTCTACAAAATAGATGGCAAATTACTGTTTTAACAAAAGCTATCACACACAAACACACAAAGGCTAACATTACTTCCCTAGCAATCGTGATAGATAAGTTAGCTAATGTTATTAGGTAGTTCAGCATGTAGGCAGGTAGGTTTGGCAGTTGAGTTCAAATTTCAACAATCCTGCAAAGTCACTTCTCTCTTTAAGTCACATGACTTATATCAGGTACTTACTGTAACCCAAAACCACAATGTTTTCCTAAGTCTAATCAAGGAGTTTTGTTGCCTAAACCCAACCAAACTGTGACAGGTTCCCAACGGTAACCATGTGTTTGTCACTGGTAAGTGTCATTTTGGAAGGCCATGATTACCAACATATTTTGTTGTTGAGGACATGGTAGAGCCAGATATTTCCCTCAGGAGTCGGTGGATACCAAAACAGAGCTATCAGATTTAACTTACATTCACCAGGTGCCCCGAAACATGACTCCAAATGAAAGCTAATGTTGTTTCTTATCAGCTGGATGTCAAAATATCACCTTAAAAATTAAATGTGTCATCTTGTTTGTAGAGGTTCTTTCTGAAGGTCCCAAGAGGCCAAAAGACCATGGATTTAATACTTTTACAGTACTGATGTTAAAGTATATTGCACACACTGAATGTTAGCACAAAGTAAGATATGTATAAAAAGGAGGCGAACAGCTAAAAATAAAATCAGCATCACAACTTCCCTTCTTCCGGACAGAATGTGACATGACATGTGATTACAGGTGACTGTTGGTCTCATGGCAGTCAAGTCCATTTGAGGTTTTTGCTCTGCAGCTGGTTGTAGAGCAAATGAATTATTATCTGGCGCTGAATCAGCCAATGGCATGGCAAGGCGATAGCAGATCATGCTATTGTTGTTTTAGGTTGCAGTTTCCTCCCACTTAAGGTACCGTGTCACCTTAAAACAATGAGGGGTAGCACAGAGAAACAATTCAACTGAGCTGTAATTTGAAGCTCTGCACTGCTGCCTGAGTAATTCATCTGTGCCTGTAGAGTTGATTTGCATAGTGTTTTGCACAAGTGAGCATTCACTGAACCACCTGCTAAGTCTTTGTGATTACCACTGTCTTTATAGGACTAAATGGTGCATGAAGGGGATTCCACCCACTGACCATTAGGCTGTTATTCTGTCCATTGCGCTGCAAAAAATTCCACCATTTCTGCAACAGAAATTCACGAATTGAAAGTGATTAACTTGCTTAAATAGATTTTTAGAAATAAAATAATTTAATTACATGGATCATTTCATTTACTTAGTCAGCTTTTTTTACTCTGTTTTTTTGATGGGTGGGTGGGTGGGGGGGATCTCTTTTTCAATCCACAAAGAAATTCAGTCACAGAAGGCATTAAGTCACAACTTTTTCATCCTCTCTGCTGTGCTGTTGCCATTGACAAACATGATGGGGAACTTCTGCACTTCACTTCGCCCTGTTTATTTCTCTGATGATGGGTTTGGAGTTGTTCGTACAGTTCAGTACACAGCCCTGATTTGCTCATTGCACTGTTGTCTCAATCTGTCTATATTGTTTTGTTTATAGTGTGTATATATGTGTTCTCTATACTGTAGCCTGTGTGTTTTTTATTATTGCATTATAACATTATTATTGTATTATTGCATAAGTAAGCACATCATGAGTAATGTACAATCCTGAGTCAAATTCCCTGTATGTGTACACATACAGTACACGGCAAATAAAGTTGATTCTGATTCTGATTTGCCCAATGAAGCCAGGTTGATCTGACATCTAATTGTTTTATTGAGGCTGATGATAGGTGATGCACATGACTCTCCCATGCATAAGATGGAGAAACATGTAAAATGAAATTGAGTAAATGCAGTAAACCTTAAATTTGGGCTTTTTCTCCTCGATTCATTTCAATTAAACTCATTCTGCTGTGCCACCTTGGCTGCAATTTCAAGTGTCTCCAGCTGGGGAGGAACATAATTTAGAAGTGGCAGATTAGGAAACCGTTAAGAGCCGTCAGTGTTCAGCCACAGTCTCCTCCCCTTCTCTATTTATGCATCTTTTTTTTCTCACCCCTCCCTCCCTTCCTCCCTCCTTCCCTACTCTCCCCATCTCCCAGCCCCCCAACACAAACATATCAGAGACAGACAGCCTGCTTTAAAGGCTTGTCGCTGTGTGTGTAACAAGCATTTTTCGAGCCCCAAAATGCTTCTTGCTCTCTGATTTCACAAAAAAGTGTCCCTCAGAATGGTCTTGGTTATGTGCAATATAGCATAAAACTACACTTGTACACTTGTACTACACATGTATGTGTCTATTTTGGAGGATTTGAAGCCTGTGTGGACCGAAAGTAATGATTTCATAATGTAGACATCAAATAACACCTGACTGTAAATGGAGAATGATCAATACATATGGTGCTTTTCATGAGGGGTCCCTGCTAAAATCAATCACTGTAAATCACTTGCAATATTTAGCACCAAAGACAGCTCGACCTGAAACAATAGCAACAGCCTCCCATAACTGCACGGCCCTCATGTTGGAAGGGGAATTAGAAAAGTTTAACTTCACCAAGTTGCTGTTATAGACGCCTTTTGTCATCCCAGACAGCTTTGTCTCTCTCACTGATGCTTTGGGGAGAATCACACTGAAATATTGATGATAATTATTATGATGGATGTGGGACTGCAATACTCTGCCCACTGATTTGAGACAGGATAAATGCTGCTTCCAAGCCAAAACCACATTAAAACTGTATCCTGATCGAAAGGACAACACCAGAGAACAATAAACCAGAAGCCACTGTATATATGAATTAATTATAGATGAATTCCACAAGCAATAGCCATTAATGAGACCTTTCACTCTGTCTGTCTGTGTAAAATATCTTTATAAAAACATATTGGACATACTGTTCTTCCACAAGTGATCAATGGCTGCCTGAATCTGCTTCAAGTGTGGCATAACAAGTATTCAGTAATTAGTTGGATGACTCCTCAGCCTCTTCTGTTCTGCCAGAACTGGAGGCATCATGTGCAATGCTTTTCATTGTTTTCCCATGATGTTGCATCGCCAAATGCCATGTATTTTCTACAACCAGATACATGTAATTTGGGAGATAGCTCTGCTGGGAGTGCATAGTGGAAATAATTGCGCAGCTGCGCAGGACAGGAAAAGAACTCTAAATAGTGTGTGCATGTGACCTCCAAGTGCAGTAAATAAATAGATAAATAGTGGAGGATGTTCAGAATGGACATTCAGTTGCTCTGTGATGTTAAAATCATGCTAAAATTATACTGTATGGTGTTTTTTTTTACTATTAGCATGAGATTACTGTAACATTCATATTTAAGGCAGTGGTAGAAGACGTATTCAGATCTTTTATTTAAGTACAAGTAGCAATACTGCAATGTAAAAATACTATGTTACAAGTAAAAGTCCTGCATGCAACATTTTTGTAAGTAAACATACATAAGTACATTCATGAATAAGTATTAGCAACAAATGTATTTCATTAATAAAAATATAAGTAAACTCAATAAGTTAAATGGCCGTTTTCAGAGTGATTTATATTTTATGTTACTGGATTATAATTACTGATGTATTAGTAGAGTGTTACATCCCACTTTAATTAATGTATGCACAAAAATGTTAAATAATGGTCAGGTAATCCTGAGTTAAGAGGGATTAATTAGCAACTTCTCAATATAAGTGAAGCAGCTCAAAATAAAGTTTTTTTTAAAAAGTAAAAGTAGTTACTTTCCACCACTGACCAAAATGTAATTGTTGTTTTGCTGTGATGTTTGTATAATAATACAAATAATCTGACTTTATGCAAGATTATCACAGTCATTTCTCACTTTGCAGCTCAAAAAAACATATTCAACAATCACTTCTAATTTAATGAGAATTACTTATGAACATAATTTAACCGTTACAGAATATTGCATACTATTTCTGTTTGCCAGCTGAAAGACGTGAGTAAATACAATCACTTTTCATGCTCCATATCCGTGATTGGATTTGACAGTTCTTTTTAGGCTGCACTAACTCCTCCAAATCCCAAATAAGTTTATTTGTATTACAGTCATTTGAGTTTTACATGTAGTATGTGTTATACAGTATGTATGCTGTAGTTTGATGAGAGGTGTAACAGGGAGTAAAACATTTAAACAGTTAAAAAATGAAACAGCTGGCTAACACAGGCACATTTACAGAAATGGTAATTGATGTGTGTTGTCCTTCTAAATATAGAAATTACATAAAACTTCTTTGGCGTTTATGCATGAAGGATAACAGGCTTCTGTATATGTCTTTGTCTGTGAACAACCTTTTGGCAAAATAAATTAATATATATTTGTTCATGCATAGCTATTTATATAAGTATAATTTCCCTTTTTTCTCCTTCCTTTAGTGCTACCTTTATATTCTCTGTTTTCCATTCTAATTTATCCTTAAATATCTGTTTATACATTTTCTGTGTGTGTAGCAGCGAGCGAGCTACAAATGCATTCCAGTCGTGCAATCCAGTATTGGATACTGACAATAAAGCATATTGGGATTGAATCAAGTCAAAGGACAAGCAAATGTTGACATTAATATTGCAATTATTATTATTGGGACACTGAACAATGAAGAAGTGAAACAACTCTAAACACGGGTTAAGGCTAGTTCCCATGTCTTGCCTGCAGCAGCTGTTGTTCCTTGTATAAATAGGTGTGGATGATGCTCAGGGATGCACTTCCTCCTGCGCTCGAACACCTCAGACCACGTGACCAGGAGGCGCACAAAACAGGAGCCTTATAACCGCCTGCTTCTGCAAACACGCGCTCCCCACCGGCTGCCTGGCTGCTTTACTGTACTTGACATTGACAATATCTGGGGAGTTAACACGCCACCATTCCCTCGGAAAGTCATCCGGACAACAACACTTCACACTGGCAGTTCTGCAGGGGTTTTTTGGAGTTGCTATAACTGTTGTTGAAGAGAGTGAAGACAACAACAAGACACTGGTTTACTCCCAGGTTAGCTCAATGATCTTTTTTTTGCGTTATGGATCGGGACAAGATGTTTGTGCTGAGAAGATCAAGGTACGTTTTTAATAAATATATTTTTATTATTTAAAAAAAAACTTAATTATAGTTTTTCATTTCTGTGATCTTTTAGTTCCCCTTAGTCGCGATTTTTTATTCTTATGGGTATTAATGTCCAATATATTAGCATAGCTTTGATCCAAACTGTTTTTTAGGCACAACATTAAGGCTTTTTAGTCTCTCAAACTAAAACGTATATTCGCTCGTGTCATGTTTAATTGTTTGCCAACGCTGTTTGTCCTCTCCAGAAACGTATTTCTCCAAAACATCCATGTAAACCTAACTGTTAAAAATTAATATCATCATTACTGGCATCAAAATGTAAATGGATCATTTGACAGACATGTGCTCTCTTTATCATGTTTTTCCCTTGATGCCTAATTAATCCAATGATTATTGAGGGAAAAAAACAGCTCAATGCTTAATGACCTCCTTTAATTAATAAGAAAGCCTGGCTGTCCTACATACTTAATGCAATGATTTCCCTCGAGGCTGCACAGGTTTGTCATCAACTGTTCTGTTTCCCACTATTGTCTGGGATGCATCTGCTCTGGAGTCAGCTGGCTGATACATATTCCCAATATCTCCCAGCAACAAATTCATTTTCCACCATATTAATCATTAATAAACATTGCTTTATGTATTTGGATGTTTTAGGGATTAAATGTAACAAGATGAATTTAGATTTAGTGATCAAATTATTGTGTTTCCTTTTGGAAAGAAATCACGTTTTTTTCTTCATAGATGTCCTTTTGCATGGGTCTAATGCTGTTCCACTACACACCTCTCCACTGAGCATCTCTACCTGCCACAAACCAGCTATGAAGTTGGCTTTGCACAGGATAGCGGGCACCACGATGAGCACGTTAACAACAGGTGTCCAGTATCTTGGCTCCAATGACGCCAGCTATGACGTCCCCTCAGTTGACTCAACTCTAATCAAGAACAGATTTCCCTTTGAGAAGCCTCACTCTGCCTCAGTTAGTAACTCCTTCCCTAGACTCATCCCAGGAAATAAAGAGATCCTGTACAGCAGCCTCTCTCCCATTTTCCCCACCAATGTATCAGATTTTCTGCTGAGCAATGGCACGTCTGTGGAGAGTGGAGGGGCGACTCAGTGTAGGGACAACTTTGCGGATAACATGGAGTGTTTTATGATCCTCACTCCCGGTCAGCAGCTTGCAATCGCCATCTTGGCGCTCACCCTGGGTACCTTCACAGTGCTTGAAAACCTCATGGTGCTGTGTGTGATCCTACACTCCCAGACACTTCGATCGCGGCCTTCCTACCACTTCATAGGCAGCCTGGCTGTGGCTGATCTGATAGGCAGCATCATTTTTGTGTACAGCTTCCTGGATTTCCATGTCCTCCACAGGAAGGACAGCCCCAATGTTTTCCTCTTCAAGTTGGCCGGGGTCATCGCCTCCTTCACCGCCTCTGTTGGCAGCCTGTTTCTCACTGCAATCGACCGCTACATTTCCATCCACAGGCCCTTAGCGTACAAACGCATCGTCACAAAGACTAAAGCAATCATTGCTTTCAGCATGATGTGGACCTTCTCTATCGCCTTCTCGCTGCTGCCGCTGCTGGGGTGGAACTGCAAGCGTCTCAACTCTGTCTGCTCGGACATTTTCCCTCTAATTGACGAGAAGTACCTGATGTTCTGGATTGGGATGACAAGCATCTTGGTCCTGTTCATCATCTACGCCTACATGTTCATCCTCTGGAAGTCCCACCACCACGCTGTCCGCATGTTGAGCCGCAGCTCACAGAGGAGTGTGATTGTCTACACTGCAGAGGGGACTAAAGTGCAGACAGTGAGGCCCGAGCAGGCCCGGATGGACCTCCGTCTGGCTAAAACCCTGGTTCTCATTCTGGTTGCCCTAATTATCTGCTGGGGCCCACTTCTGGCCATTATGGTTTACGACCTCTTTGGGAAGGTGAACGACTTCATCTTGACTGTGTTTGCCTTTTGCAGCATGCTCTGCCTGCTCAACTCCACTGTGAACCCTGTGATCTATGCCATGCGGAGCAAGGACCTGCGCAGGGCCTTCCTCAACATCTGCCATATGTGCCGGGGAGCGACGCAGCCTCTGGACAACAGCGCAGAGAGTGACTGGAACAGCCGGAGTGTGAGAGGCACAGCAGGCGGGGCGGTGAAAGATGTAGCCGGCTGTGGAAAGACTCGATTAAAAGTAGCCCAGGTTACCATTTCTGGAGTGACGGACACATCTACTGCACAGCCAGTCTAAGAGACAAGCCGCTCTGGTACAATTGTGAAGTAAAGATATTGTAGAATAGCCCCAGCCCTCCTGGTGCACTGTTGCTGTGAAATGTGCAAAAAAATGACTTAAATACAGAACTGAAAAACAAGTTTTTGTTGCTTCAAAGCTGTAAACTGTAATATTTATAAATTAATATACCCAGCTGTATGGTGGAGTGTGATTAGACTCTAAAAACTGTGCATTTTTGTAGAAGAACATGCTCTTTTTGCCCTGTTATTGAGAAATGTTATGTTTGAACAAGTGTGACTGACTGTAAATAATATATTCACATTTAAAAGAACCAGTTTAAAAGAACCAAGGGTATTTTTTTCTGCAACAAATTTTAAAAACACTATGCTGTGTCATCTTTACCGTGGTTTCAAGGTGCATAAAGTTACAGATTTTAGATTTAAGGTAGAAAAATATGACACATTTTTTTTTTACATTACATCATAGCAATTTTGTGGCAGTAATGCAAGGTGAAACTGTATCTAGCTTCATGTAGAATGTAATTTTTGAATGACAGCACACTTACAGCTTGTAAGTAAAATTAGCAGCCCATGAGTAATTTGAAATCAACCACTGATGATTTTGTAAAACAATGATATTGTGAAATTTGGCATTTAATGCATAAAAGCAGAATGGTGAGTCATACTTCGAAATATGAACGGCTTTTTGATTAAATCAAATCTTTGGTCTGTAGTGATTTGGCAATGTTACATAGCTGTTTATGCTCATGACAGAGTTACAGTATTTTGTGAGATGCTACACTTCTGTATTTTTGTGAGGCACCCATTGTGCCATTGTGTCTCATAACAGTGTGTATAAGCAAGGACATGAGTTCAATAAATATAAGAAATTTGTCTATTTTTATCATAATTTTTGTCAACATACCAAGTATAAGTTTTTTCCAATAAAACCATGAAATCTCAGCAAATCTCATCATCACATCAGCGACCTGTGGCTAAATTACTAGACACAAGATATTTTCTTTCTTCTAAAGGTAAAAGGTGTTTGAATGCATGTGTTTATAGCCGTGAGCCTAACCTTTCTGGCTTGTGGGCACCTAAGCAATGTCGATTTGTGGCCCCGTCTCACAGGCAATAGTCTTAATGTGCACACAAATAATGAGCAGTTCAACCTTAAGAAGTTAAAAATATTTTTCACAACAAAAAAACACCAAACTTATAAAATAATAGATATTTATGTCTAACTGCTTGTGACCTCTATACTTTTTCAGAACCATTTATTCAGAAAGTTAAGTCAACTGTTAAGGGCTGTGTTTTTTGTGTAACACTGACGCCCTCCTGTGGATATAAAAGAGACGTCATCCATCTTTTGGCTTTATTTTTTCTCATGGGCTGATCATACTATTAAATTGAGTTGTAGTTCATCGAGGCTATAATGTAACCAAGTAAAATAAAGTAATTAATGTGAATTTTAGATGATGCAAGCTACAATTAAAACAGCATAACAGCGTAAACGTTTCATTTCACATCTTTTTTCTTTTTTTTTTTACCGTTTCACTACATAACCCAGAATTCATTGCACCGTATTTCATGCGTGACATCACAAGCCGGAGAAGCCGACAGCCTCATATCAAAAACAAGCAGCTAAGTTGCGTTAGCTAGCTCCCCTGTCTAACAGCAGACAGTTGGCCCGCAGCCGGCGGATCGTCACTCCAACTTTTGGGAAGCAACTTTTGGAAACAACACGAGTTGTTTTACTTAGTTAGACAGACCAACATCCTCCTCAAACAAGGTAAGAAAACAGCTTTATTCAAATGTACACCAGTGCGCACTGTTCTACCATAGTAGCCAAAGCTAACGTTAGCTTTGTTTTCTTTTTGATAATTAGCTAGCAAGCATAGCTAACGTTAGCTTGCTAGCAAATATTTAAAGCCTCAGCTGCGCAGTATGCCTAGCATGTCATCCTCAGCGAATGAAACAGATTTTAGCAGCACAAGTCACACCGTAATTACCAAGTCGTGTTAAAGAATAGCCATTGTGTGCAGTTATGCAAACTAACTGATATTACCGTTTCATTATTGTCTTGTTTCGGTATTTTTACCCCCCCACCCCCCTTAAACAAACTCAAGTCATGGCGTGTGGAGCCACCCTGAAGAGGACCATGGATTTCGATCCGCTGATGAGTCCAACCTCCCCTAAAAGACGAAGATGCATCCCCGTACCCCCATCGTCCTCGTCCTCATCCCCTAGGAAGTATCTAAGCATGGAGCCCTCGCCATTTGGGGAGTCGTCGTCAACACTTAGTGCAGGTAATATTACTAATGTTGGCCTGCTTGGTGACCAGCCAGCGGACTGAGAGGCATTAGCAACACGTTGAACAACACTTAACAAACCAATATGCTTTATCAATGAAAAAGTTTAGCTGTGAACTCCCTAACATGATAGCTGTTTTGTCTTCACCAATAGACCTCTTTCTGGCTTTTTTTGGTTCTTTTGTCCCACTAGAACAAATCCTCAACAGCATCAAGCAGGAGTACAAACGCATTCAAAAGAGGAAGCATCTAGATGGAGGCTACCAACAGTCAGAGTGCTGCTATTCTCCAGAGTCCCCATCCCAGTCGTCTATGAATGTTTCCAGCATGCCAGGTTGGTTGAGTGACACACTGATTACTGAAGAGGCTGATCTAGAAATGACGTACGCCATCAGAAGTACCACATATGCCAAAGTTTTTGTTTGCTTTGTACAGGAACGTCCTCTGGAGGTGTTTCTCCTACCAGAAAAGAACAGCCATTATTCACCCTCAGACAAGTTGGCATGATCTGCGAACGTCTGCTCAAAGAAAGGGAAGACAAGGTGCGGGAGGAATATGAGGAGACCATGACTTCAAAATTGGCAGGTTGGTATACACATTAAGCAAGTATATACTTTGTTGTGACTCTGAATCCACACAAATTAACCAACAGCAAATTTTAACAGTCGAAAACCAAGTGTTGAATCCATTAATTGCTTATTTTTTCAACCCCAAAGTAATGTTTTATTTTGATTGAGAAATTGATGAATATGGTCAATTTATAATTTAATCTGTAACATTTTAAATTGTGAGATTTTTCTAAGTTATCAGAGCCTGCAGTAATGTTGTAAAATGCCTGACCCCACTGCGAAAAACCAAAAAAAATATTGGCACTGTATATAATGACCAAAGCAAACACGGCATTACAATTTCAAGGATTTAACAGGCAAATGTTTATTATATTTCTTGTGGAATAAATTAAATAATTATCAGAATTGTCATAAATATTCTGTCAATCGACTTATTGATTGAGGGTTGTTTTGTAATGTGCATCCGTGTCATTCTGTATGGAAGTGAATGACAACTTGTTGTATTGAGCTGTAAAGGATTTTACTTCAAAAAGTCAGATTTAAATATGGGAATAGATGAATATAGTAAATATTAGTTATATATGTGATAAGGATATGCTCTGTACCATAGTTCAAATACAATTCTCTGGCGAAATGACAAGACAGACATGACGTAATTCCAAAAAATGCACATCGTCCTTAAGGTTTAACACTAAGTTGTACAACAATAGTAACTCTGGTTTCCTCTAAATTTCAAGAACAATATGACACTTTTGTGAAGTTCACACATGATCAGTTAATGCGACGATTCGGGGAGCAACCTGCAAGCTGTGAGTCCACTTTCATTGCATCTTAAATTCTCTTCACATTCCCATTTCACTGGCATGTATACAACTTGTGAGAGTGTCTTGGATCTTGTTTTGAGCTCCGCCTTTTGAAGTATTTTATTTCATCTCCCTCTTTCTCCAGATGTTTCCTGAGTGTGGCACAGAGATCTTCTGCAAGACAGCCTTCTCTTGCTGCAAGCTATCATGCGATATCTCAAGAAAGAAGAAAAAAAAAAGCTCATCATTGTAAGAGATTCAGTTTAGCTAGTATAAATGAAACTTTTCTTACTGTGCCATATTTCTGTCTTTGGGCAAAGGTTTATATGAAGCTGTTGTCAGTTGTTACCACTCTGTTGTAAGCAACTAGGTGCTTCCTAATGTAAATTAATGGACCCTGTCTCTACCAGTGGCCTATGTTCCTCCCGCTGTACGTGTATCTACAGTTATCTCACTTTTGTAATGATTCCCAGCATTCCAGGCTTTGTCACTTGTTTTCTGTTTTGTTACATGTAAATACGATAAAGCAGTGCAGAGTTTTACTTAAGGTTTGCTGGTCAATCTGAGAGGAAGTGGAAGAAACATAGCTGAACAGAGACTATGTTTGCAGTTTGTCCTCTGTTCATTGCTTTTTAAATTGAGCATAAAGTGGGATAATTTTTTTGTTCTCACTACCAGTGTTTTATTTATTTTGACTTTTGTTTTGCTGGTTATCACTTTCAAACCAATGTTCTTATTGGACAAAACAATAAAACATCTTTTAAAGAGACTTAAGTGTTTTAACTGATACCCTTTACTATAACATATTGAAGTCAATTATACCAAGAAATCCTGATGATGGTACTTGAACGATTGCCCAAAACCTTATGTCAACTGACACCTGCAAAGCATGTCCACCTCTGTAATCTTTATGCATTGTATTTTATGAAACAAATCTGACTGTATTGGTTTGTGTTTCAATTACCTGTATACTATGCATCTGTATTTGAGCTGTGCCTTCAGTATAGCAACATATTGGCTCAACCTTAGATTCTTATCACTGCAAATAAGACTAACTTTTAAGTGTTTTTTGGAACATCCAGCACCTGACGTGATTGTACAATCTCATCATAGGGGCACAATAGGTGCCTATGTTCTCCTGAATACACAGCTATGAATAAAAATAAACATGCTTGTCATCATGATTAGACACTACTCACATTTTATTTGAGGGGAAAAATACAGTAGAAAATATGAAGTCCAATTTGATAAGCGCTTAAACGAAGGGTAACAGCAGCCGCATTTGTATGTAAAGAGTGCATGTGTGGTTTCTTCCTGACTACTCTCAGCAGCCTCCCCATGTGAGTCGAGCCACATGGTCAGTCTTCTGCTTGGTGGCCTTGATGAAGCCTAGAAATTCCAGCTCAGACACAGCTTGGATGAAACGAGCACTGGAGAAGAAACTAAGGAACATGATTACTCAAATGCAGATTTTACTCTTTTATAAAAGTGAAATTCTTCTGTCATGAAACTTCATGTTTGTTACATGTCCCTACAGCACAAACTTGGACAGTTACACTCAGTAGTTACTTTATTAGGTACACCTCTTTGATTGCTTGTTAACACAAATGGCTAATCAGCCAGTCACGAATGCATTTGGGCATGTAGATGTTGAGACAACTTGTTGAAGTTCAAACTGAGTGTCAAAGGGGAAGAAAGGGGATTTAGATTACTTTGAACGTGTCATGGTTGTTGTTGCCAGACAGGCTGATCTGAGTATTTCAGAAACTGTTGATCTACTGGGATTTTCACAACCATCTCTAGGTTTTACAGAGAATGGGCGGAAAAAGAGAAAATATCCAGTGAGCAGCAGTTGTGTGGACAAAAATGCCTTAATGTCAGAGGAGAATGGATAGACTGGTTTGAGATTACAGAAAGGCAACAGTAACTCAAATAACCACTTGATACAACCAAGGTATGCAGAATACCATCTCTGAACGCACATGTCAAACCTTAAAGCAGAAGGGCTACAGCAGCAGAAGATGACACCGGGTGCCACTCCTGTCAGCTAAGAAAAGGAAACTGAGGCTACAATCCGCACAGGCTCACCAGAGTTAGACTATGGAAGATTGGAAAAATGTTGCCTGGTCTGATGAGTTTCGATTCCAGTTGTGACAATCAGACGGTAGGGTCAGATTTGGCGTAAACAACATGAAACATGGATCGATCCTGCCTTGTATCAATGGTTCAGGCTGGCGGTGGTGGTGTAATGGTGTTTGCGGATATTTTCTTGGCACACTTTGAGCCCCTTAGTACCAATTGATCATTGTTTAAATGCAACAGCCTACCTGAGTATTGTTGCCGACCTTGTCCATCCCTTTATGACCACAGTCTACCCATCTTCTGATGGCTACTTCCAGGAGGAGAATGTAACATGTCACTAAGCTCAAATCATCTAAAACTGGCTTCTTGAAAATGACAAAGTTCACTGCATTCCAATGGCCTCCACAGTACCCAGATCTCAATCCAGTAGAGCACCTTTAGGATGTGGTGGAACGCGAGATTCACATCATGGATGTGCAGCCGACAAGTCAGCAGCAACTGCGTGCTGCTATCATGTTAATATGAACCAAAGTCTCTATGGAATGTTTCCAAGACCTTGTTGAAAGTATTGCCAAGAAGGATTAAGGCACTTCTGAAGGCAAAACCCAGTCCTAGCAAGGTGTGCCTAATAAAATGTCCGGTGAGTGTATATTACTGTCTGTTCACACACAAAAAAAAATCATCACATTTAGCCAGTATTAAAATGGTGGAAATGCATGATTTTAAAAACATGTTGGTAGATAAAGTTCCTGAAGGATACTGTTTGTCTTCCTCCACCTTCCCGAAAGTGTCAGATTCTGGGTTGTTACCCTCAGCAGCAGAAACCACAGTGGCGTAGGCCTGAAAACACACACAGGTTTGTATTCCTGTCAGTATCCAGTCCACTCCGGGCCAATATTTGATTTATAGATCAATAATGTCACTGGATCAATAAGCCTTTGCTAGAGGATGAAAAACAAACTTCCAAACATCAAAGTTTGTAGTGCAATGCTGAAAGGTGCCAATAAAACAGAACGTTGTATAATCATCATCCCTTGTCATTGATGTAGTTTAAGCAAATTATTAGCCAAGTATCAAATTATTCAGTAAATAAACTCACTTCCAGCCAGTCGTAGAGGTTAATCAGCCTGCCGCACTCAAGATGGAGTTTGTATGCAATGCAGATGTCAGGAGCAGCGTTAGAGACAGCTCCATCCTCAGTCTTTAGGCTGTCATTCTACAAGAAGAGTCAAAAAACAATTTTTTGATTTTTTTTTCAATGTGCATGTCCACACACTTAAACAAAATTCAATGGCAATGGCACTGTTTAAGCTATGACTAAATCACTTTACATATATACTCCCATTGCGCTGAGTTTCTTCTTGTGTTAAGATGGTCACATATGATGAGATTAGGCAGACGTACCTGAAGATAATAGTAGGGACTGCTGAGTGCAGCCTGAATGGAGGTGCGAGGTGTTGCGTTGAGGTGGCGTCTCACAGTGGCAGAAGAACTGTAATAGCAAACTTCATTCAGTGTCTGCGACTCTGGAGGAGACAGGTGACTCCTGGGTGGGAGAGAGAGGACAGCCAAAGAAGAGTTTCTACCATATTTAATCACCACACTCTCCCAGTAGAGCAAAAAAAGGTTATGTCTTACTTCACTAAGCTGTCGATAAACTCGAGAGCTTCATTTCGTAGAACCTCAAACGGACTCAGTTTCTTGGATCTTCGAGACTCGTTCATCTCCAGCAGGGTCTGGAATACATGAGAAGAACCAGACAATTTATGAATGAGAGCATTACCACACATCAGCAAGGTGGAGAATCTCTTCATAGAAAGAATGAACTATTGTTCATATAACCATAAAAAAAACCTTCTGTAGCTGGAACAGATCTGTTTTCTTTTGAAGATTTCTCACTGGAGAGGTTATACAGTCTTCCACGCAGGGAGGAGTTTCAGCAGCTACTGCTGTTAAGAACAAGACAAGAATTTCAAGGAGTGTTGTGTAATGCAGTACATTTCCACTGCCTATTCCATCTGTAGTAACTGCTTGACAGGAGAGGCTATCCAGGGTGAATGCAACATGAAGGAAAATCAGACCAAAGAGAAAAATGTAATTTGGGTGCTCTGCTTCATTTTTACTACTTACTGTCCAGCTGCTTGAATTTGGCGAGCAGGTCTTCCAACTGAACAAGAGCGTTCTTCATCTTCTTTGACTTGACGGGCCGCAGAATCTCGGCACACCTCTGTAGCAGAGTGATCAGCTCGTCTTTAGCCAGCATCCTGGAGGGAAACCACAGGAGGTTTACAATTGTTACAATGGTACAGGGGACTAAAAAGTCTGGTTCGTTCAGGGGTACGCCTTGTGCTCTTTCACAATAAATAAAAAAAAAACAGTGTTGAACAACACAGGCACAACACTACTATTTTACTGTATGCGAATGGCTATATGGCCACCAGGAGGCTCAATAATACTCCAAATCTCCCTGAATGTTGCCGTCTGGTGGTAAAATGTGTAAAAACGTTGAAAGAACTACTACAATAATGAACTACAAATGAGATATGATTATAACAACACGGCCTGGAGACCTGGAGGGCCTTAGTGGAGACGCATCAAACTGCCTAGAGTTTTGACTTCGATATTTTAAGACTGATGATGTCGTCCATTGGTTGGTCCCCACTTGTTCACATACAGGCTAAGTTTCCAAACCTACTTCAGAAGCTTCATGGCTGACTGGTAATCCTCATTCTCCCATACGTTCTTCTCCAGACAAATTAAATGAAGCTCTCGGATCTGTAACACACAGATAAATAATTCATACACCAAACCAACCACTAAAAGAAAACGTTTCGAAAATATATTTTGTTTTTACAATCATAAAGCAGTCATTTCTTGCCTGTTTTCCAAGTGGGTACCGAGGTAAGGATGAGGCCAGCGTGTGGAGACACCTCAGGATGGGATAATAGTTCTTGTGATATTTCCGAAGGTCCTTTACCAGCTTCTTACACACCCCCTAAAAACAATCCAAAAGCATTTGATTCTGATCTGGGATGTGCGCTCATTACTTTCAATACTTTAGACGCAGAGATACAATAAAGAATGCACCTTTAAATGAGTGTCATCAGTCAACAGATTCACTTGTTCCTGAGGTTCCTGCTTTTCTAAATATCTGAGAGAAAAAACCCACACAGGTTAGACTTAGTTTAGAGGGCTTAGTTTTACTTTTGAAATGTAAACCAAACCTTTCAACAAGCTACTAAACCACATCACAACAAAAGTTACCTGCGTGTTCACAGCTTGCAGCCAAATTGAAATAGATTTCCACACTTTTATGTTTTGTCTGCCAACTTTACTTATAAACAGAGAGTGGGTAGTAAAGTCAATGCACATACGAAAACCAAATTGTGTGTATATGTGTGTATACCTCTTGAAGGATGGCAGCTGCCTGATCCTCTCCAAGTTGGGGTGACTGAGCTGCATCACATTAAGCAGAGCCTCCTTCTTCTTACCGCACAGTACACTGAGAGGCTGAGAGTGAAAGTGCTCCAGCAGGGCCAGCTGCACTGGGACAAAGCAGAAGGTTTGTGTACCACGTGTCTGAATTAGATCAACAGACAAAGAGACAACTGGACACATAATGGATAAAGTATTTAAAAGCTGCTCTGCACCTGAACGCCCTTGATGAAGTTTCTCACTGAGAAATCGTGGTAGAGGAAGATGCTGATCAGCACCTGCATCACTTTACCGTTGAGCTTAAAGGGGAACTGAGGCGTCAGGATCAACTGGAAACAGAGACAAGACAAAAAATACAATTAACATCTCATTTTCATTGTGTACCTAACTCTAACCCTGCTTAACACAGTTTTTAATTTAAATAATGCAGGCGAGCTGCAAAGATGTAGATTTTGTGCTTCATTAAGTAAAAATGTAAAAAAACACCTGCACAAGTTTGGAGATTATTTTTAAAAAGGTAGAAAAAAGAAAAACTGTATTTGTACCTTTTACAGCATTTTCATGATTACAAGTTATGAAATATACTGTAATTTACAATGAAGTTGGATTTTCATACTGCAATAATACAAAATTGTCTTGAAAATGGGCAATGAGGCAAACAGGATTATTATTATTATTATTAATTAAGAGAAAAACAAATGGACTGGACAATAAATTGATAATCATAATTATTGCGGCAGAATTTTAACAATTAAACAAATGTTCAATAAATGTTTGATTTAATTCACTTGAATCCAAAACAAATCAGCACTTCATTATTCTAAATAAAATATTGATTTTGTTGAGGAAAAGGAACTGAAAAATGATTTTATTTAATTTTACTTATTTGATGAATAAAGATTTTCTCATAATTGTTTTGAATGTTCCATCGCAGATGTGTTTAGTGATCCACTGTTTGGCAAGTTGATGTTGATGTTCTTCATGATGATGTGATCATGAAGAACATTCTGATTTCAACCTTCTCTCAGGAACAAAAATCAGCCTCTAAACTTGAAAGAAATAATGACATTTATAGTGATAATTACTGATCTCGAATTATATATATATTTTTTTTTATTGCGATAACATTTTTGGTCATATTGCCCAGCCTTACTTGAACTCTACTCTTGTACTACCTTGTCTATGACTGTGGCCAGGTGCTGTGTACAAGACAGGGACTGGAAGAGCTCTATACACAGCAAGGAGGACACCGAGTGGGGCAGCATGTGTTGGATGGTGCTAGGTGATGTGGCGATACCAAAGATGAACATCAGCGGAAGACGTTCAATGTACCGGCTGTGGAACACAGAACACATTCACAGGTAGAGACAGTTTTAACATTTGATACAAATGACGAACATTATATTGTAGTTCCATAAACAGGCTAATAAAATAGTTCAACTCTGAGTTTCTCATTACCTGCAAATGAGTATGAAGTCTTGAAGAACTCTTGGGTTGAAAGCCTCAAAATCTTTGAAAATAATTACAACGGGCGGCTGCTGTGGATCATCTCTGACAGGAGAACTACGCTTTTTTCCAGGAGTACCAGTGTTTGATTTCTGAAATACAGGGGGAAAATTGGCTTCAAGTGCTTTCGGGTGATCAAACTCCTTTCATGCAAGTGTAAAATCATGTACACTAGCTATGCTATGATGGTCTCACCTTCGTTTTTGTAATGTACCAATCACTGAGTGTACTGAGGCAGCAGTGCACACTCTTGTGGAGAGGAATACTGGTCTGCTCAGCTTCCTCCTCTTCCTCATCATCTACATTCACAGCAGTGCCCATCAATTTCTCCAAAACCCTCTTCATCAAATGCTTCAAAGCTGAAATGATAAAGCAGACATTATAAAAGACCTGAAACCACAAACTCTAATGTGGGTATGTGACAGATACTTAGGCCACTACCATTAGTACTCACTGATAGAAAGTTTTTTTTACAAGTCTTCCAAATCAAAAGAGTTGGTGATCCTCTGAGTCTCTTACCTCCACAATCTTTGGCCTGTACAGAGGCCACATGAGGACTGACAGACTGCTGGAGCAGGTCAGACAGACTCTGGAAGGTCATGTCATGGTCTGGGACATTCACACCTATGTGGGACATCAGAAGTAAAAGAAAAGCAGACACAATGTGTGGCTTCAAGAAAATAATGATGAAAATAAAAAGAGTGGAGATGTTTCAATTGGGCTGGTGTTTGGATAGCCAATCAGCCAATGTCACATACCAAGCACAAGAGCCGCTGTGGGAATCTCACTGGCCCTCATCTGTGATGCCCAGTCACTGTGTTGGCGGGTGGATGAGCACTTCCTTGTGAAGTCCAGCAAGCTGTCCAATATTTTCCTGTTGAGTTCATCCTGTAAGACCTTACAAGTAGCAAAAAATTGTTGAACTTATTTTCTGCTTTATTGAAAAAAAAAACAGTTTGAGGCTAATATTTAAAAATATATATATTTGTAACTTTTTTTTCAACTGAATTACAAATCAAAATGTCCTTTAGAGGGTTTGTCACAATAATGCACCATGGAGGTTGTAGAGTTGATGGGTTTTTTGTGACTTTATAAAACACTGCTTTGTTTTGGCATTATACATGCTGTTGAGACACCACTAATGGGCGTTGCAAAGCTCCAAAACACATGTATCTTTAGTCTAACCAAAGCATGACACCGGAATATTACACAAAGATATTTAGGTCCACATGTTCAACATCTGTTCTCACCTCTGTGTCTGTTTTAATTTTGTCCCATAGATCTTGACAGAGTTTGAATCGTATTTCACTGTTCTCGGCACCTTCGCAGGCATCGGTGAAATGATCTTCTGTGGACAAATTGGCATAAACGTGAGTGTAACAAGAAGTCATCTGAAAGCTCACCTGAGGATACTCTCCTACAAACAACTCACCCAAACTGAGTGTTTTTTTCTTCTTAGCACACGGCTTGAAAACAAAGCAACCCTGAAATATCAACAGTGCCAGTTAATTAAAAACATAAACAAAGACACTAAACTGTGGTGACCAAATATGGCCACGACTGTCAATCTACTTTCATGAGGTTTATTAAGCATAACTTTCCACATGCAACATCCCGTCAGAATATTACGTTACCTTTGACACAGATGAAGTAGACATCCCAACTAAGTTACATGTAAATGCCACGTTAGTTTTATATTTCAGATACCCTGTCAGTCTTGCGCTGCCGCTGTTTAATGGAATAATACTCGTTAAAATGTAGCTTGTGCTTTGCCTTACTGAAGCGTCTACTACTTCCCGCCACTGTGACGTTTACGGAAAGGGTTGTGTTCAGCTAATAAAAAATTACGCGGGTATGTTCAACTTTTAACTTATCGGCATAATAAAATTAAATAACTAAATTCAAAATGCCAAATGCCACCTTAAGGTGTTTAACATCAGTTTAGTTTTCCTCTTTCCAGTTTTAATTGCGGTTTTGTTTTTTTTTTTAACATTGCTGATCTTGAACAACCCCAAGCCTTAAGCCTCCCAGGCTGTTCCATAGCAGTCCAACAGTCAACTGTTCCTGCAGTATTCACATTCATGGTGTCTCTCTAATAATGTTATGATAATAAATATACAATAGTAGTAATAAATGTAATAGTTGAAATAAATAATAGTATTAACGTTAAACCTTTATATCAGTATATACATTAGAATTTCAAGATAGTTAGCTATTACATGACATTTCATATTTAGCTGTATCTTTCAAGTGTTGAATTAACATTTTAATATAGGTCTCATTAAAAAAAGGCCTGGCTAGGACTTTATTTAATCATTTTCAAAATTGACTTTTTGGTTAGCATTGTGCATAATGTACACTGTTGGGTTTCTACACCAAAACTTACCTTAAAGTAGACTGGAGCATAAAGTTAGACAAAAAAGTTTACTTTCAAAGTTTATTTTCATGCAGTCCAGTAACTTTGTTATTTGTAAAGTAAATGTCAGACAAGAAGATTAATTAAATTTATCTTCCTCTAATATGTCTATTTTCCATATTTATTGTGTATTTGTAATTGCATCTTGTTACAGTAGGTCAGTGCATGAAATTTTGGATGCCTGAGAAACATTTACTCTACTGCAGAGGTTTTTAAAGTTTGAGGCAGGCCTCCCCAGGGGGGCTCCAAACTGTTTCAGGGGAGGCTCAGTGAATGTAAGTGAAACAATATTACATATTAAATTAATTATCAATAGCGTACATGTGAGTGACTTTGTTAAAGAGAGAGTTCAAAGATACAGTAGTTTAGGGGAACTGTTTTTCTAATTTTAACAAAGTCAGAAACTGATAAATGCCTTAGGACTAGGGATGTCCAGATCCGATCACGTTGTTTCAGACTCGATCGGAATCGGATGTTACCTCCCGATCAGGACTCGGATATAAATGTATATGTATATATAGATGTGCTTTGCAAACACTGTGGCACTTTTATTTTTGTATTTGTTTACATGCCTGCCGGGTATTTTAAGTTGAGGTGCTATTTGTTTTGATCTTAGAATTTGATCTTTTGTATTTACTGTTACACTAAAGTCCAAAAGTGAAGAATTCATGTTATTTATTACTTGATTGTTCAAGCTACCTCACAGAAGTACTCTGTTAACAGAGTTGTTGAATGTTAAAATAAGGTCAATTAAATAAAAAATAAGGACCATCCTGGATCTGTTTTTTCGCTCTTCTTTATTCTTTTTTAAAGTATTATAGAAGTGTCGGATCGGGACTCGGTATCGGTAGATACTCAAAATCAAATAACTCGGACTCTGACTCGAGGGCAAAAAAACCTGATCGGGACATCCCTACTTAGGACAGACCTTTTTAAATGTATTTAATGTATCTGGTATAGTCTGAAGATATGTCAAACAGCAATATTAGGTTATGTTGGCCTAGTGTTTATGGGAAATAGTATAATCATGATTCTATAGGCTCTTCTCAGACGTTGAAAACCCACTGCTCTACCATGAACAAGATATCAGAAAAAAATCCATGCAACAGAAAAAAATGTGCAGACAATACTTTACAAAAAGAACCAGTAACATTTTATTGAACACTGTGTGGAAGACATGTAAATATTACAGATAGGTCTACTAGTGTTGAAAAAGGATGAAATAAATACAAACAGAACTTGAAATCCCATAGGGATATATAAAAACATTGTTTTTCTTTAAAAGTCTCCATTTAGCAAAAGAAAAAAAAACATCTTCAATACTAAGCATAAATACAAACATGTTTCTAAAATCTATGCCCTATAGATTACCTGGTTATTATAACTAACATACATACTTAAAATCATCCAAGACATTTTTTCATTAAGTACAAAATAGGCCATTTCATCGTTAACTGTGACCGTTACTGTTATCAGTTGGAAATCTGATGCACAAACAAACCATTCTGCAGCATAACTTCTCAAATCCTGAGTGAGATCGAGTTGAAAGCAAAATACCGGGCTATGATCCGCTATAAAGCCACTTTTTTATTAGGACTGTGGGTTTCATATCTTGTAGCTGCTTTAGCAAAAGATCAGCACCGTCTGAAAATGTTTTATCCATGACAATCTTGACATTGCTCACTGATTGCAGATTAAGAGGATTTCTGAAGTCTACAAGATTTTCACAGCCAGTTACTTTACTTTTCGTCGTGGATTTCTGTTTGTGAGTCTGTTGTCTTTTGGACGGCAGTTCAGCACTAGATTTGTCATTTAATTTGCGTTTGGAAGAGTGGGTTGACTCTGAGGTTTCCAAGAACTTAAGGAAAGAGTCTTCAAGTCCTAAAGGCTTGAAAGACCCTGGCATAACCCCATCGTCACGTTGTTCTTGGGCTGTAGGGGTTCCAGGATTTGAGTTCTCTCTTGAACTGTTAACAGTCGAACGATTCCGAAGTGTCTGCATCCTCTCTGGACAAGCTGGTGTAGGATGTGCAGGTTTTCTGGGACGGCCTCTTTTAGTTCCTCCGTCTGTCCCAGTGGAAGCTTGAGATTCTGCACTATCGTCGTTGGACTGCTTGCTGTCTTCTTGGCCTATTCTATCCACCAGCTCGTCTGTTTTCTGGTCACTGGGCTTTTCTCCATCGTCTGGCTCCGTCTCCTCAGAAGACGAAGTTGACGCACCCTCTGGTTTCTTTGCATCCTTGAATCTGGCGCGTGAGTACTTTTTGCAGAAAATGAACTGGCTCCTCTGGTCTTCTATGTATCTTTCTGTGAGGCCATGAGTGGTGTAATGCTTAAATATACTTCTTTCAGCCCGCTCCACTGCATCGCAGCCTATTATCATGCATGGGTACTGCAGGGCGGACTTCTTGGTGCACATGGCTGATGCCTCCTCATGGGATTTTAGTGTAGGTTTTCCAAAACTAGTCCAGTGTTCAATGGACTTTCCATCTTTCTTTTTAGTGTTTTTCTTCTTCACTTTGAATTTGTTTTCTACATTCTCTTTCCCGTTGTTAACCCCCGGGAAGAGTCCTACTGATTTGGTCCTTCTTCCATCACTTGTTTTAGGATCATAAACATAATCATGCTTTTTTATCAGGTGTCGGAGGAGGTTTGATTTTGTAGTGTAAACGCGGTCGCATCCCTCATACTCGCACCTGAAAGTTGGATCAACTGAACCGCTCTCAGAGATGGCGATTTCCTTGTGGAAATTCTTAATGTGCTCGATGTACTTGTCCACAGAGTTGAAGGGGAGAGCGCACTCTGGCCTGTCACAGCTGAAAGTCCCTATGGTCATGCTGGCCATCATAGCGGTGGCTTTGTCACGGGTAAACTTGTGAAGTAAGAGGTAATGCTGCACTAACCTTGTGATTCCCATGAACACCCTTGAACAGTCTTTCACTTGACACCTGACTTCATTATCTTTGTCTATGCTCTGATCGCTCTCCTGTCCATTATTAACACTTGGCTTTTCAATGTCAGTTTCCGGTTTGGTGGGGGGCAGGGATGCCTGATGCATGGCCCTGTAATGGAGAATCAAATTCTGCTGGATGGTGAATGCAGCAGTGCATCCTTCATGAACACAGCGATATGGTCTATATGGACTGTAGGCGTCTGTTTCACACATTTTGAGGCTCAACCTTTTCGGGGTTTTCTCTTTCCGCTGTGCTTCGTCCTTTGTTGGTGTGGTTTTGGAGCTGCTGGGTTTCTCTGGGGAGGATGAAGGAGATGCAGTAGGAGGGCTGGACTTGGGCTCTTTTACTTTGCTTAATGGTGCATCTGATCGTCCTTGCTGCTCCTTCAATTTGCCAACTGGACTGAGTTTCTGTTGTAAACTGGATTTCTGTTTCACATCTGGACTCTTGTTTACAACAGCCACCTGAGGCTGCTCTGGGGTTTCATGAACTGATGGTGCCACCTCACCAAATGACCCATCATTCAAATAGTTGGGAGGAGATGGCAGTCGTGTAACAGTTGATACTTCAGGTGTGAAGCCTTGTTTAACTGCCTCTACTGGTAATATGATTTGAGGAACTTCTGGATTGTTCTCACTGTCTGTTTGAGGTGCAATTGCGATGTCAAGCGGTTCTTGTTTTATAGCAGGTACTACTGCTGCAGATCGGGTCATGTGACTGGCATTGGCATCAGTGGTTGCACGGCTAATAAACACTTCATCTTTATTAAGTCTAAAAGCACGCCTGTTTCGAGCACTGATCCGTAGCTTCTGCATTTCTGCCTTTGACAGTCGATGGACTTTTTCATAGTGAATTCTCAAACCTGTCGTTCTTGTGAATGTTTTGGGGCAAATCTGACAAGGATATGGAGACAGTTTGGACGGGGTTCTCTTTAGTTCTTCTATCATCTCATTAGAGTAATCATGCATTTTACTCAAGTGTTTGAATAGCGCCTCCTTTGTCATGAATGAGTACTCACAGTCATCCTGGTCACATTTAAAAGGTTTAGGTACCTTTTCAGAGGGCTTGTCATCATTTTTACTCAGTATTTTTTTTGCACTGTCGGGGGCTGTATCACAATGACTGACATTTTGCTCTAATGACAGAGCACTCCGCATTTTCTCTTGTGCTGCCTCAATCAAATCCAACCTTTGAAAGGCATGTGAAATTTCCATCAAGTGATCTTCTTGATAAGGTACAGCGAGGGCTGAATTAGCCAACTCTACTGGCTTCTCTTGCTGGATTTCAGAGGAAACCGATAAGGAGTTTGAATAGTCCATTATATTTGTATTTTGGGGCTCCTGTTTCAACACCATGGGTGAAGTCAAAGTGGTCAAGCTACACGACTGCTGTGAAAAATCACCATTTGACACGTTGTATGTTGCTCCGTTAGTGTCAGGGACATGGGGGTCATTGAGAAAATCAAGAAAAGATGTTGGCAGATCAGCTGTTAGGTCGATTTCGTCTACAGGCCTGCACTGTGAGCGTTTAGATAAGTGACCTCCGAGAGACTTGGTGCTTGTGAACTCTCTAAAGCATCTCCTGCAGAGGACCTTGCCATCCTTAATGATCGCCGGCCATTTGGTTCGCTTGCTCAACCTGCTGCGTTTTCCTTTCTGCACGTCAGTCTCACTGCCCTTTTCATCTGAAGGGTTAGCCTCACAGTCAGCATTAGGACAGTCCTCTTCATAAGGGAAATCTGTTTGAGTGACACTGTGTGGACTGAGCATGCCATCCACTGAGTTGTCCATCGGTTCATACCCAGGAGTGGACATATTCTCTGTTTTAATGATTTGATTTACTGCATTAAATGCAATGTGGGCCTCTGGGCTCAGACATTTCATGGGAATATCAACTGATGAGCCTTGAGTATGACAAGAGTTTTCGCTCTGAGCATATGGAGTGTGGTAACTTCTTTCATGGAGGCCATCTATTGTTGAGATGCTGTTTCCATTATCCAAGTGACTTGTCATACTTTCATTGCTTTTTCTCATATCCACACTGTCTCCACTGCCCTCTGGATTCATTAGCCCATATTGATGCCCTCCATTATGTATTTGCCCTCCATTGTCAAGCATCAAAGAACTGGAGACATACTGGGACATCAAACTTGAATCTGAAGGAGCGTGCGATATAGTGGGAGCATGTATAGCTGCCATTGAAGGCTCTCTATCAGATGGGAGAGGCGCTGTGGTTTGATAAGGGTCTGCTTGCCATTGAGGATAGCTCCGAGCGGGGTACTCATTCATGTTGAATGCATCTGGATAGCAGTTATTTATGGGAGGTGAAGACCACGACTGGGACATGTCTGAATGCATCATTCCACTGGGATTATTTGGGCTTCCCCATGACGGATACAGAGTGGGGTTCACCATTGGAGTGATAGGCACAGGCTCCATTGATCCAGGATAACACTGGGAAGGTGAGGTTGAACATCCCGTTGGGTAATCCATTTGCTTCATCCCAGGTTTGTTGCATAGTATTCCTGGCTGATTTGACGGCCTGTTCCCCAGGTTCTGGGGCGGATTAGGTGAAGCTGGCCCACATGGTGCTTTTTTTGCTGTAATTTTGGCCACTTTGTTATATTTCTTTGCCAATTTCCAGTCTTCAAATATTTCCGGGTGTTGCTTCTTGACATGCCTCGACAGACTTTTATTTGTACTGTATGCCCTTGTACAGTCATTATATGGGCAGCAATGCAAGTTCTCCTCACTGCCAGCGGTTACAGCAGGCATGCTCGAAGGGTATCCTTGCAGCGAAGAAGGAATTTCTGTCTTGATTTGACTTGGAGAAATTACTTGTGGAATCGCTTTTGAAACTTCATTGCCCTGTACATTATTAAGCCCCTCTCCCTGTTGATTTGCCACAGGATTTGTTGTGCTGGGTACAGGGTATACTGGAGGGATCTCACCTTGCCTAGCCTCATCATGGTGCGCATGAGGTGCCTCCGGTGCTGGTTTCACATCAGCTGGTGCTGCAGTGGGGTTTGTCAGCGGAGTGTAGCAGTTCTGTGGTTCTTCCATTTCAGGATCTTCCGCAGAATTCAGCATGCTTTCAATTGAGTGTTTCACTCTTACTGGGCCAGCTTCTTTAGCAAGCTCTGCCAATGTGCATGGTGATGTGGTCTTTGACTCCTCCTTCATATATGTGTCTGTATTAGTCCTTTCAGGGCAGAAAACTGCAGGAATTGCGTACTCTTTGCTTAGGGTGCTCTCGAGTGGTGCTTCTACTTTTGGAGAGAAAGGAGGGTTTTGATTTGTGATGGGCAAACAGTTAACTGCATAATTTGTACTATGATTCTCTTGGTGAGACAAGAATTGAGACTGTGAGTAGAATATTTTGCCACAGTTATCAGTTTGGCAGGTGTAAGTAAGGTAATGCTGAGCCTCATGATCATACAACAGGTAGGCCTCACTGAAAACTTGGCCACAGTTTGGGAACATACACTGGGCCTTAAATTCAGGATGTGTTTTTCTATGCATGAGAAGCTCAGAATTGGAGTTAAAGTTGGCCTTGCAATCCAACTGTATGCAGATATATGGTTTGCTGCCACAGTGCATCTGCAAATGATCATTAAGATGTCTGACATTAACAAACTGCCGTCTGCAATACTGGCACACCACTTTCTGTTTTTGGATCTCTAAAAACCTCATGGCCTCTTCGTCGTCCTTGTGAGATCTAACATGAGCCATGAGGTTACGGAAAAACTTGAATGCCTTGGAACAGTTTTTGACCGGACAGAAACAGTCTTGACTGATGTGTGTGTCAGATGTAGTTTGCTCTATCTTAACTGGAGAGGCCAATTGATCTGCAATTTGCGATTCGATTTTAACAGGACTAATGCTCATCTTTGCAGCAACCTTTGAATTTTTTGATGGACTTTTAGGGGACTGAGGTGGTTTTGTTACCTTCCTAGCAGCTTTCATTGCAGCTAGTCTCTCCTTGCAAGACTGCTTTACATGCGATGCTACATGTGGCTCTAAAACCTCCCTACTCTCAAAACTGTCAGCACAAATTGGACAAAGATACACTCCATCTTTGAAGTGTTTCTGCGCGTGGCGAACTATTCTGTGACCCAAGAACTCCTTGTCACATAACACACAATACTGCATGTAGGCTCGCCAATTTCTGAACCTGGCAGACACAAAGCCCTGCTCCCGGAGTTTTTTAGCCTCTCTGTTTTTCTCTCTTTCATCTGTAATTTCATTGAGTTCATTTGTAGTGGTTAACAGAAAATCCTCCAGGTCTCTGTATTCAGGGAGTTTGCCAAGTGCACTTTCCACCTCTTGTTCATCTGTGTCATTGAGTGTGTCAATGGATGACACAATAGCTGCCTCCTCGCCCATCAGTGCCAAGCAGTTGCGTTTCAGTGTCTTCCAGTCCCAGAACTCTGGATCAAAAGGCCACTGTGTCTTCAAGGCCAGCAGTAACTCGCAGCGTAAAGAATTGGGAACTGGTAGACTCCCGTCCTCCTCTGGCTTTTGGTCAGGTTCGTTGTATAGCGACTCCACAGCGTAATACGAGTCAATGGTAGGTTGGAGGAGGAACTCAGTCAGCTGGCATGCACGCTTAACCTCTAGATCAGTTGGCAAGAGGCAGGAAATAGTTTTGCAGATGGTAGACTTGCTATCCTTATGGTCACTGGAGGTCATTTTCAGAGCTTGAATGCACATTTCCACGCACACTGGAAGCCCTACCTCTCCAACCTATGGAAATATAAAAGTAACATAAATGCCAAGGATTTGATTAGTTGAGTGAGTTGATTTGATTAGTTGTAGTATGAATCATTGCTGGTGTGAATGGCTCTGTGTAATGGTTCTGCTATAAGTTAAAAATCTGCGGACTAATTTTCTTACCTCGTTTTGGATTACTTTGATTAGAAACAGAATATGACAGACGTTTCTGCAGAGAAGAGCCATCTCTTTGCTGTGTCCAAGAAATGCATCAGTTGACGACGCTAAACGAATGAGTAGCTTACTCCAGAACAGTGTGAGTTCCCTGGAAAACATCACAAACACAACTGTTTAACACAAATAATGTTTATTTTAATTATTGACCAGGGCTGGGCGATGTGGCCAAAAATTTTATCACAATAAAACATTTCATATCAGTTGATAATTATCACGATAAATCTAAGGGCTGGGTATCGAGTTCAATACTTTTTAGGCACCGACCGAATTGCTTCAATACCACCGAGTATCAAAAAATGCCTTGTCTTTCAGTACCAAAGTTCGATACCTAAAGGTTCTTGTTAACACCAATGAGCCAATAAGCATGCAGCATTCTTGCTGTGCCCACATCTAAAAGTGATTGTAATTGACTGTGGTGATGTAAACACTAGCTCACACCGGTTACGCACAGGAGAAGTGGCTTGTGGATGTAAAAGACGTGGAGAAAATCAAAAGTGTGGCTTGATGCAACAGCTCGCGATGGAATATTTGCGATAATTGCTGCAAAGAGCGGCGACATGACAAACCTGGTGAAGCTTTTGACTGTGCGTGAAATAAACTTAAGAGCAGAAACTCGCTCCGTCTTTGCTGCAACAACACAGAGCCGGTGCAGTCATCGTCTCAGCGCTCTGCTGCCACCGAGCCTGCTTCAACACGCCCACTGTATGAGCGGCGTTGGGCAGCACCGTTACTAGTTTAACTACATTTCTCAGTAGCCTGGTGGCAGCGTCGCTGTTTTCTGAATCAAATCAAAGCTCTTTTATTGACAGAGTAGCGCGGTAGCTTCCACACACGCTACATTTTTCCAAGTGTTTCGGAAGGATCAGTTAAGTTACGCCACTGCCGCACACGGACCTGTATGTGCAGCTGGAGGAAGCGCTTCCATGTGATAGTGACATCACGTACCGATCCTTGGGCTGATGTCTGCCACTTTGTTGCAGTGGATTAAGAGTTTACTTTCTATTGTGATAGTTGTTGCCTGGCCACGATCTGCCAGTGGCAGAAACTTGTTTCCGTGAGATGAGAGATTTCTCTCTCTTTCTCTTAGGCCTGTTGCCATGAATGTTTAGGTGCCAGAGCACAAATTCGCATATAAACAATAAAAAATATATAATTAATAAACAATTAAATGACATTGTAAAAACTAAAGAACGAGGAATAAAAACAACAAAAACACTGATGTTACATTGAAAATATGTCTTGGTTTTGACAAGCAGTTGCATTTTTCAAAGGAACAATTACTAAAATAAACTATTAATGATAATAATGTGATAATTAAGTTACTTTAAACAAACAACAATGGTTCTCTGTTTGTTGAGAAAATAGTATTGTTTAGGAACCGGTATCGAAGTTGAGGTATCGATATCGGTATCGATATCGAAAATCTTTGAACCTTTGATACCCAGCCTAATCCTTATTTATTTCAAGTTTAAAGGCTGATCTTTGCTCCAGAATGAACATTGAAGAAACCAGATTAACCAGGTTAATTGTGTTTAAAACTATTCTTTGTGATCAGAACATGACAAACACTTGCCAAACAGTGGATCACTTAACATTCAAAACAATCATTATGATAAAAAAAATTAAACAACTATGCATATGAGTAAAGTCTTTTCAGTGCTTTGTCCTTGACAAATTAAATATCTTAATAGAAAAAATAAGTTATTGAGTAATTTGAATTCAACATTTACTATACTGTTATTGAGGAAAATTATATTATGATAATTACTATCATTTTATCGCCCAGCCCTATTATTGACTAATCTTTCAATTAACCTCTTGGTCTAGAAAATATTACAAAACAATGAAAAATATCCATTGCAATCTCCTAGAACCTAAAGGGGACATCATCATATGTCCTGTTTGATCTGACCAAAAGTCCAAACCCCAGAATATTCAATTTACTATCATATACAACAAGGAAAGTCAGCTAATTCTCACATCTAAGAACATGAAGCCATTAAATGTTTGTTCTTTTTGCTTGAAAGATGATCTAAATTGTAAATCAATTTCCAAAATACTTGTCGATGAATGTTCTGTTAATTGACTAATTGTTGCATTGACTAATTGTTGCAGCTTTATTTGAAATTCAAAATGTCTATGGTATATTCAGATTACAGAAAACCACTTATCTAAAAGTGTACTTGTACAGTTTTAACTAGATGGTTGCTGTTGCAAAGCAGTCATGGATTAATGAGAGCAAGTCATTTATACTCTTACTCATTTGGTCACAGTTGGCCAAGTCTCACATATCCAGACCTATCTCCACACTTCATTTTAGCACTGTGCCAGCGCTCCAGAAAGGTCTCACTGAACACCTCATCATTCTGTTATAGAGGAAAAACCGCCCTGGCTTGTTTGTATTTCTTTAAACCCATCGCAATCGTCTTGAGCGGCGCCAAGCCCAGGATGCAACAACGCGCCCTTGCAAAACGGCAACATGCAGATAACGGAAGGGGAGGAGAATTCCCACTGAAATAGTTGGCCAATGGCAGGCTTGTACCTGCAGCTAACTTCCTGTGAGTCAGACTAAAGTTGGCCTGTCTTTAGCATCAGCACAGTGAGGGTATCTTTGTTTGCTTCAGGTTTGAATAAAAGTCATTTGCATAATACATTTCTTCCATGACCACTGTATGCTAAAGGGCAATTTGTAGTAAGTGTTTGAAGAGTATTTATGTGAATCAAACAGCAATACTTACCAGGCACAATAAACATCTCCTTGGAGAAGCTGTCGCTTGAGAAAGGCAGAACATAAACAGAGAGCTCCTTTCTCATCTGCCTCTGACTCCAAGTTGCAGATCATTTCAAGAGCATCTTTACAGTCTATTGATGCAATCTAGAAAGAGATACAATCAAAGAAACAGTCAATTTAACTGATCTCAAATAAAGATGTTTGAACCCCCTGGGCCATCAAACAAGTGCTAAGTGATTGCTTTGTTTAGCTATGTTGATTTTCAGTACAATCTGTTTTAATGATTCTTACACACACAAAAACAACAACTAAAAAAATGGCCTCAGCTTTCTGTTTGCTGATTGGGAAATTTGCTGGGATAAAGAGATAAGATCATGGTCCAGTTGTTTTAAAAGCAGAGTACTTGTTGAAGTGTTACATGTAACAACTTTGTGTGCAAGTAACTCTGTTGCTGTGTGTCATTTCTTACCTCTTCCATAAGCTGCTCCTGATTTTTTGTCATGCAGATGCAGAGCAAGTAGGTCTGTTTGAAGTTTCCTTTTCCTTCATATCCGGCATACTCCGAGCACATCTTTGCAAGGACAGCAGCTTTATCAACGCTGTCCACTTTGATAAGGTGCTTTATTCTCATGTTCAGAAGCGTGGGACCTTCCAACTCAAGATACTCGTGAACTAAGAAACAAACCGTTAAAAAAAGAGAGTAGAAGACAAGAGACAAAAGATGAGAAACTGCAGATAGAGATTATAATACACACACTGAATAATTATAATTTCACGCAATTGCACAAGTTAGCGTGGTGCATCTTCAAACCAAGTGAGAGCTAACCTTGCTCAGTCTGAGGGATTTGATTGGAGAGGATGCTGCTTAGTGTGGTGTTGGACCAGACGCCATCCTGCTGCGCCAGAACCGAGAGCAGGCAAAGCTGTGTGCTCCCACTTTCTTGTAAAAGGCTTTGTGCCAACTACAACAGAAGATAAATAAATATGTAGTAAGTAAATTACTAAATCTTCAGTGACTCATCAGTGTTAGCCAATCAAGAATCTAAAGTCATCGTTAGAACAATGTTATTGTAGTGATTTTGTCACCATTCAACAGTTTAAATTTCTTCAAAGGCAGCAGTGAACAGAATAGTTCATGAAATGTCATTCTTGTAAAGAGAACCTACTGATCCAAACATTCAGCCCAGCTATCTATACTACTTTCCAATGATGAGCTAAACCAAATGCATTCTAATCACTAAACAACGTTTATTTACTTATCGCTGCAAAGATAAGCCTCAGAAAAACTCTCTGAACAGCCCTGGGGATACTGACCTTCATGGAGGACTGAAACTCCTCCCATAAGGCACCAGGGACATGCTGGGGCAGTAAGAGCAGCAGCTCCGCACAGCTCCTGTGGATCAAACACAGCCAATTTTTTAAAGCCACATTTAGGTCAAGGATGCTCACACACTCCAAAAAATAAGGGTAACCACACAGTGTGATCCACAAAAGTCAGTGTGACATTTTGGAAATAAAATAAAGATTTAAACAGGAACAATTCGGGGTGTAAGTCAGCAGCAGTTTAGATGGATCAATATAGGTGTTATTTAATTATCACTGTTGTTTATAATATGGTAGTTATACAAAAAAAACTGGTCAGAAAGGCTTGATCAGTAATTGTGGTCAATACTTAAGTTGCATTCTTGGTATTAATAATGGTTGCCTCTGATTCCTTTCATTTTGTGTATGCACTGCACCTCCATGTGCAAAGTAGCTCGTCCTAAATATGTCGAAGCTCCCCAAGAGGTAGCCTACATTTCTATTCTGTATTACAGCCTCAAGGACTTTGCCTCCAATAACTACTTTAGGAGCACATTGTGCGAATAGCTGAGTAGTTCCTGTATACTGTTTGCTGAGTGTTTCCAAATGTTTCATACGGTATCTAAATTTCCTTTGAGATTTGGGTGTGTTTAGTTTTATTGTTATTGTCAAATATTTTGCATCTTTTATGTAATATTTAAAGAGATCACTGTCAGCCAAAGACAAAGCTACACCAGTGGAATGGCAAAGCAAACATATATGTGTGTGTGTGTGTGTGTATATATATATATATATATATATATATATATATACACATCCCAGTGGGGAAATACTGCACTTTACATTGCTTATCAACAAAAAAATTATGATAATTTGATATTTCAGATAAGACAAAAAAAAAATCACAAGTTACCTAGCAGTATAAAAAGTAATTAAAATAAGCTCCACTTTTAATACCTGCAAAATTTATATATACATGTTTATAACAATTATATTACATAGTAATAGTTTATTATTCTTAAAGTTTGCATACTACTTTTCTTTTCTGTACTTTAAGTATATTTTATGCAAATAATTTAGTACTTTTACTCAAGTCAATTGTTGAATGCTAGAGTTTTACTTGTAACAATGTATTTCTACACTGTGGTATTACTATGTTAACTTAAATTAATGATGAGTATATCTTTTACCACTAACGTCATGTGCACATCCAAACAGTGTAATCCATTTTTGCCACATCAACTTTACACTAACACAGGAGAGCTTGAAGGAGATGCTCTCACCTAATATACAATCTGAGCATTATATTTCTGTCATTCATGCATAACATGTATTTACACATCCACAGTAAAGATGCTGTTTGACAGCATAAGACAAAGTAATACAGGATTTTAAGAAATCTTATTTCCAGTGACACCCCTGTCAGAGTCTCTACTCACAGTGCTAACTTTTCAAGTAGGAGTGGCACGTTTTCACATTCGGAGGAGAGAGAGGAGGCGGCCTTGGCAAAGCTGAGAATGGCTACAGTGTAGACCTCCAGCAAAGGCAGTGGATCCTCATCCGTTTTCCACCGGCCAGCATGTTCCACAAGGACCTGGAAAACATTAAAATAGCTACAATTAGAATAAACCCACTGACAGATAGATTAAAGTTAAAGCCAACTGCTGATTCAGCACACCCTAGTATAGAATAACTGGCTGCTGTGGAAAAAAATGAAAATCCAAGCTTATAAAAATAAACACCATGTGTTTAAATCACTATTATCTTTCTTTGGCACTTAAACAACTACTCAATTACTCCATCAATCAAAAATGCACAACATCTTGTGTCTAGCTTCTCATATGTGAGGATTTGCTACTTTTCTCTGTTTTACATCATGCGGAAATTTAATTTCTTTGGATTTTTGGGCAACTGCCTGGATGAAACAACAAATTTAGGGACGTCACCTTTGGCACTGGGAAATGTTGTCAGGCATGTTTCACAGTTCTGACATTTTGTAAACTCAGCAAATAATCAGTTAATCTTAAAACCAACCGACAGATTAACCAAAAATGAAAATAATCGATGGTTTCAGGCCTATATTGCTCGTTTATTAACTATTTTCGTCCCTGTTAAAAATGTATTTATTACTTGTTTTAGCTTAGTGTACCAACACAGTTGGACATGTGTATTTACATATAGACAAATTATGTTTATTGCTGCCCCTTTGTCAATAATATAAGCCACGTAAAATGTGTCCTTAGCAGTAAAAAGACAAAATATAGGCTTCATAGTCATGGCGGCTGAATCAAAATCAAAGATGTTAAGTGAGGAAAAAAAAGGTGTCATTCCTCTGTATTAGGACTGAATACAAAGATGTTGTAGGAAAAAAGTAAAACATTTAGCTTTGTGGTTTGCTTTGTTTTGAAAATGCTATTTAAGATTTTTAATATATACATATACACACATATCACAAACTATCAAAGATTAAAAGTTTAATTTGCATCAATATTTATTATTTTATCATTTGCTGATAACATAATTCAGGCAAGTCACACCTAAAACAACAAAGCACCAAGTTATGAGTAGTCTTTTTTGATCCTCCCTCTGTTTTTTCCTTTCCCTCAGCTCAAGTAACGCCAAACCTTCAGCTCTTAAAAAAGTCCCTCCATTTCTTACACCCACAATATTCATGCAGATTCATTTCATCCTGAATTACTCCCTTATGCTGCTGTAAGTTATTCTTATTATATAAATCTCCATCATGAGCATTCAGCATACAGTCCGAGCGCCCCCCCCAAATAACTTAAACTTAAACTTAAAGTTGAATGAATTCTTCACTGCCGGTTAATGTGGGATAGGAACAAAGCCATAATCTTACATTCATTTAGTGCATTGACAGGAAACCTTGCCGTATCCGATGGATATCAGGTAAATGGAGACCTCGCGTGATATTTACGTGGTCAGGGCAAATTAATGAGGAGGATGTGTAATGGAGTCAGTGACCACTGCCACCTTTCCCTTTTTAAATCACTGCCACGGCCCGCTGCAGGCACATCGGTTGCCATAAAATTGACATCATTTTAACATCTTTTTTTTCTGGTGCAGGCTATATGACTATAACGAGCATCTCCGCTGATGTGGTTAGCAGGATTAATTAGTGCACAAGGCCTGGGCTAGCACCTTGGAAAAATCATTGATCTTTCCGTACGATAAAACTGCTTCATAAAAGTAACCCCTTTTCCACCAAGCGAAAACTTACCAAGCATGGAGATGCAGTGTAATACAGTCTGAATGATATTTTCTACGTGGCGTATACTCTTGTAATTCAGTGCATATCAATGCAATCGCCCTGTAAAATCTCGCTAACGTAGCTTTCCATTTTTTGCACAGCATGACCACTGCACAGGACAGGGGGACCCTGCATACCAGCTAGCAACATCCATCTGCTATTAGCTATGTGGCCTGGAAAATACGAGTAATACATGCACAGTGCGCATACATTGGTGTGACTTCTCGCTGCTTGGATAGTGAGACTTTGCAAATAAGTTCAAGCCACAGACAAACATCATTGAGGGAATAGCTGAAAACCGCGGAGGAGTTTTTTTCCCCATCTTGAAATGCCAGGCAGCTAGCTATGCAGCTAGCTCCTTAGCTACATTGTTGTAGCAAACGTAGACGCGCATCCTCGGCCAGGAAGCCAGAGGGGCTGCAGGCTGCCCGGGATGAGCAGCAGGAGAACGGGCTAACCTGGCAAAACTCCTGGCAGAAATGCAGCGAGGCTTCCAGCGGAGACTGCAAGCTCTCTTTCAAAACTGTGGTCAAACCCTGGAACCGCTCTCGGAGCTCCTCGATGGCTTTCCGTGTGTCATATTCCTTCTCTGTCTCCCCCCTCCGCCATCTTCACAACAATCACGACCGCGTACGCACAGATGTTACGCTGCCAGACTCGCACACGCACGCGCACGCAGGGGAGGGGGGGTTGCAGTGGGGGTGGGGGACAGCACAGAGTGTGCTCCACATGCAACCCCTGATGTCAACAAAGCATCCATGACCTTACAGTGGCACAAAATCACACTCTGTACACAGGCTGGGCGTGAAATGTTTGCTCATAAGCTAATAATCTCAGGTATGACTGGACTGCACATGCTCCATGCTATCCATGCACAGATACTACTGCATGTCAGCTATGACCTCCATCAAGCAAACCCTTGAAGCAAATTGTATTTTCACAAAAGTTTTACCTGACCTCCACTATCCCCAAGGCAAGATAGTCTTGTATGTCTTGTCTCTCCAGACTTAAACACATAAAAAGAGTGATGTTAAAATATTATTTGTTCCTGTACAGTAGTTACTATGGTGTTCAATACAGTAGGCTATATGTTAAGTTCTTAGTTTTTGTTTTCAGTAAGTTTTACTTTACCCTCAAAATGTGGCTACATTTTTTCAACAAACAAACTAATGCATTGACTTTCCACATCACAATCTACACACGCAAGAAATGTGCATTAAATAAGCATTTTATTTCAAAATAATTTGAATTCTGGAGCTGTTCTGGAGTATGTCATACCACACAACCTTCATCAGCATATGGAGCATTTTCACTTGTCATGGAAATGTAGAGGTTAAAATCACCATTTCCCCTTTTTTGTTTTGAGCACTTTAATGACTTATCTCCGGCTTCAATTTCAATCCTCTTGTTTATTGGCTACTTGACTGCCAGCCCTGATTGGAGAATCAGGGTTGTCATAGCACAAGCCTGTAATCAAAGTCAAGTTTCACTTTCAGACATTTACTCACTATCCCTTTCACTGCATTCATTTAGACACATATGTCAACTTACGTTAAGTGATTTGTCACACACACAAAAAAATTAGCCTACTCTTCCACACATGCCCATACACACTACAATCCCATGCGTTTTAGTGTAGGACAAATTCATGAAAATGCAACATCTGGGTGCACATTTTAATTGCTTTTCAAACTACTGGAAATAATATACATATATCAATGCAAAATGTAGACTAATTACACATCACAAACACAGAATTCCTACAAAAATATTATCTGGAAACACAACAAAATACATTGTAAAACAGACAAGAGCTTGTGCATTTTAAAAGAAACACAATTTGTTGCCAAGCGGACTGTTGCAGAATGGTCTCCACTTTCCATCGTCATATCTTGTGAAAATAGCAGGTGCTGCAGTGGCAGTCTGTATGGTTTCTCACCCTTATGCCTGCCACCTCTGTCTGAAAGAGGAACAGATGAGGAGGAAGAAACAAAAATGAATTCTAACAAAGCCACAACAATCTATAGCAGCAACTATGTATGATAAAATGTTCTTTTTAGCAGTGTGAAGAGTCAAAACTTCTGCCCTTCTTAACACCTTTGAAGTGACAGAACCCAGAACTGAAATAAACTACAAAATCAATTAAAACGAAAAATTGGTAAGATAACAAAAGTATTCCAGTCTTTTACCTAAATATACATACCAATACCACAATGTAAAAATGCTCCATTACGAGTTTAAGCACTGCATTTGAAGTCCTACTTAAGTAAATGTACAGAATCAGCTTAATGTACTTTAAGTATAGGTTCACAATTTTTCAAGTCTGTCTTAAAACCCCATGTGATTTACTCGCTGTAATCACTCTTCCTGTTCATACTGGGCATTCAAAGATCCTTGTCTGATGTGATTGCAACTAATTGTAAGTGATGGGGGACAAAATCTACACTCCTTGTTTTGTGCAAACATTTACTCAAAAATTTATCTTAAGCTAATCTGAGGCGTCTGTGGCTATTACACGTATACAATCAGGACAGACTCTTCTCAGTCTCGCTATAACCTCTACAAGACCAGCATGTCTTATGTCTGCTCCTGTACCTCATAGCTGTGCTTGGCGACACAGCATGTTGCCTCCGAGGTGATGTTCTTTGGGATCGTCATTGTCTTCATGGCCTTGAGAGGGGTTGGGTACGCTCTGGAGAAGCAGCAGCCCATGCACTGGTAGACTGGACGATCCCTCGAGAAAACACTGTTCTTTCTCAGTGTGCACTCCTCACAGCCCACTAGAGAAAGACGATACAAGTTTTACAACCAGAGTCAAAAAAGTATTGATCACGAACAGCTTGTGATACAGTGCCTCTAACAGCTGAGATCTGAGACTGAAAGCACAGTGCACAATCTTTTTGAATAGAGATAAGTAAAAGCAGATGGTGCTAATTCACTGAACGAGATCCTTAGTTTGTACTACTCACATTACATTTAAATTTCAGTTATAATTTACATATGAACATTTAGATGTCTTTATAGTAAATGAGAGGAGAGTACTTAACACACTAGTGTTTTTATTATAAATAAATAAATCTTACTGTTTGACAAGTCAGTGTTGGGGTAGGTATCAGCTACATAAAGAAGAAAAGACAACAGAAGAAGAGACAGTCCGGCAGACTTCACTGAGCCCATCGTGGTTGAGGCAGTTACCTTATATAACAGAGATAAAAGAAAATGGTCAGTCAAAAATCTGTTGAATCAAAGCCAGAGTAAGCCATAGAAAGAGACAGAGTATTACCATGTTGAGAGAAAGTACCCCCTTCATTGTGCTTCTCTGTGGGAAGGCTTTTTATTGAAAACCTCTGCTTCACTCCAGGTCGATTTATACCCGTGCCCTGCAGTGTCTGACGACTTCCTGGATTAAGTGAACCCTACCAACCTTATCAGTAATCTCACTGACTCACTGCCCACTTTGCAACCTTTCTCATAATCCCTTTAAAGCACAAAATGATCGTGAAAAGTCAAAACATACTTCCATCATCCTTCTTTCCTGACTATGGATGTTGCATTTAATCCCTGGGTTTTTGTTACTTGGTAACTGGGGGTTGTTATTAAATGTCATGTCACAGCAAAGGAAGGGTCATTAGTTTGGGCGTTTCTTGACTCATTTTGGCTTGCTGCAGAAAGACTGTAGCCTGTGAGTGGCCTGAACGTGTTAAATTCAAATTATGAAGAGTGTCAGAGACATAAGCTATCACTTTCTAAAGCAATGTCCTAGGAGTCACAAACTAGTTTAAAAAAGTTGTTGGGTTCACTTGATGTTTTCAGACCTCCAAAGAATGGCCACACAACATTTTGAGACTTTCTGAATATTCTCTGATATTTATTACATGATGTGTATTTTCCAAAAAACTGTAAAAATCTAATGAAATAGGAGTAAATAAAATTGTCTTTGATTTCCAGACATAGCCCATTTGGGAAGGTTCTGGCTGCCTCCTGGCAAATATTAACAATTTGAGATCTACCGTGAGTTGAAACGATTTTGTTGTTGAAACTATTTTGAAAGTGAAAACATGCCCAAACATTCTGTGGTTCCAGCTCAAATTTGGTGTGGCTATTTTTTGTCATATATGATTGTCAATTGAACACCAGTGGGGTTTGCACCTTTGGTCAGACGCAACAAGGCATTTTAAGATTTCACCAGGGTCTCTTGGAAGTTGTGTTGGTATTTTTTTTTAATGTAGATATTTAATAGACTAAACAATTAATCCATTGATCAAAAAAAATGCACACTAATCCTAATAAAATCATTATGCAGTTTAACATAGCATATTGTACATATTAATACAACAAAATAATACTGGAATGCTGCCATATGTCATTTTAGGTTTAAAAATAACACATTTTATTTAGAAATATATATGAACTATATTGGATGTATTCTTTCTATCTACCCATAATTCTGGACTATATATTGAGGCAAAACCAATTTCAGTGACTGTGGCTCCTTCAAAACTGTAGGATGTAAGAAGTGATGAATAAATGGAAAGATATTTGATAGACGTTAAGGAGTATCCTTCTGTCCACCTCCTACATCCGAAATGTCAAGGATGAATATGAATTTATTTTGTATTTCATCTGTCTGTTTACTTAAGCAACCATGTCCTGTGTCCTTGGTTGTGCTGGTGATAAATCCTTGGCCTAAGATTTGTAATTCAGTAAGTGTAGAAAATGAGATGGTAAATCCCACAGATGTTTAAAGGGAGTTTTTTGTTGTCTAAAATCACAGTATTTGTACCCTTCAAAAGTTGTATTGTAAATAATTTAATAAATGATGCACATTGTCATATAAATGGGTGTTACACTGTGTGCTGTTGCTTTGGCTATATGTAATTTTAGTCATATATTGTACATATGTGTCATATAATCAAACAAAATGTACTGTCTATCACATATAATTGACACACATTATTTGCCCATCTGCCTACATGCACTTACTGAAAAATACATTTCAAAAGATTAAAAAATAATCTCAATCATCAACCTATAAAAATGAAAAACTCTCTCAGGATCTCAGAGCTTATTGATCATATCATGCTTATTTGTCTGGGGCTCTTCTATTATAGCAGACTTGGCTATTTGCAGCTGTTTTTGAAATAACTGCTTGAAATAATCATAGAGTGCTGGTGAGTGAGTTAAATGTATCACAGCCAGGTGAGTATGTTTAACATACTAAGAGATGTTATGAGATATTTAAGAAAAAAGGCAACCAGGTGAGAATAGAGGCACAGAGGATTAGTTTGAGGACATGTTCCTTTCTCTATATTTGGATACTGTTATTGACTGGCTATACAGCCTCCTGTTGTATGAAACAAGGAGTGTAGTTTCTTATGTTCTGGAGGCAGTAAGATCAAAATGCTCTGACTCTCTCTTTGCGTCCTACATTAATCTGGCTTGATGAGGACAAGAAACAAATCAATTCAATTTTAATTATAATTTTATTTATTATTTATATTGTGCCAATTTATAATATAAAAGTTATCTTGTTGCACTTTTGATATAGAGCAGGTCTAGATCGTATGTGTCTAACATTATTAACAGAGACCCAACAGTTCCCACCATGAGCAAGCACTTGGTGAAGGGCAAGGAAAATCTCCCTTTAAGGAGGTAGAAACCTTGAGAGAGAAAGATAGAGAGAGGGAGAGAGAGGGAGAGTGTGAGAAGCAGCTCAGCACAATATCCATACAGACGTACAGTAAAGGTGGTAGTGGTACAAACAGAAAATAAATTATAGTACTAATAATGATAATAATAACGAGCAGTGGGTGTTGAGCAAGAACATGAGGGTAACAGAAACCCTGCAACCAAAGATCCAGACCCCACAGCCCTGGAGGCAGAAACACAGAAAGCAACAGAGATGTAGAAAGCCCCAGCTGTATAGTAAATGGCGTACAGCCTACAAGGTCATGATGAAAGAAAAAAGTTTTGCTTTAATAGATTTAATTTGTAATATTTGTCACAAAAACAATGTTACAGTGATAGCTGTATCAGAGTATCAGTTTCAGAGTCTCAAGCTGTGCTCAAGTTTGCAGCTCACAGGCACAACAGTACTTTGAGCTAATGCTAATGTCAGCATGCTAACATGCTCACAACAATGCTAACATGCTGGTATTTAGCATGATATGTCCACCATTTTAGTTTAGAGTGTCAGCATACTAACATTTCCATACATCCATCCTCAGCCGCTTATCCTGCTTACAGGGTCACGGGGGGCTGGAGCCACTCCCCTCTGACATCAGGCAAAAGGCAGGGTACACCCTGGACAGGTCACCAGTCCATTGCAGGGCCACACATAGAAAAACAACCACTCACACGCACACCTAAGGACAACTTTAGAGTCATCAGTTAACCTAGTCTGCATGTCTTTGGGCAGTGGGAGGAAGCCAGAGCTCCCAGAGAGAACCTACGCAGACACGGGGAGAACATGCAAACTCCACACAGAAATGCTGGTTTGAACCTGCAATCTTCTTGCTTTGAGGCCATAGCGCTAGCCACTGGACAACCCTGCTGCCCCAGGCTGATATCAGTATAATTAAATTATATTTGCAAATTAAAAGATGTTGCACTCTGGACAAGTGCAACAATTCAGTAGTTTACCAGTTAAAAATTACTATCCATCTTATTTATTGCATTTACACAAAGATTTTTTTCTTTTTTAAATTCTTGTAAAATATTAACTTTTTTCCTTAATGTCAAAGCACCATCAATGGGATATAAATAATTTTACACCACACATGTAGGCACACACACTTTTCCTCTTGTGTGCTCTTGCAAACAAAAAACAAAAGGCTGAATGTGATGAACAGAGGTTTTGATAAGTTGTTCAGGAGCTCAGATCATTTTGCTTTGGTTGATGAGTATAGAGAGACACTCTCTCCACACGGTGGCATGAGAGATCTGCAACATAGGAACAATTATGGCACTTATCTTTTTCAAGAGTTCTTATGGAGCCAAAAATACTGGCTCTGCAAGTTCTCAGAGGCTGTTATGCTGTAATGACTGTATGTCACTGAAAACAAAGTAGAAGTTCTCAGAGACCGACAAACATAAAAAACAATAATGATTTCATAAGCATATCTGAGATTGTCATAAAAATGTATCTGGGTTAAAGAGGAAATTTGATGTCAATACTGACCTTATTCAGTCCTCAAACTCAGGAGATTTTAATATGTCAATCAAAACCTATCCTGGAGTTTTTTTTTACTTGAGAATCTTGTTAATCATTGTTAAATCAGGCTTTTGGCATATGCCTCTTTGAACAATGAATAGTGCCGTTGTCATCACAGTCATGCCTATCTTGGGTCCCCATTTTCAATTTAGAATCAAAACCAACTAGAAATTTCCCCCTTTTCTGTTCTTTCTATCCAAGGGGCTGCACCTCTATAAATGATGCCGAAACTGGCGCAATGGATAAGCTACATGCCTTTGTTGTGAGAGACCGGGGTTCAATCCCCCACTGTGACACATCCACCAATGTGTCCCTGAGCAAGACACTTAACCCCTACTTGCTCCAGAGGCGTGCGCCTCGTATTTGTTTTATTATCTTTCTCTGGATATTCTTTGCTTTAATATCTGAACTTTCATTTCTTCTTTCTTAATCATTGTGTTAAACTTTGCCATTCTTCTTTTTTTGTCTTGTTGTGTCATTCAAAATGTTTTTTTAAGTACATCTTTGTGAAACAACTTGCAACAGAGTTGGATTCTGACTATGAAACATTAGTACTGATTGGGAAAATGTTCCAGGAAATCCATCTGTAGCTCTGTTCCTCAACAGCTGCTTAAGTTATTCCTCTAAATCTTCCAGCCATCATGATCCAGCTGTTAATGCTCTGTACCTGTGGGGGTTTTTGGAGTCAGTTACCTGCTAAAAGTTTTATTATTTCAGCCATGAGCCAAACATTAAGGCTGTGAATCATGCACCCTAGCTATGATGAAGATAGCAGATAACCCACTTCAAAATTCATACCTGCATTTTATTGTCACTGTAAAGTATTTTAAAGAATCAACACTGATACATGTACATTTCACGCTAACTACTGATATTAACGTATCAATCTTGGACTGTCCAAACAGGTTAATTGTAATTTAAGAAAATTTTAACAAGCGGGATTTGACCAGTTTTTGACACACACAGTAAGATATTTTAAACAATTAACATTGCTTACAAACTAGAGTTTTCTGCAACAAGCTAAGACACATGTAGCACATTTTTATTCACATCCAGTTCGGATGATGACAAGTAACTTTTCTTACCCATAATGTGGCACTGAATATTTTACAACAGCAGTACAATTGTTATGTATTTTGAATAATAACTCTTCGCTAGTGAAAACCAAACCCCCCTCCCCCACCTTGCATCTGTTGAATCAAACAAATCATATTGTTTTCTAAACACATACACACACTCCTGACATATTCTTTTGTTCATGTTGTAGAAGATCAGTGTTAAATATATGGCAAGAGTGACACAGTGTGGTGGAAAGTGGGACCTACTTCACTTTTTCCAGTAAAGCACTAAAATACTCTTGTATACTCTTGTAAGTGTTGTCTGTTAAGGTCCCATACAGCATGTCATTTTAAATTTAAATATACTTGATATCATTATGTCTGACAGTATAGTGACCATATTTAAAATATATTGGTGTATTAGTAAAGTATTAACAATAGACTAAATTGTTTAATTGTTATAATTACTTGTTTTATTTCATTATTATTTACTTTTCAGTTAAAGCTAACTTTTGGCTTTTAGTCTCATCGTTTTGTTTGTGTAACTGTTTTATAGGCAACACTTGTATGTGTGAATCCGTCAAATAAACGGCACTGTTGTCGTGAAATTACTCATCGTTAGTAATTAGGATGGATGCTGTGGGTGACCTGCTGCTCTTCTGTAAAATGCATACAAGGCAAGCAAGCCCGTGCAGGGTTGTCCAAGAAACCCCATCGACGAGACAAAACTCGAGGCGTGAACGTGGCAGCCATTTTACATCATCAAGAGTGAATGACTGAAGCCGGATCAGTGCCGGGAGTTTTACACTTTTTCTGTCTTTTAAATATCACATTTATCTTCCTAAATAATCAACACCATACACGTTGGTGATCCAGCGGCAGGTAGGGCGAATGCTATTAATTGGTCACGTGATTGTTGCCTAATTGATTGCTTAAAAGTCTGAATCGTGCGGTGCTGTTTCAAACAATGTGGAAACTGGTGGTGGTTGGGAACGAGTTCTCCAGACCGGCTTTTTGAAAATGGACTCTTCCTATATGGCGGCACGTTGACAAACCACGCATCTAGAAGGCTAAACCTCTAGCTTTCAAGGCCTCGTTGAATGTAATTAAAATTTAGAGCCATATTTTGTCAAATGGAGAAGACAGCGTACAGACAAATGACGTTGTAACAATGGCCTCACTGAAATTCCGTCCGAATTAGCATGCTAGCTTAAGCTAGCCTATTTTGACAGATCATGGAATTGACATGCTCATTGTCATCGTATGCTAACAGCAGCTAGCTGGCCACAGGCAGTTAACTTTGCAAGAATGTGCGATCCTTCGTTACTGCTGTACTAACTGACATGCTCCTTCCCCGGTGAAACACTAAAAGCAGATTCAGTCAGAAAATTGATATTAGCGCGTCATGTTATTGTCCCGATGAAGGTCCCCAGTTCGCTCGATTTGCTGTAACGTTAGCTGTGCAAACTAGCCCGCTAGCTGGCTAGCCTCAACGTGTGCGAGTCAGTCCCTCCCCGCTAAAACTAACGTTTTCATTAACATCGGATTAAAATAATAGAGACCCGTAAATGCGTTAATGTTAACGTTACATGTTTAAGATTGATTTACACGATGGGTTTATGGTTAACGTTACTTTTAACGTTGAAGAAATGTTTTAACGACAGTGAAAGCACGTGCTTAACGTAACCGATATGAGATTAACGTTAGCAGACACTAGTTACAAGATAAAGAAAGGTTGCATGATATCTTAAGGTTAACGTGAGCCTAGTTAACGTTGGGCTAAAACAGAAGTTTGCAGTCCACCGTTAACTTACCGGACTCTGTAACGTTAATGTGATCAGAGAGTAGTTAACGTTAGTTAGATTCCTGCTCTGCAAAGAATCATGTCTTTTTATCTGCCGATACAAACAAATGGGAAGTAATAGTTGTGTTGGTCATTAACGTGATAACTGGAGCATTTACCTTAGTGTTTACAATATATGCTGTCAAAGTGTCAAGAAACAAAATGCTATAGGGTGGATACTTTTTCAATGGTCAGCCACCGGAAACCAGGGCTCACTCTCTGATGGAACACGTGTATCGGCTATCTAGCCTGTGCTGAAGTCAGCAGTGAGAAGGTAAGCTAACATGTAATTTGGAGACCAAAGCAGACCAGGCTTCCTCACCAGCAGCGACCAAGAGAGCTGTGATACAGGCGTTAGCAAGTAAACTTGGCTCCATTTGCACAAACTTCTTAACCCAGGACAAACCAAAATGGAAAATACTGCCACATGGACACAACCCCAGTAGTTTCACTGTTTAAAAAAAAAAAGTCATTCAGTTGATTAATGTACGGAATTTGGTATGTGCATCGTCTGTGTTGCGCGCAATGTTGAAACATCTGTCCACTGCCTTATATACAGCTTTCCGGGCTTCTACCGCTTGCAAACTGAGAGCTGGAAGTGTTAACTCAGGAAAGTGAAAAGTCTCCAGACTGTGAAAGACCACATAACCATGTTAACTTGTTTTGCACACTTCACATCCCCTGTTGATTGATATATTGTGCTCAATAATGTGACAATCAGCCTGTATCCAGGTAAAAAAAAAATTGTGTTAGAAATGATTTTCCTGACAAGTGTGAGACTTTGCACTCTCCTGAACACATCCAAAGTCTTGCCCTTGACCCAGGATTAATTTGGCTCATTGCATTTACACAGATTTCTGGAGACATGGCCACAGAACATATTAATGGAAATGGTCCAGAAGAACCAATGGACACCTCTGCTGCAGTTACCCATTCTGAGCACTTCCAGACTTTATTAGAAGCTGGTTTACCACAGAAAGTTGCTGAAAAACTAGATGAAATTTACATAGCAGGTAAGGCACAATGAATATACTTGCATATTCAAATATGCAATTTTCCATGTTTATCAATTTCTTGCATGTATTGTCATTTATCGCCTTTTTGAATGGGGGAATTGGGATCCTGAAGCAACTTTTTGTGGTTTCCTACCAAAATGGGTACTGCAGTGCTACAAAATATTAAATTACACATTACCAGTGTGAAAATGTGTAAATGACTGCAGCATTTGCATTCCCTATATGGTTGCATGATCACTGGTGTCAGGGCGAATCGAATGTCTTCTCCCTGGGAGTGTCGTGGTGAGCCTGTCCAGTCTCTCTTCGTTTCTATGAAGTTTCTCTGCATCTCATAAATTTATTGCAGAGGGATGAAAGTTTTATGTGAGCTACAGCTTTAAGTGTCTGTTGGTCACATCTTTACATGTTTGTACCGGGTGAGCTGCAGGGAACGAGTTTGGGGGTCATTTTAGGACTTGTCTGGTCGGTCAGATTTTGAAAAGTACTGCTCTGGCCTTTTCAACCATCTGGGGCCGAGGCAGAAACAATGGCAGCAGCTGCCTGGTGTGTGGCTGCCTGGGACAGGTGATGGCCCCTCCGTAGAGGAGAATGCAGACCTGCTCATTAGAAACTCCCAGCCACAGTATAGAGGGGCACTGGCGTATCAAGTTGCACTGTCACATCTGTTGTGATTAGTTCTGCAAAAAACGTGCTGATTGGAGTGTAAAGTGCAGCCTGACTACTGCGACTACTATAGCTCCATTAAGTTAAGCTTCCCCTGCCCCTCACTCTTAATTGTAGTAATTATTGATCCATTCCACAATTTAAAAAAGATTTTTGTTATGCGAGATGACTCACATGTAAAAGCTTCTCTTTAAGTTGTACTTTAACCTCTCTGCTTAAATGACAAGCTAGTAATGAAACCTTTCTCAGTCGTTCTTGTTAGCAGCTCGTCTGATCATTTCTCTCTCTGTGTTGTTCCCCCCTCCTGCCTCCCCCAGGTTTGGTGTCACACAGTGACTTAGATGATCGAGCGATTGAGGCTCTGAAAGAATTCAACGAGGAAGGTGCTCTGCAAGTCCTCTTGCAATTTAAGGACAGTGACCTCTCACATGTTCAGGTATGCATGTGGCACTGTTGGTGTATTGTTTAGATAACTTGGACCTTTTCATTTCTGGTGTCTACATACAAAATGGATGATTGTCCTCTGTGTGCAGTGTGATGTGTACTGGCATTCTGTAGTGGAAATGGGGTTGCACAATAGCTTTTAGCTGTCATTGATTGTATCTACAAGACAGACTCTCGCTGTCTTGTGTAGCAGCTTCTTTTTTTTTGTGTGTGTGTTCAACCAGGAATCAGAAATTTTCATGATGTTTTAAAGGTTTCATAGTACTTGTCTTTATTGTCTTTACAGAACAAAAGTGCCTTTCTTTGTGGCGTGATGAAGACGTACAGACAGAGAGAGAAACAAGGGACCAAAGTGTCAGACACCAATAAAGGACCAGATGAAGCCAAAATCAAAGTAAGAATTTGACATTTTTAAATGACGCTGAATCTGATTTTTAATGATCAGGACAACATGTGATGGCTGATGCAATACTTGAATGTAAAAAATGTTATTTTTTATAACAAGGATGCTGTTGATATAAGATACATTTAAGTAAGAAAAGTAGTGTCAGCTTTTAATCTGCTTATTTAGACTTTAATTTATTTGACTGTGAGTAAACTGTGTCCTTTCTCCAATATTTTCTGATCAGGCTTTGCTGGAGAGGACTGGCTACACGCTTGATGTGACAACAGGCCAGAGGAAGTATGGGGGTCCCCCACCAGAGACCGCTCACTCAGGGGCACAGCCCACCATCGGTACAGAGGTACACATCTAAGACACTTTTAAGTTGTACCATAAAGATTTTGAACATTTTTTTTTACCTATTGAGCTGGTTCTAAGTTTTGGGCCAAGTGTATTCAGGTTTCATGCCTTGTTAATGCACTTGGCATTCACAAGGCAAATGATGAAGCTTTTACTTTGATCAGTAGTAACCATGGTTTCATTGATAGTTTACTGCTAAGAGCTGACTGGATACCTTTTTACCTAAAGGCCACCTGTCCCTTGTTTTAAGCTTACATGTCAAATTGAGTAGTTTCTCTCTTTCACTCTGTTTCCCTTTCCTCTCAACCTGGCAGATATTTGTAGGCAAAATCCCCAGAGACCTTTTTGAGGATGAGCTGGTTCCGCTGTTTGAGAAAGCTGGCCCCATCTGGGATTTGCGCCTGATGATGGATCCCCTCAGTGGCCTGAACAGAGGCTACGCCTTTGTCACTTTCTGCACTAAAGAAGCTGCACAGCAGGCTGTCAAATTGGTACGTCCACTCTACTGCCAGTATGACCAGAAAGAGAGCGGCTGATTGAATTGTTGTTTGAACGCAGACAGTAGGCTTCAGATCACAAAGTAAGCTTGTGTAAAAGGATGTGAAATGGTAATCAAAAGTGGCCGTTAAGCTCCTTCATGTCGGTTCTGCCGCCTTTTTCCCCTTCTCTAACTTATCACAACAATATCTATCCATTTGCAGTGCAACAACAATGAAATTCGACCGGGGAAACACATCGGGAGTGTGCATCTCTGTGGCCAATAATAGACTGTTTGTTGGCTCCATCCCCAAGAGTAAAACAAAAGAGCAGATTGTTGAAGAATTTGCAAAAGTCACAGGTGAGTTGGCACCATCCTTGGATCTCTCATTTCATAAGATGTGTGTAATATTTATTCATCAGTTTTATTTATTCATCTCTACATTTTTGATAGTATTTACTTGGTTGTGTCCACATGATGACCTCATTACAATGCTGGAGTGACTCACGTTACTGTGATGGCTTACCGCTAAGATCTGACTGGACACTAAACAGTAAATTGAGTTTTTTGACATTATGCATTTCTTTGCACTCAAGGTGAAGTGTCTTGAGTGACAAAAAATTATAATTTTAAAACAAATTTTACACTTCAGTGGAAAGTGTTTTGCTTTTGAATCAAGCATTTAAATTATAAAATTTATTTTTCTGTCTGTAAATTTTGTGTTTGGCCGTTTCTAAAGGAATGTTTGTTGGTAGGTCATTAATGTAACAGTGAATTTTGTTTAATAAATCTAGATAATCACCTGCTGCCTTTTCTTCACCTCTCTCCCATTTCTTGTCTCGACAGAGGGTCTAAATGATGTCATATTGTACCACCAGCCAGACGACAAGAAGAAGAATCGGGGGTTCTGCTTCCTGGAGTATGAAGACCACAAGACAGCAGCTCAGGCCCGTCGCCGGCTAATGAGCGGGAAGGTGAAGGTGTGGGGAAATGTGGTCACCGTAGAGTGGGCGGACCCCATCGAGGACCCAGACCCAGAGGTCATGGCCAAGGTAAGGCATGCTGTTAATGATGTGTGACCAAAATGTTTGTTCATGACTGTCTGCTGAAATTGCAATGGTTCCCTTTTATGCAAAAACCCCTGACCCCCGTGTTTTCATCGCCAGGTCAAGGTGCTGTTTGTTAGGAACTTGGCAAGCACTGTTACGGAGGAGATACTTGAAAAGGCCTTTAGTCAGTTTGGCAAACTGGAGCGGGTGAAAAAGTTGAAAGACTATGCCTTCATCCACTTCGAGGAAAGGGATGGCGCCGTGAAGGTATGGACAAAAAAAAGCTTTGTAGCTTTTAACTTTGTTGTAATTGCAGTGGAAACATCATTTTATATTAATTTTTACAGGCTTTGGCTGATCTCAATGGCAAAGACCTTGAGGGAGAGCACATTGAAATCGTCTTCGCCAAGCCGCCTGACCAGAAGAGGAAAGAGCGCAAAGCCCAGAGACAAGCAGCTAAAACACAAATGTAAGAGACCAATGCAACTTAAACCTGTGAGCCGCCAGTTATCAACTTTAAATTTTCATATAAAGCAGGATGCCATGTTTATGTTGAGTCTGTCCTCTTCCAGGTATGATGAATACTATTATTATGGGCCTCCCCACATGCCACCGCCAACAAGAGGCAGAGGCCGAGGCGGGCGGGGGGGTTATTCTTACCCTCCTGACTATTACAGCTATGAAGACTATTATGATTACTATGGATACGACTACCACAACTACCGGGGCGGCTACGATGATCCGTACTATGGCTACGATGACTTCCAGGGGTCTGGGAGAGGACGAGTAGGAAGAGGAGTCCGTGGCAGTGCCAGTCAGACCAGGGGCCGCGGTGGCGTCACACCAAGGGGCCGAGTAGGCTTCTCCCAACGAGGAGGGCCTGGAACAAGCAGAGGTAATTTTACAAATGCTTGTGTGATGATGTTGGTATCAAAGTTTGATTATTACTCCCTAGTAAAAAAGAACTTGCTACGTGGCTGTTTATTTTGAGTCGGTGCTTTTTAGAAGTCTAGAATATCATAAGAAAAACGACTACTTGGACCGTCTTTGTGCCGGCATATGTTTTGTCAGTGGGTCAGTTATACAAGCACACAGTTCAGAGGACTGAAAGGAAGACGCATGGTTGGTAAGCACATGAAAGGTGCTGTAGTTGGGGAAGTTGAAAGTGAAAGATTACCTACAGTGCAGGTATTGATTGTCTTGAAAGGAAGTTCCACCTGCTTATTGGTCTCATAACTAATCCCTGACAGGTGTCATCTTTCAGGCCAGCCAGTCAGCTTGTTTTCCAGCAGACGAAGGTCATTCACAATGTTACTATATTTTTAAGTAGGCTAACGGAGTCCCTCCCTTGTGGCAAAGCAGTCTTTCAGTGAAAATTTTGTGGGATTTCATGAATCTGTGTTTTTTCCCCATCAAAACTCTGTACTAATTTTATCTTTCCTCTCATTGGCCCAGCAGGGAAACGTGGCCGAGGGCGGTCCTGACCTGTCACAGTGGATACTGACTTGATGTGTGGGGTTACACCGTAAGCTGCAATGGATGTGAAAAGAAAAAAAGCACGACAAAAAGGTCCAATGATATTCCAGCCTTACAGAAGAAGAATCTCCCTTTTCCCCATGTTTTTTTATTTTCATTTCTTTTCTGAAACTGCCACCTTTTTTTTTTTTTATTTTTAAAAAGATGACCGGAGGATTCTGAATACTCGCCACATCCTCTTAGCCCCAAGTCCTTGTACCCAGCCCTGAAATACAGGGCTCTATGTATTGCCCTTACAATCTACCCCTACCCTGTCCCTCAACATGCCATTTATTATTGAAGAATTTGCACTTTTTAAGTTCTTAGGTTTGAAGTGGCTCAAACGAGCTTGATGCTATTGTATATTTTTGTGCTAATCGCAATTTTTATGTCGGAATATCCATGTTAATCTTAATCTTTTGATCTGGATGTTTGACAGAGAACATTTGCAGGTTTTTAGGGTGTACCCACCTGGCATGGATAAGTCAGGCATTCCAGGAAAGTGGTTCTTTTCAGAACTTGTCTTTAAAGGGTTGGTTGACTACCTCAGTACAGAGGACTAAACTACCCGGCCTGTACTGTAAATAGGGAAACTATATTGATGAAAGCAGGGCTTGTTTTCATACAAAAATATGCACAAGAGCTGCAGCGCAAAAACGATGTACTTAATGTAATATAGTCATTTCTGCTGCAGCTCTGACACTGCAAACAGTCAAACTGGGCATGCAAAACAATCTCATATGATGAGTCTGAACAAGCCCTTCTTTTATCTTATTTTGAACTGAATTAGCCGCCTTGCTTTTTCAGAGTATGTAGTTTACTGGTTGTATAGTTTTTTTTCCGGATAAAATGTTACTTTTGTAAAGGCTTCAACGTCACAGGCATCCAACTGCCTTTGATTTAAAAAAAATAAAAAACAAAAATAAAGCCCTGCAGTGTCCCTTTTGTGCCACTGTATTATTCCAGTGGGTTTGTTTTTATAATGATACAATACATTTTCAAACGACGTCAGCATAATGTAAAACAACCTAATCCAATCCTTCATATGAAATCATGTTTAATCTTGAATGATCCCTTTCCAGCTCCCAAGACGGCAACTATGTAGAATATCTTTCGAGTTACTCTTGATGGATGACTGAATTGCCATATTGCCCAGAGAGGGGGCATGTGTGCCTAATGTTAGCTGCCATGGTTTGGTAAGGGATCATAGTCACATAGTGGTAGAAGGGATACTGCAGTGAATGATTTCTATTTCCGGTATAGCAAAAAGGAAACTGCTCTTCAATCCCAGTTTTCTATACAGTTAACTCCCTCAATAAAATCATAACAACCACCTTTTGAAAAAAAGATGTTAGCAGTTTTAAACTATTGTTGGTGGCCAACAACGTTTTTTGCATTCCTGCAAATAAATTGTTTTATACTGTAAAATGGAGGTGAGTGTAACTTATTTTTGTAATAAAGTTTTTGATTTCTATTTGTGTCTTACTCTTTCGATAAAAAATTCATGAGATGCGAATTGAGTGGTGTTTGATTCAGTTTTGGTAACAGATGTACTCGTGTCATTGTGTGCACTTATTTCAATTACTCTTGGTGTGATATGGTGAAATATGTCTCACTGTGTTCATGTCAGTTAGAAATGATGCATTTTGAGGAACAAGCTATTTTATTAAGTGACAGTTAAACCAGAAGAAAGGCCTTTAAAGAAAGTCGTTTAGAATAAAATTTAAAGTACAATCACACTATCAGGTGTTAGCTAATAAAGAGACCAAAACATTTTCGTATTAAATTACGAAACATTGTAGATTTAAGCAGACATTTGTAGTCACAGCAGAGACAGCAAAGGTGAAATAATATTGACTCAGTTCCATTTTAAGTATCAGGAAACCATACCAGGGAGCTGTCATGCACAATACTGTGGCCCTGCAACTGACTGAACTAAATTTACTGAATCTTTAACTCTATAAATTACCTTTTGTCTTTTTTTTAATGACATTTCAAAAACACTGCAGTGAAAATGACAAGACCCAAAGGTCAATTAGGTAAGTGTCAATATATGGCAACGACAAGAGCCATCGTTACTTTAAAATAAGTGTCTCAATAGCTGACCGGGGCCTCCAAAATAGGTGTAATAAAACGCAAGTCCGCTGTAGGGTAATATGCAGGTAACCATAGCAACAGCGCTGGTGTGGCTACTACACCGAAACTAATTAATTTGAGTTTTTTCCAAGATAGCACAAAAAAAACAAAACAAACAAACGTAAACTGGATGTGTGTAACGTTAGTTGTCTTGGGTAAGTTATCAAACTGACAGCGCGAATGCACTCTGAACCACTTATTTAAGGCAAAATAATAAAAATCAACATGGCGGACCGCCACCCTCACCTCGTCCTCGTATTTTTATTTGGGACAATGGTCGTGTATTGTGGCTTATTTATTTTAAGGTGTAGCTGGTGTACTTGTTTGTCTGTGAACAGCTACAGTCACCGTAGGCGAAGCGGAGGTGACATCACGCGTCCCCAGCGCTGACAGCAGTGACCGTTGCCCCTCTTCGAGTGGTGGAAAGGAGTGACAGCTGGAGCACCGCAGCCATTAGCCAAACAGTAGCAGAGTCCCAGGACAGCCTACACACACAGACATGATGCTGTGTAATTACCTCTAATTCGGCTGTGGTTTACAGCTGTGTAGGGCACCTCTCCTCTTCTCTAAGCTGATCCTACACACGGGCAGCCTGCGCATTTATTTTGCAAATTCATGACGGTGTCCCTGCTGGACTACAGAGAAAAATGGCCCGCATCATGCGCCGTACATTTACAGTAAGTGCTGGATTGGATTTAAACAAAATTACGGCAACCTCTCGGGTATGTAAAGCAAAGAAGCAACAGAAATATTTCATGATATTAAGTTGATGCTTTACTGTGTAGCTGCTACACGCCCTTACTTATTTTTGACAGTCGCTCCAATGGTGTATTCTTTATTTTACAGTACTATATAACAGGCTACATGTGAGCAGACCACCAAAGCGACAAAGATGGGATGCATCAGGGCTTGTCTGCAGGCATTAAGACGCAGGATGAAGCTAAACCGGTTCAGAGAGCTGGGCCGACAGTATCCAGTCTTCTGCTTTCTGCTGCTAGTCCTGCTGTTGTCCACTGTGCTTTTAAACAGGTGTGGTGTAGGCTTACTGTTACTGTTAGCTATTACTCCATAATACTACTTCATATGTGACACCACTGACATCCTCACCTCTTCCGTTTGTGTGCTTAAACTGTCTGTTTTGACAGATATATTCACATTATAATGGTGTTTTGGTCCTTCCTGGCTGGAGTCGTCACTTTCTACTGCTCTTTGGGGCCCGAGTCACTGCTGCCCAACATCTTTGTCTCCATCAAACCAAAAACCAAGGTCGATGAGAAAGCAAGAATTACTGAATCGAGTTGTCTGATGCTGACAACATTAAAAATTCACAGTATTTGTGAATCTGTGCCCTGATCATACCATTTTTGGTGTCTTTTGATTCTTTTAATATGGTTTATAGTAATGTCTGAAGAAAAAATTCTACTGACATGAGCATGTTAACACAATATCATCAAATTATACTGATATTCAGTGTCTATATGACTGTGTGAATGCTGGTAATATACGTCATGTTGAATTTCTCTTGCAGTCATACCAACAGGAGCTGTTTCCACTGGGCCACAGCTGTGCCGTTTGTGGAAAAATCAGATGCAAAAGGCACAGGTGAGATACCTTGTCCTGCTGTGGTGCAGTGAGGATGTATTGTGTTGTTCTGTGACCTTATCATTTGTGTCAACAGTAGTTATGCTTACAAGGTAAACTCTTAATGTCTACAGATACAAGCGGGCATGTCATAGACCTGGATATTCCCCCTGATTGTGTATATCAGCATGCATATCCTGGGTTTACATGTGCTAGTAATAGTGCAGTCCGGTGTAAAAATCTAACAGTGATTCATTTGGAAGGAAACTGTGAGGTAAAGTGGAAAACAGTCCTCTGTATAAATTGAAGAGAGACTCTATCATTTTATATTTATATAATTCTGCCTGAATCTATTTGGTTTGTCATCATGCTGTCAAAGTGGTCAATATTACAGTTGTTCATCAAGTTATGAGAGATGTTACACTGCCCTCTGGTGGTAAAAAGGATTCTATGTTTAGGTATCAGAAGGTGATTTATTTGTTTTTACTTCTTTATTGATAGACCGACATTACTACTGGAGAACTATCAACCATGGCTTGACCTGGAAGTTCCCTCTAAGGTGGATGCTTCCCTTTCAGAGGTAATGCATTGCATACATGGATGTATGGGTTCAACATATATTTTAAAGCCATTATTAAATGAATGGACCAAATAATCTGTTTTATTTTTGTCAAGATTCTGGAGCTGGTGCTGGAAAATTTTGTGTATCCTTGGTATAGGTAGGCCAATTTTCTGTATTCTTTGCATGTACAAAGTGAGGCATCATAATATTATATGTAGTGACAGATGTGACTGTAAAATGTTTCTTTTCAGAGACATCACAGATGATGAGGCGTTTGTTGACGAACTGAGGGTGACATTGCGATTCTTTGCAGCTGTGCTGGTCCGCCGAACCCAGAAGGTGACAAACTAGACTGCATTGAGGTAAAATGTTGGGATGCTGGTTGACTGAATGTGAATTATTTTTAATAATTTTTTCTCCCTTAGGTGGATGTGGCGTCTCTCATCACACGGAAGCTTCTTAAAGTTTCCATGAAGCACATTGAAATAATTAGCAAAGCAAGACAGAAAGGTATTGCTAAAATGCTTCATCCACTGAGTCCTGCCTGTCATTGTGTTCACCATCTAATGCAAAACAACAAACCTCTCTCCCCTTTCTCTCCTCTGTAGTAAAGAACTCAGAGTATCTCCAACAAGCTGCCCTGGAGGAATACGGTCCTGACCTCCACGTTGCCCTTCGCAGTCGCAGAGATGAGCTCCTCTACCTCAGGAAGCTGACTGAGATGCTCTTCCCCTACATCCTGCCACCCAAGGCTACAGACTGCAGGTAAACTCAGTGCTGTGACAATAAAGACCATGCAGTGCCTCCATATATTTATATATTTGTTTAAGTGAGTCACAAAACATTACAGCATCAGTGCACTTGCACATGTCCCCCAGGGAGAAAGTCTGACAGCATTAGATAAGGATCACTCTTTACGCTTTCATTTTCTTATTTCCTGCTGCCTTATCTCTTCGCTCCTCTCAGATCTCTTACTCTCCTGATAAGAGAAGTCTTGGCTGGTTCTGTCTTCCTTCCTTCAATGGACTACTTGGCTGATCCTGTGAGTGTAGACACATTAAGGGCAGATTATTGGATTTGTAGTTAGTAATCAGTTAATGTTATTTGCCACAAGCATGTGAATGGAAGACAAAGATGTCTCTTTTTTCACAACATCAAAAATACTTCTACTTGTTCTTTGTGAGTTGTGAACTTACTGGCTGCCCTTTTTTTCTTTTTCAGGACACAGTGAATCATCTAATTTTGATATTCATCGAAAACTCCCCTGTAAGTATATGTTGAACTGTGAACTGGTGTGCACATGCAGTTCCATTTAGATTTTGTGTATTTAAATGTATTGCTGCAGAGCGTATGTAATTTGTGGGCGAATATGATAAACATGTTTTCTGTATAATTGTGTCCATTCCAGCCCGAAGAAGCCACAGAGCCCACTTCAACATTGGTTCCGTTCCTGCAAAAGTACTCTGATACTCGCAACAAAAAAGGCCTCAGTAAGTGTTTGCTCTGATCCAGGGGACTGCAGCCATACAGTGATTCTTAAAATGTTTGAAATGCAGACAACCTCTGATCAAATTGAGCCAACAGATATTGTAGATAATAATATTTAGTACATACTGTAGGCACAATATGCAGACTTAGTGTATTTCAGTGCAGTATGTAACATACTGTATTTTTCCCTACTGCCCTCTCTCTCTCATCAGGTGCTGAAACTGGAGTTGAAGGAAATCAGAGAACAGCAAGACCTTCTCTTCCGTTTCATGAACTTCCTGAAGCAAGAAGGGGCTGTCCATGTGCTCCAGTTCTGCCTTGCAGTCGGTAAGCGTGTCCCAAACCTTTTAGATGTTTTCAAAAGATCCTTTGGCTTCTTTTACCTGCTTGAAATTCAGGTTTTAAATTGTAAATTTCAAATTTTAAATCATTTTCAAAATACGCTATACTCTTAAGTTAAGTAAGTATCCTATTTCTCATTTTTTGGTTTAATTTCTTGGAAGTTGTAGTAGCTATAGCACTCTCAGGATATCACAATGACTTCTTAGGTCCTAACACTGTGAGACTCTTTTAATATCTCAGAGGAATTCAACGACAGGATACTGTGCCCAGAGCTGTCTGACTCAGAGAAGATGATGCTTCATGAGGAGGTGAAGAAGATCTATGAGACCTACTGTTTGGAAGAGAGTGTTGACAAGATCCGCTTCGACCCCTTTATAGTGGAAGAAATACGCAACAGTATGTGACATGATCACTGAAATTGCTAGAGCCTGACCAATAAATCGGCGTGCTGAAATTATTGGCTGATATGAGTAATGGTAATGGTAATTGCAGATAAATTGTGATTGGTGTATATAACATCTGATAAATGACAATTAAAAACGAAAAGGGGAGACAGAAGACATATCCTTCTACCATGTTATGAATGTTGTTGTTGCATAGTTTGTCCAACAGAGGGAACTCTGCAACTCCCCAATCAGCTGACATAATCAGCTGTACTATGTATAACAAAAACAAAACTTCACTTTATTTTGAAACTGCAATATGTACTAGGTGAGGTCTCATAACTACACATCATAAATGTCTGGGACAATCTTTTATATGTTATGTCTTTCTGTAAAGAAGAAAAAGAATATCAGCTGACATATAGGGATATTGGATTTTAAAATCCTCAAATATCAAAACCTTCAAAACAAAAAAATTTATTTGTTTTAAAAGTCCATCAACGGCCAGGCTCTACAAATCACAATTTCTCAAGGGACATATAATTACCTACTGGACCCGCTTTAACAAGTGTGTATGCTATATAATGTTTTGTTTAACTTCCCAGTTGCAGAGGGCCCGTATTCAGAGGTGGTAAAACTGCAAACCATGAGGTGTTTGTTTGAAGCCTACGAGCACGTCCTGTCCCTGCTGGAGAATGTTTTCACCCCCATGTTTTGTCACAGTGATGAGGTTAGCGTCTACAAATCAATCAACTCACTGTCACCTAGCTTGACAACACAAGCCTGAGGCTCAGCCCAATTAATGGATCAACTCCTTTATATCTGTATTGCATATGTCTGTCACACTCTGGTTTCTAAATACTCTCAGATACTCTCAAATAAATCACTAAAATACTCTCTTTCAAAATAAGGGTGTTTTAGCACAGACTGATACTCAATGTTGACTTGTTTGTGTCCGAAATAACAAAACTAAATCTGCCAAATGTGGGATTTAAGTTGATTAGGAATTCATTGACTAATACTCTTCCGATCTCTCAGCCACCAACCACTATCGGCCGTGTCATCAATACCAGATGCGCGACTGGCCAATGAGCCGAATCTGGCGTTGTGCCAAGCTGCTGAGCCGGATTTCATCCCTCAGAGGCTGTTTCACTGAATACAGCTAGGTGGACCAGTGCTCAGCCATTGTCCACAGCAGGCCACTGCCCTGTATGAACAGTCTGTCTGTAAAATAATTATTTGATATTTTGTTGTCACCTCCTACCAGTCCTGTTCCTGCTCCAAATAAACAGCGGAGTCACGATTATTATTAAGACATAAATAGGTCACTTGGTACATAAAGTGATCTATTTATTTAGTGTCTCTTATATATTGTCCCAGAATTTGCAAATGCTGCGTTTGACTAACCTGAAATGTACATACCTTAATTTGCTCTTTCCATGTCATTCTCCAGTACTTCCGACAGCTTCTGAGAGGGGCCGAGTCCCCTACCAGGAATTCCAAGATGAGCAGGTACTTACTCACCTTACTAACAGAAAATAAAAGAAGCCTGACCATAATGTTTTTAGCAATACATTGATTTATCAGTTAGTGTTTGACAAAAGATACAGATGACTTTTAATTATTTAGTCACAGAAAGCAATTAAAATGCAGAAAGCCTCACTGAAAGTTTTTAAGGTAGAAAAGTGAGTACTGTGTTTGAACCCAGATCCCTAATCTTTTTGAACTTCACTGATAATTTATTATACTTTTTTTTTTTAAATTTTCGGCACAGTCAATGTGCCAGCTGCATCAAATCTAAACATAGGTTTTGTCATAATAAAGCCTAAAAGAAATTGATGTAAATTAGCAATACAAAATAAGTGTTTTTTTACCTTGCAGTATAATGAAACTTAAATTAGATGTGAAGTGACCTGAGCCCATGGATCGACTGTTATGTTTCTATCACGGGGTGTGGTGTGTATGTGGCCACGCGGCCCTGCCACTAACTCCTTGTGCATATTGTTCCAGAAATAGCCTCAGTTTGGATGACATTCGGTGAGTATAAGGCATCGGTGTGCTGATCAAAACAGTGGCTGGCTGAGCAGTGCTGCTGCACGCAAGATACAAACGACACTTCATTCTTGCCTGACTGGTCTACAGAGGAATATGTGCAGCCTTTTTAACAAATTCACTGTGCTCTGGGCCCACTGCAATCAGGGCTTCAGCTCAATGAGCACTAGTTGATAATATGTTAATTATATATAATTTTATTGTGAATTTAATTTCCCCCCTAAATATGTGTTGTATTTGGTGCCTGTGCTGTAAATGCAAATGAGAGAAGATTGAGAAAAGTGACCTTAATCAGCTAATCATGTTAATCACAGCATGAGTCATCATTAAACATATATTAATATGAGGCATAAGAGTCATGCTGCTGAACACATGCAATATCAAATCTTAATTTTGGGAGGTTTAGGCTTTATTTTTTAATGATTTTCTTGTTACATTTTTGAAACTTAGTTTTGCTTGCTGCCAAATTACAGAATTAAACATCAGGAGTTGTTTTTGTTCATCTGGTTAAGAAAGCATTCTTAAAGGAAGTTTTCAAAGCAGCATGAATTATGCATCTGAAAGTAGATAGACAAGATAATGACTCTTACTCCATTTATGAACACTGACCAACTATGAGCCTCAACTCCCTCCATGTCTGCGATTCAGTAACCCCCCCCTCCACTCTGCCTGTCTGTCCGCCCATTACTCCATCTATGTATTGCCACCACCGTGCTGTGTCTGTGACTGTATGTCCACTCTGATTCTGTAACCACCATACTGCCTGCCCCGGTATGATCCACGGTCCTCTCCTTCCTCTTGCCCATGGGGACGTGACCCTGTTCTGCTTATAGTTCCTGGGACTGGAGCCCCGAGTCCCCATCCTCACTGTTCACCGCCTCTGGCAGCTCTTCACCTGCATCTTTTAACTCCCTCCATGCCCAGTCCACGTTCACGACTTTCCCATACGGCTCGTTATCCCACCGCCACTCATCACCAAAGTAAGTCAGGGTCCATCCATGTGTCACAGGTCACTCAGTGTGATGTCATGCTGTCCACTTTTCCCTACCTGAACCCGGTCCCAGCGAGACGCCTGCATGGTGGGACCAATGCATGGGATCCTGTTTTTATTTGTCATATGTCCTTACTCCAACTTTGTCGTGTGTTTAGGCCATAGACTCGGCCGTTGTTTTTTGAAAATGCAGTGGCTTTTCAATGTTCAGTTTCTCGTGTATTGGGTATATTAACCTGTATCATATCGTGATTTTTATTTCACTTAATCTAACAGACACTCACACAGAGCACCTGTGATGTTGTGTGTGTGGTCTAGTTGACTGGTAACTGATCATACGGCATTTTTGCAATCATTAAAATTTGTGATCCCCTTCCAACTAGACATCTGTTCGTGAAATCACTGCTGTTTGCTGTGTGCTGTGTTTGCTTTTGGCCCTGCAGCCCCTAATCAGCAACCCACGCATTTCATTTCATTGTGAGATGGCTGTGAAGTGACATTTTGGCTTTGGGTTTGGCTGCCATAGCTTTTTCTCCCCATTCTACAGTCTTGATACCGATGCAGTACTCTGCTCCTTGCTTCTCCTCTCCTCTATGGTTCCTTCCCTGCTTTCTTAAGCTGCATGCGCTTTGCTGAAGCCATGCGCATGTGTGCCATTACGCATTGTCTAATAACCTCCCTGTTTGGCCTGCAGGAGCACGTCAAAGAGGGGCGAGTCCTTTGGGATCAGCCGCATTGGCAGTAAGATCAAAGGAGTGTTCAAGAGCACGACCATGGAGGGAGCCATGCTGCCATCCTATGGGCTGGTTGAGGGAGAAGATGATATGGTGAGGCTGATTAAAAATATTCCAAACACTAATTTTTAGATGATTTAAATTAGTTGTTATGACAGGACGAAACAACAATAAAAATCAAATGCTGCTGTGTGTTTTCCTCATTTTTACAGATGTCTATGATTAATGCTGCATGTACACTTTAAAACAATACATCAAAATTAAAAAAGTAGTAAGACTTTAAAAAAAAATCCTCTTGATTTTTTCTAAACCAAATAGGCAACTGCAAAAAGTAAACTAAAGCACTCCTCTACACAATTACTGTAGTTACCACTTGGGGGCATTGGTGAGTGAAGAAAGAAAGCCACATTGTTTACCAAATCTGCCTCCCATGTGATAACTATTTTCCGTTTCGATGATCTCACAAGTTTTATTCTTTAATCACTGCTGTCTGGCAACCATACATTCACATAATTCCAGGAAGGGATTGTGCTCTTCTGAAGAACCTGTTGGGCTTAAATGTTGCCAGCACTTTTATACCTTTGTTGCTATTTTTTCAAAACATGCCATATATAAATACATTAAGTAGATTCTGGTGCTCCTTTGAAGCTGTATCGGTTGTGTTCAATAGTAAATCCATTCTTTTATGGCTGCAAAATTACATGAACTGGTAAAAAAACACAAAAACAAAAAAAGGTTGTCTGTACAGTGTGAGTTTGATTGCTCAATTGATGGAAAGTTGTGTGGGTCTGTATTTCCCTATGAAAACACATCAGACTCATGAAAATGACTGAACTTATGCTTTAAGTGAGAGAAATGTAACCGGTGTGTTCTGTTTGTACTCTTCTGATCAAAATTACTTTCTGTACATAAGGTGCCTGTTCGGGACTGTTTGGGATTATTTTATAAAGATTGTGCATGAGAAAATCAACCATATCTACAGATATAATGATGTCCTCCATAGCTGGTACAGCTAAACAGGACCTAACCACAGAATGTGTGGAAATATTTATTTAATTACCCTTCCTGTAATTAATGTAAGGGGATTTTCTGTGTTTCCTTTTGCAGTTCCTTCATTTGTGGCTGAGTCTCAGCCAGCCTTGTTTTTAAAGACTTATTGCCTTCATAGTAAGTGTAAAAGGTGTAAACCGTATGTTAAATGAGCTACAATGTGAAGACACACAGTTTACACAGTTGAGCAAACAGAATATGAACTCAAAGAACATAAAAAACAATAATTAGATATCTCTCCAGCCAGTAGTGATCTTAGGATTGTACGCAGTGTTTTACAACTTTAGTCACTGACACTGACCTAGTTCTTCTAAAGACTCTACTTGACCTTAATGTCTTGAACTTCTGTTCAAGGTGGAGGAAGCCATGATGGTGCTGGAGGATGACTCCCCCATGGAGGCAGCCTCCACCCCCAGCACCCCCCGAAACCTCTCAGCCTGGAACATCACCATCCCGTACATTGACTTCTATGACGACGATGTGAAGAGGGAGCGGATTCCTGTGTTCTGTATCGATGTGGAGCGCAACGACAGGAAGGCAGGTGAGGCTTGGAGGACTCGTCCTTTTGTCTCACTTACTGTAGTCATCTGAGAGCGGAGATGTGGTGTCCTTTTCTGTTGGATATAGTTTTGCATACAGAGAGTTCAAGAATTTGACCAATTATGTGCGATTTTACTGTAAATTCTCGTTCACGGATATATTACAGATTACAGATTGGTTTTAAAAAAATGTATCTAACATTCAGTTTTGATGTGTAAATAAACACATGTAAAGTAAAAGTTTGGAGAAAAAAACTGATAATCACTCAGTAAACCGGTATCGGTTTAGTTTGATCAGATATGATTACAACATTCTGTTAATGTTAACAGACAAACCACAAATTCTGGTAACTTTATAGTGAGAAAGTAGGTAAAATAAGCGGCCAGTTAGCTTAGCTTAGCACAAAGACTGGAAACAGGAGGAAACAGCTAGCACCTCTAAAGATCACAAATTAACAAAAAAAGAGTAAATGTTAACTAGCTATATCTCAATTGTTAATTCTGTTCAAAAAAGGAAATGTAAAAATGACAACTTCTATTTACACTTTAGTTTTTACAGTACAGAATGATTCCAGTCTTCACGCTTAAGCTAAGCTAAGCTAAGCTAAGCAGCTGCTGAAATTCATATATACCAAACAAAAATGAGAGTGGTCTTATTCTTCTGAAATAACCCTCAGAAGGGGATCCAATAGCTAAACATGTTTTCCAGAATGCACAACTATATCTTTTATTGGAAAAAGTATGTTGTTGACCTTAATAGATTTGTCCACACTGTCATTGTGGTGCTAAAGACAGACACTTGTTGCACAAACAAGCTAACAAAAATCTAAATATAAGAGGAAAATGGGAGGAAAGTGACTACTGCATAAAAAGCAGTGAGAAAAAGCAGTGTTAGATATTTCCTCTCATTTTTCCTTCTTGGCGTCTCTTGGTGTGAATATTCACAGACTAGCTACAGTAAGTTGGATGATGTGAGTACTGAGAAGTAACAGCTACTCTCTCTGTCTGTTGGAGCTGCCGACATTCATAGTCCCTCTGGATGGCACCGATGCTAACTGAAAGCGGTTCTAATATATTACTCTTAGTGAATGTTTTCCCTGTTTGTATTTGTCTGCAGTGGGACATGAGACTGAGCACTGGTCCGTGTACAGACGATATCTGGAGTTCTATGTCCTCGAGTCAAAGCTCACCGAGTTCCATGGTAAGATTTCTGCATTTTGTTTCTGTAGTTTGCATTAGAGTGCCCAATTTAAGAGTCATTTGGAAATCCAAATGACCCTTAATTTGTTATGCCATTTAGGGACTCTTAAGAAACCACAGATATTTTCCTGTGGAGGTAAAAGAAAGCTTGTTCTTTGAATAATTTTTTTCAGCGTTCCTTTGTGTGAAATCTTACACCTTTTGTAGGCTCGTTTCCAGATGCACAGTTGCCTTCGAAGAGAATCATCGGCCCCAAGAATTACGAGTTCCTCACATCAAAGCGGGAGGAATTCCAGGAGTACCTTCAGGTAGATGTCCTGATGAGAAAATATGACACACGAAATATGAGTCTCTGCCTCTGAATTTTTATTAGAAACAAATACTCAGTACAGATAAATGGGTCTGGAGATGAGCCAGGGTTTAACAAGAAACTATTGATTACGTTCCTGTGCAGAGATTAAGATTATTTAAACATACTGCAATCTCTGTGTGGGCTGATATAATTGTTAAGCAAATGCACAAGTGCACAGTTTCAGAAAATACCCTTTTAGAAGTGATTGTTATGAAATTGTGAAAAGCTAATAGTTTTGTATGTCAGGACCATGGACTGGTTAAATCTCTATTCTAAATGGACAAGAAATGTCCTCTCTGTCTTTGACTGTGTCAAGTTTTCAGCAGCTGACTTGTAAATCCCAGATGTGTTGGAACTGGAGTGTCCTTGAAAGCAACATCAGATCTTTAAATGGTCCCTGCTTGCTTGTGCATCACCACAAGATGATAACTGACAAAACAACGAGACAAAGAGGCTGTAGCCAGGCTAGCAGCTCTGTAAAGCTAAAGCTTAGGCTGTACTTGCAGACTTGGCTGATCTGCCAATGTTGCTGTGAGTCCATCTGCAGATGATTGAATACAGAAAGACAAGTGTTTGTGTTAAGGTGTTCATTTCAGCAGCACTACCACCACAATGTTTACCATGTTTAGCATCTTATTTTAGTGTGTTGGCCTCCTAGCATTTGGTAATTAGCAGAAAACACAAAGTATAACAGAGGCTGATGGGAATGTCATTTGTTTTGCAGCAAAGTATTGGACTAATAATATTTCTGACTTTATGGTAGCTCTAGACAAAAAAACACTGGATTATTACAATTCATCCTGAGGGGGACATGAATCACTGTACAAAATTTAACAGCACTTTATCCAGTAGCTGTTGAGACCAACATCCCTAGAGCCATGCTGCCAGCATGGCTAAAAGGCAGTGAAACAGTTCCCTGTGACAGCTTCCCTATCTCTTTTAAGTCTCTTTATACCATGCTGAAATGAGTGGACAGAAAAGGCTACTTTGAAGGCTGGAAATTAATTAGAAAATCTATAATATTTAGTGGGACATGGCTAATAATATAAACTCTGTTGATAAACTAAAAACACATGAACCACTGGTATGGTCATTGAGAAACTACAGTCTGTCTTTACAAAATGAGGAAAACATCTGTGGTTGAATTTGTACACAAGGCAACTGGAATTAAAGACTGTACCTGCTGTTGCTCAACTTAATGCCTAATATATTTAAAAGTCATAGCTTGTTCCAAGGTCCACTGAATAATGTCCCACAACTTACTTCATAGTGTATATATGTGTTTTCTTTGCAGAAACTTCTGCAGCACCCGGAGCTGAGCAACAGTCAGCTCCTTGCCGACTTCTTGTCTCCTTATAGTATGGAGTCTCAGTTCCTGGACAAGATGTTACCTGACGTGAACCTGGGTACAGTAGGAGTGTGACAAAGAGCAGTGTGATGGATTATGTTTGAACAGCAGAACATGTGAAACACACTGTGAAAATATTTGGTCAGCCCGACCTTGGTGTTGCAGTGAAACCATGTTTGTTTCAGACAGAGGCACAATGTGACAGAACCATACATCACTGAGATAAAGTGTTTATGTTTCACAGGGAAAATCATTAAGTCGGTTCCCAGCAAATTGATAAAAGAGGTAAGAAATGAATTCCTAGAGGTGTGTGGCTCATCTACAATACAAATGTTTCCCATCACACGTCTGCACAATTTGAACAGTCACTTGTGTATTTCTTAGATCCAGACCTGTAAAAAAAATAATGCTGCCATAGTAACATGCAGATTGTGTCCTGTGCTCTCTCTGTCAGAAAGGACAGCATCTGGAGCCTTTCATCCAGTCCTTCTTCAACTCATGTGAATGTCCCAAACCCAAACCCAGCCGCCCTGAGCTCACTATCCTGAGCCCCACCTCGGAAAATGATAAAAAGGTCCAAATTATTTTTCTCTTTCTGGAAGCTTAGGCCCCAGCAATGTTATCCTTTAAATACAACTGGAGTCTTTCCTGACACTCAAATTTAGTTTACTCATTGTTTAGATTGAAAGGTTGACAGTTACCTCTTTCTGGTCAAAAACCCATAATTCTATTGAGCTTTCCAGCTCAGTGTTTTAGAGAAAGTTTTCAGAGGAAAGTCATGGTTTGCATCTGCCAAGACGTTGTAGGAATAGTGTTATTTTTTCCCACATGTTGATGATAATGTCAGTTTTCAGTTGTTTCTTTTTTTCTTTTTATTACATAGATTTAACTGAGTCTTGAACAAGAACAAAGAACAGCACAGTGCATCAAAAAACATTGTTGCCGGGCAACTTTGTAACATCTGCATTAGTCATATATCAGACCTCATTTTCAAAATTACTGATATTGGGATGGCTTCATACAGCGCTACATAATTTGTATTCATATTTCCATGCTTGGTAGAGTAAAACAGCAAAGGGAAAGTAAAATCACCACTGGACAATACAGGACAACAGGGAAAATTATCACCAACCACACCTCTCATCTACACAGACATCCTCTCCATTTTGACCACCTTGAAATGTATGAGTCAATACATGTAAAAGGAATCTCGCTTTCAATTATATCCTACATGATTTCCCAAATACAACCCCCAAATAATAATATTTTTGGGCAGTTCCAAAAGATGTGGTGATGGTTAGCCTCATCATCCCCACATTTTTTCCAAAATCATGTCAATGTTTGCAATTTATCTGTTTAAAACAGTTCACAAAATTGTTGTCTGTTCTGATATGCAGTGACTTTCTTAACCCCTGTTTTGTCCAAAAAAGCATTTGATATTTTTCCAGAGGCTGAATTGAAAAGATCATAAAAGGTTTCCCACACCTTGCCCTATTTAAACATAGTTCAGCCCCTTTCTGGCTCATTAAATACAAATGTCCAGCACTAGAACAAATGCGTCATTGATTCAAAATGCAGAGATTAACACATACAGTGTAAAAAGAAAGACTTTTGTTGCAATATTTACATTGTTCACATTATATTTTTGAAAAGGAAACCCAGACATTAGTTTCCACAGCAGAGTTCAGTCAGTAACATTATGAAACAGGGAATCAGAATAGTGGCCTTATGTTTATAAATAGGCTTCAGTCTTAAACATGGATGTAAATCTCTCTCTCTCACGTAGCTCTTCAATGATCTCTTCAAAAACAACGCGAACCGATCAGAGCTGTCTGAGAAGAGACACAATCAGAATTACTTCATGGAAATGATCACTGTTGAAGGGGTGTATGACTACTTAATGTTTGTGGGTAAGTGAGTTTCTCCTGGAGTTCTCGTGTGATATGATTATTATGTGCAATATGTGTGATAATACGTGCAATATGATTATTATTTGTCATAGTCATTTTGCTATTTAATGCATTATAGTCGTCTTACAAGATTTTAAAGTGAGGGAGTTTTTTTCCTTGTACAAGTGTGTCTGTAGCTCAGGAGGTAGAGTGTGCTGGTTATTAATCGTTGGGCTGGTGGTTTGGTCCCCAGATCCTTCTGTCAGCAAATTGAAGTGCCCTTGAGCAAAAAGCTGAACATTAAATTGCTCCTCCACAGTTGTGTATGTGTAGGGGATTTAATGTAATGCAAGGTTTTCTCACAGTGTCTGTAAATAGATTTGATCCGTTAGCATCTTAAAATAGCTAACGGATCAAACTGCATTTAGTAAAGATAAGAGAAACTTTATTGTCATCCATCTGTATATAATACAGTACAGGACAAAGAGGAACGAAATTCTGTTTCTCCTGGAGCCAAAAAGACTTAGAGACACAACATCCAGTGGAAGTGAAACAAACACTCAGACTTCACAAGATGCAACAAGATACAAATAAGGTGCAACAACAAGATACAAAATACCAAAATGGTAGCATCTCTTCATAAAATATAAAATAATTAAATCCCATATTTCATGTAGAAATCATTTATAATAGCTGATTAACATCATTACAAAACCAAAAGTAGATGTTTCATAATTCTATCTCATTAACTTTGTGAGATATCTACTTAATGGTTATGACTTGTTTGTGCATTGTAATTATGAAAGAATACAGTTATTGTATTGAATTACTAGTATTCAATACAATACTTCAGTATAATTCAATACTTCTAATAATAGTAGTTTTATTTACATAATATATTACAAAGTTGCAAAGTGACTTACAGTACATAAAGGGTATTAAAAAAAAATACAGTAACAATTGCGGCAGAATTGTATACTTGAAGTAGGGGTTGGTCTTCCCTCATGAATCACCACCACGACAAGACCCCTGGACCCCTGACTTAGAGTCCGTTGTTCCCTCACACACTCTCTCTTTCTTCCTCTTTCTCTCTTCCGTCTTCACGGCTGTCAGGCAGAGTCATCTTCCACATCCCCGACTGGCTCCACCACCTGCTAATGGCTGGCAGGATCCTGTTGAAGAACACACTGGAAGCCTACACAGATTACTACCTTCAGCACAAACTGAACCAGGTGGTTCAGGAGCACCGGCTCGTCTCCCTCATTACCCTGCTTAGAGGTACACTGCAGAGATATTCAGAAAAGAGAGTGGTATTGATCTTCTCATCTATTTCTAGGGGGAAAAGAGAGAATAAGTGTATTCTCCAAAATGTTGAACCATTCCTTTAAACACTAATAAGGTGAAATAATTTGCATAATGTTTGCCCTTCTAGACACGGTTTTCTGTGAGAGCAGTCTGCCCCGCTCGGCTCAGGACAAGCAGAGGAGGGCAAAGAAGACTTTTGAGGAGATGATGACCTATATACCAGGTATTTGTTCAGATTTTCCACATAGTGTTTTTTTGGAATTTCTAGACAACCTTACTGCCAACATTTCCAAATAGAAGACAAATGTAAAGATGTGAAAACAAGTGGTCAGTTTTATGTGTCAGCTGGGAAATTCATAAGCCATTTATCTTTAGACTTTCTGGTCAAATGTATTGGAGAAGAGGCCAAGTATGAAGGAGTACGTCTCCTCTTCGATGGACTGCAACAACCAGTTCTCAACAAACAGGTACACAAGGACATTACAGTGACCTACATTCATTCCCTAGAGACTTACCTTAACCCTAACCCTGACCTTAAACCAAGTCTTCATGCTAAAACGTAATGATTTACTGTATATTACGGGGACTTGCATTTTGTCACCATAAGGAAGGTGAGTTCCAACAATGTGACTGTGCAAACACAAATATATTGATTGTAAAGTTCAGTTCAACATTTGGATATTGTTTTAGAATGTGTTTGCTGTTTCTATTCAAAGGTCACTAACCTTAATGCTTTTTCACTTTCCCAGTTGACATATGTGCTTTTGGACATCGCCATTCAAGAACTTTTCCCTGAGCTAAACAAGGTAAACAGATGCTGGCACTGATTTCTAAAGAAATATAGAGTCTGAACATCCATCCATCCATTATCTATACTGGCTTATCTGGTGCAGAGTCATGGGGGGAGAAAATGTTATTTATTAATCTGTTTCAAATCTGTATAGATCATTACTGGTACGAAATGGTACAAATCAAAGAGTGAAATCTATGACTGTGTGATGATGTCTGACAAATAAGATACCATTAAAGTAGATTTTCAAATCACTGTATTGTCTTTAGAAAATAATAATCCTAATACGTAAGACTTTAAAATGTACCTGTAGTTATCCTATAGAGGATTATGTTTTGTTGCATTTTAATTTACATTTTCAGTGTTTTGGAAATGGAAAAATCACTTGTTGGTCTTACATGGTTATATTTGGCTAAGATGTCAGAGCCAAGATTGGCTGTAGTAATACCATGACTGTGAGAAAAATTCAGAATTCTGTGTATTCTTATGGGAAGTTTTCTTTTTTTCATTCAGAAAGATTTACTAGCTATTTCAGGTATCTGACCATCCAGAAGAAATGACAAGCTTACCTTACAGAGTTTGTGGTTTTAAAAACTTTTTATATTTTGTGATACTGAAGCTATACAGTGCAGATTTTATCAGACAGTCAGATTCTAACGGGAGTTGTGAATTTGAATTTTATGACTTAAGCGTAAAGAAAGAGTAGGATAGGGCAGTCATTGATGGGCTCTCCTTAAGATGAGTTCAATATGTATCTGCGATGTTTGGGTGTATATTAGGCTGTATGGTATATATTTGTCAGATACATTTTTCTACAGATCAAGTTAATCATAGTGTAAGTAATAGTGGTGTAATATTAACATGCCTTGTTATATATTTAAGTCCTGAAATCAAATTGGACAACCTATATTACTTACTATTGTTGTGCTTACTTTGTGTTTTTGTTTCTTCAGCAGGTACAGAAGGAGACCTCTGTGATGGCTCCATGGATGTAAAATGTTACTAGTTCAATAGACATTAGCTAACATGCTTATCTGGCTAATTAAGCGAAACAAACTATTTCAGAGACCTTTGTTGGTCTGGTTATGTGGAACTAACATGTAGATCACATGTAGTCACATGTACAGCATCTGATCTGGATATTTGCCACTGCAAGAATATGAAACATGAGGCTTCTCCAGCTGTATATGTAATTTACTTTGTAAAATAAATTATATAAACAGTGGTCCTTGTGTAATTATTTTCAACTATGAAAGTGAACAGTGTTAAATTGTGCAAATACAGCTGAATTTGATTGTAGTTGCAGTAAAACTTTAAATGAAATTACTTTTTTCTACTATTTCACACTGTGATGCAGGTATCACAGATGTGAATGCCTCAACTGCTATAAAACCATTACCTCATATTATAGCCTTTAACTCCTTGTGGTCACTGTGGAATCAAAGTCCAAATGTTTTTTTATTGTTATTGATTGTCATTGTTTAAAGAAAGGGAGAAAAATCTACAACACATGTCGTCTCTAATCTATTAAACCTAATTCTTTGTGCTACATTCTTAAGTGGGTGAGGAAGCATAAACATCAACTATAGCAACTATAACCTAGAACCTAAATCACTGATTGTTAATGATTGTACTACAAGACATCCAAGGGTTTGTCTTTGTAAATTCAATACAATGGGATATCTGACAGTTCAGTTTGATGATGCCACTTCAGCCTTTGTAACTTAAAAGTGTAAAATGTATTTTAAGTTTTACAAACTAAAATACTAATTACTAATGGACTCCACCACAAACTGAAAGAATCACAATACTATAATTCAAACGAATCATTTCAAAAAACATGGTTAGTTATTTGTCAACTAAGATTACATGGATAATAGAAATAATGCTTAATCTTCAGGACTGTTCAGTTGTATTCTATAGGAAGGTATGTCACAATGTCAAGACTCATTTTGATGACTTGTAATGATATTTATTTTTCAATATATAAATAAAAAAATCCTTTCATTACCACTTTCAATTTTTTCTAACAAGCTTACAAAAGATAAGCTTTTGTAAGCTCTCATCTGAAAAATACAGATGACTGGTCATGAGAACCATGACTTATTTATAGATCATATCAACAATATATTGTTATAGCAATACATCTGTACCTGTCACTTAATGAACATGCTTAAATAGGTAGGGTAATATAATTCTTTATTTAAAAAAAATATGTTTGATTAGCAATCACGTTGCTCTGTTATTTGTCATAATGAATCAAATGAAATGAGTTTAAGGTGGAAGACTACAAAACTGCAATATGTTTAGGCACATTCAGGTGCATAAATACTAACAAGCTTTGGCTTGGTTACATCTATTTCTATTCAGTGAAGGCAAACTTGCCCTTCAGTTCATCACAGTTTCCCAGAGTGTACAACCCATTCAGAGGGTGAGGGACAGACATAAACCCAGCAGCAACAAACCAAGGCTGTGGGCTGTAAAGACAGCTGAGTTCCTGAACTTGATCCGGCCTTCCACTGCAGGGTACACACGCTTCATGTCCGAGATGTATTTGGAAAAAACAGAAATGTCCATATCACCTGAAAGAGGCAGAAAAATTACAGCTGACTGGTATCTGGTTGATATTTAATGATTTCCTGATAAAATGTATCTCCTTCCTGCTTATGCTTAAAACCACCTGTTCTCAATCACCTCTGTGAGCATTAGAAACAGCTGCAGAACCACAGTAAACTATACATCTACTTTAAATAAACTGTTCCCACCAGAGTGATTTTCCCAAGAGTCCAGTATTCGATGGATAACCTGCATTCTCAATCTCCTTGCATTCATTTCAAATGAGTAAAATATAGTGAAAGACATTTAAATGTAAAATGATATAATGAAGGGAAGCAAATGCACAAAATATTGTTAAATTTATATTATCAGTCATTGCACAGAATGAAAAAGCACACGACAAGACCAAGAGTCTACAGCCATGCCAACTGCTCTCCGAGGCTGACTGACGACAGACATTCATTGCAATCCACTGAACCGTGCTTGGAGTGGAAATTGCACGTTTCAAGCTTGCCGCTCCTCTTTTGTCCTTCATATATATTTTTTCGGGCTGATTGGCCTCCCCGTTTTTTTGGGTACTTTTCTGCTGAGGAGCCAGGTCTGAGAAATCCGAGCCAGGGAACCATTTTATTGCAGTAAAACAATGTAAGATCAGAGGTAAGTAGGTCTAACAGACCTACTGAGTCTGTATTTCCATGTGTTCTCCAGATGTTTAACAGGCAACTGAAATTGGGGACAACAGGCACTCATGCCTCTCCCAAAAGTTCCCCTTCGAGGGGAACTCGAACTGCGTCGGTGACGACACTATGGGAACGCCTTTAGGCGTGGCAGGGCTGAATGCGAATGAAAACTACTCCAATCCTATTGGCTTAATGAGAACGGTAGCATGTGACGGCGTAACCGTAGGCGTATATAAGCACGCCGGCACATAGGTACATTAGCTTTTTTCTATTCAGCAGGCACTTTGGCGTATGTTGTTTGTGAAAGCTACCACATCCAAGAAGAAATGGCTAGTAATACTCACCTGGAAGTCGCAGCGTGTCCTCTGAGTCGAACCAGTTCCGCAGATGTGTGCATTCCTGCAGAAGGCTTCTCACGGTAGGAGATTCTCACGAACTGTGTGTTGCTTGTCTAGGTCTGCCGCACGCTACAGCAGCTCTCGAGGGAGCTGGCTGTGGTCATTGCGAGGCCTTGCTCAATCGGGTACTGAGGTCCCGCATGGCACTCTTCTCAGAGGACGGCAGGATACGCCTCTCCCGTGGCTTAGAGCCCCGCTGGTTGCCGAGGCAGACCGACGGCTTCGGTCATGGGGATTGTAGCAGGACCTGCTGGAGGATCTTGAGACGGCTGATGCCCTTTCTCTGCCTTCATCTGCTGATTCCGACTCTCCTCATTTCCGTTCGGGAGCCCGTTCTCGGCTTTCTCCGTTCGGCGAGACAAATGCACTCTAGCTCTGAGGAGCTAGATGTGTTTAGCGTCATGGCGGAGGAGAATGACTTCCGGGTGTCGGGCCGACGTCATCAGAAGAGCGCCGCGGCCGACTATGTTAAGCTGCTGGAAGTGGTGACGCGGGCTGTGGCTCAGCTCATCCCTGATTGGCCACAGGCTGTGAGGAAGCTTAATGCCGGTACACTGTAAAAAATTATCAGTGTAGTAACTGGATGATCGCTTCCTGAGGAACCACTCGGCATCCCCATGCCGTCTTTATCCAGACTAAATGCATAATGAGTTATGTAAGTCTTGGGATAACATTCTCCGCCCAGCTGTCTACTCCCCAGCTGCTGGAGTACAGCGAGCGGCGGGGATCAAAGACCGCGGCTGCGGGACGATGCCGCGGGTAGAGGACGCTCTGGGACTAGCGCTGTTTCCCACCGCTGAGGCGCTCGGGACGCGCTAGCCTTCACCATTCTGCTGGCCCCGAGGGGCGGCAGTCAGCCAGAAGGTCGGCTCCCAGACTGCAGTTCATCGGCGGCTTTTTCCTGGCAGCCCACTTCAGGAGACCGTCCGAAATCGTCTGGGAATACCGGCCACCAGCCCCGAGGGGTTGGTTCCGCCGGCGATGTCACAGAGGCGCGGCGGGAGCATGATGGCCGACCTAGGTCCCCTCCGTCATGGCAACGGGTGACATTATCCCGCCGTTTACACGTTCGGGACGCAGAACCATTGAGTCCACACCGTACTGCCTGCCCCGAGGGTCTGCAGTCAGGCGGCATCCAGACTCACTCACCATGGATCCTCGGTGCCGTTCTGGCACTTCAGGGGTCCACCTAGGAATCACACGAGATACCGACCACTAGCCCCGAGGGGCTGGTTCCGTTGGCAGACTTTGCAAGCAGAGTGTGGTTTCTCGCGGTCCCCCTCGAGCAGCTTGGGACGCGAGTGGCGCCCTGCGCACGCTCGCGTCGCGCAGGGCGCCACGCAGCAGCAGGTCCTGACTCTGTGTTTCAGCCCCGGAGGCCGACTGAGGTCCCCTCCAGAGTGGCCACTAGCGCAGTTTTCCCGCCGCCGAGGCGCTCGGGACGCGCTAACCACCACCGAACCTTCGCCATTCGGCCGATCCCGAGGGGCGGCTGTCGGCCAAAGGTTCGGCTCCCACACTGCGGGTCCTCGGGGTTCCTTTCCTGCCAGTTTGCTTCAGGAGACCTTCCGAGACCAGCACGAGGCACCGGCCACCAACCCCGAGGGGTTGGTCCCGCTGGCGGATTTCGTGGAGACCTGGCGGAGCATGTCAGACATATCTCCCGGGGTCCTACGCACCGTCATCGAGGGATACAGACTGCAGTTCCGGGTCCACCCCCACCCAGGTTCTATGGGGTGGTCCAGACCAAGGTACTCCCGGAGCAGCGCCCGGTGCTGGGACAGGAAGTGCGCATGTCGCTGGAAAAAGGGGCGGTGGAGGTCGTTCCCCCGCTGGAAGGCGAGCTTTACAGCCGGTACTTCATCGTCCCCAAGAAGGACGGAGGCCTGCGCCTGATCCTAGATCTGCGGGTCCTGAACCGATCTCTGAGGAGATACAGGTTCAAGATGCTCACCATCCCCCCCATCGTGAGTCACATCCGGTCTGAGGACTGGTTTGTCACCATAGATCTCAAGGATGCGTACTTCCATATCCCCATCCATCCATCCCCCAGGAAGTTCCTGAGGTTTGCCTTCGGGGGCGTGAGTCCTTCCCTTCGGCCTAGCACTCTCTCCTCACACCTTCACCAAATGCATGGATGCAGCACTTACCCCCCTGAGACTCCAGGACATCAGAGTGCTCAATTATATCGACGACTGGCTAATCCTGGCGCAGTCTCGGGAGTTGGCGGTTCGGCATCGAGATGTCGTTCTCGCTCATCTTCAACGTTTAGGGCTGAGGCTCAACGTGAAGAAAAGTGTGTTGGTGCCCACCCAATGAACTGTGTTCGTAGGGGTGATGTGGGACTCAGGAACGATGCAGGCACAGCTGTCTCCAGCACGTATCCAGTCCATCTTGACCACAGTAAAGAGAGTGAAGTTGGGCCACGCCATCACAGGAAAACACTTCCGGAGGATATTAGGCCTCATGGCAGCAGCTTCCAGCGTAATACCTTCTGGTCTACTGCACATGAGGGCCCTACAGTGGTGGAAGACCAAGGGATTCTCCCCGAGGGGAAATCCGTTCCGCCTGATACGGGTCACGCACAAATGTCTTCGTGCCCTATCAGAGTGGAAAAAGCCTTTGTTCTTGTCCCAGGGACCCAAGTTAGGGCATCTTGTCGCCGTGTAATCGCTTTCGACAGACGCTTCCCTCACTGGGTGGGGCGCGGTCATGGGAGACCGCTCGGCGCAGGGGCTCTGGCAGGAGCATCATTCATCATGGCACATCAATTGCCTCGAGATGCTGGCGGTGTTCCGGGCTCTGAGGAGCTTCCTGCCCGAACTCCGGGGTCACCACGTTCTTGTCAGGTCCGACAACACAGCAGTGGTGGCCTATCTGAATCACCAGGTGGGTCTGCGCTCGCGCCCTCTATGCAGACTGGTGCACCAGATCCTCCGGTGGTCCCGACGGAGGCTACTGTCCATCAGAGCGATGTTCATTCCGGGACTTCAGAATCGGGGAGCAGACTTGCTGCCGAGGCAGGGGCCGAGGCCCGGGGGAATGGAGACTCCACCCCGAGGTGATGGAGTCATTGTGCGTAAGGTTCGGGCCCATAGACGTGGACTTGTTTGCGTCTCAAGAGACTACGCACTGTCCTCTATGGTTTTCCCTGACACCTCCGGCCCCACTAGGGCTGGACGCCATGGTGCACTTCGCGTGGCCGAGGCTACGCTCTGTGCAGCTTTTCCCCAGTCGCTTTGCTCCGGGGATCCTGGAGAGGGTCCGTCAGGACGGTATTCGGCTACTACTAGTAGCGCCGCTTTGGCCGACCCGGTGTGGTTCTCAGACCTGCTGGATCTCCTGGAAGGTCCGCCATGGCAGGTCCCTCTGAGGAGAGACCTGCTGTCCCGGGAAGGGGGCCGGGTTCTTCACCCTTGCCCCGCCCTGTGGCGGCTGTGGGTCTGGCCCTTGAGGGGGCGCAGTACCTAGAGGCGGGCCTAACGACAGGAGCTGTCGAGACACTCCTTAGCTCCAGGGCCCCATCCACACGGAGGATGTACGGCATCAAATGGAAGGTTTTCTCTACATGGTGCAGAGAACGCACGCTGGACCCAGTTACCTGCCCGGTGGTTCAGGTACTGGAGTTTTTGCAAGACCGCTTCTCTGCAGGCCTTTCCCCATCCACCCTCAAGGTGTATGTGGCAGCTATATCAGCTTTCCACACCCTTTGTAGGGATGGGTCTTTGGGGAGGCTTCCACTAGTCGTACGATTCCTCCGTGGGACCCGGAGGATGAGACCTGTGACTCGCCCCAGAGTTCCCACCTGGGACCTGGCAGTGGTGCTCGAAGATTTGGCTGAGGCCCCCCTTCGAGCCCCTTGAGTCGGCTGAGGCCAAGTACTTGACCCTGAAGATGGCTTTTCTCCTTGCTATCACTTCTCTGAGGAGGGTGGGGGACCTCCAGGCTTTGTCAACTGCTCCGCAGTGCCTGGAGTTTGCCCCAGGGAATAGGAGGGCCATCCTGCACACTTTTCCAGGATACATTCCTAAGGTGCAGTCCAACGCAATGGGTCCCGTGGTACTGCAGGCATTCCATCCTCCACCTCATGTGACGGCAGAAGATGAGAGACTGCATTTGCTCTGCCCCGTCAGAGCACTGAGTACGTATACTCAGGTCCTCTCAATGGAGGAAGGCAGACCAATTGCTGGTGTGTTTCGGATCCCCCAAGGCTGGGCTCCCTGCTTCCAACATACGATCAGCAATTGGATCGTTCAGACTATCTCCCTGGCTTATCAGGTGCGCAACTTGCCTTCACCTATGGCTGTAAGGGCTCACTCCACGAGAGGCATGGCAGCCTCCACGGCTCTCCTCTCTGGAGCATCTCTGCAGGAGGTCTGTGATGCAGCTGGCTGGGCCACTCCTCACACCTTCATTCGTTTCTATAGTCTGGACCTTCCCTCCGCACCCGGCACCCGTGCGCTCTCTCTATAGTCGTGCCCACTGGTTGCCTGCACGCTAGGGCAGGCGGGGGTTCGGTGCGGCATAGTGGGTATCTCGTTCCCATAGTGTCGTCACCGACGCAGTTCGAAGTTCCCCTCGAGGGGAACGTCTCGGTTACGTAGGGTAACCCTTGTTCCCCGAAAGGGGAACGAGACACTGCGCCGGTTCACCGCACCTCTCCCGCCTGGAGTGCCTTGCTTCATAGTAAGAGCTAATGTACCTATGTGCCGGCGTGCTTATATACGCCTACGGTTACGCCGTCACATGCTACCGTTCTCATTAAGCCAATAGGATTGGAGTAGTTTTCATTCGCATTCAGCCCTGCCACGCCTAAAGGCGTTCCCATAGTGTTGTCACCGACGCAGTGTCTCGTTCCCCTTTCTCGGGGAACAAGGGTTACCTACGTAACCCGAGACGTTTTCCCACTCATGATCGAAAGTTTATACAGTATCTATTGCACACACTGAATTTGACTTTATGTTTTAAATATTATTCATAAAGTTAATTCATGGACATGTAAAAGTTGCTAGTGAGCACTCTGAATGACTAAATATGTTTCAATACAAAATGCTGTCCAGCCCCTTCAAATGATTTGTCATTAAAAAAATCTTTAAAGCCCTGGGCTTATTTAATGTCCAGTCCAACAGAAAGGAAAAGTAGGAGAGGGAGGACTTTAGGAGACATGGACTATGAGCGAGTTTCTTAGTGGTCAGCCAAAAGCATTTGTTTTAATCATAAATATTGGTTTATAATTGTTTCTGTGCTTAGTTGTTAGACATTTTTCTTTGGAGAATTAAGCAAATAAAACCAGGTCTTCTTTCCAGCTCATCTTTTCTCACATACAGTCACTATATAGCCTCTGCTGCCCACCTGTGCTATGCTTCAGTAACTCCTTCTGGATAATGGTGAAGTCATCACCTCCGTTCAACATGTATGAAGGCATGACCACAGTGTACGTCTTTTCCAGGTCTAACGGCTCATACTTGGGGACACGGCACTCGGTGCAGAGCACTGACATAGACACTACACGCTGATCCACTGGTTTGGAGAGGTCATACTCGACGTGAATACCTAGAAATTTCCAAGACAAAACTTAGGAAATGTTATGTTTGTTACCACCATCAGTCAGCTTAGCATAAAGAGTGGAAACAGGGGAAAACAGCAGGCCTGGCTCTATCCAAAGCACTAACACATTACTTGTATGGATCCTGCAGTATGCATTAGCTTGGCACAGGGGAAAAAGGCAAAAAGAAGAGACATGCGCATCTAAATGCTGGTAAATCAAATGTTGCATGCTGTGTCTTCTTAGCTGCCAGCTAGCCATTGATAGCTTTGCCTATATTTGGCTAGCTAACCTTCAGTTGAGGCCAGCACTTCTCTGAAGTCACCAGGGTTAATTTTTTGATGTTCAGTACCTATTAACTGCAGGCTGGCTGCTTGTTAAACCTCTGTTTCCCGTCTTTATGCTAAGATAAGCTAACTGGCTGCTGGCAGTAGCTTCATTGTTACCAGGCAGAGTGGTACAGATCTTCTCAGCCAATTCCTGGCAAGAAAGTAAATACAATCACCAAAATGTTGAATAATAAATACAAGAGAGTAACAGTTAATATTATTCAAGGAGACGCTGGATGAAACTGTGATTATGGAGCCGCACAGGGGACGGAACACAGACCTGAGACTTGAAGAAATTCTCCAGACATGCTTCCATATCTGTGAACGGAGTGTTCAAATGCCATTTTCACCGTTGATCCCTTTATCTTGACCAAGTCAAAGGTTCCACCAAATGGTAAGACAGTGAGGATCTCCTCCATAGTTATTGAACCTAAAAGTAAATGCAAATGCATATTATTAAAGAAAGTACTGCAGACACTGCAAAATGGCACTCAGTAATTCTGTATAAAAACCACTGAAATACCATTTTTGTAGCGCTCATCTATAGCTGCCCGTATGGCCCCACTATTCAGCATACAAATACCCACGTGATTCCACTGCAGTTCACTTGAATACTTTATATTGTGATGAATCTGGCAACCCAAACGACAAAAATTAAATGTTATACAACAATCAAACTCTGCTTCTTGGAAATAGTTGCTTTCCTGTGGTTGTGGAGACCTTATGTGACTGTGGACGGCCAAAACATCTCCTACACGCTAGATGAAGAAAGACAATAAGCACGCTTCAACTGTCTCACAAAGTATACCTGTACCTGTACGGTATTCTCAGAGAACAGCAATCTTGTATCTGGAGAGACTTCAGAGATACAATCCAAAAGATTCTGGAGCACTTAATGGCCACGAACTATTAAATGACTCACATAAAACATTAGTCATCTCGTCAGTGCTCTTTATTGCAGCCTCCTCCGAACCCATCCTGACCTCTCAATTGCACAGAATCCCCATCACTAATGCTTTACACTGAACATGCACAGGCAGGATCTGAGGAAACAACCAGTGGTGAGAAGCTGGATTTCTCTGTTGTTTCTCTTTCATTTCAGTTGTTAATGTAATGAAGAACACAGGGAGGGAGCTGCTAAGGCTATCTGAATATACTGTAAATGAATGACAGAATGAACTAAACATTGCCCGTAATTATTACCATAGCATCACAGATCAGGTTTCCAAGGTTACACTCCCTAAATCGACACTCCTCAAACGTCCCGTTGAGGTAGACTAAGGTTTGTCCGACATACTGTGAGGAGTACTGAGCCAAGTCCTCCTTCCATTTCTCAATTTCAGCAAGGATACCTGGGTCTGAGAGAGTTACAAAGTAAGTAAAGCTGGTGTAAAGAAAGGATTTATGAAAACACAAGACACATTTATTGAATTTTGAATGATACCATGAGAAAGGAAAATAGGTTATTAAGTGTGTTGCTATAATTTTAACAAACAAAGCATGCATTAAAGCGTTTACGAACATAATCAAATCAAATAATTTTAACATGATACAATCTCATTTGGTTAAATTACCTCTTTCAACATTTCAACCAGTGAAAAACTGAAAAGTCAAACATGGGCCATGTGTAATTATTGACAGAGGCTGTCACTGCAATCTACCTTGAGGTATACTGCTGTCCATTAGGATGGGGTTTCCAATAGCTTTTATCACATTCCCAGCCTCATCAAAGGTAACTTTCAAGTAGCCAAGGTATTTCCCAAAAGCAAACGCCTGCACCACCGGCACATCTCTCCCATCGTTAGACCTCACTATAAAAGGGTATGGACCTGCTTTCATTTCAGTAGATGGGGAGCTTCCTGCAGAGAAAACATTTTGAGGTTTGTACTCACTTCCTGTTAGCTGTAAAGGTGAAACTGTGGCTTTGTTCTTGCAGTTGCAGAATCAAAAGCACAAGTCATACTGTAAGATACAAGGCAGTGGAATGAAACAACATAAAAATACCAGTGTAGAGGAATGTGTTGGTGTGTCCTCCGATAACGACGTCAACCCCTCTTACATGTTTGGCGATTTCTTGATCCACTTCAAAGCCAGAGTGGCCCAGAGTGATTATCTTATTATAGCCTAAGGTTTCCAGCTTATCAACCTGAAGCTGAAGCGCCTCCACCTCATCCTCAAACTTGAGGTGTTGGCCTAACACCCAGGGGAGAAATGGGAACTAGGGTTATTTTTACATGGTCACAAACTTCCAGTGAACAATGCTCTCTAATGCTGAATAAAACTTGAAACATCAGATTAGCTTCAGATGACATGAAGATGTAAATAAAATACCAAAAGCAGGCCTACAATAAACAACTGGAGCTTCTCAAATGCAAATTTCAAGTAACTGGTCTCAAAAGCTTTAACTCACTGTACATACAAACTGCTGCATGCAACAATGTGCCATTAAGGACATTAAAAGTTTAACAAATCAAACAGCAGATTATGCTTTTACCTGGCATGGATAAGAAGGGGGTCTCTGCAGTGGTGTAGCCGACCACAGCCACTTTTTCTGAGCCCACATTTATGACTGTGTAGGGCTCATAGTAGCCACTGAGTTTTGGGGCTAGAGTCTGGTCGGGGTGTATGTTGGCACTCACCACAGAGAAATTTACATTCTGGAGGAAAGGCTGGATCAGACCCTCCACTCCATTGTCAAACTCATGGTTTCCCAAAGCCTTCAAACACACAAAAGCATTACTTTTATTAACTGATGGAAATAAAAAACTAACTACTATTATAACAATGTATCTAAATAAAACAACTATTAGCAGGGTGGTTCAAAGAGTGTACAGCTGTGTGTAATTGAAAAGATAATTTACCATAGCATCATAACCAAGTTTGTTCATGAAGTGCGCTGCTTCGGCGCCCTTATAGTAATTGAACCAAACAGTTCCCTGAAACTGGTCTCCAGCATCCAGAAACAACACATTCTTCTCCCTTTTTCGGATCTCCGACACTTTAGTGAACCTCCTGGCAACGCCACCAAAGCAAGGAGTGTCGGGGAGACACTTCCCCGCGTCCTCGCTGGTCTCCTCGATCCGTGCATGGTTGTCGTTGGTGTGAAGCAGTGTTATCTCGAAAGTCATCACTGTGCCCGAACAGTTTAAAAGCAGAAAGAGACACAGCGATGCGAAGGGAGCGCACCGAGACGTCCAAACGCTCATCTTGGTGCTGTGCGTACAAAGCGACGGAACATATAGCGCATTAAAAAAGGCGTGCGCTTGTCCTCGTGGAGCAAAATACTGAGATCACAATATGGGAGATAATTTCCTCATAAAGATACAGTAACTTTTAAAAAGGCTATTATAAGCAGTAACCAATGAGTTTATAAATGGTTGATAAATGATTTCCCTAAATTTGGTGATACTTTATAGGTCCTGTTTAAGCGTTAGGTCGCCAGGTTCTGAAAAAGCCTTTGATTGATTGGACCCTATGACCACACCTTCTGGAACAGGGATGGAGGTTGACCTCGACCAAAATTATTTATTAAAAGAAACATTTACTAACAAGAATTTACTAATTGTTTTTTACAATTTACTAATTGTTTTTACACTAATTGTTTCATTATTTCCAAATAGAACAGATCAATACCACCCAAAGAAAAAAATCCCAAACTTGCAACCTCCTAAATTTGTTTTTATTAGAGATTGTTCAAAAATTATTGGGGTGGGGAGGGGGACTCAACCTTATATTTGACTGTTTTAAAAAGCAAGACTATTAATATTTGGTTTGCACTCTCCCTTTAACTTGGAAAAATTGTGATGGAACAATGATTTTTACCTACTCACTTATATCTCTAAGTTTATATGGCAGCCCAAATTTAACTCTACCACAGGTCTTTTGCAGCTGCAACTAAAATACTGAAAACATAACTTCTTTATCAATCCCTACTAACCATAAACTAAATTAAACTAAACTAAAACCTAGTGGTTCTACTAGAAAGTGAAGTGATTGTCACCCTGCATATGGGAAAAATGAATGTTTTCACAGTAAATCTCACAAGAAAAGGCAAGACAGCTATTTTTTAAAGCACATTTAAAACATAGAGGCAAAAAAAACTCAACAACGTTTGCTATTTACAGCGCTCCAGCAGAGTTTCCTCATGTTCATACAGTCTATGATCACCACATTCTGCAGTCTGCATGTTCTGAACACAGGGCCTGTCACTCAGCAGCTCCCCTTAGTGGAGAGACTGGGACTGGTAACACTAATAGGTCAATCAAAGGTTACTCAAACACAAGAACTGTGGCTCCCAAATATTCTTTTTCTAATAAATGAAATTCTTTAAAAGATATTCTGTATAATCAAATAGCATAGGACACTGATTCAATAATTGTTAAAATACTATACCACCAATGTGAACTCATCATCATAAGGGTGAGGAAGCCTAGTAAAACAGGTCAACTGAAGAAATCAACAAATATTTTGGTGGACTGATGATGGTGGACTGGTGAAAACACTATTATTTGTTGTGGCAGCCTTAAGCTATTCTGCGCATAGTGAATCCACAGAATAGATGCTGCCAAAAATATCTTGAAATATCTTGTTTAGACGAAAAATTACACAACGATAAACCAAAAGAGACAGATCTCACTCTTCAGACAGAGTGAAATTAACATAGATAAAATCCAACACAACAAAACATCATAAAACAACCCAATGATCTTAAATCTGAAAATAAATAATATAATCAAAAGTGGCGTGACTCATTGCACAGAGGTTTGTGCTTGAACTCATTAGCAAATCTCATTGGCTTCTGCCTTTTGAAACTCGTAATAAATAATGCCTTAAGAAGTTTTAATTGTTGCTTGTTAAGTCATATGTATTTAACGTTAGAGAAATATGTAAATTTTGAAGCTTCAGGGGCTTTAATATTTTCAGTTCAATCACATTTTAATTTATTTATTGCCAAATCATAATAGAAGTTATCTCAGGACACAAATAGAGCAGGTCTAGACAGAACTCTTGATATCCTTCCATGCTATAAATCTCCATTTATTGTAAAGATGATCTTTTCAGAACATGATTGGACCTACAGTTATCCATGTGCAGTCAGTGTTACCCCTGAACAGTTTTTAAATCAACATCTGAATACAGGTCACATAGTTCGAAAGTATAAGCAGTGGCACTACTTTCTGTGGAAGCTGAACTCAATGTCTGTTCCTCCACTTCTTCTTAATCAACTGACTATGGGCGTTTACTCTTTCAGTTAAAACAGGCGATTTTGCCGCGATCTCCATCAGCCAATCATACTGCTGCTTTCAAACTTCCAATATGGTCTTCTTTCTGCTGAGGTCAGCTGTCATGTCAGGGTGAAATCGTTGTGACTGCTCCTCCTGGCACCAGTCTCTTACCATCCAGAACATACAGTACATGTTACAAGATCATGGGTCTCACTTTAAGGTCTCTGGCCACAACATTCAACGTCCTTTATTACATCCACACCCACCTTGTTCCAGGCCTTTAAGTGGCTCCCATCTGGTTGACATTAGTGCTGCCCCACTTGTAGAACAAATAGGAAAAGGGCAACATTTTAACCTGAACTCCCCACCTCCCCTTTGGGAATCTAACCATCCCTACATCCCACCGCCTTACTGCCAAGAATGTTGTACCTTTTACCATTCCATCTACCTATTGTGTGTTTTTATTGGTATGCATGTGTTCTGCTGCATATATTTCTTAATTGTCCCGCAAGAGATAAATAAAGTTCTTTTATTGAATATCCACTTTTGCTGTATCCATGTTTCCCTGTTTTCTTTTCCAGACACATTGCTATTCTTCTTGAACTGTTGTCACCAGCAAACACTGGAATAGTATGAAACCCATGAATGTGTATCTTGTCACCTATATGTTTATGGATGTACATGTGCATCATTGTGCGCCTGCTTGTAGAGCATGATTCTCGCCTATTCGTAGTGGTCAAAAACTCTACCTTTAACAGCTGAAGTGCGGGCAGTGGTGGAAAAATATTCAGATATTTTACTTAAGTGAAAGTAGCAATACCACAGTGTAGAAACACAAGTAAAAATCATGTTGTTACAAGTAAAGTGTTACTAGTAAAAATCATGCATTCAAAGTGAAAGTGCATAAGAATTATCTTCAAAATATGCTCAAAGTGCCCGAAGTACCATTTTAAGATAAAGATTAAACTATGATTAGACGTAATAAAGACGTAATAATTTATTTGTTGTTATTATTTAGTATTAATTATCTGAATCTCTACAGTAAGTTAAGCTATTAAATTGTTAGTGTGAACAATATAGTGAAGTTCAAAGCTGTATTAAATGGAAGCACAAAGGTACAATGCAACTGGATCAAACAGCCCACAGAATCACCTTTACTGTCTTCCACATGAACACAGACAGGAATCTCCACAGTGCTAAATGCAGCTTGGCCTATGCTGCCATCAGGAAGCTGGCAGCTCACTAAATGGGTAGCCTTGATGTGCAATAGCTCGCAGTGTTTGCTGTATAACAGTCCACAAAACTGTGAAAGGTTGCATCTAGTGCAGCCTGACACAGGAGTTGACACATTTAGACAGATGGCCTGGTACTTGTGAAGCTACAGTGTAAACATTCTTCACACACACTTTGTTGTATAGATGCATGGTGTGATAACACATAATCCTTTATGTTGCATATGCAGCTGCGATGCAGTGGGTTAACTTCCTATGATCCATGACAGAAGCAAGTCTTCGTGGGCAGCAAGGTGAGCCGTTTTTACCCAATAAATCATCTGCTCTTGCACTCTCTCACCCGCCATTCTTGAAATGAAGCAGCAGCTGCAACTGCAAACCGAATTTCTAACATTTACATTACATATTTAACAAGATCATGTTTCTTCAGGATTATCTGCCGCCTCCATTTTCAGATATTGCTGACAGGGTGATGAATTTCAGTGATGCTTGTTCCTAACTTCAACCCTGTGCCCGTCCTGATCAATAGCCTCTCCTTTTCACACTCCACGAGCCATCACCCACACTGGCACTGATGTGAGCTATTAGCACTCATCTGCCCGCTGAAGATTAGGCCCCCTCTTGCTATCACCCGCTGTCTCTTTCACACCTCACACACACAGTATATAAGCAAACATACGCACACAAAAATTAGACAGCTTATTACTCCAGGAGGCAGTAAATCTTCTATCTCAGAACAGCATGTCAAGTACAATGTTTGTAATCTATACCACTGGGTAATCTTCCTTTAATTGCCTTTAAAATAAAGCCATCTGCGATACTGTAGTTGCATGCTGTGAATTCTTAGAGTGAAAATGCATTATGCAACATAACCTCAGTGACTGACACAATGGTATCACTGCAGCATCATTGCCTGTGCTTAAAAAAATCAATTCTACTCTTGCTTTTTCCTTCTCAAAGTGTGGAACCGTTCCAGCACTCAAAAGTGCTGATAAAACTCATAACTGCCTGCAGTCAGTTTCCCATTCTGACCATTCAGTCTCCAAATGGACTCGGCCCCTTCCACTAAAGCCAAAATGAGTCTGACCGCAGTAACACAGACCTGTTATCAATAAGCACTCGACATCGCCACTCAGCTCATTTCCTATCATACGTTTTTCCTCCAGGGAATACAATTCCACCCTATACGCTGCATTTAGTTGACACTTTCTCCTTCCTTGTAGCAGTGAGCAGCCCTTTACTTGAGTTACCCGCACAATATTCAAAGTGAGGGTCTCCCAAAAATGGGGCATAAGACCTCCACAAAAGTGGCACAGTCCCCTATGTGGTGGCACCAGCTTCTTCATATGATCATCAGATTTGGAAAGTTAGACACCAATTCTCTCCCAATACATTTTTAGCTGGGGGCCTTCGAGAGCTGACTGGCGGAGCAGAAGGCACCATATGCCATCAGACCAGACCCACACTGCAGTGGGGTGGGTTCTGCAACTCAACATGTGTCCTATATTTAATCCTCTCATTGTACTTGTAGCCTTCAGATTATACACAGTGGTGGAGGAAGTAGTCAGATCCTACATTGATGCTATACTGTAAAAATACTAGTAAATGTACTGCATTAACATTTCACTTAGTAGCCTACAGAAGCGTTAACAGTAAATTGTGTTTACTATAGAAAGTAAAACTAGTAATTTAATATCGGATTATCATTATAATGCATTCATGTGTAAGCAGTTTTAAAATTGCAATTTATCATTGCACTCCTGTAACATTGTCACACTCAAAATGGACATTTAAAAAAAGGATGAAAATCAATGCCGCAGAAAGAGATATCACCTATATTACCCATGATGCAACCTCACTTCTCACAACATTTTGATCAGAGACTTGGGTGTGGTATGCTTGTAGCGGCTAATGTAGATCCTATACTGCTAGCCTAAAACAGAGATGAGATATGTTGAGCTCACTTCTTTCTAATTCAACACCTCCAGATTTTTTCATTTTTAAACTTGCAGACTTCATCCCCAACAGATGCTACCTCAAGTGACATTATTGAAGTGAAAAAAAGCTGTCTTTTAATATGCAGCCTTCAGATGCATGAAACTAATTCTGTTTATACAAACGCAAACGGCCTCGCTGTTGTTGTGAATGCAGACTTCCTGCAGCTACACAGCTTTACACATACACTTTTAGAATCCAGGTTTCAAACATGGCTGACCTAGCTGCTCAGCTTGGTCATTTCTCCAATGTCCCATCTCATGAACACTTGGATAAGAAGGAGTTTTGGGTAGGTGGAGGGGGAGAGGGCTTAATCTTATAACAACAAGGGATCTGCCCTGATTTGGGTTTGCCCTATTTGGTCTCAGTCTCTTCAGCTGTCAGTTATCAAGGATAGAAATAGATGACCACAATAACTAAAAGGTTACCTCAAAAATGTGTTAAAAGTGAACTTCAGTCAACGTAAATAAGTGTCTGAATGTTTGTAGAAACGCAGTCTACTCTCAGCTTCTTGCTAAGGTAACTTTTTGGTTTCTTACTGTCAATTCAAAACTGTCAATCTTTGATATGAACAAAGGGTCAAATGATGATGTGTAATGTTAAATATGTCACTAAGAATGACAAACATAGAGACTTATCACCTGATCCTGCAGTTCCAATAGCTCTATGGTGCATTTTAGGGTGTTTCAGCTCAGTGTTTTATGGCCAGCAACTCCACTGTTCTGGTTCACTCTCACCGCACTCATCAGCATACTTTATGTCTATTTTGAGTAAAAAGAAAGCTATATTGAATCCACTGTAGGCCACCTGTCCCGCACTAAATGTCAAACACACAAAGCCAGCGACTAGCTAGTCAACATAGTGGGGTGTTTAGCAGCTAACAATTCAGATATTTCACTCTGGATTGGTGGAGACCCAAACAGAGCTAAAAAGAGAGTTAATATTGACGCATATTCTCCAGCTGGACAGAAACACAGACGTCAAATAAAAGCTAATATTGCTCAGTTCTTTTTGATGGGGAACTTGTTTTAGAGAAATCCTGTGTGAACGTGTCAACCTGGAACACAGCGTAGCTATCTTTACAGCACATCTTGTACTACAGAACTACTACAGCTGATATTCCAAGCCAATTATTATCCCATGGAAGCTTCTTGGCAGGAATCTGAACCATTTACTAATCGACCTACTCAGGTTTTGTAACAATACAGTTTCCTAAATACATATGTTTTAACAATGACTATCTACTTCGCCCTTTCCCTGCCATCGTTCCTACATTGAGTGCTTAAGATAAAAACTGTACAGAGACAACTGAATTATAGTTTTGATTAATGATTAATCATTGAAATCAGCTCAAGAGGATGCATTAAAATGCAAGTTACCTCCTGGAACTCCAGTTGTCATTTCTAATTCATGTCAAGTTATTCATCTTTCTATGAGCAAAAGATTTCAGTCCAAGATTTTATTGTGAAATAAAAATTCTTTTTTTCACTACAGTATCTGGGGCGCTCATTGGGTACCCATCGATTTCAATAGCCATGCAACATTCCTCACATTGTAAAGAAAAAGATTTTTTTTTAAATCCTGTGCTTGTATGTGGTATAATGTATCAACTTTAAGGCTTGTTGGACACCTTATTACCTGACTAAAAATAGGACTTTCAGGGCCACTGTGAGATTGGATGTAGCCAGATACTCTGCTGCAATGTGTTTAGAGATGAGGGGAGATAACAGAAACAGAGTCCCAGAAATTGCCTTGTGCTGCTGCCGCTGCCGTTGAACTGGGTCACTCACACTGAAGCCTTTTCAAGCAGAAAACTACAACTAGGAAACAGAACCAAGTGTCACATTAGGATAACATCGATGGGTTCAGCATTTCACAATATATGAAATAAGCGTTCTGTGTGTTTTCCTCTAATTGTGCCACGCTCCTCCAACTTCCAAAAGCTAGATCTAGTGCAGGATGGATGATATGTTGATCCAAGCTCACCTCAGTCCTCTGCTGTGTGATTGCGCATGTTTGTGAATGAGAGAGAGGATGTGAAAAGGAAACAGAAAAGAGCATGTGTTTTTGTGTAAACAGTGGTAATGGTGGCTGTGTTGTGCCCAGTGCCTGTGCATTAGCAGTGCCAGACAGCCATGGTCAGTCAAGGGGTGCAATCATGAACTCCCAGGAGGGTCTGTTTCGCCGAGCCCTGCCTGACGATATTCTCTGCTGAGCTCGGATACAGAGGAATTACTGTTGTTTGTCACTGTCTGCAGGGGAATTCAAGTGTAAAGTCAGTCACAGAAATCACTGAGGATATATGAGGACTTTACTGGCATATATGTCGACTTCACTGATAAGTGAACAATTTAGATGTCCAACGGGAGCAAAATATACAGAATACGTTTAACAACAAGGTTAATAACAGCTTTCTGTATGCAGTCTCAACAGAATTAATTCATTAACATGAAAAGCAATTATAAGGGGTCGGAGAAAAAACTCATTACTAATGTAATTTTCAAAGGTGTCAAAGATGTTTATGTATGCCTTATGGATTATTTTATTGTTTGAGTCAATCAAAAAGGTATCACCAAGCTCTAACCTGACATCTCTTGCTCTTAAGATTTGAAAACAGAATTTTCAGGAATAGAGCTTAACCTTAATGCATGGACACAGGTGTTTGCTAAACACAAGCGTCTGTGTTCATTGAAAAAAAACTTTAGTACTATTCTTTTTAGGAGGAAGTACGACTCAATTAACCCTGTGTTAAAACACTCAGCCCAGTAGCACATCTTTGAGAAACTTTGATGCTCTGCTGTCTTTTTCCTTCCATAGATTATTTGTTAAAACTCCACAGAGTTTAAACTTCACAGAGTTCAGATGAATGCATCGTTAATTTGCACCTCAGTGAGATACCTTCATGCTACATCAAACTAAATGACGTTCAACTGCTTGACACAAATGCTCTTGGGAGCATTTTAATCAGCTTGTCTGAAGTTATTCATGAACATCACAAAGGTCAGTTTAACTGATGACCAGAAACAGGACTGTAGCTATTATTAAGGACACTGAGATCATGTCCTTAGTATTTTTTGATATGAATTTTGAAATTTTACAACATGAGGGAAGCAATTTTATTAATTTCAAACTACTGTAACACACTCTAAAAATTTAAAATTGACTACTTTTAGCCTGAAAAAATAAGATTCACCATTTCCTCTCTGGAATTTAATTAATAGTATTACTGATTAGGGGAAGTGGGATTAAAACAGACTCATGCAGACATCTACATTGACCTACCCCCTTACAGAAAATCCCAGCTTTTATGATAGACACCATTAACAAAGGTGGGAAACTATTGAATTAATGAAAACTTAAAGCTTAATGTTTTTCAAATAAAGTCAAATGCAGCATATACTTGTCATCATGTTAACATGAGTGAGTATAGAAGGAGTGACGTTACATCCAGAATACAAGTGAGGGAAAAAAGTAGGAGCTGTCTGTGGTCCGTGTGTTGCAGAAAAGTCCCAAACTCTCATAAATTTGTGTCCTTAAAGTCATATACCATTCAAAATAAATAAGTAATAAGTAATAAATAAGTATACTATTTAGACTGAGTAACTAAAGATGCAACAACGAATGATAAAAAATTATCAAACAGGAAGCCTGTTGTTGTTTTCTAGTACAATTTTTTGTTGTGCACGTCCCCGTCCCCCTTCTAGCTTCAATACAGTTCAACATGATAATAATTTTTTTTTAGCAGTCTGAAGCAATCTGAGCACATGAACTTACACTAAACTAAACACAAAACAATGGGATTTCACAACTGAGAGGTCCACTCCTACAACTCATAAACAAGTATGTGCAATGTATTTTCTAGAATATTACATTACAAGTTCTAAAACTATAAAGTTCAGCTGTTAACAAAGCCAGCTGAGCACAGGTGTAGAAAATCAAGTGTGATTCTGAAGATTATTGGACGCCATGTAACTGACAAGTCAATTTCAATTTAAAGTTTCTGAAGAGAAAATTAATACAAGTAGAAGGGGAGATATGATTGCCCACAGCCGCTTGGGATGAGAAAAGAATATATAAGAGCAGATTCATTAGTCGGAGTCATTACAGTGCCTCACTTTGGAAAATGGACATTGTCCTGGTGTGTATGTGCTCGTGTATATTTCCTGACCAGACTAGAACATTTTTTCAGAAATCTAATCAGGCTCTTGAATAGATTATTGGCCCATTGCAGCTTCTGTGAAGGCAATGAGTGAACTACAGAAATGACATCATACAGTGAAGGAGAGCGAGAGGTGCACAACACCATGTGTGACTGGCACTGACCCAATGTCAATATCAATGACGGCTGTTTCCTCACATCAGAAGTGCCAGAAATGGCAGGATTCAATGGGTGTGAACTCGACTACACTGTTAGGGTGTGATGCATGTTGGTGCCACTTTCTAATAAGGCATCCATTATAGAGGTTTTGTAAGTTGTATCATGGCCTTTGGTAATCATTTACAAATCCGCTATAGTGCAGGTATAAACCATTAATAAGAGGAGCTTTTGAGTTGCTAGGTTGTTGCTGGTGTTTATTTTAGTCCTTTTGCACACCCTCCCAATGGTCAATCTGATCTTCTGCAAAGTTACTGCAAAGCATGTGGACCAAAATTATGTCTTACATATTGCAACCTATTGACATTTACAGCTAGGGGGAGCCAGGACGACAGGTCAGCACTACATACTATCCCTACTAATGCCATAACCGAAACCAATGAGCTGATGTATGCCACAGCAACAGTGATCCTAGAGATGCTTGGCTATAAGATGAACAGCACAAGCCACAAAGAGCATTACCCCCCATGGAGGAGAAGGTTAGAGGCCAAGATCAAGGCAACACGAAGAGAGGTTAGTCAGCTCTCAGAGCTACAGAAAGGTGTAAGGAAGGGGTTACCTAAGAAATACAACAAGCTGTTGATACCTGAGGCTCTAGAGACTGTCAAACAAAGACTCGCCGCTCTGGCCACCCGCCTAAAGAGATACAAGGGAGAAGCAGAAGCCAGGAGAATAAACCAGATGTTCTCCACCGAATCATCCAAAGTGTACTCTCAGTGACAGGGTAATAACACAAGATCAGATCCACCCAGGGCTGAGACTGAACAGTAATGGAAGAACATATGGGAGAAATAGGCATCCCACAACACCAATGCTCAGTGGCTAGTGGATCTAAGAACAGATCATAGCAATCTCCCAGAACAAGAACCAGTAACCATTACAACGGCAAGAAAGAGTAGCAGGTATGAAGAGCTAGACAGCACCAGGCCCTGACAAGATCCACACCTACTGGCTGAAGAAACTAACTGCACTCCATGAACGCCTGGCAGTACAAATGAACCAACTGCTGATGGATGGGACCCACCCAGAATGGTTAACCCAAGGACGGACACTCCTGATCATGAAGGATCCCCAGAAGGGAACAATCCCATCCAACTACCGACCAATAACCTGCCTCTGCACAACATGGAAGCTCCTGTCAGGCATCATTGCGGCTAAGATGAGTAGGCACATGGCTCAATACATGGACAGGGCCCAGAAGGGAATGGGCAGTAATACCAGAGGAGCCAAACACCAGCTACTGGTGGATAGAGCAGTCACTCGAGACTGCAAGACCAGGCACAGGCAGACCAATCTGTGCACTGCCTGGATTGACTACAAGAAAGCCTACGACTCAATGCCACATACATGGATACTGGAATGCTTGAAAATGTACAAGATCAACAGGACACTAATAGCCTTCATCAAGAACTCAATGAGGCTGTGGAAAACAAGTCTGGAAGCCAACTCAAAGCCAATTGCACAAGTCACCATCAAGTGCGGCATATACCAAGGCGATGCACTATCCCCGCTGCTGCTCTGCATTGGCCTGAACCCCCTCAGCCAGATCATCTCAAAGACTGGCTACGGACAGTGGAACAATCATCAGTCACCTCCTCTACATGGATGACATCAAGCTGTATGCCAGAAATGAGCGAGACATCGACTCACTGATCCATACTTCCAGGATCTACAGCAACGACATTGGAATGTCGTTCGGACTGGACAAGTGTGGTCGCATAGTATCAAAAAGAGGGAAGAGGATCAGAACCGAGGGTGTTGAACTACCAGAAGGCCACATTGCAGATGTTCAGGACAGCTACAAATACCTTGGGGTGCCACAGGCTAACGGAAACCATGAGGAGGACACAAGGAAGACCGCCACAGCCAAATACCTACAAAGAGTGAGGCAGTTCCTGAAAAGTCAGCTGAATGGGAAAAACAAGGTCCGAGCCATCAACACATACGCCCTGCCAGTCATCAGATACCCGGCTGGTATAATAAACTGGCCAAAGGAGGAGATAGAGGCTACTGACATCAAGACAAGAAAGCTCCTCACAATGCATGGAGGGTTTCACCCCAAATCCAGCACCCTGAGACTGTACACCAAGCGTAGCGAGGGGAGGCCGAGGGCTAGTGAGTGTCAAGACCACTGTCCAGGATGAAGCAACGAAGATCCAGGAGTACATCAGAACGATGGCCCCCAAAGATGAAGGGCTTAGTGAATACCGTAGGCAGCAGAAACCCGAAGGTGAGGACAAGGAAGATGAAGAACCGTCATGGAGGGACAAGCCGCTACACGGCGTGTACCACAGACAAATAGAAGAAGTGGCTGATATCAAGAAATCCTACCAGTGGCTGGAAAAGGCTGGACTGAAGGACAGCACAGAAGCACTAATCATGGCGGCACAAGAACAGTCACTCAGTACAAGAGTACAAGATCAATAGAGGCTGGGGTCTACCACACCAGGCAGGACCCCAGGTGCAGACTGTGCAAGGATGCCCTTGAGACAGTATAGCACATAACAGCAGGGTGTAAGATGCAGGCAGGAAGTGCGTACATGGAACGCCATAACCAGGTAGCTGTCATAGTTTACAGGAACATCTGCCATGAGTATGGGCTGGAAGTCCCAAGGTCAAAATGGAAGACACCTCCTAAGGTAGTTGTGAATGACCGAGCTAAGACCCTGTGGGACATCAAGATCCAGACTGACAAACTGATGATGGCCATCCAACCAGACATTGTGTTGATCGACAAACAGCAGAAGAAGGCAGTAGTGATAGATGTGGCAATCCCAAGCGACAGCAACATCAAGAAGAAGGAACACGAGAAGCTTGAGAAATACCAAGGGCTGTAAGAGGAGCTAGAAAAGATGTGGAAAGTAAGAGCAACAGTGGTGCCAGTGGTAATCGGAACACTGGGGGCTGTGACCCCCAAACTGGGAGAGTGGCTACAGCAGATTCCAGGTAAAACATCAGAGGTCTCTGTCTAGAAGAGTGCAGTCCTAGGAACAGCTAAAATACTGCGCAGAACCCTCAAACTCCCAGGCCTCTGGTAGAGGACCCGAGCTTGAGGATGACACATACCACCCTGCAAGGGGTGAGAGGGGGATTTTTTTTTTTTATATAAAATGAAATTTGGCCCCAAACGAGCCCACTGAACAGCAGTGCTCAATACACATAGGGCCTACAGTAGGATGGCAGAACTTGCCCTACACATGTATGCCAAGCTGTGTATGTGAGTAGGCTACACGTTTCAGCTTAAGAATGGTGTTTTGTGTTGTGTCTGTTGCACATTTTAATGCCTTGATGACAGGGGCAGGGGCAGGGGCTTGCACTTAGAGGCCATCATGATGCATGATAGCTTCCATCCAGAGCAAAAATATAGAAAAACATCTCTAAAAATTTCCTTAGTTTCAGTTAGCCAAAGCTAATCCCAGTAGTGGAGGTCACAAAGTAATACTGTAGATACTTAAGGTACATAAGGTACATAAAGTACATAAGGTATTTGTACCGAACTTGAGTGTTTTCTTTTCACGCAACTTTCTACTTCTACTCCACTCCATCTCCACAAGGAAATATTGTACTTTTTACTTTATCTGACAGTTTCAGTTACTAGTTAGGCTACTTTAAAAAATAATCTTTTCACACAAAAAACGTATGAAGAGTTTAAAAAATAGGATGTTTTGATATAAATTAAATTACAGTTTCTAGAAGTCCAGCTAGAAGTACATCAATTAGTTTTTACTGCTATTAGATTTACTGCTTTTATCTTTGATTATTTTAATGTATTTGAAATCATTTTGAGGGTTGGACTGACAAAACAAGCATTGTGAAGGTCTCACTTAGGGCCCTGGGTAACTGTGAAAACATTTCTCACTATTTTCAGAATTTATTACAATCAATTAATGGAGAAAATAATCATCTGATTAATACATAATAAAAATAATCTTTATTTGCAGTTTGATACAAAATAGTAGTACCTCAACCAACGACACTCATACATACTTTTGCTTAACTTGCAGTAGGCCTACTTGCTGAGTATTTTTACAGTGACGTTCTTAGGCTACTTTTTTCGAAGGCTCTGAATAGGCCTAAGTTACTTTGTTCACCACAGGCTAAAAAATTGAAAGCTTCTTGTTGCAAGGAGGAGAGTTTTGACTGCATCAATAATCATTTTGCACTTTCCCTAACATCAGCTGCTCTCATCTCATCTCATCTTTGATCACAGGCAAATGATTTGTCCAGGAATCGTAAAATCAAAATGCTAAAAAAACCAAAAACCTGCAGTTACCGCATTCATCGGGTCTCGCACTTCCAACTTCCACTCCATGTGTGCACCATCAGTAATAATAATATTAAAATAATAATAATACATATAAGATAAAATGTAAGAGGAAACCATTTTCTGCCACAACACGTAGGTTATGACTTAGGCAAGGCTACTGACATTTGCTGTTGGCCAATTAAAATGGGAAACATTTGACCCTTTATTAAAGAATGTCTTCATTAACATTTGTAAATGAAGCCTCGGGTGATACAGGGGGCAGTGGTTAGTAGCCTGCTATCACTTACTGGGACCTTTCTGCATGGGGTTTGCATGTTCCCCCTGTGCTTATTCTCATAGTCCAAAGACATGCAGGTCTAAACTACCCATAGCCTATAAAGGTGTGACAGTGAGCGTGAATGGTTGTTTGTGTTTGTGTGTTTTTCTTGGACTGCGGTGCAACCAGTCCAAGGAGTCTTGAAAGAATCAGCTTTACTCTGAAGGACAACTTTGGGAAAACATCCTCATCTTCATTGGGTACCTCGTAGGACATTGGTTTTTCCGAATTAATTAAATTAATTCGGTTGCACTGACATTAATTTATGGAAACCTGTGTGAGCAACATACAAAAATGTAATAAACGGTTTATGAAACGCTATAATGTCATTGTAAGAAGATTTAAGTGTTTATTAATGTATTTGTCAAATACTACGACTACAACTCCTGGAGTTTGGTATATGAACAGGTAATAAATGACAGTAATAATATAAAATATGTGGTCATAGGAGAATTTACAACTGTTTATAAATACTGTACATTAGTGAACATTTAACATTTCCTAGCTAGGCTACAACTATGTTATAGTGTATTGTAACCATTTATTAAATTTATAAATGCTAGACAGGGGGACTTAAAGTGAAGTTTTATCAAAGTGTCACAGCAAATGCTGATTTTGGGTTTGTTATCCTTTATTTATTGTTAACAATTAGAACTAAAGATTTGAGGGCTTGTTAAAAAGGTAGAAACTTTTCACAACCTGTCAACCAAAAGTTGCTCTTCCCAATAGTTGATAATGGATCTATAAAGAATTGGAATTATTAGTAAAGCCATTTGTTATAACTTTTGAACCCTTGGATAAATGGTGACTTACTATAAGGTGGAACCAGTATGGTAATAGGAGTGACAGCAGCAGATTTTGCATTCTGTGGTATCTTTTTTGATACCACAGAATGCAAATCACAATCTTTCTGGTGCATAATATGTGACAAATGAGAAACACTGGGCACTATGACCCAGCAGATAGCCCACTCTTCATCGGGAGAGAGAAAAAACAAGGCTGTGATCTGTGGTGCTTGTTTGATGTCAGCGTCCGTATAAAACGGAGACTTTGGGTTGGCTCACCATTCAACCACAGGGGGCCCCGAGGAGGCACAGCTCTAGAGAACTTCTGCCCTACATGCGGATTATCTGTGACATCCTCCCAGATGTTTGGACATCAGGACGCACTGCTCGTCATTTACGCACAAGGGCTTTTCTCTCTTACATGTTGTTTACAGTTAAGAGGTTTTCTTTTATGGCTATAAAACGGAAAAGTTTGAACAGCGGGGAATGGATATTTGCGTCCACAATTTGATATCTGCACATTATCACCTGATGTAACAAGAAAATGAAGAAGGAAGGAGGGCTTCTGTTTCAGACTGAAAATGCCATTTATTTGACCGGATGGCACGGTTAAAGCGACGTCCATCAAGATAAAAGGGCACCTTAAATGTCAGACATCTTAGAGGGTGACATAAAATATGACAAAAAGTGACTAAAAGTTATGGAGAGCTCAGGTCAAGTCGAGCCAACTCAACCGTTGAACACCTCTAACGACAGTTTCATTACTGATTCACCCACTGTGGATGTCAGCGCAGTGAGTCTCGCCTATCAAATCAGTCTAGCAGCGATTCTCTCCCTGATTACACTCGCCACCACTCTGTCCAACGCGTTCGTCATCGCAACAATCTCCCAGTCGAAGAAACTGCAAACTCCTGCGAACTTTCTGATCGCCTCACTGGCCGTCACCGATCTGCTGGTGTCCATTCTGGTGATGCCCATTTGCGTCCTGTACACGGTCATCCACATCTGGACGCTGGGGCAAATCGTTTGCGACATCTGGCTCTCCTCGGACATCACGTGTTGCACGGCGTCTATCCTCCACCTGTGCGTAATCGCTTTGGATAGGTACTGGGCCATCACGGACGCGGTGGAGTACTCCAAAAAGCGCACGCCGGGGCGCGCGGCCGGGATGGTGGTCACAGCCTGGGTGATCGCCATCTCCATCTCCCTGCCACCTCTCTTCTGGAGGCAAGTGAAGGCGGAGGAGCTGACCAGCTGCAGCGTCAACACGGATCATATTTTCTACACTATCTACTCCACTTTTGGGGCTTTCTACATCCCCACCTTGCTGCTTATTGTCCTTTACGGACGGATATACGTCGAGGCTCGGAAACGGATCCTGAAGCAGTCCCCCAAGAAAGTGGGGAAGAGACTCACCTCGGCGCACCTGGTCACCAATTCCCCTGGATCAGTGGCGTCCACAACCTCTTTGCAGTGCGGGAGGCACGACACCCAGTCTAGCGACACCGGGTCTTCAACAAGCGAGAACCAGGTGAAAGTAACCGTGTCCGACGCACTTTTGGAGAAAAAGCGTATTTCTGCAGCCAGAGAGAGAAAAGCGACAAAGACTTTGGGGATAATCCTCGGCGCTTATATTGTTTGCTGGCTGCCGTATTTCATTTACACACTGGTGGTGGCCACATGTGACACATGTTTTAGCCCCGAGTTGTTTGACTTTTTCAACTGGTTGGGATACCTGAACTCCCTCATCAACCCGATCATATACACCATGTCTAATGAGGACTTCAAGAAAGCTTTTCATAAACTTGTGCGCTTCCGATGCTGCAGGTCGTGAACGAATGTTCCTTCTTTCTCCAGTGAGATTTATGTATTTATTTTGGGATATCAAGTTCAAAAAATATACGAGGATATAGCATAATAGGAATGGCATAAATAACACACATTCTGGGACTTGTAGACATTATAAGTTTTGCATGCAAAAGAAAATATCATCCATCCTAAGTTATTGGTCCAGACTGCCAGTTTTTATTAAACTAATAAAGTGAAGTGAAATTGTTCAACATTATTTCCATCAATTTAAAGTTCAGACCACTGCTAGGCAAAATTAATTTTAAAGCTTGTTTTAAATAAAATATAATAAAACATAATAAAATATATATATTTAATGTTGGATATAAAGCAAAATTACTTGTGATGATGGTGGACAAAACCAACTTACCATCACCACATAAAATCTTAAACTTCATATAAGCCTCTTGATGGGCAAATGTTTTGTTGTAGGAGATATTCAGTGATGGGTTGTTACTATTCTAAATTATTCTGAATGGATTCCTCTTTGGATGTTAATCAGTGCCAGGAAGCAGCAGAGATCATAAACATCTGACATTATAAGTCAATCATATACATGTCTGGCTACCCAGGAGCCTTTTGCATCATGTGTACAAATATGGTAGTTTTATTTATAAAACTCAGAGATTGCAATATGTCTGTATATTCTGAGAAATGATAACAGTGGTATATGTTTTTATTATGTCCATGGGCTGCTTGCTGCTACACTGTGTGGTGATGTTTTTTATTTTATTTAGAAAGACACATTAAAAAAGAAAAACTGATTCATCAGTGTCAAACAAATAAACTTTAGCTGATATTTACCTGGCAGAGCTGAAAGTTGATAAGTTCAATTTTGCAGAACAAACACCACCTTGTTTTACTCTGTGTGTGTGTGTGAGTGTGTGTGTGTGTATGGAGGGGGTCTGTTTGCTGCTAGATTAAATCTGTATCTACAGTATGTTACGTTGATGTATGAAATGGTTTGCCATCTTACGGCTATAGAGACTGATTTGAATTGTAAAGTCTGGCCTGTGGATCTATAAAAATAAGGCTGAGGATTTGTCAGCATTATGTGAAGTGAAGGTGTGTTGTTCTAGGAATGTATCTGTTCACATTCAGAGACGCTGTGCAATAAAGGCTTTAAAGTGTTTGTCAGAAATTGTTTTGTAAGTGAGAATTTTAATGTACTTCAAAACCTCTTACAAATCAGCAGTAAATCCTTTTACACGCTGAAAGCAGCACATGTATTCTCACAGACAACACGTCCTTTTATTACTGTTGTAAAGGGTTACCTTGAATGTAATGAGAGATCAGAATAATGGCTCCAGAGCATCAAACAATACGGATCAATTTAGACGAATGTGCGTCATTCCACATCAGTTCCTCCTGACGTTTCTCTCTTTTGACAGCAGGGTGAGATTCTGTTGTGGCTGAGATTCCCACCAAGGTATGAAGTCTCAACTGTCTTCCTGTCCCTTTTTGTCTTTCTGCCACCTTCCTGCAGGCAGAGGAGGGCACGATATGTGTAGTGAACGTCTGTCACAGTTCAATAGGTCGTGGAGGGGGGCGGGAGGGGGGTAGTGGGTGATTCTAGTACTTTACGTACGCATGCACACACACCCACACACACAGCAAGGGCCACTAATTTTATTAACACACATGCTAACACACACAAATGCCCTCTGGCTTTCCATATATTCATTTTCAAATGGCTCATCATGCATGAAAGACATCCAATTCACAGCAATTCCAGGTTTTTCGGTGGCAGCGATAGTATGTTGAAAGACTTAAAAAAGTGGCAGCATGTTTTAAATATATATATATATATATATATATATATATATATATATATATATATATATATATATATATATATATATATATATATATAAGGCTCAAAAGACAAAATTGAATCAACAAATCCAAGGTTTGTACCCAATTTATAGCTGTGGTTGACCTCCATAAGAAGTAACTTTTTTCTCCATTCAAAAAAGGTGGAGAGTGTGCACAGGACAAAAGGAAACTGAGAGGTGTTTTGCACACTGAAAGTTTCACACTCCCAGAATTTTAATGGAACGTTTTGACCTACAAAGTCTTCGTCAGGAATCCATGTGAAAATAAACCAGGCTCAAAGGCTCATAATGCATAATGTACCAGAGAATGGATGATTTAAAATATACAATTGTGGGAGCTTGAATATTTTATTCCATGTATTTACACATACAAAATCACACAGGGGATCATGCTGTAGATGTCGCACAGTCTACCTGAATGTATGCAGAGGATGATAGAGAGCAGAGTTCATCCATAATGGACCAGATAAATATTTCATGCTAAGAGATTGTTGTTGTTTAACAAACAGGGTTTATGATTTTGTGTATCTGAAGTAGTATTGCATGGCTCATGTAGGTAACACTGCTGTACCTCTAGCCGCAGAGCAGTACACATTATCATTTTGTTGACACAGGATGATTGCATCATGCAAACAAATATAAATAAATACACAACCTATTTTTTTCCCTATTAGCTGGATGTACAGCATTGCTGGTTTTCCACAGGTCTGCTGTGGAGTGAAGGACGTTGCTGATGTAACAGCTAGTGAGGCTGAACAAACTGATAATGAACCTATAAAATATTCTGCTGAATGTAGTTTGGGTTAACAGTTTTATTGTTTTATCCTTCCTGGTCAAAGACGGTTCACCCAATTCATTGCCTAAATAATGGAGGCACAAGGGACCATCTGCTATTAATAAATTACCTTACCAAGGTGATAACAATTGACCTCAACAGGAAGGAAAACGAGTCAGCAAGTCATCTATAAGGCAAAATGGGAAGGCAAGGAGATTGAAGGTGAGTAACAATTAGAGTATTCTGATATTAGCAATCCTCATTCTGATGATTTTGTAAGAAATCCTGTTACATACAACACACACACATACAACGCTGGTGCGACTAGCTTTTTTATCATTAACATCCACCCGTATAAGTTTTTTTTTTCATAAAAGTTAAATCCCTTCACTGCACTGTAGACATGTTAAGGTATAATAACACATCTGCATTAAAGTGTTTAAAAATTACTAGACGTATTGTACATATTGTGTTGAGTTGTGTGTACTTACATTATTCCAATTGTTTCCAACAATGTTCAAACCCAGAGAAATCCATGTTCATTCAAGGCAAGGTTGAGTCTCATTTGGTCACCTGTTGCTATGATGATAAAAGATGAATAGATACAGGTTAACACCCTGGAAACAGGGACAAATAACCAAACATGACAACAGTCTCAAAAAGGGGTTTGCCGACCTATAAATAACAATAATTGAACACTAACGCCAAGCTCTTGATCTACCTGCCAATTTTCATTCCTACCCTCACCTGTAGTCATGAAGACTGGGTCATGACAAAGGGCCAAAGTGGGTTTTCTCAGGAGGGTGGCTGGCTTTTTCTTTAGACAGAGATAGGGTGAGAAGCCAAGTTATCTGTGAGGAACTCGCAGCAGAGCTGCTGCTCCATGTTGAAAGGAGTCAGTTGAGGTGGTTTGGGCATTTAGTAAGGATGACCCCTGGGCGGGAGGTGTGTCAGGCACGTCCAGGTGGGAGGAGGCATTGGCAAAGACCCTGGGCTAGGTGGAGGGATTATATCTCCACACTGGCCTGGGAACATCTCAGGATCCCACAGTCAGAGCTGGTTTATGTGGCTGGGGAAAGGGAGGTTTGGGGTCCCCTGCTGGAGCTGCTACACCATGGTTAAGTGTTGGATAAGTCAAAGGAAACCAGCATTTGAGGTTTTTAAGTGCAGGTTGTGATTTATGTAACGGACTTTCTTTAACCCAACAATGTTTTCCTAAACCTAACCAATAGTTTTTTTGCCTAAACCTAACTGTGATCATTTCACATTATTAAACACGTGTTTAATACGTGACTAAGATCACGTGACTTATGTAACATAGTTCGATAGGTCTATTTGTTGTTTCAGTATGAGAACAGCTGTGGATTCCAGATGTAATAATAGTCAACCCTTTAATGGGTGATTTTGTCTTTATTAAGAATACTACTGCTGAAGATAGACAGAAAATGTGGCAGAGAGAGAGGGAAAGACATGTAGCAAATGAGCTGCAGGTCGGGTTCAAACCCAGCTTGCACGGTAAGTATATGGTGCGTACGCTCTCCCAAGTGGGCTAACTGACGCCCCAGGTGGATTCCAGATGTGTGTGTATGTGGATGTGCATAAAGCATGTATGTGGGGAGGTTAACATAGAGAAAGATGAGAATAGAAAAGTCACACAAAACAAGGTCTACAAGATCCTGGTTGCCGCGGCTAGATACAGTATAAACAGCACTCTATCACGCAGCACCCAGCAGTGAATTTGCATACAGTTAACAAGTACCAGACATAATCTTGATAGAGTGTTGCTATTGTCTCTGCACGCAATAACAGAAGCTAACACAAGCAAAAATACACAAATTCTAACTACTGTGGTAAAACTGCCACCACTCATCATGCAGGAACCGACAGCGAACTTTCATTCGACTGTTGGGTTACTACAATTGAGTTGAGTTATGGAGTGGACTAACACCTTGTTACAGTGCCGTTATTGGATTCACACAGGAACAAAGCAAGTAACGGCCCAGCATGGCACTGCTAGAAAACATGAAACATGCAAGGCACGAAAAACACACTGAAATAAATAGGACGCAACTGTCCAAATATCCCACAGAAAATTCAACCATAATGAGGCTTGTAAGGTTACAATAATACAGTTACAAACCTTGTCCCTGCAGACACACAAATCTCTCTTACACCAAAATCACTTCTGGGTAGCGGTTATGGTGTGTCAGTCTGTTTAGAAAATCTGACAGAGTCTTCTCGGGTCAGATTCTGACAATCACTGTACTTCTATCTTCTATCTTCTTCCTCAGGTATGGGACCGTTATGTTGTGTAAAATGCCTTCCTTCCGATCCAAAAGTGTGTTTGGTTTCAACTTAACATTCACACTTAAGTGAGGTTTTGTTACAGGCTTTTTGTGTTACCTGCAGGCTGCATCGTTAGGCTTCTGCCTTGCATATAGGCCACTTGTTTGTCTCCATCAAGTGAGGCTCAAAAATTGTTTAGATGTAAGAGACCCCTAGCTGCAGAAATTACACACCGTTTTTTAATATTTTAAGCTTTTATGGTGTAGAAATTCATCATATAATAATTGTAATCAATACCTATTGGCAGAACCATACATCTATGTTCTACCTTCGTCAATACCACAAGATGATATGGAGCTAAAATTGGACAGTGGAGTCAAAGGTGAGGCAATTCACTGCTTTATATATGCCCGCAAACTTTAAACAAACATACCTTAGCTCATGTGCGGACAAAGGCTTCACTGAGAAGTGCAAATTATTGTTATTGTGAATGTGTTAAATCACAGCCTTCAGTCATGCGTGTTCTTTCCATGCTTCACCGCAGATGCAGATTCAGGTAATTTTTAAGGTTCACAGCACTTTGTGTTGACTAACAGCTCACATATGTGGAATGTGGTTACTGTACATGTAGCGGTGGTAGAGGATGTGTGCATAGTGCTGATCCATCCATCTATACTGTATGTGCACCACTGGTAATGGCTGCTCAATTACCAATGTGAGAAGGATGTCTTCTTACCTGCATATTTGTCGTGGATCAGGGGTGTCATTTTTTGATGTTTAATGATCCATCGATGGATCAAATGGGGCTGAGAAAATTGGATTTGTTAAACCCCATTGAAGTTTCTTACAGTATTTCCTACCCAGCTGACATTTTTCACCTGGCAGAGATGAAGTGTTGTTTAATTTCAGCATAAAGTATCACAAATCCTTTGCCAGCTGCTTGGCTGGAGCCAATCCCAGCTTATGTTGAGCGAAAGGCGGGGTATACCCTGGACAGGTCATCAGTCCATCAGGGCCACACAGACAAACCACTCTCACCTAAGGACTTTTTAAAGACACCAATTAACCTAGCCTGCATGTCTTTGGATGGAACTCCACACAGGCTGGGGCAGCTGGGGTTTGAATCCACGACCTATTATAGCTTTATTTGTATGGCACATTTCAATACAGGTAAGTGCTTTACAGCAATCAATATACAACATAGACAAGACAAATAAAATCACACACATTGGGGTACAATGAATAAAACATAGTGGTTTGGACTCAATAAATAAAACAAAGATCTGAGAGTGGTAGCAATCTTTTAGCGTAACCATCAGCAAGAAAGCAAATAAAGCATATTTCCACAAATGTGAAACTAATCCCTTGAAGGAAAATTACATTATTTGTGTTAAGGTGGACTAGGCAGATGGACCCAAAGGCAGATTCAGAGGACAGGCAAAATCCAGGAATAGTTAGTTTATTGAAAGGGGTGAGGCAAGAGCAGAGCAGAGGGTAGACCAGGGAATGGAGATCAATGGGTGTTCTTCATGGCAGGCCGCGATTTGAGAGAGGCAGAGGCAGGCAGGCAGTGAGCAGGGTGTGGCAGTGGCAGAATTTCCAGACTGGGCTTGATCCTGAGCACAGGGAGACAAGGTTAGTGAAATTACAAGTACGAGCAAACAAACAGTTGAATCACTAGCAACTAGTTGGCCGCAGCATAGATACCACAGAGGTAAGCTGACAATCTGGCGACGAGTGAGGTGAAGAACTGGGTTGATATACTGCAGAGTCTTGATTAGTGGAATGTCGATCAGGTGTGCAGGTGGAGCTCCAAGCCCAGAGTGAGAGGCTAGACAACAGAGAGACAGACAGACTAACGGGAGACACAGGGAGGGAGAAAAAGCACATACACGGGATAGGGGAGGAGAACCACAGACTCATAACAATTTGTTAGCCTGGGTCTTATCTTCATAATTGTGTCCATTCTGACTACAGGTAATGCAAATTCTGCTCTCACCCAACAGATTCAGGAAATGTAACTCAATAATGTATAGAGAGGCATGCCTTCAAAATATTTCTAAAATAATCTTCAGTTTTGCGTAAATAATTTAAAATGCTTGTCTTTAAGTCTGACCAGTAGAAATCACTGAAATGAGCCCAAATTAATTCCTTTAAGCAACAAACCAACCAAAATTAAGCCCTGATGTGAGTAATGTAATCTGCACATCATCTGTTTACTGAGCTTAATAGGCTACATTTAACAAATACTCTACTTCGTCTCCATTGAATCTTCTCATTACAGAGACTTTCAAGACGCACAAAGTTAAAAGTAAGAGAGAAAACAAAACTGTTGTCTAATAAAGGAGCTGGTGGGAGTTGGATGTCTTGGCTGACACTTGTGCTGAACTTTAGATGCCCCTGCTCAGAGGTCAAGCTCACTAAACTTTATTCTGTCCTCGTTAAAAAGCAGTGCAGAGACCACTACAACATAGGAAATGGCAGTTCAACACAGAGGTCATTTTATTTCACTGTATATCTCTCCCTCCCCTTCTCCAGCACGAAGTCTTAAACATTTGCATCTGGTGATAATGTTGCAAACATTTAAAATTCTGGCAATAACTATTTTTTTATAACTATTTGGCTGCACCAATGGGCCATTTTGTCAGAGGTATAATTCCTGCAATTGTAAAGCAATATATTACTGAAAAGAAAACATCACACATAGATGGATTTCTGTTTCATCAAGAGCCTTGAAGAATATAAATGAGAGTTTCCCCTCACCTCGGGGATAATTTACATATTGTCTATTAACCTTTTCACATTAAGCATGAGAGGGTGCATTGAGATGGAAACTTGACTAGCATGTTTGTAATTTTCCATTTTCACAAGCAACAACACAAAATGTCACTGAAGCTATTAGCATGAAATTTGCCTGACACAACCTAATTCTGCCTTTCCCCACGCTCGTCTACACACCCCCAAGCTTCTTGTCACTCTAATAAGCAACTTTCTTTTCACATACTCCCTCCCACTACACTGACCTCGCTTTAAAACATGCTTTCTTGCTTATGTCACACAATTTAACACAGGTTTGGTATTTGAGTTCAGGATCAAGAGTCATTTACCTTGAATTGTATGCTAATCTTAACCTTAAACATCCACCACCAACCTTTTAGTTTTTTCTCAACTTTCCTAATAGAACAAAGTGGGACACAGAGATTTTCTGGTCCAAAGCAGTCACATGATTTTTAGGATGAAAGGGGAAGAGCAATATTTATTTTCTTCAGTACAAGAGAAGAAGAGAAATGTGCCCATATCTTCCCCAGCACGAAAGTTTACATAGGTACTCCAGATAAAATATATGCTGATCATTTATTAATGTGAATTAAGACATTTTGAACACATCTTAAATTGGTTGGCCAATTCTCCACCAATTTAGCAGAAATCAACTACAGTACACTGCCCCACAAACCAAGAATGCACATATTTCATCAACATTGAATTAAGGACAGAATCTGACTGGGTGACATTTAGTTTACCATAAGGCTATACATTTTTCCCCATGCCATAGATATGTGTAATTTCAAAGAACTCAATAAAAAACACAGCTAAAAATACAAACTAAAGACTCAGCTACAGACAGTAGCTAAAGCAGCAGAGGCAACCTTAAAGCTAGCTAGAGAATGCCACAACTAAATGCCACAACCTTGACTAAAGCTAAATCTAGTTACTTTTCCCTAAAACTGTTTCCTGAAATTGAAATATGTAAATTCTGTTAAACTAACATCTTGGCAATTTAGTTTTCCCCCCTCCAACATATCTACTACAAGGCGGCAGGAGAATAAAAACAGCTTAACTAGTTCTGCTAAAAATGCAAAGTATGGATTTGTTACAGTTTATCAAGTTGGCCTGAAAGCTTTTAACTTCTTTTTCCTCAATGTCAGCTTACTGCCATCTGCCTCTGTAGGGCAGAATAGATCAAACCCACAACTATTTTTGATCAACCGGTGAAATTGCAAGAGGGTTTGGCTAACACACAATGCCTTTGTATAATAACTTTGGAATAGCTTGCTTGAGCAAGCTATGCCATAAAAACAGAACTGACTGCAGGGAAATCCTTAAATGAAGCATGACTTATATCTGTCAGTGTGAGATCATATGGAAACTGCATCTATTGAGGCAAGTGCAGCTGCTTGGACTCACAGCTCCAATAAATCTGGAATTCATCCAGTGGTGACTGTGGGGACTTCACCATCCACCATCACCACACACCAAGCAACCACACCAACACCCCCGACTTTCGTGATCAACTTTTTCGTCATTGTAATAGCAAGAAATCTCAGCATCTTTGGAGTGGATAAAACGCGAATTTGGTTTACGTACCAAATGCCCACCCATCCATCTACTCCTTATCCAGGTCATCGTCCTCTCATTCCAGAGGTCCACAAGTTCATCCTTACCAGATGCCAAACTGTCTTAAATTGCTTGTCTCAGCTTGGAGGTGCAGGTTATCCCTGATTACAGTGAGGCCATCTCATCCTGCAGAGAAAACTCATTCCAGCCCAATTTACCTGCAGTGGTGGTGGTTTCCTGGGGGGTCGGCGGTGTTACTGGCTTCACTGCAGTCTCAACGGGCCAACCCAGATGCTCCTCCATAACACATTTTCTTACTGTGAAGTAGGTAACTGATTTGCCATTACTAGAGAATAAAGCGGGAACATGCAGACCAATAAGAGATGGGCAAAGTTTGAAATCAACAAGTCACTCCTTCTGATGCTTGATTGAGTGGTTCTGGTCATTATCTAAGCCTCATGACTGCCAGGTCAGAGTTGTTACATAGCTCGACCGGTACAACCAATAGTTTTGACAACCGTAAATGCACATGACTTGATCCAAAGGTCAACTTAGCCCAAAAACAATTTTAAAAAAGGTCTTTTTTTATTACAATGCTCAAGTCTCTCGGGGATAATCAGTATGCTGTGATTTAATGTAAATGTTCAGTGAGAGGTTAAGACATCGGGCAACCTTATTTTTGTATTCTGACGGGTAACTGTGTTTTCTTACTTACGTGAAAATATCCATAAATAAATAATAGGAATGCCGTGTTGGCCATTTCACCATTCAGAAGTCAAATGCAATGAGAAAGCTGATCATCTTCACACAAAGCAAGAGCTCTCTACTCTCAGTGAAGCCACGCTGACATGATTAAAAATGTCTGATCCACTTAATCTCAAAGTAAACGCACAGACACACAAACAGGCAAATGCACACATGAAAAGATAACCTTCATGGCATTCATAGATCAGGTATAGCATGCTTCTAAATTGTCTAATTTGACTGGCTTAGAAATATGAGGGAATCACATCTCAGTCTCTAAATTTGTTTTATGTTTTCATTACTTTTCATGGTTGCTGTAATCAAGCTTGTCAAAAACCACAACAGCACCGCAGTAATACACATGTTGGTCTGTAGCTGATGCCGTTTTGACAGGTTTATATTCTGCGCTGGATTTAGTCGTGGTTTCTGCTCTGCCTCTGTCATGCTGCCGTGGGCTGTAAGCAGGTGTGGATTAATATGCCAGGGCAGAAATGCATCCCTGATGGGCTGTCAACTGACCTGACCTCCTTCTCTGCTTCTCACTCTTTCCCCCTCTTTGTTCCCCTGCCACACAGCACTGTTTCTCCAGGTTCATCCCTATATATTTTTCCATCTTCTCCTCCCTCAATGTCTGCCTCTCACTCTGGCTCCCTTGCATAATCATGCCTTACTTTTTTCCTCCTCATCCTCTTTCTCTCTTGTGTCTTCCTCTCCTTCATTCCCCATTCTTCCCACAATTGCTTTATGTCATCTGCCTCCCCATGCCTCCGTCCCACCATGCCTTATATCACTGTCTTCCCTGCTGCTTTTCTCCCTTACTGCTACTTAAAATGAAGCCTGCCCATGGGGAACATGATAAACAGGCTTCATTTCACTGGATACCAGGAGTCGTTCCATCTTACGTCTACCAGCATGGGAATGCAGCCTTTTAACTCCCCTTCAGCTGGGACAGCCGGAGGAAACCCTCCTGGGCATCTACACTGGCAACGCTTACGGAGAACAAAGACACAAGCGATTAATCTCTAGACTTCCACCTGTCAACTATAGAGAGCTTTGGATGTAATTCCTCACAAAGCCATGAGCCTTTTAAGCTCTCATTGCATGTGACATCTTTAATAGGTCATTTAAAACTGATCTTCAAGCTACCTCAATCTGATATACCATCACGTCTCATGAAGATGTCTCAAGCATTTCTCTCTTTAGGAGAGAAGTCCTTTTCTGTTCAGAACTGCAGCATGATATTCTCTACCTGCAGGATTGACGTGTCTTCGTATAATCTTCCTTATGCAAAACTATCATATGGACGCTCATCTCGACATCCTGGGTGTTTTGAGCATGTCTCTTGAAAATGTTTGATGTGATTTTGAGGCCTATATGTAATTTTAGGGTCAACCTGTCATATACATCTTTGTACAGTTTAGTGAAACAAATTCAAACTGACTTAAAAACTGGGATAAACTTAAATGACTGTTTTCTGTTTTTCCCTACTCTGTCTGTATTTTGTTGCTGCCCTAAATGATTTTTTTTAATCATTGGTTTATGAAGTGAAAAAGTATACATCGCCGTGGACACCTAAAATAGGAAAAAGAATATAGAAAAAGGATTGTTATTAATTGAACCATGCTATGTGAATGTAAATGCAAGTTTTTGCTATGAACATGCTTTTACTGTGATTTGTATTTTGCTATGTATCAATGACTTTAATGGAAAACCATGGTTCATTACAACTTGGGTTTTATTTTTGTAGCTTGGGCCATTGGTTCTATTCATTATGTGTCTCTAATACTCATTCCACTGCTAATAAGGCAAGTATGTGGGTTTACAGTTAAATAAAGTTTAGGCAATCAGTTTACCATTTGGTTTGGTTTTGTTTGATTTGACTATCCTGTTGGCTTATTTATAACATGTATGATCGTTTGACTGTTTCCCTGTTTCTACCGATGACACTGCAGTCAACCACAGTATTCCTTTAAGAAGCAAACATTTACCATAAAGAATGAACATTTCTAAACAACTCAGAAAAACTTTACTCAATTGCATTTACTTCACTTCTGAGATTAATGACAATAAAACAACAAGTTTATTGTTTTCCAACTTGAAGCAGTGGATGATGATTTCATGTTGGTAAGTTTGAAAAGGTAGATGGTGGTGATATCATGGTAGTGGAATCCAGACAGGTGTCAAAAATCTGTGGTGCACATATTCAGCTGACCTTTATTCTATTCATTTGTTTTAAATACACTAACATGTGAATATGTTGGCATATTATATACAACCTCAAACTGTGAGAGTACTGCCCTTTACAACACATCCTCTTAATCACTTGTCTTCCACATTTTGTTCATATGTTTATTTGTTCATTTGTTTATATATATATATACTTTCTTGTGTAAAATAACTGTAAACAACTATGTGGAGCTGTGAACAAAATGTGGAAGACAAGTGATTGAGAGGATGTGTTGTAAAGGGCAGTACTCTCTCAGTTTGAGGTTGTTAGCTCCCCACAGGACAGGGTATATTGCACTCATAATTTACACTGTGACTACCACCACCTGTTTTCAGCTACTTTCCATTTAGGTCTTAGCATTTAGAGTGCATTTTAGGAGGGAATTATTAACTACTGATACTAATAACCAAGTCATTTCAAGGGCAGGTAAATACTCTTATGTTATTGTTGACAATTTTTCAAATCAAAGCATGGTGTATTGTACATATGTCAGAGAACATTTGGTTTCCATTAATTTATGTGCTGTATGAAAATCAGCTGTTAGACTTTAAAGCTGCATGTTTGGTAATCCATCACAATCACCATTGTGTCAGCATTTTTTTAATTGTGCCATCATTGTAGCTGTAGGTGCAGATTGACTTGAAAAGTCCACTCTACATTATCTCCTAATAACGTGAAACTTGAACATGTTGGTTTGTTGGTCCGTTGGTTTGTAACTTCTCAAAGAAGTAAACAGAAGTAGCTCAGATGCTAGCGCAAATCTTCTGTCTCTGACTATCAAACAACCGAAATAACTTTAGCTAGCCTACAGTAACAAATCCACACAAAGTAGCTGACACAGTGTGTTAATAACCACAGAACAAACAGCAATCAAGAAAATTATGCAAAGACAGTATGAATAAATATATATATATATATATATATATATATATATATATATATATATATATATATATATATATATATATATATATATAGATAATAGATAGCATCTGATCAGGATTCACATGGCCATTGTCACAGTCCCTCGTGTGCCCTTGAAATCAGCTGGGGTGGTTGCACCATCGGTACTCAAGCGACTGGTCATGGTGGCCAAAGGGTTTAAAGCACTGAACATTTAAATGGTGAATGGACTGTATTTATATGGCGCCTTTCTCGTTTTCCGAAACCACTCAAAGCAATTTACAATACATGTCGCATTCACCCTGTTCACACACTCTCATCCAGTGATGAATACCCGCACATGCACTGCACATCAGTCTTCACAAGCAATTTGGGGTTCAGTATCTTACCCAAGGAGACTTCGACAGGTGGAGCTGGGGATCAATCCACCAACCTTCCGATTAGAGGGCAACTATACCTACCTCCTGAGCAACAGCCGAACCATGGCTGGTCAAAACATGGACCTTGGTTGGATGTTATTCACTCACTGTCTCCTCATTTTGTGTCAGCTCTCCTTTACCAACTCTAAGGAAGGCAAAAAATGCAGGAAAAAAAGAACTGACGATTTTCATATTACACACACACTCATATGTGCATCATTAACCATCAAATTTCTATAAGTAATCTACTGTAGAGAGAGAAGGAAGTACTGAAATGCATTGCTGTATGTTTTTGACAACTTCATCCTTTGTACTTTCAGATTTTCCCTTCCCATTATCTAAACAAAAAGTCTAAATTCATTTATTTATAACAGAAATAATTGATTTCCTCAATTTCCAAAACATGTCCTTTATTGAGGTTTACACAAAAGTAGCTTGTGAAATAAGAGGTTTATTTCTCAATGAGTTATTTGTGTATATACAGAGCCTCAACATTCAACATACTTTTCCTCCTCGCTGACTTCAAACAGTTGAGGTTTTGCCACTGACAGTTCAAAATGGTGCCCTCTATTGGTGTTTTTGCAAACTGGGACACACTGGTGCACAATGTGAATGGGAAGCACTTAAACCCACTGTGATACACTTGTCTGTAGAGTAGGCTACTACTGACTTGACAGGCTTATGGTTACAGCAACAGTCTCTCAGCATGAGTGGGGCTGCAAGCAGGATTTTACTGAGATTGTGAATCCTAATCATTCACCCTTACCCATGAAATTATTTTAATGTTTTTTATTTGCTCAGATAACTGTAAATCAAATTTATTCTCTTTTAATTTCTTTTTTTTGCCCAAAGTATATGGATACCCTGCCTGGTCCTTTATGTATATTTTTTTGGCCACCATGTTTGACCACCCCAACAACATGTCATGTCCACACAGCCGTTTGTAGGTGTGTACATAAGCGTTAACAGTTCAAGGGTGTCACAAGTTCAGTGGCATTAATCTCAAGGCTACTACACTTATGAAGAGATTATGGAAGAATAAGATCATTCTCACGGATGAACTCCAGTACCAGGTCACAGAGTTGATGTGGGAACAGGCATTTAGACCTCACACTGGCAACGTTCACTGCTGGAGGTCTAGTAGAGTGGATCACACTGATAATCAGCCCAGAGTGGATTTTCCTGAAGAGGAATGTTACGATAAACATGCCTCTAATATTAGACATATAGCCTTGAGGCACTCTCAGCTCTCCAAAGGAAGGTTAAAATCTGGAACTTCACCGGAAATGATTCACACATTTCTTATATGTTGTGTTCAAATCTGTTATGGTTATATTGTGTCTCACTGCTCTACAAAGGCAAAGAGCATACACAAACAGAAAAACTGAGAAGAAATGTTTAAAGTTTAGGTTTAGGAACCTACATGAGATCTAAAATATCCACATACTGTACTCTTTTGGACAGTCTTCAGAGGAAAACAGTAGAATTTAAATTCACTAGCAAGGACCACACAATCAACAGATATGATTAAGTGATTTATTAATGATCAAAACAGAAAGCTGTACAAGGCTTGCAGTTGCTGAATAGACATTCAAAAGCATTGTGGGGAAGCTGCGATGAGGAAATCTGCCGTAGTACCCAATGTTTTCAGATGATACATAGACCTGTGACATGTCTCCTGATTTAGGCTAACTGATTTTAAAGTAGTAATCACCAACATTCAAAGAATCATGCTTTGTTTTTTATTTACACCTTTTATTAGCAGTGGCAGTGATAATGGTGGTATTGCACCATTATTGCAGGTAGTAATCCAATATTTTTTCTGTGGATGTGCTGTTGCAACAGTGCTTATTTGCCTGTTCAGTCAATTTGGCAATCAGTGTTAGAAAAAGCAAATGTTATGAAGTGTGTTGAGTTATATCACTAGTATCAAAATGGAAAATTATTTGTATAAAGGTGGATTAAAACAATACACAAAACAATGACAGTGTAATGGGGCAACACATCACACACACTTACAGTAGATACTGTAATAGCTATAGATGATGGATGTAACAACAAATGTGTCTTTTGCTGTGCCAGGCTCTGCCAGCCATAGACACCCTGGCTCTCTCCCTAATGAAATAACCCCTTCTGACAGATGGCAAGTACCACTTTCCCTCTGTTGCATAATTTAAACTGACCTCTCTAATTGGACAATGATTCAAGTCCTCAGTGAGAGAAGGTCAAGCTTGTCTGAATAAAATCCTGGTTGAGACTGGCAAAGATTTGTTTGTCTTGGGAAAAATATCAAAGTGACTCATGAATACACAGTAAAGCTAAAAATACATTATTAATCTACAAGACTCAGCTACAAGGTTGCTTTCATGTATAAATTAAGTTTAAATTCAACAATGATATTGTATTAATGTCATCATCTTAATTTAGGCTTAAACTCGATAATAATACTTAGGACTGAATGTCACATTTGTTCTTAATCCTCACCCTGAAACAAAAGTATTTGATTTAACCTTGACCGAGACCTGATCTGTCACCCTAATCCTGAAGGATTGGGGTCAGGGTCACATACTGGAATGGTCAGGGTTGATTATACAACATGTGGAAAGTGGACCCAGCAGTCTAAATGTGGTTAAAATGTGTATAGTTAAATGTAAATTTTCAGTTAAATTAAAACAGTGTAAATTAAAGCAAAATATATCCCTTAGTAATCAACACAGTATCACAAAAACATACTGAAAAGGATCATGTAAAATATAACTATAGAATTTTAAATTCAATGCAATTATAGCCTGTCTCATTAAAAGATAAATTGTAATAATCTTAACTGAAATAATAAAATCAGCAGGTCAGCTTGAACACTTATCAAAAAAGAGGTAAGTTTCTCGGCAGGGGTGTTGTCAGCATCTTAAAACACCCCCCACAATACACAGCAGCACAGCCCAAGATAGACGACCTCTACTTTTATCTAACCACAACAAAACTCATAACAACTCTATCAACTGTTTCATTTGCTGTTGCTAACTGGTTATGCCATGTTTGATTGAATCATCATCTTGTCTTTTTTATACCTTCCCTTTCAATCTTTTGTCTTCCTATAATTCACTGAGCTACACTTTATTTATTAAATATGATATATAAATTTAAATGTATATAAATAAATGTATCATCATCATTCTTATTGTACTACTCATAATAATAACACATTAATAACGTAATAATAACAACAATAATTCATTGGGGTATCAACCAACAGATCATATAACTGCGTCCCCCCATCTCACTACAGAGGGTTTTAGCATGTTTCAGCATTGTATTGTTTTTTTTAGTATTTTCTTTCACTCTCACAGTTCAAAATCAGTATTATTTCCAGATGGAGCAGACAGCTGTTTTAGGCAAAACAGCTCTAAATATGGGGATGGGGTGGTGATTGAGCAGTGGATAAGACACATGCCTTTGGTGTGGTCAATCCCCCACTGACATCCACCATTGTGTCCCTGAGCAAGACACTGAACTCCTAGTTGCTCCAGAGGCGTGCGGCATCTGACATGTAGAGCATATGGTTACAATTACCAGTCAAAAAGCTGGATATTTTGCTAAAGAGTTGGTGAAAAGTTAAACAGAGCTAAAAGGCAGCCCGTCCTCACCAGAACAAGCGTTGTTTAGGTCGATTATTCAGCAGCTTATTACGACCTGTATTTAAATTTTTTGTTAGGCTGTGACCTATAGTGGTGGAAGAAGTCAGGTGATGTAGTACAAAGAGCAACAACGTCTGCATAAGGTCATGTGGGTTTGATGGATGTGTCAAGTATATTCAGGAAATTCACTCAGGAGACCCAGTGAAAGTAAGTCATAGCTAACACATTCAAAGTTGTAAGTTGAATAACGTTACATCACGTGACTTACGTAAACCAAACTAACCAAATTATGATCATTTTACATGTTAACTTCACATGACTTACATAATGTTGTGAAGGTCAGGTAAGCCTGTAGCTGGACTGGTACTTGTCAACGCTTTACATGTAGGTTTTGACAAAGGTCATTTATGTCGTTGTAATTTCCAATGGACATAGGCTATGTATGTCTTTTTGGAAAATGGTCACACAGTATTTGTCGTTTTGGGACACTTGACAATAAACCTATTTTGTTGTTTAGGTATGAGGATGCGTTGCTAAATGGATGTTCAAGTTGTTGTTATGTTTTGTCCGCAAATGGACAAAGAACTGCTTTAATACTGTTGTATAATGTGTCACTTAAGGGAGCTACAGTCATAAGTTCAAATCATTAGGTCAAAGTTCATATTAATACTGTGTCAGAAAACTGCCTGGGCAGATTAATTTCTTCTTGGAGGGGTTTATTTACTGCAGGAAATTGTTAACACCTAACAAGGACGGCTAATCCTCTTTACAGAAAGAGGTGAGGGTGGAGACTAACAACATGGAGCCTTCCCACACTGACACACCATAACAGGAGAGGCAACACATGCTTCCCATGGCTGTCTGTACCCACTTCTTTCAGCACAGCCACCATCACCCTCTGCACCCAAACCTGCGGGGAGAAGAGAGGACAGGTCCTGCTTTTTTTCTGTGAAGCCCATGACAAATATCTTTGGTTGAGGCAAGAGAACAGTGAATAAGGGATAAGTCAGCAAGAAAAAGAGGGAGTGGAGCTGGGTTCATTTGTCCTCCATATCATGGGCAGCAGTGCAGATAACTGAGGAGGAGGATCAAACAGGTACAAAACACAGCAGAAGGAAAGGAGAAGGTTAGATATAGACATGGCACTGACTACAGTCAGAAAAGAGGCCTGAACTTGGCTGTGAGGCACGATGCACATTGGTTGACTGGAAGCTGGGTGTACTTGACTGAACAAATCTGCAATCCTGACCTCACTTGGCACCAAAAATTGCTGGCCTGAGAGGCTGGGTGTCAGTGATCAACTTGGGGGCGACAGTGGGGAGTAGTTATCTGGTCTAGGGTGGTTGGCAGATCTCCAAGTTTGTTTGGCTGACAGATGATGGTCCAGAAGGTGGCTAACAGGATGAAGCTGGGCGGCCACGTGGCCCCGAAGGGATTACAAGCGGCAAAGAAGAAGGTAAAGAGATTAGACTCAAAACGGAGCCTGCTTTTTTAACCTCGTCACTGTTGTCACACTGACAGAGTAGAAGGAAACTCCTGAGCCAAAAATCCAGCCGTTCACCATCTCTCCTTCCTTATCTCTCCTTATCTCTCCTTGCTCCCTCGCTCCCTTGCTCCCTCTGCTCATCCATCCATGCAGCCACCTCTGTTGTCTACGGGGATTCAACAGCATCCAAGAACTAACTGCTGCTGAAGAACTGAGCTGGAGCACACATATGAGTGGACTGGACTAACGAGCTGAAGACCTTGTCAGCACAGATGAGGAGACTTTTGCACACTCTGTTAACGGACTACAAATAAAGAGATTCTGGATTTTACTGTTGTTTGCAACAGTCTCTTTACAAATGACAACTTCAGGCTTGAAAAACACATAAATTAGCCCATCATGCTTTTGAAGTCAGGACTATTCTTCACTTTGTGTCTGTTTACCCTCCAAGCAAGTCGAATCAAAGGTAAGAGTTCTGTGTCGAGGCTTCCTGTTAACATATTTGAGATTTTTCTTTTATATTATTATTGGAGAAAGAGTTAGTTTGTTTTCACACAGCAGGTTTTAGTAGTTGCATGCATGATTTCTGGAAAACTCTCTTTCTGAACAAAGTTACAGCAATCTAACTCTTTAAGACTGCTTTAGCAAGTACAGATGTAGGTCTGTCAGTTAAATAGTAAGACAATGATATATTTCTACACACCTGTTTTACATACCTGGCACAAGAAAAATTGTAAAGGTCTCTGTCCACATTGCTTTAAGTTTAGTTGATGACAGATCACCGTGTGGTGTAAAGACCATCCTGTAGGTTTTCTGTCAGTGGTGATCTACTTTTTCCAGCTACAAGTGTGTGTGACTCTGCTATTTCAAGAACTCTCTCTGCAAACTACAAAATGCTGGCTCATCCTCAAACAGACCTTTGATTTTGCGAAAAATGTCAAGCAGCCAGCAAGCCACTTGGTCATGAATATTCACTATAAATGAAACGGGTAGAGACGTATAATACATGCAGACTGAGAAAGATAGCATCATTTCACCAGTGATAACATTTGCGTCCACCCTGGTTGTCTTGTTCGGTGTGATGTGCCCGAGTGAGCTCATTATCCCGAAGGAAACAAAAGCCATTCTGTTCCCAGTGTCGCAGGACGCTAATCTTTTCTGGCTTGTAATTCTGCTGTGAGGCCTTTTTGCGGCTACACTGGGCATTAAGGCCCACTCAAACACTCCCTCCTCTCGCCCAGGCCCTCGTGTCTCTGCATGTGCAAATCAGGCTTCAAGCTTACCAATTCCCCAAATCCCATTCAAATGGTGTCTTGGTGGCGTGACTATGAATGAAAACACTCATGATTTGGCTAAATTTCAGGCCTGCTTCTGACCTGCTGAAATATTTGGAAGTGGAAGGTTTGTCGGGTAAATGGGTCTGACAGACACTAAACTGGGGATATCTGCCCGCAAAGCCACAGGCCACACTGTCAGAGCGCACACATTCTTTGCATGTACTTGGTGTTGGGCCAAATTTGGGTTAGAGGAAAACAATATTGTTCATTGTAGAGGTTATTATTTACGTGTAATACTGTGATTAACAGTTTTTTTTTCTTTTCCTGCCCTGTCAAGCAAAACATCAGTGAATGCCTGTGTTTTGAACCTTTTTTTCTTCAAACTTTAATTGAAGTGCTATTCCTTAACAATGATTAGCAGCGAGCAGGAGTGCACTTTACTACTTCAGCAACAGCTATACTATGACAGTATGTAGAAGGTGTACACAATGTCAATGACATAATGCAGTTCAACAGCCACCATAAACTATGAATTATTATTTTCAGTGTCATTTCATCATCACTGTACAATCACTGTAATCAGAATGAACAGAATAACAATTCAATACTACGCTTTCACTAATGTTTTACACTATGACAATATATCTGGTGTAATGCTGCAAGTATTAGTTGACGTTGCTGGGCTCATGTGTTGCATTGCATTAGCTTGTACACCTGTTTATGATATTGCGTCCACTCAAGTAAATGCAAATGCAAATACAGACACTTGCAACATGCTTTTGCTCAACACTGTCTGGATTTTTCCCATATTGTTCTTCCTCTGCTTGTGGTCTGGTGTTGGTCCACCATACGTGACCACGTTTAGTTAGCACAACTTAATGTCTGTTGTAGAGATGCAGAATTAATGCACGAATATTTCCCTCTTGTTGTGTTTATCTTCACAAAAAAATTGCAGCATCTATATAAACATCTCTCTGATGCCAATGTAACAGTGATTGTATTATTTAAGCTCACTTGCTCTTTTTATTTTTCTGGAACTTTCATTCTGTTCCGTAATTCAGAGGAGGCACAGTTTGTTTTTTGGGTCCACTGACTTTGAGTCTGGGGCTCATAAATCCTGGCTTATTGTCTTAAAAAGTCCTCAGAGGTTTGCCACCTGGCACCACAATAAGTGTATTTCTTCAAAAATAGCTTTATTCAATGGGGTGACTGTGTTAGAGAGTGTTGACTGGCACGCTGGCTTATGTAATGGTGTGGAATTACCTTCCTGTAATGCCTCACCAGGGTGACTGAGCTTGTTTTCTTTACTAAGGTGATCAAAAAACTGGGGCATTTCTCCTCATAATGTGTGCAGCATCTCAGTGATATCATTTATGGAAATATACCCTTCTGTGTTTGCGTGTGAGCAGCTTCAGTGATGCACTGTGGGTCAAGTCACCCAAAGGCATCTCAGCAACGGTTCCTTAGGGAGAAGAGTGTGTGACTCACTCACTCTCTCCACACATCTTTGCACTTTCATTCAAAATGATATTCCTCCAGTCACAAACGTGCACCTCAAAGGACCACAGCAGCTCAAAACACTCAATGCACCTTTAAGAGATCACACAAAAAAGATGCTAAATTGTCCCCAAATAGTCTCTCAGGGACTGTTATATTATCACAGTATACTTTCACTGCCAGTTGCTATTTTGAGGCAATGACAGTGCATCCAACAGTTAGATGGCTGGACAGATGCCATTAGGTCATTTGTTGAATCAAATATCTGTCAAATGAAATACTCCTTAGTGGTAGTTGGTGCTGACTGCCTGAGTCCTGGATACACACCACAAGACTAACAACGGTAGATATTTAAAGGTGACTCCAGTGATTTAGTATTCCACTTCTTGCACAAGGGGGGACTAGTAAGACATGAGTTTAAAAAAATATCTATCAAAATGTATGCAACAGAGGCTGCATCAATTGCACAGTGATGCACTGTAGCAGTGGGTGCTAAACACACTGGATACTACACTTCCTATAATGCAACACGATAGCTTGTTTCATCTAACCCACCTTACCTGGTCTTTCAAACTCCCACAAACCCAGTTTATAAAACAGGTTTTCTGTTAATAGTCCAGTCTGAGATAACCCTGATGACATCGCTATGACATCATTAGGGTTTGTCGCTGCTTCACAGGATGAATTGTAGCCTATCCTTGTGATAATTAAACAGACTTTTGTATGTAAAATTGGTGGACTGCCCCTTAAAGATGACTTTCCTGTGATAAAGCAAACCTAAAGAATATCTTGTTACCAGTAAATACCATTTGCAATTGTGGTTTTGCTTTTATTCACGAGGGCAAAGGCAACATGTTTTTTTAAATGTATTTAACCGTATGTCAGATGAACAAGATTTTTGTGATAAGACTTTTAACAAAGAAACAAACCTCAAATGAATACAAACAATTTAAGTCACTTTAAGTTTAATATCTCACAAATTACAGTGCAGTCACTACGAAAAGTGCTTTGAATTTGTGTTGTCACCCCACAGTTGTTAATTGTAACAAATTATCCACAGAAACACTACACTGCTGAGTGAGAAAACTCACACTTTCATGAAAGTCAACAAAATTTCAGCTATTTCTCAGAGCTCACATGTATTATGTTTACTCAACTTTCATGTGCTGAATGCTGTAAAAAAAATTAGGCCACATTATGCTAAACTCATAACTCCACTGACTGCTCTTACAGACCTTCATGACCACGGTTTTTCTGGACTCAGGGATGTGAAGTACCGACACTTTCTTGAAGCCTCCAGACCGGTCAGACACACCACAAATGTCAGAGCTGAGCAGGACGCACATCGGACGAAGAGGTCAGCGGTCTTCAGCACAGGGGTCAAAGTGTGTCCCCAGGAGACGATGAAAGCAGTTATCGGCAGCCATCGGACCTATTACAAACTCCGAGGTAAAATGAAATGTCCACTGTTAGACTTTGATGTGCACTTGCACTTCACATGAACTTTGACTTTATGCATAATTATGATTGAACATCTTATAGTGGAATGAATAAGCCTTTCTCAAAACATTGACTCTGTATCAAAAGAGAGTAAAGCGCTTCATCACACATAGATGTCTTAGCAGGTTGATAAATAGCTAGTCGGCTTTGATGGGTTTTTTTTGCAGTTGGAGCTTTTTGGGAAGAGGATTGAAAAGATATTTTGATCCTCTCAGATGTGTGTGATTCTGTCAATACAAGTATATATATATATATATATACACATCCATCCATCCATCCATCGTCAACCGCTTTTCCTGCGTACAGGGTCGCGGGGGGGCTGGAGCCTATCCCAGCTGGCATAGGGCGAAAGGCGGGGTACACCCCGGACAGGTCGCCAGTCCATCGCAGCATATATATACATATATACATATATATACATACATACATACACATATATGTAGCTCAGTATAGATGTTTGTTATTTGTTAATTGTTTACAGCCTGGTGATATTGACATGGTGTCACTTAGGCTATTTTACTGACTTTAGGGATACACATAGTGAAGCACTTGATAAGTGAAGTGAAGAGGTGAAGTTATATGCAAATATCCCTTGTCTGAGAGAGATGAATTGTGGATGACTTCAGAGGCAAAGATTTCCACCTTGGCTGATACATTTGCTTAGCAATTCAGATTGTTCCACGACAGCTGCTGTGCCATGTGATTTTAAAATGAAGCATATTAATTTGGTGTATTGGAGGTAATCGCATCGCTCCAGAAATGAGTTTGTCAGAGGATAAATTTCCCACAGGCATCAAGATATTAGACAATGTGAAGCTTGTTTCTCCCACAGAGGAAGAAAAAACACACTGTAGGGTCTTTGTGCTCATGATTTTAATATTCACAAAATGTCACAGACATGCAATGACTTAATTATACAGTTTGACATTTTCTTAAACAGCAGTTACTACCTTTTTGTGCTGTCCTACTCATGGCACATTTTGTGATTTTTTGGCATTGTAGACTGTTATGTGCTGTGTATTATTACTGTGTAAAACTGCACTGAAATGTTTCCCTGAGAGGAATAATAAGCTGATTTTAAGTCGTTAATTCACATCAAGTTCCTCACATGCAGAGATGCCAAGATCAATACAACAATCCTCTTTATCTTCGAATTTGATTTCACCATGCTGTGATTTCCATCCCTTGCACCCTTATTGCAAATATATGAAATGCCATGTCTGATGTGTTTTTTTTAAACATGAGATTAGATGTTACATATGCATACTTTGGCTATGTGAGTTTGATGTATTTTCTGAGAAAAGTCAGAAGAAAACTTCCACAAAATTATGTCATATCTCTTCAGTTTGTCAGGAAGCGATTTGGGAAGCCTTTCGGATCTTCTTGGACAGAGTCCCGAGCTCAGAGGAGTACAGAGCCTGGGTTTACATCTGTCAGCATGAAAACCTCTGCATGGACGACCTGGCCCAGAACTTTAGCAGCTCTCAGGAGCATCTGGACATGGTGGCCAAAGTGAGTCGAACACAACCAATATACCTTCATCGACCACTTTTTTTTGACAATATGTTTTATACTGCAAGGCTGTTTTCGTGTCAATCTTCAGTGTAAGCATGTGACAGCTGAGATCTTGTTTCTTATTTCCAGAGAGTAGCTGAGCAAACTGAACTCGAAGGGTATGTGAAAACTCCTATCTTAAATTTTGTATTGAATATGAGTTTCTTTTGTGTGTATACAGTCATTTCATTTAGAATACACCTAGAATAACAGTTCAAAGTGGTAAATATTATATTCTATTACATCCAACCAACTAAATCTTTGGCACCCTAGCCAGAAAAAGGAATATTGGTGATATTAAGCAAAATTCAATATTGGTTTTTAAGTTTAAGAATTCAAAAATCCATCCATCCATCGTCAACCGCTTATCCTGCGTACAGGGTTGCAGGGGGGCTGGAGCCAATCCAAGCTGGCAAAAGAGTGAAAGGTGGGGTACACCCCGGACAGGTCGCCAATCCATCGCAGGGCCACACATAGACAAATAACCATGTCACACCCAATTTAGGGTCACCAATTAACCTAGGCAGCATGTTTTTGGATGGTGGGAGAAACCCACACAGACACAGGGAGAATGTGCAAACTCCACACAGAAAGACTGGGGTAACTGGGGTTTGAACGCGCAACCTTCTTGCTGTGAGACACAGTGCTAACCACTGCACCACCGAATTTTAGACTAATTTGCATATTTAGTACAGTAAATGTTCTCCTAGAAATTGTCTAACTAGATTCCTAACAATTATGTTCTTTTATTTCCAGAGTTCTCACTGGGACCCCAGAGCCAGGAAGGGAATGTGAGTTGGACAATAATGCATCAAAACTGTTTAATGAAAGCATCTGAATTATTGTGTGATTGTAACAGCTATCAATAAATGAACTGGTGAGTTGCTGTTTTGTCCCAGGCACCTGGACACCCCCACTGATTTTGCTACCAACTGAGACTGATGTGGTAAGTTCACCCACAAAGTTTCAGAATCATATTTGACTGGTGTTAATCTAAGCACACACCAAATCTGTCGCCACTGTAATCTAATAACAACGTGATTTGGCTTTTCTTTGTCAGGTCCAAGACCCTAACGTGATAAAAGAGAACTATGAGGAGTACATTGTTGAGTTCAGCATCACAATCATGGACCCGGCATACAGCAAGCTGCTCAGTGACCCAGAGTCTCCCCAGTACCATGACATCACACAAGAGCTCACAGACACGGTGAGAGCCAACTGTGAGTTTACAGACCCACAGCAAATATTAGCAGGCCTCTGAGCTTCTGCTTTAAATTTCTAACAACACAGAAAGCCCCTTGATAGCAGAGATGTGCAAAAAAAAACTTACTGAGGGGAACAAAACCTTGAAATTCTAAAGGAAAAGAAGCATCAATTGTGGTTAAAGTGTATTATTACACCTCTCTGTCGACAAAATATCCTCCTCTGGCTTGGCTTATATTCTTCATACAATGAGATTAATGTGATAACCATCTTCTATGGCATTGTATTGTTAAGAGTAAAACTCACCCTGATTGATTTAACAGCTTTAAAATTGCAACCGAGGTACTTTAGGTAAGACTCCTAAATGACCACAAGCCTAAAATAGTTAAGATCTAATCATATAGATTATCTTCGACTAAGAAGGCATTGACTGAAAGTCTAAACAAAGCTCTTAAGAATCACTTTTACTGGTGAAAAAACTATATAAAAACTTATATCTATATTTTTAAAGAATGCTTATCATTATTCATCCTGAATCTCAAGCGTATGAACATAATAGACATTATTGCCCTTTTTAACAACCATCATTTTGTTGTTATTGTTTATCCTGCTAGACAGAGAAACCAGGCTAATGGCTAATACCACTTCTTGATATTACGTGCATCGACTTACCTCATTTCAGGGCCTGCTTGCTCCCCCGCCCTGCAGCAGTCCTCAGTGTCTCCACCTTTAGCTATCGCCTGACTTCCACACACCTGCTCCCAATCCCCTAATCAGCTCCCTTGCATACACTGTATTCAAGCTTCTCTTCATTTTCTTTCTGTTCCCTGCAGGTTTTGCTATAGTTTAATTGTTCACCTTTCTTGTTACATTTGCCTGCTTATGACTATGTATCTACCTTTCGCCTTTTGCTTAGTTTGACTGTTTGGATTAATCACCTACTGGTGAACCCTTTTGTGTATTTTGGATACAGTAATCCTTTTAATATAACCTGTGTTCCTCTAAGTCATGCGTTTAGGTCCATTACCTGCAACACAGGTACAGTAGCACGTGTACATGAATCATTTAATCATTTTTCCTATAAACTATAAAATAGTGAAAAATATCTGTTACAATTCTCCACAGTCCAAGGTGATGTCTTATCTTCGAATTCCAATCACTGCAGATCTAGCGTACAGTAAATAATGCAGCAAATGTACTATATTGTTTTATTGGCTTGTTACTTTCTAATGAAAACACAACTTCTCGTGAAATAAGTTGGACGGTCTGTGAAAATGCATTTCTTAAATAATTCAATGAGTTTTATGAGCGTACAATGTGGGAATGATGTAGAAGTTTCTAAACCCATAAAGAGGCATCAATCCTTCAGTTATAAAATCACTAAATGTTGAGATATATGTCTGCAAAACAGAATGATTGGAGAGATGATGCCTGTTTTTTCACATTTATTTCATTCTGACTCTCTTGTTTTTCTTTGTATAGATGCTTCATGTGTTTGAAAAAGTTGCAGGATTCAAAGAGATTCGTGTTCTGGGATTTCGGTGGGTTGAATCAAGTTTTATTAGAGGTTTTGTCACTATAATTGTGCTTTGTAATAATGATTGATTTTGACAAAACAACACAGTAAACAAGATAAGAGACTCAAAACATAAATTTCTTATACTTTTCCTCTGAAGTGACTTTTATTGAAGCATTTTATTGCCAAAGTCTCAAGAGAAACTATTACATTCCCCCGAAATATCCTCTTTTGGGATATGACTCAGAAATTTCTGCCTTAGCAGACATCCATTTACAGCGAGGTCTGTCTGGGTTTCTGACATGATTTGTTGTGTTAATCAGCTCAGAGGACGTGTCTGTGCGTTACGCTGTGGTCTTTAATGGAGAAACAGAGCTCAGCGATGAACCTGAGGGTCTCGAGGATCTTGGCACAGAGACACACAAGGATATAAATGCTCCTAAACTGAAGCACATCATTGTAAAGGCCTTAAAACAGCAGCCGTCACTACTGCTGGACATACAGACACTAAGTTTTGAGGCTGGTAAGCATAATATTATATATTACATTATATATATTATCATATTTCACTGAATAAAATATTAGAGTAGAGCTCAGAATATGATTTTAAAGCTGTATAAATGTTTTAATTCTTCCTTTTCAGTAACCACAGTTTATCAAGTTGCAGAACTCGGCATTAACCCCGCTGAAAGTGTTGCATCTGAGGACACGCAGGCGGGCCCAGAGGGCAATAACCCCACCCAAAGTTTCCTCCCAACAGTGGCAGTGATTGAAAACTCTTTGGAAGCTTCTACAATAAAACCAGAAACACACACCTTTGTGCCTTTCATCCCAAACATCTTCCCAGAAGCCACTTTTGCTCTCACGGATGAGACTCCTTTAATGGCAGCAGCAGAGGAGGAATCCACAGAAGATACTGCTAAGGAGCCCGGTGACATTATAACAACTGATACAAAACTGGAAACTATCACAGAGCAGGAAGAGGAACCAGAGCCCGAGGTGGAGGAGATACCACCGACTGAACATGATGACGGAGGTGAGGCGGAACCTGTAGAACAGGTTGAATCTTTTTTTTAAAGTAGGTTGTTGAAGTTCAGACAGGAGATACAAGTTTAAAAATTTGAAGCTTTATTGATTAATCAACCATTGAATTGTGGTATAAACTCCATTTAGAGCTACTGAGAGAAAACAGGAAGAACCATGGGATGAATCTTAACCCACACTTCCATCAAGTCTCTGTTCTGCTGATGGTGGGAAAGCGGTGGGAGGATGAGCTCAATGTTGTTATGGTCAGGAGACACAAAATGGGTATATTTAAAAAAACACATCCCAGACAAAAAGAAAAACATTACAAAACAGCTCAGAATAATTGGATAAAAGCAGGAAAACAAAAAAAGAGTGAGAAAGTAACCTATTTAAAGCGGAAGTGGAGTTTTTAATGTTAACCTCAACCCTAAGAGTAACTTTAACTGGGTAATGTGTGTTTGTCAGCTTCATTTTACACATGAAACTCCACTAGACTCAATAGTGAGTATAAGCAGTGGACTGTCCAAAAACAGAGTGACCTATTTCTTTTTGTGTTTTACCCACACGTAACTGCACAGAACACTCACTTCTCATAGGAAATGGAAATGGCAGTGCAATTAGACTTGGTGGTTTGGTTTTGCACATGGAGATGCTCCCTGCTGAGGCAATACATCATATTAAAACCCATTAACAAGCAGAGGCCTGCCGGTGGCTGAGTCATTACAAGCTCATGCTGCGCAGCCAAATTTTGTTCAAACCTGGACAACTTTTTAAATTCTAGTGGAGTTTCCAAATACACCAAATGTGTCAGGCTTGTCAAGTTGAATTTTGGTGCAACATGTATAAAATGATGCCCAAGACATCTACAGTATTTAAAATAAATAGTACATTTTTTATATATAAAAACAAGGAGTCTTAATATCAAGTGTTTTAATATTTCATATTTCTCATAGGTGAAATGAGTTAGAGGAGAAGATCAATATCACTCTCAAGACTGTATGTTAAGTATGAAGCGATTGAAAAATCCACCCATCTGTGCCTCGAAACTACATTCCCCATCTGTTTAACTTGTAGTAACAGTAGCCTAATGTAAAAATGGGGAGTTATGTGGTGTAACCACGTAACTAGTAGAGATGCCAGTTGCCTTGTGACCTCACTGTGACGGCAAGTAACTACACTCGGATGTTGTTCACACAAATTGCCCCCCCCCCACACACACATTCCTGTTTGTGTGTGGACAGAACAGATGAAGTGAGACAGGAAAAGTGTGGAGAGTAAGGGGATGATGTGCGGCAAAGAGTACTGGACTGGAAACAAACCCAACACCAAACAAAGATTAAAACATGCTAATGACTGACCTAGCAAGAGTCAGGCTAGCTGTTTGCCTTTGCTATGCTAGGACAATGGCTTCCTCACTCTAGCTCCGTACTTAACTCTCAAACATGAGAGTGGTGTCTATCTTCTTTTCTGACTTTTGGAAAAATGTCTGTCTATATTTTTAAAGGGAAACAAAAGGTGGAACCTGTGTGTCAAGGGGTTAATATGGAATACATAGCACAATGGCTGCAGTGGAGGTGGCTTTGTCCAACAGCAACAACAACAAAAAGCAGTCAAATCATCAAAACAGTGAGATATAATGGGTACTGGTAGGCTACTTATCAGATGAAACAGTATAAACATAATAACTCTTTTCTGATATGTTTTATTTTAAAGATCCTGAGTCATCTGATGGGGTCCCTGAAGAACCTCCAGAGCAACAAAATGAAGATCTTCCTGAGGCAACTCCAGCCTCCCAACCACAAGAAGAAATGACTGAAACACTTCCTGAGGTTAACTTTGTGCTGCCAGAGTCTACATACCCCACAGTTACTGAGATATCTGTCATAGAAGCTACTGTCCCAGTCTCCAAATCATCATTTCATGAGGATGCTGTCCAAGGCATTGAACCAGACACAGAGGTGGAGCCTTTGCCATCCCCCGCCGAGAGCGGCGAAGCCCTTGAGGACAGAGATGAAGCTAGTGGAGGGCACAGTGGAGTGACCCCGGTCTCAACAGACCTGCCTCCTGAGAACTCAAACATTCAAGAGGATGTAGGTTCAAGTCAGAACGGGATGGAGGTGGAAGTGACCAAACCCCTGGAAGAAGGGAGCGGTAGTGGATTCCCCTCCGAGTCTGACGACCGCCCATACGAATCCACAGCTGCACCGGCCATGAGACAAGCCAGCACCCCTCTGATGACCGCAATGGATAAGAACAAAGAGTTAGTGGTTTTCTTTAGCTTGAGGGTCACTAACATGATGTTTTCTGATGACCTGTTCAACAAGAGCTCCCCAGAGTATAAATCACTGGAGAATACCTTTCTTGAGCTGGTAGGTACACAAGCTTTTGTGCTGGATATCATGTTTTTGCATGCTTCATTCTCATATTTGCTTTGGTAGTCCAAGCTGAAATGTGTGATGGAAGTACATTTGTGCAAAATGTACTGTTAAACTTTGATTTTAATTTATACTTCTTTAAGAATAAAAATATGTTAGAGTAGCCCCAGATTGGTGCTTAGTCTAAATTTTTATTGTCCTGCACAGTTGAGGATGCACTTTGCACTAAGCCTTATCCTCACTCTCTGAAATTTACAGTCACTGAGTCAAAAAATTTATATTTTTTCTTCAATAATTTTTTTAAAAAATAAAAACGTTATAAAGTGTGACACGGCTTTAAGCAATCACCAAATTCTTGACCAAATCTGCAGTATGCTAATGCTTTAATTTCAGTTAAAATAATTATTCTGTTTCACTCAGACACAGCACTCTAGGTCCAGAAACTCGCCAAACCCTGGAGCTTCCAGTAAATCTGGGCTTGGGAGACAGACGACTTTAGCTTCCATACCGGTATTTTTTTTCTTCCATATTGGAACTACATCTCCAATGCCTCAGAGAGAGCATATGACCTTTCTATTTCTTAACTAACCTTTCCGAAATGCAGTATCTAACAATCTAAAAGCACCTAACATTTCTGAAACACTCAACTTTAGTTTCAGCTTTGCTTTTGTCCTTACATTAGACATTAGACCTTCATGCTGCAGCTGTTCATGTCCATTGGTTTTATATGTGACCCTGGTTGTAATATTGCTTGCTATGGTGTGTTTTGCCTTAATTTTTTAAAATAGTTTAGGCTTTTTCAGGGACTGTTTAGATTCCTTTTGACTCATATTTCAGCAAGTTATTTTGTAAAATTTGTGTCTGCAAGGGTTTTGACCAATGACTCTGGGCTATGAAAAATTAAAACAGACAGAAAGCAAAGCAAATCTTTGCCTCGCGTTATTTGCGCAAATTTGAACAATGGAGTGTTTTGCAGTCTACAGTTTTTGGCCACAAACAGCTAATGCACCAACCGTACAGATTACCTCCAGAGGTAGCTCAAGTAGCATCTGACCATGTGTGCAGTTGGTGCCGTCTTTTGTGTTTGTGTTCAGCTCAGCTGTTGACTGATTTCAGAACTCACCAGGAACTCAAGTCCTTTCTGTTACTTTCCACCAGTCGTTGTCCTTTTCCCTCTCTGTGCATTTGTGAAGCAGCACTATTCATACTGGGATAAGTGTCTTTTCTTTTCTCAGGCTGAAATTTTAAACTCGCACAGACGCCTCTGTTTATGCCACCTCGGGCGAATATGTGCCTATTGCTGCCCACCCTTGTTTTTTTCTATCAACTTTACATGCAATGGTGCGTTTAAAATTCGCCTCGCATTCTGTCTGGACACACGCTTAGGTAAGAATATTGACGCCACTGTCATATCTATCCATTCAATATGCCAGCAGTCAGTTAAGTTAGCTTAGCATAAAGGCTGGAAACAAGGGGCTCTGTTCGAAGGTAACAAAATCAACACCGTTAAAGATGTTTGTGGTCTCTTTGACATTTCTCTTTAGGTCCTGGTTTCTTGCAGGCAATCTACCAATCACAGCCTAGATGAGGACATTAAAAAAAGTTTGACCTGGTGCTAAAGCAAAATTTCAAAATGTTGAACCCATTCTGCATGAATTGTTTTGATTAATGACAAGTTAGCAATTAGATTTTATGAATAAGAACACCACAATGAAAATGCTGACTGGAATTATGTTTATACTACAGCATGGTTTAGCCCTGTCAACCCCTTACAAATAACCCATTACTTGAATCGCCCTTAACCCCAACCTTCCACCCATTGTTGGTGTCCATCTACCTACTGCCCCAACTGTCCTCTTTATTGCAAACCAAAGTACAGTCACCCTATACTGATTTTTTTGCTCTTCAATTTTTTTACATGGATTTATTAAATGAGAATAACTTGTTTTTAGTGAGCATTATATGTGCTTGTAAGCACTCTGTTATATTTGGACAGAGCGAAGTGAACGGTTTCTCCTTGTTTCAAGCCTTCATGGTAAGCTAAGGTAACCAACTGCTGAATTTAGCCTCATTTTAAGTGGAAAGACATGAGAGTGGGATTCTTCTTCTTATGTAACTCTTGATGAGAAAGCAAATAAACTTATTTTCTGAACTATTCCTTTAAAGAAAAATATTGTAAGCAAAACATCTGTTGTCATTCCTTTGTACAGACAAGCTCTCTGGTGTGATAAAATATAGAGATGCTGCTTGTTGAAGTTGCTCTGTATCATACTGTAGCATGCACTGATTATTGTTACAGCACTGATCAGTGTGTTTGTACATGTTTGAAGCCTTAAAGATAAACTTGCAGAGTGAATGAATGAATAAAAAATGCGGAGCAGAATAAAGTGATAATAATGTGTGGCTTAGTAAACCTAATAGTAAAGTCATTCAGCTTTATGCATTTGTATTGCTAAAAGTGTATTGCTTTGTACGTGATAGAGCATAAACTAGCCCAGGGTAGTCTGAATCATGAGACCTGGGTCCCTGGGTCCTTAGTCATTGTAGGTTGTGACTTGTGGTAAGAAGCTTTAAGTAATTCTGGTCTGTTCCAGCACCACACACATTGTGCTAATAATGGTTCAAATCTGCTTAGTGCGACATCAGTCAGGTTTGTGTGGACATCTGTATGCATGTTGCAGTTGTGTTCTGTGTTGGTTATCTGGTATTATAGACATACTATCTGTATTTCTTTCTATAGGCAACAAAACAATGAAATAAAATAGTTTACAGATTGGTTGAGGTAATTTTCTTTGTGAGCATTTATGTATAAATGCACATACTTCTAATCAATGCTGGAATTTTGTTATGGAAAATAGTTCTTTTTCTCTAAATAAGAGTTTTTGGCATCATCTGCTGGCAAGCAGGCGAGGACTGTGTCTCTTTAAACCTGCACCTATTAGCGTACATCAAAGCAAGAAGCATCACTTGACATCCCTATTTAGTTTCAAAGCTTACCCTGAGGTTGACGGAAGGGACATATTTTTAGGCCCGCTCAGAGGTGCCCTGCACTCTGTGTTACGTAAAGGCCTCAGCCTACAACTCAGGAGGTGCATTGATACAAATTGGATTGTGTGTTTGCTGCAATGCCTAGGAGCAGGGGGAATGTGAGGTACTGGGGCATGTGGGCTAAATAGTTGTTACTGTTATATTTTTTAAAAATTCTCAATCATTTTCACTTATTTATTATAGTAGTATACAAGACTGTGAAAAGTATGGAATCCCTCGGCTGGCCATCATTTCAAATATATTTTTTACTCCATTTTCCCTTAATTTTCAGTCAGAAAACTACTGTGTGAAGGTCAAAGAGTAGTTTAACACAGTGGTTTAATGATAATTTCAGTTGGAATATTAGTGTCACTGGTTAACTTAATCGGTATCACATAGAACTTATACTCTTGGAGTTGTGGGTTCAATCCTCCTGAAAGATCAACTTTAAAAAAAATCTTTTTCATAATCCTTCTCAACAAAGTTATTTTGAAGAAACTGTTTCATATGGTCGCAATAAAGTACGTGCTAGACTGTGTTTATCCCGGTGATAGGTCCACATCCATCAACCTGTGGACCATTCCCCATCATTCCAAGGCAGAGGAAATTCCTGTGCTTCTCATTCAGGGGAATCCATTTAACTTTACACATCTACTGACGGCTATTTCAGAACCTTTGAAATAGCCATCGGGAAATGTGTGATTGGATTCCTTTGAATCTCTTCATAACAACTTTTTTGGAAAGAATAATAAAAAACACAAAAAAGAAGGAAAAAAAGGGTGAAACACACAATACATGCATTACAAGCCCTGTGCTCTACCAACTGAGTTAACCACTTTGATAAGATGTTTGAAATTATCCTAAAGAAAGGCACTGGCCGAGCCCCGTATTCATTTATGGTTTGTATTGTTTAAATGGATAGCCACTTTGGGCTTCTGTAGAAAAGTTGAGGCTTGATGATTCATGTTTCATGATTCATGAGTTTGATCTGTTTGATTTTGTATTCCACACAGCATTTTGTTTTATGTGTCACATTTTAGTCTATTTTCATGGCAGAAATAGAAATATTTAACACTGTATCAGGGAATTCAACATGAAGAAGGGATATATGGACACAAATAACATGCACAGATACATATTACAGAAATCCAAAGCAATAATGAAAATAACACTCCATCTCCAATCTTTAATGGTTGCCCAAACCGTGGTTTCTGCAGTTCTCATCATTAATCGATGTATTTAGCTTCCTGGCAAAACTAATGTGGTCAGATGTTTGAGCTGGTAAGTATTTACCGTATACTGTCTATTGTCACTATTACATTAGGAATAGTCAATATATCTTCCTTTAAATGGGCTATTTAGGCAGAGAAGGGACACACTGAGACAAATATTTCCAACTGGTCCAAGGTTTATAAATCACTGAAAAATAGCAGGGACAATAATGAAGAAATGTCAAATAATATACATTCTGCAGCCCATTTAAATGATTATGATGTAATGTTTTGGTGGATATTGGACCCCATTTGTGACACTCCCCATTGAGTCTCATATATAAACATACATATATATGAACCATTAGCCTTCAGTGGCTTGCAGTTCCCTGTTTGCCTCTGCCACATGCCTCTATTACTCTTGTACCTACTGGTTTGTGAAGCAACCAATAAAATTGGACATGGAGGTTGAAATGACTTTATTCTATTTAACATTTTCACGGCAGCGTAATTTTCCTTATGACTTTTCTTTCTTTTTTTGACATCAGAGATGGGATTTTTTCATCAGGTTTTCCAAAACAAGAACCAGTAGATACATGTGTAACCTCAGAGAAGCATAGCGATTGTGTCAAGATTTTTTATTATGGTTGTGTATGTGCCATGCTATCTACATTTCTTTACAAAAGTCTAGTAGGTATAGAAATCTACAGCATCTCTATTGGTTCTTAGTCCACAATACAGACTGCACTGAGTTTGTTTTGAAAGAACCTTGACCTTGTGTGGAAGGCAGTAGAGCTGCAGATAAGTTTCTAATCTACAGTATAGTACATACTTGACATTCTGCTTTGAGACAAATGGATGACCATACAGCAAGCTTTATGTCCAGTTTTACTGCAAGCTGTTGCCCATTTGTTCGAAATGTTGGACCCTTTTGTACTCCCATCTTTTCTCTGAGACTATTAGCTATAGGGAACTAGCCCTCAGTAAACTGTCTGCCAGTGATAGGTGAAGTAACCCGATCAGAGCAGAGCTCCTTAAGGCCTCTTATCTCCCCCTCGACAGCCAGGCCAGCTAAAGCATCGTAATCTCTGCCTCTCACACTGCTGCAGTTTGATGTTTGCCTCGTCTGTAGTGAACATCGGGTGGCTGGAGGGAGAGTGGTTCAGATCAATGAACATTGATGCAGGTCCTTCACTTGAGCTGGTTGACTTCCCCTCCCTGCCTAAATATCACAGCCATCATCAGTCCAAGTCCATAGTTTTAATAGATTAGTTTATCAGTTATAAGCTGCAAGTTTGAGTCTGTGCAAATATTTCTAAATAAAACGATGTAGAAACTGGTAAAATATGAGGTCAATGCAGTTGCATAGATTTGTTTTTAACTCACAGATGTTTTTTTAAATCAGGTGTTGGTGAGGCTGAGTATTGTACTACCTTACAAAGGCAGCCAGCTCCTGCAGTATATAAGTTGTAAAACCTTAATTTTATGCCTTTTTAGGCTGATTGATTTAAAATTCCTGGTCTGAAGTCCATAATAAGAACCTATGTAGTTACTACGTTTTGGCTTTGTAGGGCAGCGTAGTTGGGATAATGCAATAATAATCACCCAACAATAAAGCATACACATGTTACTGTTGAAAGCCACCAAATAAAAAATGTATTATAGATTTCTTTTGGACTTGCGATACCTTTGATGTTATGCAAGCCTTTGCAAGTATCTGATCTTTTATCATGTGTTCTCAGGCTTTAGTGTGACTAGAATTAGCATGTTCTGTGTTCTTATACTAATGCTCATAAACCCTACTTTTGTTCTGGATCTAATTACACAGTCAACGCAGTAATGGAAGGATTTCATGCTTACATCAAAATTTAATTACGAACTATTCATAGCATTCACACTGTAAAATATGACCTGAATCCTTCAAAATCAGCCATGCTATGACAACCTCAGTCATGTCATTGTGGAAGTAAAAACCACAGGTAAATGTGGGCTCTGTTGCCCCGGTCTTCTCTCAGGAGGACACAGATCTTTACTGACACTTGACACTGACATGAATTTGACATCATTTCATTGACCTAAACATCCAAGTGGAAATCTTTGTCCTCCTAGGATCAAGAATGATTGCCTTTTTGTCCTCTAAGATGAAATCAATCTTGCTTGAGTGTTGCTTTCCAGGAACATTATATTCCATGTTCCTGCTGCAAGCGCATAGTTTTTCCTCACTGATCACTAACTGCACAGAAAACGAATCTTCTGAAACATTAAAAGAGAATAGTTTAACAAACTGCTTAAACTGTCTAAATTCATTTTGCTTTCCTCTTCCTTCCCCCACAGCTTCTGCCATATCTACAATCCAATTTGACTGGATTTAAGCAGCTGGAAATTCTCAACTTCAGGAATGGCAGTGTTGTGGTAAACAGCAGGATGAAACTGGACAAACCGGTACCATATAACGTCACAGAAGCCGTTCATTGTGTGCTTGAAGACTTCTGCAGCGCAGCATCGAAACGGCTTGACATTGAGATTGACAGTCGCTCCTTGGAAGTAGAACCAGGTGAAATTTCCCTGCTTGTACAGTGTAATCACTGCTGTGCCCTAAAAAAACACTCTACCAACCCCCCACCCCCGTAAAATAGCTTCAGTCTAAAGCAAAAGTACAATCACAATTGCTGTTGCATGAGTGAAATATGGCAGTGGGATTACAGGATGCAGACGCCTCATGCATAAAAAATGAAATAAGATCCCCAATCTGTTCATGCAGTGACATGCTCATTCATGCTACAAGGTCAGAGTGCCTGTCCATAACACTCATCCTCCCACTGCTGTCTTTTGCAGTATAAAATCGCATGCATCTTTATGCTTGGAGTTCATGACTGTCTGTGACCTCATTAAAGACACCTAACAGAAAGCACAAAAGCACACACCTTCGCATCAATCAAAACGCCCTTTAATTTCTCCTCTGAATCCGCAGACAGTGAAAGACACAGCATTAATGTTAATGGTCTGTATTTCTTCTACGCCTCTCTTCCCGTCTGCTTCTTCCCTCCTACCTGTCCACTCCTCTCCTCTCCTCTCCTCTCTGTTGGTTTCAGCTGACCAAGCAGACCCCTGTAAGTTCCTGGCCTGCAATGAGTTTTCACGCTGCGTGGTGAACAGTTGGACCGAAGAGGCAGAGTGTCTGTGTGATCCGGGTTACAGCACCGTGGACGGCTTGCCTTGTCAGAGCACCTGCGCTGTGCAGCCAAACTACTGCCTGAATGGAGGCCAGTGTGAAATTATCCCAGGGCATGGAGCCACCTGCAGGTACACAAAAGCTGAGGAATTCAATCTGCGAAGTGGTATATTTACTGTATATTCAAAAGCATACCGCAAGTCATTACTTAGCATTCATGTCAGTATTCTTAAAAAACAAACAAAGCTCTTTTCTTATTGTGTTGCACCACAGTTTCAAGCACAAGCGGGGAGTGTGTTTAAAACCCTTCCTTGATGGTGCATTCAAAGAACATTCAACATTTGAGAGCTGACTGCCAAAAAACATTTAATTCTTAAACTTTATCACACCCAGAAGATAAACGTTAAGCAAATGCCAGTGCTGTGGAGAAGATCATACGCATTAGTTTCTCACAATAAGGCCTATTATTGCCTTACATTTCGGAAGTCTAACTTTTCTTGAATACACCAGTAAGAATTGAACAGTGAGGTCAACTAGTCTGCCAAATGTACTGACTCAGCATATAGCCCCGGGAAATGACATCTGAATCTAACTAATTAAAACAGCTCCTTATGTGCTGCTTCAATTTGATCTGTTTTTCAATTTCAGTTTAAATAGGCAGGCGACAAGTGCTGTGTGCAATGTGCATACCGTTCGGGAACCAATCAAAACTCTGGTAATAGTCTGCATTAGTCAGACTAGCTTGTAACTGCAATGTTTCTTTAAAATCATGATCTAAAGATCATCTTGCTTCCCTAGTTTGATAAATTCCAGTTGAAACAGGATGTTGCAGCCAGACTTAATGTGGGGTTCATTCAGTTATTTAATTAGAAAAGTGGATTTATTTGAATTGGAATGATGAAAAACAAAATCTCTGATGATATAATTGGCTGGCAATTTTATGTATATTTATGACTTCATCATGGAGTATTTATTAAAATTACACTATTTTCCAGAATGTAGAAGTAATAATTAAGTACATTTCATGGCAATTCTTTTATGCCTGGCAATCAAAGGGAAAAGGGTTTCTTGTGGTGGATACAGAGTTCACACTATTTGTATATATTTTTCTCTTTCAGATGTCCTGTAGGTAAATACTGGCACTACCATGGAGAACGCTGCAATGAGCTGGTGTCTATGCCAATAGACCCTCCCTTAATTGTAACCTGCCTCGTGGGAAGCCTCTGCCTTGTTTGTGCCATCATTGGCATCTTGATTTTCATCAACAAGAAATGTATAAAGACCAGAAAGGCTGTTACGTTGGTGTAAGTATGAGCTCTTTTGTTTGCTCATATTTTGAACCATTTTTTGTTGCAGGGTGTTGTCTGCAGTGATTTCTGATGTTTTGCATTGTGTTGTATTCAACGCCTCATCTCCTTTACATTGTAGGCACACACTTGCTCCCTATGCCTTTGAGAATACTTTGAGGGTGAACCCAGTGTTTGAGAATGATGATGGTGTCTTAAGTCAAGTGTCCACATTGCCATGTCCTTCAAGTTCTTCTTCTTCCCAATCCCAACAGTCTGAACAAGAACATTTTGCCTCTATTGAAAATATACACCTGAGTATTGAGGTACACTGTGCAGCACATACAACTAAACTGACTAAACTACTAAGATCAAACCTTCAACCTCAGTGTCATAAACTAATATGCTCTAACAAACTGTTGGCAAATGCTTGTCTTGTTTTCCTTGCAGCAGATTTTACTCTCATTCTCCATGCGTTTCATCTTTGCTTTGTCCTTAGAACTTTATGTTCACCATCAAAGTCGACAAACTGTCTGATGTATCTTTTAGTATTGTTTAAAAGTGTTCAGTGTGGCTTTAATGGTAGTTAAATGTAGATCAAGGTCCTCTGGTACCTTCAGGAGTTTCTCAAGGGCCTTGATCCACAGAATCAAACATAGTTTAGACTTTTAAGGTATACACAATCCACAACTTTTTAACATTGAACTATGCAGTAGCCGCTCTAGGTATATTCCCCTGTAGTGGAAAGATTTTTTCTGGTTTTGGTATATTGCCTGCTTTTATTCATATTGCATCTGAGTTGAAGTGCATCTGGTTCTATAACATATTAATGAAGCACAGTGTAAACACTGAGCCTGACTTCTCTCCACAGATCCCCAGACAACTCTACACAACAAGATCAGAAAGGCTAGTCTCAGAAATGGTGGACTTCCATCACAGTATACCCCAGAATGAGGTGAGGGCCGCTGAGTAAAGTCTGACTGTTGATTTTGCAGATTTTAAAGATTCACAAATCCCCAAACCTCCCACCAGAAAAGCTTAAAGGAGAAAATATTGGGACTTTTTGCATGCTATGATGAGACATAATCAGAAAATGTACACAAATGAATGAATAATTATATACTTATACATGAATTATATACTTGTGGCAAGGGTTGGTGGCCTTATAAAAAAGGGAATCACCACCAAAATCTAATTATCCCACAATGCCACCTGGGGACTTCTACCCCAGGAAATGTTCTATTTCTACCTTGACTACACAGGTTTACTTAAAACAGACATGGTTCCAAAAGAATTACTCATTTATTGATAACTAGAGAATTGGTAACTGGAAGTGCTTGAAAAGAGGATGGTCAATAAGGATGGTCACTAATCAAATTACTATATAGAAGTTTCTTACAATTTCAGCAAACATGTTAATTCTTTGTAACACTCCCAGTTATTGCTGAATATTACTGAAAAAACAAAAAGGGGAAGTGGACCAGGGCAGCAGTGGAGAGGCAATCTAACTAAGGGTGTGCTCCAGGAGTGCGCCAACCTACCCACCACATGTTCCCACAGCAACTGATAGTCACTGCAAACCGGTTCACTGCAAATCGTGCCCCAGTGTTAACACTACAATCAGTGAAGGGACCCACACTAGCATGCCTAGCCTCCACCACAACTGGGAGAGTGCCATCTGGAGGCACTGCAGCCAGAGCGTACTACACACAAATAATAATTGTTAAAATCAAGAGCAAGGCAAAACACGTGTAGGCCTGCATAGAAGCACACACCACTACATACTATATATGGACAATGGTTTGAGAGAGTTGCTGATATTCAATAACAATAAACTTTATGTCAAATATTTCACAGCTCTATGATGTGTGCAAAGGTAAAACATCTGTGCATGTACTGTAGTCCTTGCTAATTATTCACACACAAACCAAATCACTGTCGACTTTTGAGCATTTCAATAATAGCTTTAACATGATCTACAAACATGCAAATGATCAAATATTAACCTTAAAATGATTTTCATGTACAAAAGTCTCAGGTGTTTCTGCAATGTACTTAGAGCAATGAAAAACATTCCCTTCCCTTTCTTTAAGTACATTTTTGATTGATTAATCCAAATCAAATATCTTGCTGCTGATGTAGTTACAAGGGTATTTGGTCATTTGTTGTATTATTGCATCTGAAGTGAGCTATTTTTCATTCATCCCTCTTGTCTCTTTCTAGACGTGGCGACGGCCAAATGAATACAGAACATGCTGCGTTTTAAGGGCATCAGATAACGAATGTTTTGAAGTGACTGTTCTTTGATGACACCTTGTTCGTCGGAGGAGCAGCAAACACGCTGACACAGTGCAAAACACGAGGTAGCAAAGACTGATGTTACTGTTTGAGCTGTATATGGGATGCATGGTACAGTAGACCAGTCAAAAGGTGTTAAACTGTTGAGAATAATTGTTCATAGTGATGAGAGTGTCTTGTTAGACAGAGAGCTATGGATATTAAGGTGGACTTAGGTTGTCTTAAAGTGAAACCTAATATTTATTTTATATATTGAATGGTAGGAACATTTCCTGTATACCCTTGGAAAAGGTTGTTGTTCCCTCACAATGAGGTATTTATTATTTACAAACTGATACATACGGTGTAGTTTGCTGTTTATTTCAATGCTTGACTATTGTTGTGTCCCAAAAAGAAAATGAATTGACTTGATGTTAACTTGGGTCATGACATATTGTTAATAGAAATATTGGCTGCGGAGCTGTATTTCCAGCATTCTATATTATTGAAAATAGCTCTTCCCACTAATCATCGATTTGGAATTAAATATATATATATATATATATATATATATATATTTTTTTTTTTTTTTTTTTTACACATTTTGCATTTCAAAGCAAATAATAAAGTTTTTTTGCATTAAAAATATGTTTGTTTTTGAATGCTCAAATATGGTTAGGTCTGTCAAATTGAGCCAATTGTGAAGAAAATACCAGAGGAATGTATCTGTGTGGGATGAAAGTACTGTTTATTAGTAGTGGTTACTGATACATACTACCACTACTACAGTATGTATTATCAAGAAAATATACTGAAGTACAAAACATTTGCAGTCAAATCAATATCAGGTTATGAACATTAGTGTTGTTTTTAATATATTTTTACAATTATCAATTGATGTTTGTCAGTGACATAGATACAGAAAAACCTAAAATATAAAGAAAACGTCTATAAAAGAGAACTATAAATCTGTTTTTATCCAGTTGATCACTTACTGGCAGCGAGCCTCAGCTCAGTGATGACATCAGCAGCACATTAGCCTTTGTTGTTTAATTAATCTACACTCTAATCTTATTAGCTGCTGTTACCATCCGGAGGTCAGATCCATTTACAGAACACTGACCGCTAACAGCTATCTTACCAAGTCTGTGAATTGACTCATTCTCACTTGTCAATTAGCTGTAGTGACTTAGCAACAAAATGGATTCGAAAACATGGGGGCACACATTTATTTTCTACAGTATACCAGTGCAAAGGCCAACATACAACCAGATCCAAGAGGGAACACTTGAAAGTGAATCATTAGTTACAACAGCCTACTGTATCTTTCAGTAAATAAGTGTGAGCCTAAATTAAGGTATTGCATGATTGTCCAATGAGATGACTGAAATGTTTCTGACCTAACCATCAGAGAAGTCAAGTAATCAGCTTAATAAAATGTCACATGAGCACACGCACACACACACACACACACCACACGCACAAAAGTTACATTATTGTCTGTAAAATAACCCCAAACCCACAAAACTGCAAACATAAAATAGACTTCCACATTTCCCTCTTGCAATAGAAATGAATGACAATACAAAAAAAGTTAACAGAGTAACATAGTTGTGTATATGCAGCAAGAAAATAATAGATGGATACATTTTTGTAGTAAACCCAGCACTTTCATCTTTCTTAAAAAGTACATCTTGGAACAAAAATACATTCTATGATTATATGGGGATGTTATATTGTGTGCAGTCATGAAAAAGTTCCTGCATGATTTTGACCCATTATTTCTCATGTGTCAATTTCCTAGTGGATGGAGGATTGAAATATAATATCTTTAATATTGAACTTATTTAAAAACAGTATAACATAATTACATAAACATGTATAGAAAATTAACTTGTTCGTTGTAATTGTATGATATTATATCCATGATTACAGTCATCTTTCGGTACTTTCAGCAAAAACGAGTAGGAGAAAGTTTTTCTTCCCTTTTAAGCCGAATATGTTTAAAAAATTTAATTCTTCAAGTAGACCAGCTGTGCAGATGTTGAACACATATTGTTAATGTTAATCAGAGCCTTAATATTCAGATGACCATAAAGCATGACTTGAAAGACAATATTGTAATTAAAAGCACCTCTACATATTTTCTCTAAAAGTCTTAATCTTTTGTCCTTACTGCAGTCCATTAAGGTTTCAGGTTAAGAGGTTGTTACAGTTACTAGATAGGCTCTGCATCAGTTAAGACTTCCTCGGTGTAGTGCAGTGATATTGCAGTTTAAGGCCTCTCGGTGGGCTATTCCATTCAAGCATAGTTTGAGAATAAGACTGAACACGAATGCTAACGCTACACCAATAAGGTGTTTCACTGCAAAATAAAGATATAAAAAGTGAAAATGAAAATGAGTGAGTGAAACACTGAGTACCTACAGTGAGATTGTATAGGGAGCATCTTTCTCTGTGGTTACTCCGTTTCATCCCACAAACCACAGGTACACTCTGCAGCCCTTGAACGTGCATGTTTGTGTTTGAGTGTCTGTGTATCAGTGTCATGTTTCAAACTCGGGGCTGTGCTCTTCTCTTGATGCTGGGGTTCACTTGAGGAGACTCTGCAGCATGGCGGTGGCGTGCGTGGGGCGGGCCTGCTTGTTCTCAATGGCTTTCTTGAGGTACTGAATTCCATCACAGCGTTCCCAGATTTCTTCAAACTGCCTGGGCAGGATCTCAGCGCCCCTCTTCCTGGTCAGACCCGTCTCCTCCAGACTCAGCTCGCACATCTCCATATCGTCTTTCCCTGAGTGGGGGACGTTTAAGGGCAGAGATTTACTAAAAAGGACATGTACTTGTGCATCTTGATCACAAACACTGGATCATCCATTTACTGAACATTTACTCACTACACCTGCATAAAAGCAGGGCTAAAACAATTACATGACCAACATCATCTCAATTGTAAAGGTTTTGACAATTTCTTTTGATTTCTTTTTCTTTATAAACTATTGTATATTTTAGGTTAGGGACTGTTTGTCAGACAAAACAAGCGATTTGAAGAATTCACCTAAACCCACAGGCATTTTTTTTATTTTATAGACTAAATCAGCAGTGTCTGAGGATTGGGAACCTCTACAAGATGATACAAAAAGTATTTATTTTACACAAAAGTATGTTTTATGTCAAATTATTTTCTCAAATTTTTCTTTGACTTTGCATTTTTCTTGTCAAATACTAGATAGTTTTCTAAAAATTCTCAAATGAAACAATTATAGGAGGGAAAGAACCTTATTTAGTTAGAACTGCTCGCAACTCTTGTATGCACAACAGAAAAATCAATCACAGTTAAAAGTTCTCAGGGATCGCAATCACAATATCTGATTCACAATGCACTGATTTCTTGTGATATACTATATACTTTATACATTATACTTTACTATATACTATACTTTCAATTCATGTCTTCAATGTCCATGACCTGAGAAAAGTTCACAGGAAGATATTGCTTTGTTTTAAAGGAGTCATGAGCCAAAATGGTTAGGAACCGCTGGAATAAACTCAATACTCCCAAAAATAATGAGCATTTTAATCAATTATAAAAAATATGGTATGTCGCAGCCCTAATATAAAGCAGTGCATTAACAGGATTCTTTTTTTCATGTGACACACAAGCTGCTGACTCACCTGCAACCAACACAATAGGTTGCTTGTCTGGGTGAAGCTCCATCTGTCTGGCTATCCAGGGCCCATCGAAGTGGGCGTACCACCAGCCTTTCTTTTTATTCTGGGGGTCTTTGTACTGGTCGGCCGGCCGGATGAAAGGTATACGGAAATATCGCTGTTGGCGGTTCATGGCCACTTCCTGATGCTGGGCCGTCATCGGAGGAGCTGGGTTCTGTTCCGCTGCAGTGGGATAGAGAGTGATCGTTAAAACACTTGATTTGTATTAAAAGTGGAGATTGTTATATCCATTGTTAGGAATACAACAAAGCATCTGTCATTTGGTCTTAAATAAATGTAACCTTGTAATCATGTTTTTGCATGTGTTGCTAACACACTGAATGAGGCAGAAAACAAAGTACAAGCTTCAAAACATACAGGATCAAAGAGGACCCAGGAAATGCCCGAGTAAACATCACATGGAAAAGCCAGGTAAAGCAGCTTTTAGCCTCTTATGAAATGGCCTTGATAAGACCCCTGCTCCATCAGCAGAGGCCAAGAACAGGATCCAAATATAATACAAACAAAGCACAGCCAGTATGGCTTTCAGGAGCTATCATATCAAAAGAGAAAGGCGAGTAAATATAGTGAAAGTGGAAGAAACATGTTCCTATTCCCCTTCAAACTTAATGTTTGTTTTTAAGATGAAAAAGAAGGGAAATGCAGAGCGCCACTAAGCTCTCAAGCAGCTAAATAACATGCATTTGTGTGTTTGTGGCACAGCCCCATGCTTGGTTGAGTTGAGAATGAAATGAACAAAGCAGTGAGCTGTCACACTAGCAGCCGCTGAACCTGACAAGGGATGGCTGGCAGTTATTTGCTAATTAGAACAAATATTTCTGACAAAGCCAAACTGAAGGCGGCTGCATTTTTAGGCTCTGGCGTTTCATCGGCTAATTGAATGTTAGGAAACACAGGCAGGTTATTTGTGTGCAGGTAATTAATTCCTGCCAATGGTAACGAGAGGCGAAAGTGGAGAAACTAAACACTTGTCACCTGTAACTTAATGCGCTTGGGGTGAGGTGTGCATGTGAAATGTACAGTATGCTTATCTGCTGTATTTGTGAATTTACAGATGTGTGCTTATACCTATAGGTGAAGTATTAATGAAAGTAATTTAGAGCAAGAGGAGAGGATACAGGAAATAATATCTCTACTAACCATAGTCAGTGATAGATTTAGGAGCCCTCTGATCACTTCCATCATCATTACGTTTCTTGTTCTTGGACTTCCATGCGTGATAGACCTTCAGACGACGGTGGAACTCCTCTCTGCAGGCCGCCAGCAGCTCAATGTCTGTCCAGACAGGGCATCAGTGAGTACTCAAACAAATGCAGCAAGCAAAGACTGGTGGTGACATGGTAAAATACTAAGACAGACATGGAACATACAAGTGACTTCCATCAAGTACTATATCAGTGACAACAGATGACAATTAGCCTGTTGAGCTAACACTGGCTCATTTACAGTTTCTTACAGAGTCCTCGAATGTAGACTCAATCGTTTTAAAAACTCATTTGTGCTTTTCTCCACCATCCTTCTCAACAAGAGTCTGATACAGACTGATGATGTTTTAAAATGTCTGTTTGCATGTAGATTGTATATTACAGTATTTTTTTTTTTTTATGTACGCAGCATCACAGAGCCCAAAATGAATTTCCCATGGGGACAATGAAGTATATCGTATTGCATCATATCGTATCGTATTTTGCTGTTGATTAATGAGCATTGCCCCTGACAAATAAACAAATAAATTAAATTAAATTAAAGTCTTTCATCCTGTATTGACTGATATCAAGAGATCGTCTACAAGTTCAATTTTTGGAAGTAAAATGTGATAGTATGAGCTTGAAATGAACAATTCCATATGCATCAAGAGAAACTGTATTTTTCCCCCATATATTAAATGTATTGAAGGGATATTTGATTTTGCATTGAACTTTCATACATTTCTATGACTCGAAAGAGACAGATTAAAAAAAGATGTCAGAATTGAAGCATCAGAAGCGTCTAAACTGTATCTTTGAGGGGGTCACGTTTACAAAACCATGGATGCTTCATTTCCCATAATACCAGAATGCATCTTTCAATCGAACCTTCCTACCTCCTAAATACCCATCCTTTACTTTAGAAAGCTCCCTCAATTAAGCCAAATATTACTATTTTCACAAGCTGAGTAGTACTCCTTAGTGACGGGTAAACTGAACTTCATGTGTACTATTGGTGGAGTGCCCCCTTAATAATGTTTCTAATTTATTTGTTTCAAACTTTCAACAAGTATTTAAGACATGTCTATCATCAGGATGGCGAATAACAATTGACAGCTTGAAATATACTACTGTTCTTTCCAGAAAACAGGATTTGTTTGAATCAACTGTTTCCCATTGATGGGTTAAAGCAATTGTTCCACGTTTTGAAAAACATGCTTATTGGCTTTCTTTTTGAGTGTTAGATGAGAAGATCAATACCACTCTCATGTTTATTCATTCAATATTAAGCTGGACTTAATAGAGAGCCCAGCAGAGACTAAACAAAATAGATACATGCTAATTAATGAGCTTGGAAGTCACATGACCAAGTGATGGACTGTGTATAAAGATACTGGAAAAAATCCAATATACCACTCCGATCAAGGCAAAATAGCTGAAAACATTTAAGGAATAAAGCATAATATATTGGAGACAAGATGTGCAACATCTTTAACTTTGATGAGCATGTACTTAAGCTTAAAATGTAAAGTATAATAAGGAGTTACGGGGTACACACTGTGTTTTCGTCCCTACAATGAAACACATCATACAGTCGTTTTAGTAAACATAAGTTTTGGCTTCAAACACAGATTTTTGGTATCACCACTACTACCACCAAAGCAAATTGGGTCCACAAATTAGCCAGATGTCCCTGGAATCCCACAGGGGATATCAGAGTCCCTAATACTGATCAGAGTACTGTATACAGTGGAAATTACAAAGGCATCGACAAGTGTGCCAGCAGAAAGGCATCTGCTTTTCATGCTGACTGAGGAGAGGGTTGGCTGGGAATGACTAGGAAGGGCAGAAGTCTGCCATCCTCCATAATGGTGATAATTTCCTCTCTCCACCCTAAAATGCATGAGATGAGCCGGAGCAGCTGTGGGAGCATCCTCAGATCGGTCTTTTGACTTTTCAGGCAAGACATCTTATGTCCACATTGTGTACAGCTGCAATCTCAACTTTTTAAACATTCACTCTGGCTACTCAAAAAATGACGGAGGGAAAAATGACACAGAGTGCAAATGGAAAAACGTGCATGGCGATGGTGCTACATGTTTTTGGGTACCAAAATTGCCAAAACATGAGCTGCTGCTGAATTATAAAATGTAAATACACTTTGAATGAAGGAGGGGAAAGAGCTGGATTATGCATTTCACAAAGTGCTCTTCCACCTTGATCTGTTTGTAAAGGCTGGATCTGTGCACACACACACTGGTTAGCTGATAATGGTGGCATCAAGCTGAACTCGGGTGTGTTCGGGATTTCTCACCACAGGAAGTGTTGATGACATCTCGCAGTTCAGCATACTTCCACTTGCTGAGGTCATACTTCTTCACACCAGCAGCAGCTTTGGTTGCCTGTACCAGAGGACCCCTGCAGCACAGAGCAGACGCACGTGGGTGTGTGTGTGAGAGAGAAAAAAAGACAAAGTAGGTGAGTGTGCAGACAGGTGAGAGTGTGACAATGTGGGAGTAACAGAGATGAAGGCCTTGAGGTTTCTTAATTTTCAACACTGAATATGATTCACGTTTCACAATCAGAGAGGTGTTAATTTCTAAAGGAACAGCAGAAACAGCACCTTACTTGTATACAAAATCCAGCATTTACACAGTACACAACTGGCAGTGAAGCAACACTTGATGTGTAATTATACTGAATGTCATCATTTCCAAGCATAGTGTTATGTAGAATTTCTATGACAGACAAAATATATAAATATTAAAAGGAAAACAGGATTTATTCAGTATATCGCCCTGAGTGAGAAATGAAAACAGATGCCTTATTTCTTTCAAGCACTCCTCATTGTCTCAGCCGATTAAATTCACATTAGAGGCCGCTCAGCATGGGATCTGAAGAGCAGTTTGTCCACATCCTTGCAGCCTACTGTTTTAACTCCCCTTGAAATGATGCAAAGCTCATTGCCAGACTTGCCAGATCCCAGTTTACATCTGCTGGCTTTTTCAGTGTTTTTTTTCTCCCCTCGCTTATTTTAACAGGAATGACAGATGACTAAAAAATAAATTAAATGATGCAGCACTTAAATATATAGATCAAACTGATGGGACAGCGTTTCAGCTACTTAAATGACTGCTGCAGCAAGTCCGAGCTCATGTCAGCCATGTCTCCAGCTTCCCTGCTGAGTTGAAGCTGCTAATTCAATAATACGAAGGATTTAGCTCCTCTATTTGGAATAGCTGCTAATGTATCAGAGTGGAGCAGTACTGATCTATGAATCATTAGCCAGATTAGATTACCATTACCATTTGAAATTCATACTGACTGGAACGATGAATCTGAAGAACCAGGGCTGAGGCTTTACTTTTACTGCTTTCAGGGGAAAAAAGGAAGCGAAGCAATGGCCAGGCTCTGCTTTTGGCAGTATAGTGAATAGGAAATTGATGGTTGTAAAAAAAGGGAGTTGATGCTCTAGCTACTACGCCAGCAATCTTAGCCAGTGTGTATACTTCTACTGCACACATGCTTTCATCTGCTTAATCTCTGTGGGGTGCACATGTAAGACATGTGGCCTGTGGAGCTTCTTTCTTGCAACAGAGCTGCTTTTGGTTTCCAGGGATCAACTGACTCACAGGGATTGTAGGAGACATGCAACCCTGGATGCCTGAGTTAATACAGACAAGATTACAGGCTATTGGATCAATTGTAAATTTGTGCTCACTGGACTTGGAGATAAGGCCCATGCAGGTTTCTGGCTTTAAACACAAATTAACTCTAGCTTTAAGTTCAAATTAACAATATGCCACCAAGAAAGTGCTTTTTCGGTTTTGTATTGATAATCAAACCTATTGGCTTGTAAATCCAGTTTGAGTGGACATATACAATGTAGCTAATGGTGATGAGGTAGCTGCACCAAGCAGAGGAGTCCTGATGTAACTTCTGTGGCTGCAGATTTTCTTGCTGTCCAGCATTATTTTCTGGATCAGATTTTGGCTCGAACATGGAAGGTTGTATATGAGAATGTGTAATTTTTGTTTATTTTGTAGTTTGGGAAATAACAAACTGGGATTTGATAATATACACAGGAGCGTGTAGGCAAAGACCTTCAGTCTAGGGTACCCTTTAGGGTATTAGCCAATCAGAAGACAGTGGACTTTTGGGAAGGAATGTGCTTATAGAGACTACATCTACAGCTTGTTTCAGACAGATGCTGAAATAAGGGCCTGCATGAAGGGCCAGTATAAGATATCTAATATCTAATATTTATTTGAACTTTGACTCATGCAATGTTACCATACAGGAGTCACACAACAACAATGCAAGGCTGGAAATGCAGTATAATAGGTCACCCTTAAACACTGATTTCAGTGGCTGTGCCTGAAATTACTCACTAATCACTGAATAGGATGTCTGAACTAATGAGTTGTATTATATAGGGAATAGTGAATGAGTGGAGAAGCGAGTGATTTTGAACACAGCTAGTGTGCAAGGTATGTTAAACTGAAGGTAACCATGGAAACTATGTATTATGTTCCTGTACATAGCCTACAATGGCATCACCTCAATCATGACACAAACAGGTGGTTTCCAACCTACAAGAGGTAAAGGAAAACCCACAAGGAGTCCCAAGATATATCTGAGGGCTCAACAGATGATTAAAGGGATAAACAAAATATGTATATTAATGAAATAAATCTATATTATTATGTTTATTTTAGTCTGTTTGCTGCTTTTTGTTTCATTCTTGTGAAATACTTTCACCTCTTCAGGCCTCTAAAAGTTAATTTTGAGAAGAAAACTTTACTATGCTTACAACAGGTCCACATCATAGACTGTATATAAATATATATATATATATATATATATACTGTATACTGTCCACATTGAGGCCATAACATTATTTTGTGCTTTCTCGTTCCTGTCCTTCTGATGCTTTTTGCAGGTATTTCTGCCTCCAAAGCTGTAAAGTCTGGATTTGATTGCAAGCCACCTCCTGCCCCGTTGTTCAACCGTTACCACAATTATTATTTATAGTCTTGTTACTATTATTATTACTGCTATCATTATCCCTATTACTATTATTATTTTCATCAATATTAATATTATTAACACTGACTTTAGCACAATTTTAAATCTTTTTAAAAACTTGCATAGTGCTACTGTGTGTTTTCATTGAAGCATTATTTTCCTTTTTGTCAGTTATTTTCTCCTTGTCTTGCGTACACTTGCTCACAGTAGATTTGTCAACACTAGGCCTGAGCTCACTCAACACTAGTGGTTAAATATAGTACAATCCAGACTAAGAACGAAAGGTGACAGAGCAATCGCTGTCAGTGCCCCGGGCCTCTGGAATGACTTGCCTGAGGAAATTAGGCTGGCGGGGTCTGCTTCTTCTTTTAAATCTCTTTTAAAAACTTATTTTAACCAGAAAGCATTTCCTGATTTTATCATTTTAATATTGTTGCCTGTCTTTCTGTATTTTGTATCTTATTACTCATTGTTCATTTTCTTTGTATTTTATGTGTGATTTGTTGTGAAGGACTTTGTCCTCTGTTTTGATATATGCTATATAAATAAAAAATGTTATTATGATTTTATACCATTATAAATATTGTATATAGCATATCTGATGGTATGAAAGAAAATTGTGAGTTGCCAGGAAATAAAATATTGCCTAACAAATATCTTCACTAGAAGCTAAGAACCTGGTATTTAAAGGCAACTGAAATCATTAATGAGATATAAGCTGGAAGTACAGTAGAGTGAGTGAGTTAAGATGTAATGTAATTATCATAGTCATAAAATATACATGTATCCAGAGGACACAAATAACTAACAAATTTATAAAAACTCAATGTTTGAGTCATGGGAAGCACATATATAGTCAAGCTCATGAGCTTTTGCTGTCCACCAGCACTGCAAAGAATAGACAAGCTTTAACCACCACAGACGCATGCGGAGCCAATTAAAATCACAGTAACAAAATGGTCACATACTGCACATTCTGATCGACCTCTCATTTACAATTAGGTGTGCCATCTTCAATTCTGAGTAATCTGTGATCACACATAATTATCCTCTAAATGGCTTATCTTGATGATTCATGCCACATACACGTACGACATTTGACTGGTGATTTCTTAAAGTCAAAGGCGTTTTATGTTGGCTTTGCATTGCTGGTATTATCCTGCATCTATTTTAAGGATCTGAGATATTGCAAACTATGACAGAGATTAAGACAGACAGTGAGGGGATGAGTGACTGATTATGGTTGGTGTTAGGTACACAGGGCAGTAAGAGAAACCTAAGCTGATATCTTACATGGCTCTGGCTGAGGATGAAGAGATAGGGAGATCTGAAAAAGACTCATCACTGAGAGAAAACACAGCAACAGGAAATATGCAGTTATACACGCATTCTCAGGTTATTGTTCACACTGCTTGTTCACTGTGCACTGCATAGTATACTGCACAAAAGCCGGATATAATGGAAAGGTGTGCATTACGGTCACATATACAATACCTGCGCAGGCTTGCGTCCAACTGCCCCTCCTCAGTGATGAGCTCTGCTTCATTCTGTGCGATTCTCATGGCTAACTCCCTGTCTCTTCTCTCCTGCTCCAGCATGGTGGCATGCTGGACCTGCTCCTCACGCTTCAGAGCCAGCTCAAACTCCAGCTCTGCCTGTAAACACAAACACACAACACTTAAAATCTACATAAACTTAGATCCTGCACAAATACTAATGCTGCCCTGTGTGCCAGACAATCTGCTGTGTGCCCAAGCCTGCTTAGACCTATTTATCCAGGTTGAAGGGCTGCTAACAAAGCTTTCAATTCATTTGTCTAGACACAGACAACAGAAATACATTCAACGTTAATAAGTAGAAAAATTGTTTATAGGCTTGACCCAGATTCAATTTCATCCATTTCTATATATATATATATATATATATATATATACACATACATACATACATATATACACACATACATACATACATACATATATACACACATACATACATACATACAGCATGCACAGTGAACCAGCAATCCCTATATTATTCTTGATCAGTTGATCAGTTCTAAGTAATCTGATGAAAATGCCTGTATTTTTTCATATTGCAATATATATAACAGAAAAGAAAAATAATAAAATGTTAGTTTTTTCCAATATCGTGCAGCCCTACACCCTTGTATTAATAGCTTTGAAACACAGCTTCAGTCAGTCAGTCAGTCAATCAGTCTGCCAGCCAGGCAAACAGTTACAGAAGTTGCAGAATTGTTCATGTTCACAAATATTCATTGCACTTTTGTGAATGATAGGAACAATACATCGGAAGTCTTCAATTGAGTTGATCCCCTTTTAAGAAAATAAATACTGCAGCATTGAGGGACATTTTAAAGGGAGCAGGATACAGTGCTACACTAACCTTTGACACAGCAGAAAATAGCAAAGAAATCACAAGTCACAGCAGACACCCTTAGAAAGTGTACTGCTGCAGCTTTCATCCTTTAGAGCTGTGGGTAAACAAACTTTGTTGAGAGCCTCCTGAGACATGTGGCTTATGACAGCCTGGTGTCAACTGTCTCGCAACTAGAAAGAAAAAAAATGACCAACTGGTCTTGGGTGAATAAAAAAGGGTGTTAGATGTACAGAAGGTGGGATGTATGTGTAACAGATGGACGAAGTGATGGTTAGGAAAGGTGACACATAATAGGACTAGGAGGAGCAGGTGTGTGTAATGATCAGGCCAGTGGAGAAAAGTAAAGTGAAAGAAATAGCAATGAAATAAAAAAGTAAGACATTTAAATGTGAGAGAAAGAGGCAGAGATGGATAACGGGGACAAAGTGTAGATGAGAGTAATAAAACACAGGAGAGTGCACAAAGGGATAAAGTAGTTCAGTTAGGAGAAACTTGGCATGAAGTTGAATGTTCAATCAGGACCGTGTGGACAACCCTCTGGGAATCTGACCAATGTCATGACCCTGCTGCTGCTGTGGGAGACCAGAGAGCTAATGGATGTTTCACTGAGAGGGGAGAGCAGGCAAACACTGAACCATTCCGTTGGTTTTGTATTTTTATTTTACCCTGCCAATTAAATACAACACACATACTTTACACTACATCCTTGGAAGCCTTGGCATTCCAAGGATAGGGACAGTTCTGAAAGCGCTCTTGTGGTTTAAAATGCTTCTGGAAAATGTAAACTCAGGGTTTTCTCATTGTTTGACCCCTAGCTTCTAAATGCAATGCTTTTCAGGAAATTATTTTGAAGTCTCAAATGTCGGAGCCGCCTTTAAAGCCCCACTCCATGTGCTTTGTTTGTTGCCATTTGGGCTGCAACAATTGGTTATATTTTTTTACTGTCAGTTAATATGCAGATTATTTCCTTGAATAATCAATTAACCTTTTGATCTATAAAAAGGTCAAAAGACAATAAAAATGCACATTGAATGATTGATGAGTTGTAAGTGGGGTCAACAGTGTCCAAAACCTAAAGAGATTCAGACAAAACAAGCAAATGCTCTAGAAGCTGGAGACAGGGAAATGTTATTCAATTTTCAAAACTGTTACAGATTACCCTTCTGTTGATTTACTGTTTCATTATTGACTAGTTGTTTTAGCTTTATGGCCATTATGTACACAATCACACACTCTACAAAACACTTTGACATATATATTCCATAAATCGATTAACTGATTTCTATTCCAGCCTCTATCCACTCAAAATAGGTTTCTGTTGTAAACGTAGTACATCATTCAGTTTATTTTATGTGTTTAATATGTAAATAGGTAATAATTTAATGACAGGGTTCAGTTTTCAGATTATACTCTACAAACTGACTGTATGAAGGTTCTGCTCAGTCTAGGAAACGATCTTGCTTAAATGTGATTATAATGGCAGGGTACGAGCACTCAGTCACGGCAGGGGTGTAGGGGTCAGTTCTATCTCACACAGGCTCCGTCCTCTACTGGACTCTATGGGTACTACCTCCTCCAATCACACGCACGCACTTGCCCACTTAAATTTTATCGTGCACGTAGCCGACCAATAGGACGTCGATACGTGCGTGACGTATAAATAGCAGTGTCGCTACTGCCTCAGCATTCTTTTTTCTTCAGGAAACGGCGAACTGCTCACTGAACTCACCACCTCCACGGTAGAGTCGCCACCACTAGAAAATTATCTTTGCACCTGAGCAAGGTGACCCATGTCCTGCCTGGACGAGTCCAGGTCCCCACTCCCCGCCAACTGACCTGCGGCTGGGGAAGGGAACAACTGGCCAAGTGACCGGAATGGAGGGAGAAAGGCCTGCTGACGCTGCCACAATCCCCCGTCTGGTGCTCAACACGCCATTGTTTTACATGTGCAGCTTGTGTAAAACTATGGTAAGGCTTTTGAGAATGTGGAAACAAACGTTTTTTGAGTAAAACATGTTTATTACATTCCTCAAAGAGCTAAGTTAACGTCTCTCATCAAAGAGTTAACACTAATGATGCGTTCCAGTTGACATGGGAAGTCGGAATTTCCGAGTTCCCAGTTGGAAATTTCAACTGGTACCCCGAAGTCGGATTTCCGACTCGGAAGTCGGGACAACCCGCACTACCCCGACTTCGTGATCCAAGATGGCTGTCGGGGTATCAATAGTTACTGAAAGCTGTAGTTTATACTGTTAATTAGCACTTCTGTGCTTCTCCTTGCTAAGCTTGAGAGAGACAGTGTAAGGGCCCGGGTCTTTGCTGCGCTATTCAAACCACTGGGATAGAAGCCTATGTCCCACGTCGCTCTCCTGGTGGCATCCGAGCATGACGGTAGTAGGACCAGGGCTTCCTCCTTGCTAGCCGGCTGCCCGGCCCGCGCAACGGGTTGCCTACATCACCTGGCAGCCAAATGAAGGGCTGCTGCCATGACAGTGACACAATGCAGCAATGCGAACTAACTCTGCGTTCCCCGTGCACTCACGACAGTGTCCACGGGAACACTGCTAGCTCACTGACAGCGTGTGTGTTCCTAAAACACACAACCACATTGTCAACATATGCTCAACCGAACCAGTGCAGGGTTCAGCTGACGTGCTGTGATGGCAAGAGTTGAGCTAACGCCAATCTAGGTCAGATATAGCCGGAGAGATGCAACCTGTCAATACGTCTCTTCCATTGGTGCGGCCTGTGGCACTTATCACAGTGGTGCCACAGGACTTATCACAGCGGCTCATTCTTCCAGCAGCAGCTCGCTGCAGTGGAGAGGAAGATGCCCTGTCCTGACTCGGCTTCACTCGGCAGCTGTGTTGATATCGACTGCTCCACTGACGACGCGCTCATGGTGACACTGTACGTTGAGGCGTCATTGGAGCAGCAAGTTTTGGTGCGTTCAAGGACACCAGGGAGCAACCGGTCCTGGTGTGTTCAGGGACACTATAGCCCATTCGACGTTGGCCCCCCCTTAAGCTAAACTTCCATTTATGGAAAGTTTGGCGGTGGAGAATGCCGAAGATGTGTTGTTCACGTGTACACATTTTCATGCAGAATGGCGACGCGCTGCATGCTGACAAGCTGGGTGGACAGCATTCTGAGACGAGGCTACTCTCTTAAGTTCTGCTGCATACCACCAGTTTTCCTGGACATAATAGAACCCAGTCTATCCTCTCAAGAGGAAGTGGACTTCCTGGCTGCCGAGATCCAGCAAATTCAGTTGAAGCAGGTTGTCTTAGGGCATCTCTGCGCATGACATGCACAGAGGTCTTGCACCATGTACTTTTGGTCCCTAAAAAGACGAGAGGCTTCTGAGCCATTCTGGATCTCCCCCACCTGAACCAGCATAATGGATAAGAGGGTGTTCCACATGCTGATGATCAAGAAACTGCTAGAGCCAGTGCAGCCCGGCAACTGGTTCACTGCCATCGACCTGAAAGACGCCTATTTCATGTCGAGCTGACACAGTAACAGTGAATTTCTAGGCTTCTCCTCTCAGGGGGTAGCCTACAAATACATTAGGCTCCCTGTGAACTACTCACTAGCCCGCTACACACTCAGCAGATCAATGCAATTGTTGTGCGAGAAGGGCATGAGTGTTCCTTTCTACTCACTACATCATGGTCATGGAGAGACTGAAGACTGATCTCCACACATCCCATTTGATTTTGCACCTCAACAGCCTGGGGTTGCGATCAATAGGGAGAGAGCTCCCCAAAGCCGCTGCAGCGAGCGGAGTTTCTGGGGATTGTGCTCAACTGCAACACTCCAAGTGTGTATCCGTGCACTGCGATTCTGGGGGTGTCTCATTGTCTGGCAGCATGGGTGCTGCTCGGCAGGGTATTTTCATCCGTGTCAGTCTTTATAGATGAGTCTCTCACTGGATGGGGAGGGACTTGCCAGGGAAGTGCAGTGAGTGTTGTGGCTCCCCGAGGAGAGCCAAGTGGGCCACACACCACACATCCACAATCCACTCCAGGTTGTGTTTCTAGTGTGGTGGTGCGTTTCCTCCAGTGCGTGCATCAAAAGACAGGGCGAAGTCCAATCCACGGCTCTGTTGGCGCTGGCAGGGAACCTATAGACGTGGGCATCAGAACACTTGCTGTCTCTGAAAGCCCTTCACGTCCCAGGCTTGGAGAACGGCGGTGGCTGACCTCATGTCGAGGGCTGGCTCCCAACTGAGCTGGTGGAGACTGCACAACAATGTGGTTCAGCAGATCTGAGCTCGCTTCGCTGTGGTTCTCAATTGAGCCACAGGACAGCCCACCCCTTGGGATGGACATGTTACACACACGCCATTGCCTGAAGGGCTGCTGTTTGCCCCAAATTTTGCATTTCCTTTGGAAATCAAGGTCCCGGAGTCTGGACCTGACTCCACGTTTCTTGAAGTCCAGTGAAAAGTTTCCACAGTCAGTGATGGTTTGGGGTGCCATGTCATCCGCTGGTGTTGGTCCACTGTGTTTTCTGAGGTCCAAGGTCAACACAGCCGTCTACCAGGAAGTTTCAGAGCACTTCATGCTTCCTGTTGCTGACCAACTTTATGGAGATTCAGATTTCATTTTCCAACAGGACTTGGCACCTCCACACAGTATGAAAGCTACCAGTATCTGGTTTAAGGACCATGGTATCCCTGTTCTTAATTGGCCAGCAAACTCGCCTGACCTTAACCCTATAGAATCTATGGGGTATTGTGAAGAGGAAGATGCGATATGCGAGACCCAACAATGCAGAAGAGCTGAAGGCCACTATCAGAGCAAGCTGGGCTCTCATAACACCTGAGCAGTGCCAAAGACTGATCGACTCAATGCCACGCCACATTGCTGCAGTTATTCAGGCAAAAGGAGCCTGAATACGTACTGAGTGCTGTACATGCTCATACTTTTATGTCCATACTTTTCAGTTGGCCAACATTTCTAAAAATCCTTTTTTGTATTGGTCTTAAGTAATATTCTAATTTTCGGAGATACTGAATTTGGGATTTTCATTAGTTGTCAGTTTTAATCATCACAATTAAATGAAATAAACATTTGAAATATATCAGTCTGTGTGTAAGGAATGAATATAATATCCAAGTTTCTCTTTTTGAATGGAATAACTGAAATAAATCAACTTTTTGATGATATTCTAATTATATGACCAGCACCTGTATAACATTTGTAGGGGGGTACAAACCTGTATTACTTTCTCTTCCTCCTCTCTCTTTTTTCTATCCTCCTCCTCCTGCTTCCTCTTTAGCTCCATCTCTGCTTTCCTGAAAGGTTTGAGGAAAAAAATCTTTAGAGAGAACACAAAACCTATAGTTTCAAACAGAAACTCTTCCCTCCCACCATCACTTACAGTCTTCTGTCCTCTTCCTCCTGTTTGCGTCGTTGCTCTTCCTTCTCCCTCCCCTTCCTCTCTTTCTCCATCTCCTCCTCGATGCGTTTCAGCCTCTCGCTCTCTTCCTCCTCCTGCTTCTTCTTTTGCATTGACGAGAGCAGCTGCTCTGAGCGTTTCACCAGCCCCTGGTACTCTGTGTCTATCTCTTTCCAGGTCATCACTGTGGCCTAGAGGTCAAAGGAAAGAACAGAATGGCAGGTCATGTTCACAAAATGAAGAAAGTTTTTATTTCTATATCTAATTCCATAGTGTTTATTGATAATAAAAACTAAGGAGATTCCCTCAGGATGGTTAACTATTGTGAATTTGTCTGAATGAAACTTTGCCCAATCAGGGGAAAGGAACAATTGAGAAGCAACACTGAGTGCACTTATACCCTGACTTGGCAAACACACTACTGTTACCATGGCACACTCTTTCCAGGTGGCGACAAGGGAAGACACTGACTGACAGACACTATGCCTGTCAGTTACACACCACAGCCAGAGTGCTCAATTCCCCACTATACTTGTCAGACAATAAGCAGGGGGGAGAGGAGGTCACCGTATTGTGAAGGTTTATTAGACAGTCTCAGTGACACAGGGAGGGAAGATGACAAGGTCTTGTCCCCAATGTATAGCGGTCTGAATGACAACCATTGGCATCTCATGCATTATTCACTCAGAGACGCAACGCCAGGAGCAATTTCTAAGCACTCAGAACGCCATGAGTGTTGACAGCGGGGCTGCTAAAAGGCTAACAGAGGAAAATAGGGGGAAGCGTTGAGGCTGATTGGGGTAGAGGGGATTGAAAGGGTCAGGAGTCACAGGTGCATCAGCTATAATCAGGAAACCTTAAAGAACCTATGAGCACTCTAATCATACCTGTTGATAGCATACACTACTGGGGTCTGGATGTGTTTGTGGTGATTTGCTGTACCTACAGGGTCCAATAAGACGACGCTTATTGCACGGGGAGAGCTGGGATTTCACTAAACAAGTTTGATAATTTAGCGAAGCAGCCTCACTAAATTATATTATTGGAGAGGATCTGTTCTTCACCCAGCTCTTCTTTTTATCCTGAGGTGATTGAAAATATTGATTCTAAGAGAAGGAATGAGAAAACGGCACAGCTCACGTAGGAAAGAGCATAGTGTACAACAGGAGAAGACTGGTTGTGTTGGGGAGCTGCACATGAAGAACCATGCATGTGAGAGGCAGTCATGCTGAAAACAAGTTATGTGCTCTGAAAAATCTTCCCTGGATAAGCATGTATAAAGAAGAACAACATGTTTGCTGTACACCCTTTTGCTCACACTGCATCAGGCTCAAAGCCATCAAATCTGAAAAAACTGCTGACATGAACAGCTTTAAAATCACCAGAGCAATAATCCTTGGGTTATATGAAAGAGGTCATTGTCTCACCTTTATCTTTGCTAACAGAGCGTCTACAGAAGTGGCCAGCTCCTGAACCTGTTTGGTCATCTCCTGCTTGCCCTCTTTCAGCCCGTTCACCACCTCGTTGAACCGCTCCATGTGTTTCTTCAGGTTTCGAACCTTCACCATACCATCAATGCTATGAGAAAAGTGGAAGACGCAAACATGTCATACACAAATTAGAGAGTACTATAGAGAGTTTCATTTAAATGACCACTACACTGTGAAATATACACATTATATGTGTGCGTGTATATATATATATATATATATATATATATATATATATATATATATATATAGAATGTAAGTATGTGGTATGTAACATTAAAGCATGTTTGAGGACTTATCTTGACCTCGTTAACATAAAAAATAAACATCAAACATGATTTGGGACAACAAACTAACGCTGCTCAATCATGAAAAAATCTCACTTGAGTGCTTGTGGGTTGTAATGGCTAGAAGCGCAATTTCGTGGGACAGAGGTGTGTGCTTGGATCTCTCAGTTGGCAAAAACTTTTGTTTATAATTCAAAGAGAGCGTGGTTGTCTTCTAATTTATTCATTTCCCCCTCATCTTCCACCTCCTGACCTCATTTACAGCTTTTTTTGCCAAGTCATGCCCGCTATCAAGTGTTAGACTATGACTTTAAAAAAACATTTTGGTCTTTGTAAGGAATTCATACATTTCATAAACACCTTGCATACCTTTTTCTTTTCTTAGTTTTCACCAAAAACAGATATATTACTGTTAGGAATAACACCCTTTCATCTTTAACCATATATGTGTATGCTGGTATAAAATATTTCCTCATGCATCCATACATATACTGTCACAGTCAAAATCTGAAAACCCATTATCTGGATGGCTGCTTTCACCAGTGCCATTTTTCCAAATGCAACCCAATATAGTGAAACATGCAGTATTTCACAAAACAGTACAGTGAGACATCATGACTTTCTAGATTGATTTGAACTCCTAAATTCACAATATGAGAAAGCCATCAAAACCCACCAAGCGTGAATCCCTTTTAATAAAAGGTACAGGTTAAAAGAAAAAATTGGAGGGAAAAGGGTGCAGGCAAACAGAAAGATGGTAAAAATAATGCAAGTGTGTAAGTCTCTGTGTGTATTGGGTACAAGAACTAGCACGAGACTCACCGTGGCTTATGCTTCCTCTTACACAACCACATCCGGACAGTTTTCTGAATCTTAATGCAGGCCAAAGCTCTGTAACTCATCTTGTTCCGAACTGTTGAAGATGGGGTTAAAAAAAAGAACAGGATTTAAACAAAGATGTATGAAAATACTTACAGCAGAGGGTTAAGGTGCTGACCATGAACCGCCATGTCCCCAGTTTACAGTTACAGGACCTTTGTTGCTTGACGATCCCCATCTCTCTATCCTCATTTCCTGTCAATATCTCTCTAATAAAGGCATAAAGATGCCCAAAAATACGTATCTGCACAGATCAGGAATGCCCTCTTTAGATTCAAATATGATAAAAAAAACATTATAGTAAAACTTTATTTTTAAAGATAAATATCAGAAAGGCATAATGTAGCAAATGTACAAACTGCTATGATGGGGTACTATTGATCAGGCATATATAGTATGTGCAGGTGAAATAAATGACCAGAAAGTTACATTTCCTCAGGTCACTTATGCAAGAAATGTGTTGTCAAGCAGAAGCAGTGTTCTGTTATAACTTTAATGTAATTTCATATGATGGTTTTGCAGAAATCAGCCTGCACTTTGCTATATGGTGTAAATCAATAACTTGGCACAGAGTGTAATGGTTCAAGGAACTGCTTCTAGAGTACTATTCTATACGGCTAGAGGCTGCTGCTTTCAATATTCAGAATGAATGGGAAAGTAAAATATGATTTAGTATAGCTATCAGCGCAGTATAATAATCCAAGAGGAAATGACAAAGCATCTTACAGTCAACCATTCGAAAGTGATGTGGCTGATTTTCTAATATGGGGGCATATTGGGGACTTTTTTCAGAAATGGTTTTATTACTAGTGTTGCCTCACTCTTAGAATGGACTGACTCAGGCCATGGTGTCATATTTCAGCATGGTGACAGGCATACAAATACTACATCAGGCTGCATATTGTACAAATGCTCACACCCAGAAATCAATTTTAAATCATGACTTTATCAGTAGGGTCTCTATCTGAAACAGACATAACCCAGGCAAAGGCAATGGTAACTAATGGTTAAATATTTTCTTCAATGTTCATACCATGTGCGTTAAATTAATACTTACACTAATGTTTGACAAAATAATTCCCATTAGAGAAATGACAAAACAGAAATATAATGTAAATAATTCCAAATCTATACAGTATTGAGGCTGCTTGAGATCAAAAGTTCTGTTGTTCAATAGACTCAACCCACGTTTGATGACAGACAAGCTGCACCACTGGACCTTCTTCCAGCGACTGCACACCAACCACGTGTTGACTTTCTTCAGCAGCTCTGCGAGGTGGTCCGGATCAGACTTCATGATCTGGTCAAACTCAGCAAACTGATGCACGCACACGGACACAAAGACACAAACTGTGTTTGGTGATCCTTGGCATATTTAAGGCATATTTGTTTTCTGCATAATGACCTGCAAACATTAATGCATAATCTGTTGACTTTTTTGTACCTTTCCAGGGCGGAAGAACACTCTGGTCAATCCAAACTTGAAGTCACTGTCATTTAGTCCCAGAGCTTTGAACAACGCCTACAGAGGAACAAAGTCTCATCAACTTACATATATGGTAAGAATGCTTATGCTAGTAAATCAGTTCCCAAATGGTCAGTGTGGCTATAGGCTTTTTTTCACACAATTACTTAAGCTTTGTTTTAAACAGACTAGCTAATTATATAAACCCAGTAACAGTACATCCTGTATTAATCCAGTGAAGGAGAAAACTATTTAATTCATGTCATCCCACCTTGCAGAAGAGTCGTGGATTCAGGCGTGTGAGCTTGTCAGGCATGTACTGTTTATACATGTTGTAGAGCTCATGGAAGGGGGCCCTGGAGGGGAAGCCCCCCTGCATCAGGTCCAACACTGACACCATTCCTAATCAAGAGAAAAATGGACTTGACATATAAAGCACTATTAAAAAGAAACAGGATTGCCTAAGGAAATAACAGTACACAACAACAGTAAAATGTGCACTACTGACAGTCTATCAAATTAATATTATGAGCTTGAACTCCAGTAAGCTGAAAACTGTTCATTTAAAGCATGCGCTATTCTGCTTGATCCCCGACAAGTACGATGTCAGTTTCTATCTCTATATTCATATAGTTCCATATCTACAGGAGAAGGGCAAAATGATAGTACACCGCATGAAAGACAACAAAAAAAATCACAATAACTACTACATCATTTAACAGTACACACTGACAAAATACTTCATTTAGTGTCGTTTCAGCAACATGAAGCAAATGTCATCATAGTCCATGCCCCACGTGCAGGTGCAACATTTACAAAAACATCAACATGATCTCATGTTAGTAGGAAACACAGTTTACAGGGCATTATGCCAAACAAGGAAAAACTGCACTGAAAAGTAGTGTAGTCAAATGCCTGACAAGCTTTTTCCAGTCTCTACAGTTTAACATGATTTAACTTTTGTGGTAAGCAGTTGGAAAAATGTCATATTTACATGTTCTGCATTCTTTAAAAACTGGAGACCTTTATTTTTGAAAAAAGGTCCAATATTCAGTACCAGTTTTGGACATATGCGTATTGCTCCACTACCAGTAGATCCATCTTAGTATATTCACTCATCCTAGATTAAATTATAAATTATGAATATCACAACGTTTTTTATTCTACAGAACATATTGTACACACTGTTTTTGGTCCTACCTGAGCACTGTAACTGTGAGAGAATCAGAGCTCCTTCAAACTGGTGGCTGACCATCTTAAGGTTGGGTTTTACACAGCGGATAAAACTTGAGCCCTATGACACAAAGATTAATCAGGAAAAACCCAGCGCAGTACTACAGTCTTTACCTGCCATCTATATAATTGGCATCTGAAGCGGTAATAAATTGCTCCAATACATATTACGTATTATACATATTATGTATTGTAAATGAATATTTATTTCATGCTGATTTTGAGCAGAAAGCAAAAACCTTTTCTAGAAAATGCAGAATGAATCTGACACATAACTGACGTATTACTCACAGTACTCCGAAGCTTTTCCAGAAGCAGATTAAGCTGGGTCTGTGTGTATAAGCAGACAAAAAGAAATGTTTAATGATTTGTTTTTAATATTTGTGATGAAGGTAGCCCAGGCAGACATTTCAAACGAGGCAGCAGTGACACACATCCTCATCACAGGTGAGGGAAGGGAGTAACCAGAGATAATAGTCATATAAGGACAAAGACAACACAAGGAAAATTTAGTTGCATAGCACCTGGCAAAAACAAGGCAATTCTACTACGACGCATTAAGGTCATTGTAGGCAAAAAAAAAAAAAAATTAAGAGAAATTGGGTTGATATGAGAAAAAAAAAACTGAATTACAAAGATTGAAGATGTAAATTTACAAGAAAAAAACATGGAAAAATAGTGTTTGCAGTCATTAAGAGGTGGAGCTTTAAGACAGTTAGGCAGATATAGATAAGGGACTTCAACAAAGCCACTTTAAAGCATGTGTCACATATTAGACATTATTAATTGTTTGCAGTTCTTTCACATTTTTTATGTTTTTGGCCTTTGAACAGAAGGAAGTATGTCACAATACAGGTTGTTGAAAGTAGCTTAGATGTGACAGCTGTTGTTGCTGCTTTTAATTGAGTAGACTACAGAGCCTTTAATAACACAAGCACATCTGAAGTTTTGTTCTCGTAATTTTATTACTTTAATATCATTGAATAGTCAAGTTTTTTCTTGTATATTTGTGAGTTTTTTCCTCCAAAATGTACCTCTTTAATCTCAGAGTTTTTAATTCCCTACCCTGGCTCTGTAATTTATTTTAACCTACTATGGCCCTAATATCCTGTCAAACAATTCAAAGTTCTTTCCATTACATAATCTCTACAAACATATCTGTTTTGTAGTCCGAGTAGTACTGAACCATCATGTTTGAGCTGGATTTGGTTGTATGCAGGTAAACAGCTCATGTGGAGAGCAAACGAGGCAGAAAGCATTGGCCATTAGCTTTCTAATAATCTCAGAACCCTACATATTAGCTTTTTATTAGCTTTTCAAAATGTATCCACATTCAAATTGACGTCGGACGAGAGCTGACTGTAAACGATGACTGGTGAAGAGGAAGTCTTGGCCTGGATGTCCGCTATCTAGATATCACCAGGCTATACTTAGCCAAACAGTGGCCGTTTCCCCCAACAGCTCAATTGATAAACAAAAGACACAAGGCGACAAAAAGAAAACATAAAAAGACACACATAAATAGGATTTAAAGGATAAAAAAACAAAGAAGAGGATTAAAATAAGGTAAATTTTAAACAGAATAAAACAGATTAAACAGTAGAATACATTTATTAAGATTATTAAGATATTAATTAATAGTAATAATTTTAACTCTGAGAGTTTGTTGCAGAAATGTGGTATAAAACAGTGTGCAGCTTCTCCATGATTAGTTCTGACTCTAGGGGCAGTAAGGAGATCTGTCCCAGACCATCTGAAATGCTGCAGCTGTCTGATTAAATAAAATCAAACTTATTGAAGAAAATCATTCTAAATCCAGCTGACACATAAGTCCTTTAATTCTTGATTTATTCCTACAGTGAGACTATGCTGATACTGTAATTGCCTCACTGTGGATGTTAAAATATTGGTTGATGAGTCCATGACTACACTGGCTTCTGACTTGGTTAACATTAGCGACTGATGCTGAGTGCTGACTTTAAATCATTCTTCTTCGAGTCAAAAGACAAACATTTTATTTTTTCCCTCTTTTTGTTTAATTGGAGAAAAACTTAGCGCATCTAAACTATTGATTTGTTTGATGCACCATGGGACTTTGGTCACCTTGTGATATTGTTTTTTAAATCAGCGCGTCGTCACAAAAGGCATGTGCAGTATTATAGTTTTTGGCAATTACCTCAGAGAAGGAGAACTGCCTTGCATTTTTCACAATGTGCATTAGGCTTTTTTTCTTACCAGTGACCGTGTCTAACATTCAAGACCATTGAGCATGGGCATACAGTGGATGAATGGATGCAACATTTTTTACTCATAAATAAATGAATAAACAATGTTGCTTTAAAACTACTTGTAAATCACCTCAATACTGCCAAAAAACAACAGCTAAGGAGTGCTCATTTTGATTGATTGATCTTGAGTCCACGTCTTATGCATTAGTGATACAAGCAAAGAAGGTATATTAATAATAAAGAAACCTAAAGTCAAAATAAGACTGCCGTTGAGTTTTTTGGTTGCTGTTCCAGACATGTGGATGAAAGTTTGGTACTTCTGGTTCGCTCAACAAACGTCTATAAGAAAGAGTTCTTTCTTTCTTTTATTCTTTCTCTGTCTTATTTCTTTTACTCCTCCTGTTTTCTAACTCCTCTCTATTATACCTCAAGCTGACTTTATCCAGTTTTATCCACAAAGGAAGGTTTTCTCAGAGGAAAGAGATGGAAGACTGGAGGAAAACTAAAAGAAGGGAACCTTGAATAAGGGAGAGAAAGAGGGATGGCAAGAAGAGTGGAAAGGTGAAAAGTTACTGAACATGTCTAGAGATTACAGTTAAAAACGTGTGAGAAGAATCTAAAAAAATAATGGAGTGTTGTGAAATATTCAACAACATTTTACATGTTTGAAAAGAAAAGCAGCACATTTAATAAAGCAGCAAATTCATATATTCAAAAATTGTACATTTAAATAAGTGCATTTTTGCAGAATTCCTGGACAACCAAATGTCAAATTAATATGAATTCTTTTAATGTATTCTTTAATTTGAACTACATACTATACAGTTAGTCTCTCACCAATCCAGTTGGTCAAAATATATCAAATTAAACAATGCTATGCTAATTCTAATTGTCTCTGACAATAAAAGAAATCATGATCTACCATCACACAAAGTATTGTAGCAAGTGTTTAGATTCAGTGTATTCATAATTCAATCGAAAAAATGACATTTGATTTCCTTATTATTTGCGATAGTTAAGTAGTATAATAAACTAAAAATGTTAAGATTTTATTCAGTTGTATTTATGTTGAGCCACTCTGACCTTGAACTTATTGCCAACGCTGATGAAGCTGAGTTTGCCCGCCTTCTGTTTGGAGTCCTTGGTGGTGTTGGAGTTCTCAAACAGCTCTCGAACAAATTTGTCTTTTGATTCACACACTAAGCTCTCCAAGGACATGTGGAGGGCATCATTATTCTTCTCCACAAACCGAGTCTATGGACACAAACACACGCAAAAGCATACATTTATATAGTGGCAGACATTTATGCAGATGTACAAAATGCAAAGACAAATGAGGAATGCCTTAAACCCTGCAGCATACAACACACAAGTATAAGTGATGTATTGTTGTGACATTTGTGTCAGGGCAACAAATCAGAAGACTACTCATTATTTGGAGACATAAAATGTGATTGGCTTCATTGACTATTGAGTTTTACTTAGTTTTAACCTTAGCTAGTAACTCCATTGTCTTATGTAACCTGGTAGACACATAATAAGTAGAGGTGTTTGGTGAAAATATGATATTACTGGATTTTGTCAATATCATACAGCCCCAACAGTCCTACATAAGATACATCTCAACAATTACTGTTTCATAGCAGACAGCTCCTGCAAAGTGCCTGATGATGAAGCCCTCGTCATCCCTGAGATTCCTATGAATGGTCAACTTCGACTTCCTGGGAACCTAAGTGGGGGAGGAAGAAAGCAAATCAAATTTAATGACACTGCAAAAACACAACATCTATCCATCACCATCTCTGTAGCAGAATCTCATTCATCCACACCCTTATTGAATGGAGAGGGCAGCTTTGGAGAGTGAAACACTTGGATCAATGAAGTGCAGTGAAATCCAGTAAAAAAGCCAGCAGTATGTTTTTGTTATTTAACATGTTTACTTGCACTGATATAAAAAAAGGATATAACAACTGCACACAGTTGAAATATATATTTTTAAATGCCACATTATACTTATCTGGCTCACGTATTATAATGGACCTGAAAAATCCATTACCAATATTGTTCAAGGATAATAAATAAAATGCAGCACCCAGCTTTTTAAAGCTCCATTAGCTTCATCAGTGAGGGAAAGCACTATAAATTATCCTCAGTGTGAACACTGTCCAGCAAAAATGTGACATTCAAGCACTTTAGATTAAGATTAATGTCTTTCATCCTATTAAATGTATAGAATAGTCTTCATTTGAGCAATAACTCTCCCTACACTATGTGGCTGCAGCCAACCACCTCTAATCTTAAATTTGAATTGGTGTTAAGGCTACAGTTTTAAAAGGATTTCATGCTTGAAGAGATGCAGGCAGAGTGACGAACTAAGGGGACAATAACAGAGACAGAGGGAGGGACTGGGACTGTGCGTCATTCACAAAACTGCTGTTACAAACAGGCAGAGTAAAAATGACCACAATGAGAAAATCCACTATGTGCGGTTACATCGCTGACTGCTCTCACAAAAGAACTTAGGACACAAAGGAAGAGAACAATAGCAGATTACTGGACAAAAAGGACAGAAGGGCAGGAAGAAAATAAGAAAGATAATGAAAGAAGAGAGATGGAGGGAGAGGGAAGAGAGAACACAGCAAAGAGATCTGACCGTCAGTCTGAAGTGGTCTTTATGCTTGCTGTGAACAGCCAGTGCAAAGTGTTGGTCACTGGGCTGAGGAAGACGGTTCTCTTCATCCAAAATGTCCAGGACTCCCACCAGCTTTGCTTCTACTAGGTCTGGAACAAGTTATGTGCATCAGCAATAGTATTATGATTCACTTTTATACCCAGCTCTACAACATGCAGTGAAGCACCAGTATGAAAAGTAATACCTTAATGCCTAATGTTAGTTGACAAAATGTGAAATACTTCTTAAAAAATTCCAAACTGATAATATTTGATCAAATGCTTATAGAGATCTTAGAGTCAACAATAAAACACGTGAATCCCTGTGCAGGTATTTAGGAAGGGATGAGGTGGGACTCATCATTATGATACAGAAGTTATAAAATCACTAAACATTCAGTTTATGAAAATGACATTTATTGGAAATTTCCACTGTTTACTGCGTCTGGTTGTGAATATTCAAAGCACAAAACATGTTCATCAGGATGCTCATTTAGCCATATATCTGAATTATTCATATGGCATGCTGTGTTTGGAATATAATCTAATAGCCAAGGACCTCCGAAAAAATTTGCATGAACAAGCACCTGTGCATAAATCCTGAAGATTGATGAGTGAATTAATGGCCAACCCAAACGGTCATTTGCAAGTCATAAATGTTATTTGCGGCTGTCAGTTAACCTCGCACCTGAATAATCACAGCCTTTGAAATACAAATCAAACTGCTTCACCTTGATACACTGACTACTTCATCCCATAATTCGAGAATTCACTCGAGGACAGAGACAACAAAAACAAGGGGGCATTATTTCTACGGATTCTCATTGCACAAAAAGGGGCCATAAAACCCACAAATATTCATTACACTTGCTCCCTTCAGACAAATGGATATGCCAGCTTCTTTGATAATGAAAAGTTTGTATTTTTGTCCCCCTGACAGGTGTATTCTCACTGCTCTGAAGTGTAGGCCAGAGCACAAGGAATGGCCCCAATCAATGCAATGTGGGTGAGATGATGAAGCTCATGAACCCGTCTCAGTATATTTATGGTGTGTGGGCTCAACAGACAGCCACGTCTCAGTCAGTCATTTTGCATTTTGCAGTACAAGCTCATAAGGCCACTTATGACACTTCTAACACTTCTTCACTTAATGTTGTCCATGCCTGTCACTCAATAGGTCCTCTCTTCACTTCCTAAAATCATCCAAGGTATAGCTCCATGAAGTCATCAAAACACATACTTCTACACATGAATGCCTTTGACTCTGGTCATTTGAAACCAGATCAAGTCAGACATCGTATCAGATTTACAAGGACATACGTCCTGAATTACGCTGAGATATTTTTAATATTCAACTGTGAAAATTTCCAGGGAAATAATGAACTTTTGAGAAGTGACTGAGCACACTGGGGAGGAGTGACATTTTAAAAACTGCAGAGTTGGAGGGAAGCTGACATAGAGACTTACCTATGCAGTCCTGGTTGTCAACATAGTGCACTTCATTCACTCCCAGCCCTTCCCTTTGATACAGCTCTTGCTCCTGCACAGACATGGTCAAAAATCAAAACCTGAGTATCTTCAGAACTCAATCCACCTCATATAACAAACAAAAAAACAAACACAAAAAAACATCAAAACGACAACACATGATTCAGATAATGAGAAAGAGGCTTCAACAAGAATTGTGGTGCATTAATTGCAGACCTTGGAAGAGAATAACGCTAAAAGATCACAGGAGAGAAACAAGCCTCATCATTTCCCTTGAGAAATTAGCATTCTAATGAGAGAGCGCAGGAGAGAAAATCTAAGCATGGAAACAGAGAAGAGAAAGACAGAGAAGCTTAGTGTGCCAAGCACTTCCTTCTGGCTTGTGAAAGAGTCAGTAAGTTCGGCTTGCGAGTGACATGACATGGCAAGTTTCCTAGGACGAAGAATTAAACCACACCAAATCACCTTAATCCACACGCTGTTCACCCACCTCTTTCAGAATGCGCTCGTTGAAGAACTGCTGCAGTTTCTCATTGCAGTAATTGATACAGAACTGCTCGAAGCTGTTGTGTTCAAAATACTCTAAGAGGAGGAAAAAACAGAAGGAGCGTAAAAATTACATATTTCTATTAATTTTCCAAAATGAAAATTTGTGCAAAGCCTGTGTTAATTATTGGAAGGGAAATGAATTCTCAAGCAAGAGCCCTGATAGTAAAGTGTGTTTATGCATTAGAGTACTTATATTAAGAAACAAGCTGAACAGACAAGTGTCTCTTTAATAGACTGAATTCTTAACAAACCACTGAAAAAAACATACCAATAAAATAACAACAAAATGTGGTCAATCCCAGAAGTTGCAGAAGTTTGTCCATTATGTTGTCAGTGATGTTGGGCTAAATCTACACATTGTATTACGTTTAAGTGTATTACTTGTATTGTACGTGTATTACTTCCACATTTTATTGAACACAAACTGCATTTTATTACCAAACCCAGCGATGTCGAGCACCCCGATGAAGTTGGAGGACGACTCGAAGGGGAAACACTGGTTTACTCGTTTGACCACATGATCGAAGAGGCGGCTGTACACTGCCTTCGCCAGGGCATCGCGGGCATTGTTAGCTTGTTCCACCTTTAGAGGCACCCTGGAGGGAAACACAAAGTGGGGCAGTGAGAGACAGTCCGAAAGTGGGACATGCTAGTCTCTTATTAAACCTAACTTTTTTCTTTTTTTTTTCGCTAATCAACCCAATTTTCACAAAGGTTTAGAGGTGTTGATGTGCTGCATAGTGCCATTCTCCTTCAGATCTCTACAGTCAAGGTAGGTAATCATTTAAGAAGAAGCCAAAGATGAGGTATTAATACTAAAATATGAACCTTGAACTCTACTAGACTTTCTAATGGCGCTTTACCACAATTTATTAAATTATTTAAAGGGGTTGAGTGTATGGAAAGTGCAGTTCCACAGTGACCCCAAGTTCAACTCAGCTGTCCCAGCTGGGAAGAAGGTGAATTTAAAATGAAAAGATCTCTCTTTTGCTATGATAGATTGTTGCCCATTTTTTTCTTTTGATATTCCAGCCACCCAGTCCGCAAAAGAAAAAAAACCCCATGTCCATTAAAAATAGGAATAGTCCACCTATGCTAAGGCAGCTTATTCAAGCAGAGAATAGGCCACGTTTCACTTTTACATGACTTAAAAGCAGTAAGAAAACACATGAGATTCTTACAATTCATCTCAGTGACAGGCATTTTTTATCCATTGCAATGTTTCATCTGTTCACTAGTTAGAGACAGTCATCCCTGATCACGTCGCACCACCCCCTCTGTAACCCTCAACCTCCCTGGGGCTTAATGACAAAGCCAGGCCCCCTCTGCTCCACCTGCTCCCCAGACGCCAGGCCTGTACTGTACTGCAGCCATGCTCGCCTGCCTCCTTAGATACAGGCTGCATTATTTATGTGGAGAAAACACTTCCAGGCCAGGCCAGCATCTGGTCCTACTGAAATATTAATCTATCAAACCTGGCCCCATCACTCCACACCACCACAACACCACATCACCACCAAAGTACAAGGGGCAGTGCCAATACTGCACCATGTGCAATCATGTAGAAGTATGATTAACCTAAGCAAACTATCGCAAAAATCACTCTATATTTGTGTTACTGTGTCCTTTTTCACTGAAGATTGCTGTGAGTCATTTAGCAGTGGTTGAATCACAGACCACTTGTCTGCAAAGAATAAGATCCATTATATACTCTGCTAATACCATATTTAAGACTATAAAATAAATGCTTAATTCAGTGTCTGGATTTCATGTCATCGTCTTGCACAATAAAGTATCTTAATACTAATCCTACAGGATAGTACCAATAAGTACAGCAACATCTGCCTGGCCACTGCCAGGGTCAATAACAATCTAGTGGGTTAATCTGTAGTCTAGGATTATCAGCTATTTTCAGACCTATCATGAACCATCACTGAGAGAGTTCAGATGTCAGTAAACAATGGCACTTACTGACTGCTGAGGGAATTCAGAGGATCATTTTTCTCAACAAAAACATTTTCAAAAGAAGTCACAAAGAGTCATAGACCTTTGGAGCACAGTGCTAATGTTCTTACTTGATAACTGTTCCTTTGGCGCCCCCTGCTGTAGTGAGCATGACCCTGGTTGTGAGGCTGACACGTAGATCATCCTGATCCAGACCCAGCAGATCAGCACAGTACTCTAGAGTCTGGCCTGACTGATTCTTCAGGACACAGCCACCTGAAACATACATAGAAAGCTTCTGTGCAAGATAATTCCTTCCCTTTGTATCAGCCATATTTTCTGAATTCTTCCCAATGGATTTTGAGGGAAATCATTACAAACACTTTTTATATCATCTTTTTAGATCATTGGTGGGATAATGAAGGACTCAACAGCCTGATACAAAGCTGGTATTCAGATTCAGTGGGTATAAGGTACACTAAGGGAGATACTTCTGAAAATTGCCCTCAAGAGAAATTGAAAGTTGACTTATTTAATTCACAGACTCTTTGACTGTAGAGGCAGAAAGAGTAATGAAAAAAAATAATGAACCAGAAAATTAGATGAACATGGATCTTAGTTACCAGGGAAACAGAGATTTTCTTTATCAACGTTTGAGACTAAATGGTGGTGACATCCAAGGACAGCATATCTATTCTTCAGTATTTTTATACTGATCTAATGTAAATGTAATTGTATGCGATCGCATTTGTTGAAAAAACTTGTTATGGTGATTTCAATGGGCTTCAGTAAAAGATTCTACATACCTGTTTTACCCCTGTTTGTTTTAGGATTGATCTTATTGATTACTTATAAGGCTCTTCATGACCTGGCTCCAGATTATTTTTTGGACCTTTTAATTAATCCCTTAGGAACTTTTGGGTAATATGAGATTTTTGGGCAGTGATCTTCCGTTTCGTTTCCTGGGTGAAAACGAAAGTTTTTTCTTTTCTTATTATTTCTTATTTCTATTTTACACCTCGTTTATTTTATCATTCACTATGGTATTTCATTTCAAGTTTCTCTCTGTTTATGTGAAGCACTTTATTGTTTTTACAAGTGCTCTATAAATAAAATGTATTATTATTACAATTAATGTTAACAATGTTACTGAGAAGGCCTTTTCAGTGAAAAATCCTACATAGTGACACACTCAAATTAATCTCCAGACACCCATGCAATAACAAGTTCTCAATAAAGACCTTGCCAGCACTAAAATGTTAAGAATCTCAGAGATTATTGTAAAAATATCTGCAATTACAGCATCTGTCTAACCTGAGGAGCTCCCTGTCTCTTCAAAGTCAATGTTGCCGAGATGCAGAACGCCGGCAACCACCCTGAACAGGTCCAGCTTCTCTGTGTCATCTAGACCGATCTTCTTCATGGCCACACACATCCTATTAAAGTCACCCAGGTCATCAAGAAGGGGGTCCTTCAGAGCACCGACGTTCACATGCTACAAAACACGAGTGAGTCAGAATAAACTGAGATCACAAGAGAAACAGACACTGTGTGAGAATTCAATTTAAATCATGATTTACTCAAACAAGATGCAATTCACAACATCAATCTGTTCTATATTTTAGCCATGTCATTAATTTTTCTTTTAATATTGAGTAAATCTGACTCTAAATTGAATTAAAGGGGCTCCAACAGTCCTTTGAAACTAAACTAACAGTTAGTTTCAAAGCCCTAAACTATGAAAACCACATGTTTAACATGTACTTTTAACAAACCATAATATTTTACATAAACCTCCACCAATGGTACACAGCAAGCACACCATCCTATGAACTACTATAAGGTCGCTCCGCTACATTAGCCTTGTCTCCAAATGTCTTCACAAGCACTGTATTTATACAATTAAAGAAAAAAACATAGTCAATGTAACATCTAGCAATATCTCAGGAATGATAAAAGTAGAAAAACAGACATGCAGTGTGAAATGTCACTGGAACAGAGCACCTCAAGTTTCATTAGGAGTTAAGATCGCAGATAAATCATACAGTTGTAATTAACAAGGGCTGCACGATTATCACTAAATTTATACAACTGACTATACTGTAGGATAAGACACCATTCACAGTTCTTGTTTAAATGGGAACAAAATGCTTTATTTTCAACTTTTCCATGTTTTATTGAATTGTAACCATTTTTAAAAATAGTGAGCTTTCAAAATAAAATGTCAATCTTACATACGAACCTCTGACAAATATTGGTTATTAACTATGGAAAATATACAATAATTGTGCAGCCCTACATTGTATGACTGAAAAAGCTGAATAAGCAAACAGTCTTTGTTTGGTTCTATCTAAACACCAGCCAAACCCAACCAAACCTGACACATCACATGCAGACAAAGAGGAAGCATGCGCTCTTATTTCCTGTTTGCACTATAGACAGCAGCACGTAAAACCTGAGAGTCTCAGTGTTTACTTCAGGAAAAAGACAGGATAAAGAGCAGGGAGCACAAAGCCCTTATAAAAAAAGAAACATCACCTTATTGTCCTATATAACATGTGGAAGGACAGACAGACTGGACAATGACATAATTAGCATTAACTCACAGGTACTTACGATCACACAGTGCTATAATTTCTCTTACAAATGTAAGAAGGGGAAGGTGAAAACACATTTTAATCTACACCAAGAATCCAATATTTCAAGAGAAAACTAGAAATTACTTATTGACATTTTGTTTTGCTATTGTTAATATGCAGAGCAGCAAAAAGCTGGACCGGTAGGGCTTATCTAACATCAGCTGCCTGTGAACTTGTGGAAATCTATCAGTATGATTACAATATGTCAGTGCAAAAGCATATATATATAAACTCATCATGATTAATAGAGAATTGAAAGCACCTCTTTTGTCTACCACTATCTCACTTGATTTTCCTGAAACACTGATTAGCATAAGAGTAGATATTATTCTATCTTAGCAAACAAAAAGTGAAATGAACATGTGTAATTAGTCCCTGAGAGAGCACCGTGTCACACTTATTCTTCTAATAATTGTTTCATGATATTAATTACACATCTCCTTCAGGCTTTGTAGGCACTGATTCTTTTTCATGTCGTACATAATTCATCAAATAAACAGACCTGAACTAATTTCTCGGCATGAAATATTCCTATTGACCAGTTTCAAGCATATCATTCCACCTGCAGCTGATTTCCTTGAATATAGTCTGGGATTTGCTTTCTGTCCAGTGCTTACTCGTCATTATTGAGAAAAGAATCATGTTCATCTGTCTAAATGATTGAATGCACAGGAGAGAACTACAATACATTATTCGTCTTTGCTCCTTGATGTAAAATAAGTTGTCATACAGTAGCCTAACGTAAGACAAGTGTCCAAACTGATCATGTGTTGGGTTAGAGTGATTAAGCCAGAACAGAACGTGAACTTACCTCAGGACTCTTGCGGTTCTGCATTATTTGTTTATCAGAGTCCTTGCTGGCAAAATATCTGGTGCATCCTCGGTTCAGGTACTACATTGGAGAAAAATCATCTTTTCATTTAAACATAATTAGTGTTTTTATAAATTAAACACAGACACTGTATAAATGTATTTCCCTCATGGCTGGCAAACCTACTGGGGATATTTATATTGATTTTCATCATCTAAAAGATTTACTCTGCTGTCTTCCAATAATGCTCCACAGCTGACTAGTAGTGAATCACATTAAGTAATTGCCTCTGTTGATGTGGTGTCACCTCAGGGATCTAATATAATGACACTATGATAAACATCTAAAAGGAACAGCTTGAGCTATTTGTTGTTTTGTTAGACATTGCTTTGTAGTGCATGTAGAAGAAAATAAAGGCTGGGGTAAACACCTTCACGCTCTCTGACTCTCTGCCCCTGCTGAGTTGATAACTGCATTTAAAAGTAGAAATAATTAAATTGTCAAATATTCTGTTTCTGAGGGGATTTTGATTTTGGTTGGGAGGACCTCTTGATGTCACTAAAAATAAGCTCATGTGACATCTAGTGGGCTTCAATAGAAATGCCAACCAATGTCTATTTCAAAACACTAATACTAAGAAAAACATTATGAGAAATATTGACACCGCAGACCCTGGTTTCTGTCTAAGCCCACTGACCCTGAAACTGTCTGGAGAATCCAGGTGCAGTTTTTTCTTTATGTCCTCGGATGCCCCGGCGCACAGCCTGTAGAAGATGTGGTAGTTCCTCTCGTCGTTACTTTGCATGCAAATCCTCGACTTCTCTAGCAAGTAATGGGAGACGAATCCACCCACAACCGCGTTCTGGTGGAACAAGACAAGGATCAGGTCTTAAAATCAGATTTTAAAATTCATGGTCCACACACAAAAAACTGATCGACCAACTTAGAATATGATCATTGATCAGTGATCTATTACCTTCTCACTGAAATGAATTTCCACAAACTTTCCAAAGCGACTGCTGTTATTATTCCGGGCTGTCTTTGCATTTCCAAAGGCCTCGAGGAGGGGATTTGCTGAGTTTTGAAATAGGACAAATAGAATCAGGATCACGCTTTACACATACAGTGCAAACAGTATCAATACTTAATGATAGTTACTTTAGGTTTGTTTTTATATTACCTTCTACAATTCTCTCATCAATATCTTGACCACTTCCATATGTTGTGGTGAGATATCTACAGGACGGGGATGAAATTCATGTCAACGACAAATCTTTTTAGTAAAGAATTTTTAAATAGACAAAAAGACACTCATGATAAAACCCAATCCACAGCTTACACAGTTTAAACGTTACTACAAGAGCTTTCCATTTCAAAGCAGCTACGACTACTACACATAACAGTAATAAAATACTTTGACCACTTCTCCCCCTTAAATAATCCCTCATTTCTTTATTGTTTGGAGTGGCCCTCTAAAAACAGAGCTCTGACAACCAGTTGAAAAAATAACATTAGCAACACTACAGAACGGGATGCAACACGCAATCTGTATAAAAGCCCACAGCAAGGGTGTGAAAGGCCATCGTTTTGACAAGTTTAACAATTGTGTCCAGCTTATTGTTGTATTACTACCTATTCTGTTCACTATTTTCATGAGATATTTGCAAAGTATTATTGGTATCTTTCAATGTGGTGCAGTCAAAGTGCAGCGGGGAAATATCTTGGTTTGGAAAGAGGGTGGAAAGTTTAATTTGCAAAACTACTTTGTATCCCGTGAACACACAAACAGGAGGGTAAGAACCAGAGGTGAGTGTGGAGGGAAGATGAAGATGGGATGCAGGATGATTCATGTGGACTCATACCTGAGAACAAACTTGGTGTTTTCAGTCTTGCCAGCACCAGATTCACCGGAAACGATGATGGACTGGCTCATCTTGAGAACCTTCATGTCCCTGTATGCTTTGTCAGCTAAAACAAACAAAACAAAATCCCTTAACTTTCTAATATAATGATAATGATCAAATAATGCAAGCATGAGAATGTAACAAGTACTGGGGAGGTGAAACACTGAAAACTAGTGTACATTTCATATAGACTGTGCATTATTACAGTGTACAGGGGATGTCACATTATGCTAATTTGTGCTATTTCATATTTTGTTTCTAGTATGTTTTAACAACACGGTGACTTCACTTATATTTCCTTTTTTGTACTGTATTATTTCCACCTCTGACCAAGTGAATTTCCTCTTTTGATTGCATTACAATACAACAAGGAACATTTGAATTTGAAAGCCTGTCAGTGAAATAATATATAGTGTAAAGATGCTATCCCCATAATAAACAAAAACCATTCAAATCAGATAAAGATAAACGAGTTAACACCAAAGCCTCATTACAATCTCTTGTATTTGCTTATTAAACACTGACAACTCTGTTTCAAATACAACAGTGATTAGAAGGCGTGAGCTCTCACCGATAGCATAGACATGAGGTGGCAGAGTTCCTAGTGACTTCCCCTGGTACGACTTAATGGAGTCAGGCCCATACAGTTTGGGGATGTCATAGTAAGGATTCACAGCTATCAAGATATTGGCCACATATGTCTGTAAGAGATGCACATACAGGTATGAGTGTAGTCACTGCATTTAGATGAAGTTAATAAACAGCAAAACTACGTATAAATGACTGAATAATGAGAGACAACTGAGGTGAAAATGAGCCCAGTGAAGGATGCTCGGACACAACTTACATTGTTTCCCTGTCTTGCTTTAACCATCTACCAGCTGTCCCTCATTTCCTAAGTGAGCGACTGGGATCAGGTTGGGTTTGCCAGTCTGACTTGGTGACCCCTTTGTAGCCTCCCTTCCCTCTTTACCACCTGGTGCTTTCCCCCCAGGGAAATAAGGATAGGGATCCTTTCTCCATCTATCCTCCAACCCGTTACTGTATCTCCTTATGATGCAACTGCACAGTAGTGACTTTAAGCCATTGTAAGATCACACATATGAAGGATTCATACTTGTTCTAATGCAGGCTAGAATAGGAGGAGAAGAAAACATACATAGATGTGGTCTTTATTGTACCGCACTCTGACATTGTTGAGAAGAGTGGCTTCATTCAAGTACATAAGAGAACCTGAAAACAACAGGAGACAAATACAATGATATGAAATTATTTCTTGGAATAAAGACCTTGCTAAGAATAACAACATTTTTAAAAAAATGGTTGCAAAAAATAAATTAACAGCCAACTGTGTGTTGACTTACAGTTGTCATCTACAAGTTTGTTGACATCATCCTCTGCTGGGAAGACTTGGCTGATCAGAGCAAGAAAGGTCTGTAACATAAACAGTTTTCCTTATTTTAACAATCATATAATATAATTTCCAGGATGGATAGACATGCTACAAGCAGCACTGTCTCTACGTAATCATTGCCATCTTTATATACAAGATTATTCATTGTTTACTTCTTGTTCTTTGAAAAGCTTATGACACAAAACAAATGTTTATTAGCACCCCCTCCCAAAAAAAAGAGAGACATATTAGACATCATAAAAAGCCAAGCAAGCATGAATAAACATGAATCATTCTTCATGGGCAAAGATCACAGTAATGATGTTTGGTGCGACATGTTCCCAGGCTAAATTAGTTACCGATGTTCTCGCTCTATTGTTTAAGAATCTGAGTTAATGGAAAAAAACTCAATAGAACAAGCCGGCTGTGAGAGAAACAAGGGGGAGACATGGCAGGGTAATGAATTATTTGGTGGGAGTGCTACCGGATCTGAACACCTGAGTGAGTAAGTGAGTGTATGTGGTGTATGTGTGTGGTAGAAAAGAGAGGATGATAGTGCTCTTTGCTGATGTTGTAAGACTTTATCAAGTGAAATTATCAATATCTATCTATCTATCTAACTATCTATCTAACTATCTAACTATCTAACTATCTAACTATCTATCTATCTATCTATCTTTATATTTACATTAAACTCCACATGTCAATACCACTGCTTGTGACTGTGTGACCCAGTCTGTGTTTAATGCATGGTTTATTATCACAAACAGACTAAGTATAAACAGAATCTGCTTTGTCTGCCAATACCTTGGCTCAAACTGGGCTTACCCATTACCCAATAATAACCATGTGAGAAATGTCTAACCAATAAAAATGACAAAGAAGAGGCAGCCAGGCTGGGGGTTGTGTACTGAGTTGAGGCACTAATGAGTACACTGCAGTAAACCCCCCACCCCAAAAACACTCAATGGGCCTTTATTCCCTTACTGAATGGGACAGAGTTTATGCCTTGCAATAACAAACAAACTTATCATGATCATTCACAGTTCACAGCTTTTCCAAAAGAGATTACTTACAAATCTTTTCCAGCTCTGTGTTACACACCTTTAAATATGCATCTTCATGAGTCATTTAGTGCGGTGCAGATTCTTAATATTATGCAGCTGCAGTCTGTGAGTTGGGTAAGATAATTGCTCATTTCCAGTGCAACTTTGATTCAGCTGGTCTTTTGAAACTTTGAAATATTTCACACTTAGTAATAAACCATTGGATCATTTAACTGGTCAATTCTTAACATTAATAATGACTACATTCTATTTAGCTGCACCAGTACTTGCTATTGTACATGCTGGCTCACTAGTACTGCTTAAACAAACACCTAAATATGTCCTTTTTCACAGAAGATAACATTAGATAACATTGACATGTTCCAAAAGGTAAAAGCACAGGTGTAAATAATAACATTAATGATGGCTCAATTCCATTTAGCTGCTTTAGTTTCAGGGTCCTGGTATTGTGCATGCTGGCTCACTGAAACACTATCATGGCTGACCGAGACACTTTGGAGACACTGTTAATGTTTTTAGTAACACCTGTGTGTTTCCTACTACAACAAGCCGAAATGACTGCGCTTAGCTGTGATTAGCCATGGTGAGAACACATCAGACAAAACGAATGCAGAGGGAATTGCTAAGAGTTCATGTCTGTTGTAAACATCAGAGGCCTTCTTGCTGGAAACACGTGATGGCTCAGGTGTAACAGGTGGCCTTTACCTCCTAATGAGCAGCTCTGCCTCCAGGCAACGCTATCAGCGCACCTGCTGTTGCCCTTTATTTATTCATGCGTCTGTACATGGGGTCTCTCATGTTTCTCACAATTTAAGCATTGTTGTGCTAACGCCTTTCTACCTGAAATAGCACTTTTGACCGAGAACATATGCATAGGTGCATGTCTGTTTGTGTCATGACCCACCTTGCCCTTCTGGTTCAGTGGCTCTATGGTGAGCGTGTCGGCTCCTATGTCAACGATCATGCCCAGCTGGAACCCGTCGGTGGGGTGAGGCGCCCACACTGGCTTCCCATCCTCCATGGCTTACCTCCAGTCACCACAGCAACACACCTGGGAGAGGGAGAAGAGACAGAAAGGGGAAGAGTGGCAACATAAATACAGGAAAGAACATATGTAGCTTAAAACTTCAAAGTGCACAGTTTTGCATTTTGCTTCTAAGATTTTAACATTAATACTGTGTGTAGGTGATTTCCCAGTGTCATTGTTCTGTGTTCTTCTTTTTTTGATCACCTGATCCAAATTTGCATAGCACAGCATTTCCCTGCACTCTTTATTATCATAGCAGTTTTTACTGAACTCTACACGTCATGAAAATCCTTTTAGCACATTAATATTTTGTCAGTAAACATTATCTTTTACTTGACATAGAGACTATTATTAAAACTGCTAGGTATGACTGATAGAACCTTAAGTGAAATCACACAAAAACAAAGATGGAAATCATTTTATTGTCAAACTGATCTACAGTGGCATTCCTCAGTCGTTTGCATGATGTGACTGGGGCCTGACCCACTGTTGCTGATGTCTGCTTCGCTTCCATTAACCTGTTTTTCCTCCTTCTAATCTTGTCAGAGAGGATTTCCCACTGGAATGTGACTGGAGTTACCTCCTGAGAGATTCCTGCGATCTTTAGTGAGGACAACACTACCCCAAGTGACCTCACTGCCATTCCAGTAAGACCCATGTAAGACTTTATTCTGTGAAACTGATAGCAGTAGTTGGACCCTTGCAAGTGCAGAGTACCAAATACATTAAATAGAGTTTCTGATAATTTGCCTGAATCTTGTCTCAGAGCATCTTTAGTCAATTGTGAGAGGTGTTCCATGTCATTTTAACAGTTCTTGACAGTTAATTCTACAACTGCAGAGTTCTTCAAAGCAAAGGTGCTGACGTTTGGAGTATCCTATTAGCTTCAAGGATTGGGGTTAAATGTCAGAGGATAGGCACTAGAAACTGCTGATGCAGCCTCCAACAAGGACTCAAAGATCAACAGGTACTTTGACTCAGCATAATGGTGAATTTAACTTAGGGAAAGAATGGCGATGGTAACCTGTACTGGCCATCTCCATTGCTTTTCTGTCTTTCTTTTGGACTTAGATGAGGCAAGACAACAATGCTCTTGCATTATTTAAAATGTAAGTTAATATTCGTGATATTACTTCTACAGATCAGTCAACAAGAAACCAGAAACTGAAAGATATTTGATTCCTCTGTGTTACATAAAATGCCAATCATTTCTTTCTTACTAAACAGATTAACAATCACATGGGGTCAGCACTCAGACTTTTATTGCTTCTTTATCAAGCACATGTTACGTCTGGTCTATACACCTACCTGGCTTTTGTCAATAAGCTATAGCAAATTCCAGTCACTCACTCACTTTAATTTGTAATGCGAGGCTCAGATAGTAAATCCTAAAAATGGAGATATAAGTTACAGCTGTTGGAAATTTATTGTGTCAGCAAACTCATGAGACTGTACATTCTAAATAACATTTCGTAAAAGCTTTACTTATACACACAATGCAGGTATGTTGGGAATTTGAACAGAAATGAGAGGATTTGGGAAACACCCGAGTACATATGCTAATACAAAATGACCAAATATGAAAATGTATAAAAGATTTAACATCCTATTTATACAAGCATGAATGTATGAAAACCAGATTTTAGTGAATGATCTTTAATGCAGTAAGAACTAAATGTTATCAATGCTTCCACTAAAAGTGAATGTAAAGATGAATGGTATGCTGTTGTCTTAATGTATTATTACTATACGGCTTCTCTATTGTTGGAACAATAATCTTTGTTTGCAACATTTTTTTGCCCAGTGTGGGGAAACAGCTGAGCAAGGGATGCCAAGGCCAAAACTAGCACAACAAAAATTAGAGAGAGGCAAACTTCATGTCTGCATATAAATGCAATCTGTTAAAAAAAAGTTTGATTTATTAAGATACTTTAAGCTTCTTTAACCTTGGCTGTAGAAAGCTGAGCCAATTAATTGTCTTCAGACTGAGAGAATGCAAACTAGAGTCACTTCAGACCAATACACAGATCTGATTCTACAACATTCAATAGAGCTGGCTGAAACATGTGCAAAGTAGAGGGTGACACAGGAGTGGATTTTGACTCCTATTCCCATCCCACTCCCATAAAAATAATCCTGTCACGTCCCAGTCCCAGGAGAGCTCCCGTTCATCCCGTTTAGCTTTTATTCATATTAGTAATGCATATTTATATTGACCATCTCAGTCCTGTGATGACTAGTGAAATAGACTTCCATCCTGCGGGGATCTCACAGGAATCCTGTGACCCACAAGTTTCCCAAATAAATGTCAGCCTCAAGCCTACAAAGGTCTGTAACTTTCAGAGGGTGCATATACACTACATGGATGCCAAATTCAAATCTGCAGTGGTGACCATTTGATTACAAAAAATTGAAAATTGTAGAATTGTTAAAGGTGAATTGACACAGCATTCAAACCACATTCAAAAATATAATCAGGAAATGCACCAGAAGGAGGGAGAATTAGATTACTTTCCCAGTCTGTTATCTTCAACCTTCAAGTGTGAGATCAAGACTCTGGGAGGGAGGGTCATCAAGACTGTCTGTGATGACTGATAGTTACGAAGCTTTCCCACAGATCCCTACCTCAGTCCAAGTTTAATTACATTATGTTCACACAGGAAATATGCTCAGATCAAAACTATAAAACCAGCAAAGGCCTACATAACTACAAACATTGTGCTATCGTGGAAATAATCCTTATACTGTACAATAAGACAATTCATGTGAATTTGTCATACAGTAAGAACAGTCTAAGTCTGCTGTAAACTCAGTTCCAACCATGTCCTATGTGTCTTCAAAACAGCACTGCCCAATGTACCGGGAGCTTTGGGTTTCTCATGCTACTTTCTGGTATATCACTTAGGGAGATGGCCTTTACCCTAAACGTCTACATCACAAAGCAAAGGCATCACTGACTCCTCTCAACAAAACAGGGACCAGTCTCTCTTGAGTAACTTTGACTCTGCAGCCCTAAATCCTCTTAGTGTTTGACCCTAATCCAGAAAGGGAGGTGAGACACTTCAAGTGAGCTCTAAGCCCAACACAATAAAAGTAAGCGATCAGTTGTGATACAATGTAAATCAGAAGGACGTTACATGTCTCGTAAAACACAGAGTCACATCAAGTACAGAGAGAAGGAAACATAAATACACACACACACACACACACACACACACATACACACACACACACACACACATGAATGGACACCGGCTCCCAGTTAAAGCAGGACACACAAGCACGCCTCGTGTTTCCTGCCTCTTGTTTCCTGTTCCCTACCAGGCAAAAAGGGACATGGAAAATGCACTGGATTTGGACAACAGGCCAACAGGATAAAGAGAGATGTACAGATGCATCAAACTGTCAGTGGTGTGATCTTCCGACAAGACAGATTTTTGGTTTAAGAAGGGTTGTCTTGGCTGAAGGTCTATAGTGGCAACATGTCAGAAATTGTAGACTGAAGCACACAGAGGAGGTTAGACAGTAAAATAAAAAATAAAAGAAATAAACCTATTGTTACCATGTTATCAAGTATCAGGTATCACAGCAAAATTATTTCTAATAGTGAGAGTTTTAGGATGTCATGCAGGTAAAATGAGGCAAAATGGTTTCCTGTCTCACTGTGTAAACTTTAAAGTCAGTTCAAAACAACCTCATTACTGAGTGACTTTAAACATATCAATCCTCTGTTAGAGACTAATGGCAGCCTAAACCCCCTGTACTGTAAATCATACATTACTGCAGGAGTTTATCAACAAACTAACACCATACTAATGCATGCAAGACATGGTATCAATTAAATTACGCTATAGGTAGTTAGCATACACAGTTGAGTAACGTTACAGCAACGGTACTCACGCCATTCGTGTCACTGTAAAGATGGAAAGTACCTCAAGCTGTCTCTGACCCTGGACTATTCGCTAAAAAAGCGTAAAAAGTAACACAAACGAAAGGGACACTTACGCCTCGTTTCCTTCAGACAGTCAAATTTAAGTTCAGGGCGACAGCAGTGAGTTTAAAGTCCCTCATACGGATGTGCAGTTCTAGCACTACTCCAACTTTGCTCCCGGCACAGGAAAGACGGACGGAGCTTCAGGATAGCTGGATGACAGGCTATGTGCTCACGCTCCGGTGAGCACAGGTGACGTCATTGTACACTGTACTATTGAAGGTGCGTTGAGGTGTTGCTCGTAAGATCCTGTGTCAGGTATGTTTTTGTTCTTTTAGCTGTCTGTTTTTTTTCGTCTAAAAATTCAAAGGCAGCACTGAATCCCGTCGTTCAACAGAGAAGAAAATAATCACGGGGAAGTAGACTACTATTATTGTTTTTTTTAATATCGTCATACTTCCAAATTTGGCTTACGCCCCTCCTAGCAGAGAACAGTGATTTGCCATTTTGAACCCCTTTTCCAGTTTGCTGTAATTCACTTTGTTGTAACATCCAATTTTAAAACTGGGGTGAGATAGGTATGTTTTGTTTTTTACTAACTTTCTGGAAACTGTGTACTTGTACCCATGTATTACTACATTTAGCGTACTGTATGCGCTGTACTAGCAATGCATTTTTATGTCAGTATGTCAAGGTGATGAATATATTACTTTACTACTATTTCTCATAGAATATACTCTGTTTTTGAGTCAATATAAAACTGAAGTTAGTGGATAAGGTGACCTCCACACACAATACACACACACAGCTACTTCACTGCCTGCAATGAAACGACAGCACACGTTGCCTTGAGAGTCATGAATATTTGAGAGGCAGGTAATCTAAAACTTTTGGGGGGATTTTAGAAGGAGACACCCAATCCACCATTGAAAGCCACCACCCGGTTTGTAAATCTAATTAGGATATATGACACTTCAGTACTGAACATATCCGATTACTGACTCTGGATGACAGCATGTAAACATTAACATGACATATTTTGTTCACAAGCTAAAAGTCTGGAAGTTAGTGGGCTAATTGCATGGCATCCTAAATGATGCACAACAAAGACCAGCATCAATTACATATTTTATATTGGGATACTAGAGCAGGTTATCCTAGTCTACAAACAACAACTAGGTCTATTGTAGCCTACAATTAGCCTATGAACGAGAATTATTCACCATCCACCATAATTTATTATTGTTCTTTTCACTTTGCTGTGGTTAAGAGAAGTAAACACAGGTGAATATTGGGGTTTCAGTAGCTATATTTAAAGTCTGTAACTATATTTAATTTATAATTTTGTCTATGTGTTATGTTAGTCACAGTAATTTAAACTGATGTAGTTCAAAATGTAATTATACAGTTAGATCAAGGCCACTCGTTTTTGTGGGGGGCCACTATCAAAAACTATTGTACTTGCATGGACATTGGCTCCCTCAGATGGCCACAAAGGGGATGAACATGTTTGTGAAGCCTGAGGTCAAATCCGCAAACAGAGGTAGAGTAGAGTGAAGACAAGAGAGGGGAAGCATTGGCGAGTTGATCATCACAAGAAACCACCGCCCTCTTTCGAGGTATCATATTCATACACATATCATACAGAAAATCCTAAATACTTAACTTGGATTGACTCTTGAGGACAGAATCAGACAAAACTTGCAGCAACTTAGAGAGCTTCAGGGTAGACTCAGCAGTATCTCTATTGTTCCTAAAAAAAAACACACATGCCAGACAGACTGCAATTAAGGAATAATGTTTACTGACACTGAATCATAGTGTTGTTTTAAGTAAGATGTTGCAGACACACACACAATTAGTGTGTTTTAAAAGAACATAATTAAATCTGATTGCAAATGTATTGCACAAACCATAAAATGAGTGATAAGATACGTAAATCTTATACGTAAGATAAATACGTAAGATAAATCTTATACGTAATATACGTTAAAAAGACCTGGTCCACTCATTACACGCATTATACTCACATACATTATTTAGCATCTGCAGTGAAATGCATTAGCCAGTGTAACACAACCCATTATAACCCTCAAACTAACTGAGGCACAGGTAAACCAGTAATACAGCTACACCTGTGAAATGATTTAAAATGTTCTGTAGATTAACTTGTTTTTGAAATATCTGAGAGAGTCTGAAGTTGCGTCAGTGTATTTATCCGACCCCTCCACTGTCAATCACTCCACTACTTTCCCAGCCAATTATCTCTGGGGCCCCAGCTGCTTTGGACTTTATCTGTGAACTGTTTATGAAACAGCCTATCACACACATTCTGTGGTGCCTGTGGAGGAACATGAAATGTTTCTGTAGGACCACCAGTGTTCAAAGCTCCTGCAAGTCTTTGCAAGTTGGCAACACTTCTCTACTTCTGTCTGGAAATACCTCTACAGGTAGGCCGTCAAGATTTTGATATGTACTATAGAGGATATGTATAGATCGCTTTAAAACAATTATTTTCTATGGCTTCAAACGTGTGGCTTTTGCAACTACCAAATATTTCTCAGGATAAAGAAATCAAGCTTTTGCAAAACTCACTTTGATTTGTGAAAGAAATGCTGTATTTATAGGTTCTGATCAAAATGGGCTTCATTCTCTCAGGAATTCAGTAGCCTGTAATCTGGATGTAATGGATAATGACTTTATAGTAATATATTATGGAAGTCATTTTCTTCCATATGAAGTATGATATTGTCTTTTAGATACTAGTCACTCTTCATATATTTTGTTTGATTATTTGTATTTTCTCCAGTGAATCCAACCAACCAGCCCATGTAAAGGATGTTAGGAGGGAAGCGGTTATTGGCCTTGATGCAAATGTCTGTGCTGAGTTTACTAACGTTACAGACATTGTATGGAGAACCCTTGGCAGAGGAGTCCTGCACGGTGCAGATCCTTGTCCCTGGACTCAAAGGCATGTCATTCTACATACTTTCTTAAACACACCATACAAAGTACACAGAATCGGCATTCATATTTTCATATTCTTCTTTTTCTGCATAAGGAGAACCAGGGGAGAAAGGACAAAAAGGTGCACCGGGGAGGCCAGGAAGAGTTGGCCCTCCTGGAGAGATCGGTATAGTTTTTGCACTTGCAAGTGAGATGACTGTAGAATATTTTTTGTTTTCAGTGCAGGGAAACAACATTTAACACACACCTAAACTTCATTTTTTCATGCTACTACTAAGCTGAAAGAAAAAAGAACTGGGGTAAAGATCACATTGCTTGGGCTGATAATGCGCTGTTACATCACTACCAGGCCATCCAGAGATGGCCAAGTGTTTACATTTGGGTGAGAGGCTGGAGGAGAAATGATTCGCAGAATCCACTGCGTTGGACAAGTGTTTACTGAAGCCCTTAACGAGGAGTGGGGGGTGTTTACACGATTACACGGATTCAGCATTTTAATAAATGTACCTTAGTGGAGGTACATAGTGGTTTGATAATTTCAGTTATTTTTTTCATTAATTCATTTGTAGTCTTAGCACAAGAGATAGCAGGGCCTTTTAAAACGGATTGCACAGTGATAAAACATTTTTCTTTTCAGGTCAACCTGGGCTTAAAGGTCAGAAAGGCATTATGGGACGTTATGGAAAAGTTGGTCCAAGTGGGATGAAAGGTAATTAGAAAATGCCAAAATGTACTTCTCATGTAGTTATTTAGGGATGAATTAAGTATACTATCTTTCATGTTTTTACAAATAATTACATTTCATATCTCAGGGGTAAAGGGAGACATGGGGGATCCAGGTCCAAGGGGCCCTAACGGAGATCCTGGTGAGATATTATACCGTGTTGTTCAATTTGTCAAACAGATTATTCCAGGGTTATTCCAGGGCATTTGGTGGAATTTCAGAACTAAATAACAAAGCCGTATGGTAATCCCCTACATTTTTGCCTTATCAGGTGTTCCATGCGAGTGCGCACCAATGAGAAAGATGATTGGAGAAATGGACATACTTGTGGCCCAGCTCTCCTCTGAATTGAAATTCATTAAAAATGGTATGATCTTAGCATTACTTAAAAAAAATCTTTGTGTGCTATTGCTTCACTTGCTATCCTCATAGAACTGCAAATATTGGGCATGTCAATGTGAAATGTATAGAAATACAAGTGCTCATTTTTCAGCACTGCCCTCCCCTGCAGCTGTTGCTGGCATAAAAGAGACAGACAGTAAGATCTATCTGTTGGTGAAGGAGGAGAAACGCTACTCCGACGCTGAGGTCTACTGTCAGACGAGGGGAGGGCACCTGGCCATGCCCAAGAATGAGGGAGCCAACACGGCCATTGCAGAGTACATAACCGAAGCGGGCCTGAATAGAGTCTACATTGGCATTCATGACCTGCACCGTGAGGGTGTTTTCACCTATGTAGATCTCTCCCCCATGACCACTTTCAGCAAATGGAGAAAAGGAGAGCCCAACAACGCCTATGATGATGAGGACTGTGTTGACATGATGGTCTCTGGGGAGTGGACTGATGTGGCGTGTCACCCTACCATGTATTTTGTTTGTGAATTTGACAAGGACAGTGTGTGAGCTCAGTCTACGCTAAAGAGACTGCTTTAAGAAAGGATACATATAATGGAACAGAAGTTATATGTATTGTTTGTGCTATACATCTTTTATCTGTATATATGATAACAAAATGACATGCAAGTTGTGCAAACTGGTATTTTTTTTACTTTCTCTGTTCCTGTTTATAAGCTATTTATTTTCAAAACGAAACGAAAGTTTTTGTTCTTTTGTTAGAATTTAGTTGTACGCCCTTAATCTCACACTCTGTGATTTATTAGTGTTTCTAACAGCATGCCAGGCATATGTAAGTTTTTATGTTATGCAAACTATCCACTGAGCAATATTTGCAACAGTGCCATCAACAAAAAAGATAAATAAGCAATTGTAGAAGGCTGTTTATGCAAAAATATGAAATTAAAAGGTTTTGGTTACAGTTGGGTGCTTTTAATCAGAGAAATGGAATACAATATTCATTCTATATACATATTCATATAATAAGTTATGTGGTGGTTGGTCTTAAATAAAGATTCACTGATAATAAAAGAGAAAGAGAGAGTGTCTATTTTCTGCCTGTGGGCCAACAGTTATCCAGAACAGCAGCTGAACCAAATCCAGCAGCATGAGACAGCTTCCACCCAGTGGAGGAAAATTGTACTGCATTGTACCACTCTGGGATGTAACTTTTTTGACTTGCAACAGTAGGAAAAGCACAGTTGTTACTGATAACAATGATAGTGCCGCTCTTTTCACATGATAGTGTGACAGTATGCACTATATAAGAGCCTGTAATTGAAGCTTTAAAAAAATCAGCCATCATTCATTGTATTATGTACACCTGTGCCTTCCCTGCAATTAACTGTAACTTTAAATTATCTGGTCTTGATTTGGATCTTACAGTTTGTATCTTATTGACTATTATTTTTGTTTTTATTGTAAAGCACTTAATTAAATTGTTTTTAAAGGTGCTATATAAATTAAGTTTTTAGTTTTTTTTATCTAAAAAAGGTATAACAAAAAACAACTCACTGTCAATAGAAAAGACCTCCCGATGGAGTATGCTAAAGTCCTTTGAATGCAATAACTCAGGCAAAGAAAATCTTATGGGTGAACAAAGTCTGTGCATTATCTAGAGAGCATTGCATTTACATCAATTTTAAAGCATCCACTTTCCAGTGTACAGCTTTAAACAAGTTAATGGTTACCTGTGGAGTTTTTGCTATGGAGCCGTTTTTCTATGAGTAGGTCCCTGTTTAGTCATGACATGATACAACCATGATACAAGAGTTGGGAGGATTACTTTAAAAATGTAATCAGGTACTATTACTAATTACTTGTTTATGTTGTTTATGTTTAAATGTTTTTATATATGCTTTGCACTACATCACCACTATGGCAGTATCAGGCCCATCAATGACAAAAAATGTTTTGTTTTCTTGATGATATTTAAGTTTGTCATTTTTAAAATGCTGATGACTCATTACGTACTTGTATTAATTTAACATCCAATGAAAAGATTTCTCAATATCAAGCTGAAGCATAATGTTTCTGGGACTAGGACCCACTGATTACTCTACAAAAACAAAGTTTTTTCACTGAATCGTATTTGATGAATAAATATTAGAAATATGCAGATAATATTCTAGTTTTCTCTCTGATGTCCCCCTGATGTTCTGCCTCAACTCTTTGATTCACAGAGTTTCCTGATGGACAGATAGCTTTACTTGTTGCTAAAGTTAGTTAGCTAACTAGCTGCTGTTATAATCTCAGTTAGCTGTGCAACCACTGTTCAGATTAGCTCTGCCCATACTGTGAGCTCAGAGGACCGGAAGAGTGTAACCATAGACTGTATATAAGAAGTGGATGTAGTTTGCCTTCCTGTTAATGGCAAAAAATGCACTACCTCATATGTTCAACACCCCTCTTCTCCCTTCATTGATGATTGCTGGTCACCAGTTCTGTAGTAAGACTTTACAAAACAAAGTGATTTCTTCACTCTGACTTTATACCTAATGCAAAACTGCTGAAATGCTGCTTCTCTTATTTTCAATCATTCTTCTCTGAAGAAACTACGCACAAAAAACCATGGATGATCTGTTTTTCTTCTGCCCTTACAGTAATACATTCTGGTGTGACATGTATGATTGGCTGGAGACTTATCTCCAGTCTTTCTCCAGTTTCACTAGAGATAACGTCACATTTGGAATTACAATGAAGAACAAAAACTATGATCTGCTCTTAAACACTTAAATTATCGCTGGTAAATTTTTCATCCACAAAAGTAAACGTATAAAAACACAGCCAATATTTACTGTCTTCAAGAAAGAATTTGCATTGGACTACAAGTCCCTGTTGTTCATGAGGAAGAAAACACCAAAAAAAAGTCTTAATTTAATTGATGCCTTAGAATTAACTGAAGCCCCTTAACTGTTGTTTTATTTCCTTATCCTCTGTGATTTGATTTATTACCTATTATCATTATTTTGCTTTCATTTATTTTCTCCCTAGTAGTTGTTTTTGTCATCATACGTGCTCCATTTCGTGTTAGTACTGATATTTTTGTGAATTCTAATTATGCCAGAGATTGTTGTAAATCTTACACCTCAATAAAAAAAAAGAAAAAAAGACGTGGACGTAGCATAGACTGTATATAAAAAGGGACGTAGTCAATTTGACGTTACCCGTTTGTGGACTGCCGTGTTGAAGCCTCGAGTTTGCCCGATAGGCTGCTGCCATGATTTTGATTTTTTGCAACCAGTGCCACAGGATGTGACCATATTCGGACGAGACGGTGGAGCTAATGGCTGTGTGTGGAGCTAGCTAGCTTGCTTAGCTAGGTGCATCTGTAATTCATGTTAACTGTCATTTTAACAGGTCTGACAATGTTGTCTAGCGAACAGCAGACTTAAAACTAAATGTACTCACCAGAGAAAGTGAACAGCCAACTCCTAATAAGCTTTTTCAACAGAGCTGGTTACAGTAACGATTTGTCAATCATGGATAATCCCGCCCTGAAGCATACTCTGCTTTATGGTCTGTTTTCTGATAAATGGGACCATCATTTACTAAATGAACATCATACTGTATTGAATAAGACACAAAACTAGTGATTGAGACTAGGGATGTCCAGATCCGATCACGAGATCAGAAATCGGGCCGATCACATTGTTTCAGACTCGATCGGAATCGGACGTTACCTCCCGATCAGGACTCAGATATAAATATATGTATATATAGATGTGCTTTGCAAACACTGTGGCACTTTTATTTTTGTATTTGTTTACATGCACTTCGCACTTCTTTATTCTTTTTTTAAGTATTATAAAAGTATCGGATCGGGACTCGGTATCGGTAGATACTGAAAATCAAATGACTTGGACTTGAGGGCAAAAAAACCTGATCGGGACATCCCTAATTAAGACCATAGCTTCCGGCTCAGCAAACTGATGTAACGCAGGAGTCTCTTAAACCTGCATTCTATCGAACAGGCAACAGGGGGCTCCAAGCCTTCAACAGATTACTAACTATAAAAACAGTCATGCGGTTCTTGATGATGATCCCTCGCTACCTAACAAACTAAATGAATTTTATTGTAGATTTGAATGCAACTCTGAATGCACAGTCAGCTCTAACTCCCTCAGTGACATATCTTCCCCAGAACCACCTTTTCTGATAGAAGAAAACGAGGTCAGGCTTCTGTTGAAAAAACAAAACTGCAGGAAGGCAGCAGGCCCCGATCAGGTCTCTGCTGCCACTATTAAATGGTGTGCCGATGAGCTGTCATATGTCCTTACTGACATTTTAACTGGTCTCTTAGATTATGTAAAGTCCCAGTGTGTTTTAAATCAGCTATAATCATTCCTGTGCCTAAGAAATCAAATGTAAGTTGTCTGAATGACTATAGACCAGTGGCTCTAACCTCTGTTATCATGAAAATCTTCGGCGATTAGTGGCCAGTCATCTCACAACTACATCCTTGGATCCTTTTCAATTTGCATATAGGGAGAACAGGTCTGTTGAAGATGCTGTTTCTCTTTGTACCCATAACATTCTTCAACATCTGGAAGGGTCAGCTACATATGCACGGGTACTATTTATTGATTTTAGTTCTGCTTTTAACAATATTATACCGAAGAGACTGTGTGACAAACTCCTGGGGTTGGGTGTTAAGGAGTCCTTATGTAAGTGGATCCTTGACTTTTTAACTGATAGATCTCAAGTAGTTAGAGTTAATAACCTCCTGTCAAAATCAATGTCCACCAGCATTGGCCCCTCAAGGGTGTGTTCTGTCCCCATTTTGTACTCTTTTTTATACTAATGACTGCTTTTCTCACCATGATTCAGTCAGGATTTTTAAATTTGCTGACGATACCACTGTGGTGGGCCTCATCACTAATGACGATGAATCAGCTTACAAAAAAGAAGTGTCCTTGCTGGCTGAGTGGTGCTCAATTAATAACTTGTCCCTCAACATCTCCAAAACCAAAGAGATGGTTGTCGATTTTAGGAATAAAAATAGCAAGTTGCTCCAACCCCTGGTCATCAAAGACAAAACTGTGGAGTGGGTGGAAAGTTTTAGACTCCTTGGAACCATCATATCCTCCAGTCTTAAATGGGACACCAATGTCAGTCAGATTGTTAAAAAAGCTCACCAGCGACTCTTCTTTTAAGACAACTCAAGAAATTTAAAGTGTCCCAGGCGGGTATGCTCCACTTCTACAGAGCAGTGATAGAGAGTATACTTACTTTCTCCATCACTGTATGGTGGGGTAACAGCTCAGCAGGTGATAAATCTGCACTGAATAGGGTAGTTAGGACAGCATCAAGAATAATTGGGCTGGACCTCCCTAAGATGGGTGACATCTACAACACCAGCTTACTTAAAACTGGACTGAAAATAATTAAAGATTCTTCACACCCTGCTAATTCTCTTTTTACCCTTCTACCATCAGGCAGAAGGCTAAGAAGCATCAGATCCAGAACCACCCGCTTCTCAAATAGCACTTACCCGCAGGCTGTAAGGTCCCTCAATTCACACCAACAATTCTTATCTGCTCTGCCTATTCAACTACTTCCTCCTCCTTAGTGGCACTAAATGTATTAGCACTTTGTTTAATTTACTTATTTGATTATCTATTATATTTATTCATTGTTTTGTTTTTTATGCTGTTATGTTTTATGATGTTTTGTCATTTTTGTCCAATACTGTCTTGTACTGTCCTGAATGAGCCAAATCACTAAAACGAATTCCAGGCGACTTGCGTCGTGTTGGCAAATAAAGACTTGAACTTGAATTAGAAATAACGGTAAAATGACCCTACTTCTCAGCTAAATAATTACCTTAGTAAAGACTTTCCTAATGAGTGTATGGTCTCAGTCACTTGTTTCATGGCCATTAGCTCCACCGTCTCGTCCAAATATGGTCATGTCCGGTACCGCTGGTTGCAAAAAACATGGCGGCAGCCTATCGGTCAAGTTTGAGGCTTCAAAAGGGCAGTCCACAAACCAACAAGTGACGTCACGATGACTTCGTCCACTTCTTATATAGGCCTACAGTCTATGGTCCTCACAGAGTCTGCATGACGGGGGTAGGGGCATAAACACGCACCACTGGCTACTGTAAACGGCAATCAATGTCTGTAACATGTCCCTTTCTAGCTTTGTGTTTTTACAGAAACAGGAACATATACAATAGACTGTATATATAAAAAACATATACAGAGGCAAATAACACTGCGTTTTCTGTTTCATGGAAACTTTCTGCTTAAAGCAATCATTGTGAGTAATCTTTATTTTCTACAGTTATTTTTTTGTGTCCTGATTACGGAATGCCATTACATGTAATCCGTTACTCCCCAACCCTGGATACAGGGTACATGAATATGAATGAAAACCTAACTTTAGTTGGTTTACAAGAAAACTCCACAGGTAACCTTTAACCACTGGTACACAGGGATTACATAACAAAGGAAAATCTCAGCTGCTACCCACTGATTTTCCACTTGACAAGGCACAGGTGTCTTTCCTTTGAATAATGACACATTTTTTGTGTTATATCAAAACCCCATCACTAAGGAAATACCTTGAGTAAAACACCAAATACACTTTAAAGCTGCAGAGAAGATTTAACCAATGTTATTTCAAGGGCTGTTTATTTGGTGTTGATGGGGAATTTCCTATATTAATATTGCTTTGGGGAAAATGTTAAAATGTGTCTTAAGCAAAGATTAAAATCCGACTAAAGCTAAATTAACACAGACAGTTTTGCTGTGACATGACTGTTATTTAAATGTACTTTCTAAACACAAGTGTTTAAAATAATAATACATTAATTAAACTTAGTAACAATATGACAGCATAATGATTCCTAAATGACAAAAAGACATCACATACCATAGATTCATACAATATTTACATCTTTGTTAATCCTCTATGGTTTAGTTGTGTGATTAATAGAAGTTGTCTTGCAGCCCTGGCTGCTATTGTTTTTTTGGGTGGGTGTCCCAGCTGAGATGATATCCTATTGAGCCCCTTTAAGGAAAGGAATTTGAATATGCATGATGCCATTCTCTAATAAAGCACAGCACCATTCCCTTAAGAAATGAATAATTAATGCTGAGATGAATTATGCATTTAATTGACCAGGAGTTGTCTGGCATAAACCAATTAGGTGCCATTGTTGTTGCAATCTCTGGTTACCTTTGTGGTAAACAATTTGGACAGCGCTGTCTAAAAGTGGACTGGCAGGTAATGAAGGTGGTGAAAAAAATGGACTGCAAATCGGAGACATGGTTACTGTGCAGAAAAATGAGGAAAAACACATCCTGCATCAGATGACAAATCTAAGTTTATGTTCACTATGGACATTTTTATTTCCCTACTGTAATAGTGATGTTTTCCCTTGTGCTTATAATAAATTCACTAAAGTTTCATCATTATCATCATCATCATCAACATCCACATATCAGTGGACAACCACCGGCACATATACAGCACAATGTTGCTTAGACGTTTAAATTAAGACAAAAAAGAAACATGTCTGTAGGAGTTTGTGGACCAAATCTAGGTGTGCCAATAGCACAAAGTCCCTCAATTTGTTTATGCAAGATGTGGTAGGCAGTTATTTGCTTAAGGCAATACAGCGTATATATGTCTTGCTGCTGTCTTTCTGGTCAAAATATATTATTTATAGCAATTTCATTACAATAATAAGGTTGTCTTGATGCCAAAGTGAGTAGGCCAAGGACTGGTGCTGAATCTGAATTTCTGAGGTCACACAAATATGGGGAAATTTGACAAAATGAATAAATAAATAGGCTACATCATGTAAAACATGATGCAAATAAATAAGAAATGTCGGGTAAACAAAAGTCAGCTTGTTGGACACTGAATGTACTGTAACGTTACCGTCTTATTTTGAATTGTGACTTATTATGATTTGAATTATGATTAACTTTCCACTTGGAAACACTTACGTTTTGGAATCAAACACTAAATCAGCGTTCGTGTTACATACCAAAGGAAGAATCGAGTAAACAACAACACAGCAGTGGATAGGTTTCTCGATGATACACCTCTCATGTGGAAGAAGTGGTTTCCATATCAGATGCTATCTCAAGTTACGTCTAAGGAGGCTCAACACACCTGCCAGTGACACATTTACTTTTGACACCAAGCGCCATCGTTGTTGAAACTGCTTCTGTTAGCTTACTAAACAATGCCGGGAACTGCAGGAGCAGCTGACCTGCCGCCGACAAAAACAATAATTGTCTACAGGAACGGAGACGCTTTCTTTCCCGGAAGGAAAGTAGTCGTGAATCCGCGGCAGGTGTCAACCTTTGACAACTTGTTGACCTATTTGACCAGAGGGATTGAGGCTCCCTTTGGCGCCGTGAGGAAGCTGTACACTCCCACAGAGGGCCACAAAGTTCAGCATATGGACGATTTGAAGCATGGGAGTGCATATGTTGCAGCCGGAAATGAACAGTTTAAAAAGCTGGAGTAGGTATCATGATGTTAGGTGTGTCTGTATGTGTGGAGGGGTTGTAGCAGGGAGGTCACGTCACTTTGACAGGGGATGAGGTCCATCCTGGGCCCTGAGAAGTTGCATTTATCAGGTCTAGAGATGTCTTCCATTTGTCTTGAAAGATATTCCACCAGTTTACGTTTCACAAGTAAGTTAGCACCTGAAGCCTTTGATCTTGAGTCATTTACATGATTTTTTAATGCCTTCCAGCTATAGTGAGATTACACTCAAGAAGCCACAGCATAAGGAAAAAGAACTGGTAAGACCACCTTTTGTGTTTATCAGTTATACTAAAAATGGTTAAACTAAGTCTAACCTTTTTTTTTTAACGTGGCATATTGTGTGTGACACTACTGTGGGACTATAGAAAATTCTTTAGTGGGAAGTAGTTGCTAGTGACCAAAACAGTGTTGATAAATTATGGCTGGACGATAAGACCAAAAATGTTATCACAGTACCATTCCATATTGATAATTATCACAATAAATGTCAAATCATTATTGCTTTCAAGTTTCAAGGCTGTTTTTTGCTCCTAGGTGAAAAGTTAAAAAAATCAGATGGTTAATTGCATGGTTAAACTTTTCTTTATGGTCAGAACTGGACAAACACTTGATGCCAAACAGTTGATCACTTCACAAATTTGAGGTAGAATATTTAAAACTTTTTACACATATGATTAAGTGCAAATTTGTCACTGATTCAAATCAATTAAACATTTATTGACGATATATTGAACATTTGTTATATTGATATTGAGGAAAATTATATCATGATAATTATCATTATTGTTTTATTGCACAGCCCTATGATAAATACAGTCCTGTCACACTTAACATTAGTGTTTGAGTCACAGACTTAAAAATGCCTCATTCCTTGTTTACCACTTGCCTATATAAAATTTCCAACCCTTGTTTTTGACAATTTCAGATCCTACCAGTTGTTCACAGCAGATTAGTAGTTTCTGCTCGCTGGAAGAGAACTTCTGATGAGTCTTGTACGATAAAGTGAGTACTAATTTTAAGATGGATACAAAGTTATCCTAAAAAAGTAAGACAAATGTTCTTTGCTGTGTTATTTGTTTGTTCTTGTGTCCTTTTCAACAATTGAAAGATTGTCTCTTTGTGTCTCATCTTTTGTTGCATTTCATAGTGTCTTCACCAACGGAGATGTCTTGGTTCCTCCAGCTCGAATACGGATCCCAAAGTATACTCTTAGAAGCTGGGAAAATGTTTTAGCCATGGTGACAAAGCGAGTGTGTCTTCGCACTGGGGCTGTGTACAGGTAATGTCTGTCATCAGTACATTATAGTCATGTGCCAGTGATGGCAAGCAATTGTATAACCTGCAGTTTTCTGTTGTGTATCAGCTTCTCTAAACTTCGGTTAATGTAATATGATTAGTGAAGGCTTTCCAGTCAGTTTAAATGCAGCATGGAAGGATGTTTCTAGTTAATTTGTGAGTCTGGTTGTGCTCACAGGAGTTCATACAAAACTGCTTGTGGGTTTAAGACGTGCTAACATTAAATTTAACTGCTCAAACAATATTTGAGGTATCTATGTCACTTCAAAATCCCCACTGATATTCAGTCAGAAGACATTGCTCGTATTTGTGGTATTTCTTCATTTTTTATCGCAGGCTTTGCAGATTAGATGGACGTCCTGTCTGTGGTCCCACTGAACTGCAGAATAACCAGCACTATGTTGCAGTTGGTGCAGAAAAGTTTAAAGCTCTCCCATATGAGCACCGCATCCCCTGCAGGGATTCAATACGGGAAAACAAGATGTTTGAAGGGTATGAGACCTGTGATTTTGGATTAGTTAAATAAAATTTTAGCTAAATATTTTAAACAAACAAGGATCTCTATTTTGATGTAGAAAAACAGAGAAAATATTTTTTCTTGCAGCCAAGACACCCTGCCTGCCATTAGAAAGACAAGACATGCAAAAGATGTGGTGAGTACTGTTGCTTCAGAGTTAGCCTCAGTTTGCCATCTGGTTGTTCACTTTATCATGACATGCTAAAGTCCCTCTAGTTTACTATTGTAACACCTTGGTAGTATCATTGTTGAAAAGCGTGTCTTTGCACACACAGCATTTAAATTAACATTTCCCATGTGTGAGACTTGTTGTGGGGGTGTGATTCGTTATGAAACAGCGCTATCATCAATCACTGTCTGCAGGAGGCATTGAGTTACCTTGGCTTTCCACTTTGATGGGTAATCCCCACAGAGACAGGCTGGCCCACTTGATCAAGTGCAGTGAGCCTCATAGACAGATCATATCCACCAGGGGGACTTCACTGACTGAAAACAAAAAAAATCTCTTATTCAAACTAGAACCCAGACAATTTGTATTGTGATTAAGTAGACAGTGAAGTGCTTTGAATCCATGTGAGGATTGCGCTGCTGTGGGCCGGAGATGAACACCAAATCACACTGTGAAGATGAGAACTTGCCCACTCAGCAGGTTGAGGTGGTGATGGGGGGGCCCTCCTGTGAGAGAGGTGTCTGACATCTGATTTTTCTAACCATGAAAGATGACAATGCTGTGGCAGATGCCAATTTTTTTTCAGATGGAGAAAAATGCCCCATGCCTTATCTCCAGCTGTACCTGTGATGGAGTACTGTTATATTCAGAATTATGCTGAATATTTATTATCAATATATTAGATTCCTTCTAAATGTTGTGGAAATCTTATTTTGAAGATTTCTTTATCTCATTAAAAGGGTATCCAAGCATGAAATAACATATGGAAACCACACTGGTATATCAAACTTTGCTTAACTGAGGTCCAGTCTTTAGGTAGTAAAATCTGAATCAACACTGCTAAGCCCAAAGCCTTTGCCATTTCACAAAGTACCATGAGGTGGAGACAGAGACAGAGCTATGCTGGGTTTTCCATCTACCAGCTCATTGTAGTATTAGCCATTCAATGGACATAATGCTGCTGCATTTCACTCCCTTTGCCTCCACGTCTGATCCCTCATGAATTTGTAAACATGATTTGACCAGTTAATGAGGACCTTTCAGAGGGGAAAGATACATGCGACAAAAATCGCCCACTCTGTCTTGATCTGTCAGCTGTTTAGCTTACTGATTACACATACATTTATAGGGTCATGTTCGTCATTAATTTGGTTTGACCTAACAAAACAACAGCAGTCTGGTTTGCAATGCCTGTAAAAGGATCCTTTAAACATGCCCACTGAGGCTGTGTAAAAATGTAACCTTGCTCTTGCAACCTCGCTGGATGGGAACAGTGTCTGTCCCGTCCTGTCCTGTCCTGTCTTGTCTGCAGTGGCAGCGGCGGAGCGTTGCTGCGCCACTAAATGGGACATCTGGTCTGGAGCAACCACTGAAGTCTAAACTGACAGCTCTGCAGAGTGTAATATTGAAACTCTCCAGCACACCATGTTCTCACCGGAAGCATGCATATATGCTGAGTTTGGTGTTCACAGACATGATGAAGTAGAAACTTTTTGAGGTAGACAAAGCATAAAAAAAGATTAATAGGGTAGAGAGGAATGCAAAGAGAATAACAGTGTGCATCAAAGCTGACTACTGTCATATTACAGTAATAATAATGAGCAGTGCGATTGTGTTTCATGTACATGAAAGCAGCCCAGAATGGTTGACTAAACCTTAAATAGCTACTCTCCCTCACATCAGCCATGACTGGCTGCTGCTCTCTACTTCTCCACTGTTTCTAGATGATCTCATTGGTGAGGGGAAGTAGCAATGCCCCGTGGAAAACTCTACCCCCTCACTGCTGCCAGCAAGTCTGCTTACTGAGGACCCAGCCATGGGAGTGGCTCCTGCTGATACCACAGCCAGTATGGCTGGATGCTGGCCCGTCCAATTGTTTGGAATCCTTGTTTTCCCCTGGCTATCATATCACGGGCGTCCTCTTGTTGACTCCTGTTCTCTGCCACTTGAGAGGGTCGCAGATTATTTGCCACTTGGGCCCCCTGAACCCCATTCACACTAACTCTAGCTCTCTCTCTCTCCCGGTTACTCTCTCAGGGGCCTCCTGATACACACAGTTGTCTGCTCCCACAGGACATGGTACTGTAGATATGTAATGCAGAACGAGAGGAGAGATGACCTCAGCTTTTCCACTGCCGTGTTTCCAGTTGGGCTGCTACTTGTACTGTACTCTCCTGGCTCTGAGGCGCCCCTCGTCCTCCGCTTTCTCCTCCCAGTGTGAGACAGTCTTGATTTAACTTTGTTGATTTAAATAAGATCTATTTACATCTCACCACCGGGCTGCAAACAGGGAAAACAAGCTGTTAAATTTTTGATTGCCCAGATGTATTTTGATTTTGCTCTTTATCACGGAGTCGTTTCACATCACTCACAGACGAATTGAGGTTATGAAACTGAATTAACAGCTTACCGCTGCGACAGTGCCACTGCTCTTCTGTCTTTGATCTCGTGTGGTTATGTGGACACTACAGCGCTAGAGTGTGAACTCTGTTTCAACTCTCCTTTCGCCGAACATGCAGGCAAACTTCACTCTTCTTTTGTTGTTGTATTGTTCTCTCTCGGCCCACCAACGGCTGTAGAAATTCAAAAGAATATCAACAGACTTTGCCTCTGCATTAAAGAAAGCAAACAAGTGAAGAAACAACGCTGCTATTCCCCAGAGTCCATGTTAGTGAGCTTGCAAACACCACTGCCAGAAGTGTATTCTGCTGGAAGCCTGAGATCACTACACTATCCCCCGAGCCAGCCCAGGGATCCTGCCAGGCAGCTGCAGTAAAGAGCGCCGTAGCTGAAAAGAAACATTAAGTCTGCTCTCTCCTGCTCTGTGACTGTGTCTCTCATTCTCTGTAAGGGAGACATACCTCACCTTGCTACCTACAGAGGGGATGAGGAGCCTGTGAGGAGAAAATTGCCTTTTGTGGAAGCATTAATTCAGATGTGTACCCTGCTGTCTGAACATCGCTCTGAACTCTCCCCACTGTTCTCGCTCTCTTCCTCTTTCGCTCCTTCACTCTCACCCACCATGCAACTCAAGTCCCAAGCACCCCCCTCTCCCTCTCCATCAATAACCTTCTTCTGTCTACTGCTGAAGAATAAGTTATTCCCTGCAACTCCCTCCCTTTCCCTTTAAGCTTGTTTGGATTTTCGTTGTTTGATCTGGCTTGATAAATAAGACAAATGCAGTTAGAAATTCATGGCTGCCCCATTTCATCAATAAATGATTAGTTTGCCACACTCCCCAGTGATTGATAGGTTGCGCATGGCATGTATTGGAACCAGATGAATTCAATACAGTAGGAGTCACCGGGGAGCTACAAAGCATATCAGCTCATGAAAAATTGAGGTCAATGGAAAATGTAAAACGTTGAAAAAGAGAGGAGAAACAAGTCTTGCCCCGATGTATTTTGTCTTTTTTCCCCCTCTTATTTCCTCTTTACAAAACAACAGCAAAAAAAAATCGATGAATCACAGAGAAATCTGAGGAAATATGCTTTAATCTCTGCCCCTGTTTTCCTCTCTCTTTTGTCTCGTCATGTAGTTTGCTCACACAGGCTTTAGAGAGGACCTTGAGCCCACAGCCAGGGGCCAGATGCAGAAACCCGCAGCCAAGCTGGAGAGAACCAAACAACAGAGGCAGGTGTCCAGAAACCCAGTGCTCCTCTCGACAGGGGGTAAGTAGAGCAATTCTATAGAAATATCTCTCTCTCCACATCTCTCTCTCCAGGACCCCCTGCCCTTGTGTTTTTTTCCCTCCAACACATCCTTTCTTTCTATGACAATATGAAGAAACCTGTTGGCTTTTGAAGACAAATGTATAGGAGGGTGGGTACAGTATGTGTGTGAATGTACGTGAAAGTCTCCATGTGTAGGGCTACAGAGACTTATGTAGGCGTTTGTATGTGAGGACATAGAGGAAAAACCAACATTTGGCAGGTGAAGGAGCTTTCTTTTTGACTCTCAACCTGTTCTTTTAAGTCCAAACAGAACACAGCTCTCTGCTCTTTGAAGTCTTGTTCTGTTTAACATTCACAGAAAAGACTGGTGTTTCTTTCAAACACCGTCAAAGGGTCTTAAATCATAGATGAATTCAATCAGGCCGGTTTTGTTGAATATGTATACAGAAAGCCTCGTTAACTGTGTGCGGGGGAAACAGAATGCTCTGATTTTCTCCTGATGCGTGAATCAAAATGGTAATAAGTTATTAATCACAAATGATGCTGACAAAAGAGCATAAGAGTGACAAAATACTCCTTTAGATCAATGGGTTTGAACATTGCAGCAGTAGTAGTGTTTAAAAGTGACTGTTTATCATAATACACAGTAATTGTGTGTTTGCTTCCTCTATTCAGTACCACATATGACATGACATGATGTATTTGCATAGATGGGCAAAAGTCACAGTCTGAAACCTGCCATCCTTTTTTATGTTGCAACTAAGATAGCTGACATTATTAAATAGAAATGACTTTTTGTCTTTCTCCTCTTTGGCTACAAACAACGGCATCATTTTCATAAGCCAGTGTGCAGTTCCCTGGCCATATTTTGGACAATTGATCATATCTAGTATGGTTTCCTCCCACAAAGCACATTATTAAAGATCCCAGGGTTAAAGATGAAATTCACAAGTTTTCTTTGAAACTAAATCATCTCTTACAACCCTTCATAAAGGTAGTAGTTCTGTGTAGTGTTTACAAGCATCATCTGGTATAGGATCAGAGCTTTTGGTACCAGATTCCTTCCATCATTCTACCTTTTTTTTAACTGGAGTGAGTCTAGAAAGAGATCCAAAAGTAATGGCTTGACTGTAAAACATAATGAAGTCTACATGTTTTGATGCTGTTTAATTGCCTCTTTAAGCTGAACTTACTAACCACATACATTTTTCTATACATTGTTCCTTTGTCTTATCACTGATTAATCTAACATGCTTTGTTATTTATTATTTACTTGAAATTACTTAAGGCTATTGAAGTAGATTCAAGCCCAATAGTGTGTTTAATTATTCACATTGCACCTCATATCAGATTCAGCAGCCACAGACAGAAAGGAGTTTGTTTACAAGGAAAAACAGTGTGATGTTGCCGTATAAGCTATTCCCCACATGCATCAAGAGCAGCCTGTCACTGTCAGTGGCTAACCCTGGGCCGAAAGTTCACGCTGGCTGGCCATATTTGTGGCAGGGCAGCTGTGGCTTTCTGTGGCCCTTTCGTCTGTGGGACCACTCTAAATAAATAAATGGCGTGACAGCAACATTGATCTCTTGTGAAGTTGAACAGGAAAAGCAAAGGGAGAGGACGGCAGGGCAGTGAGGGATGGAGGGGGTATAGAGAGAGGGAACGAACGAGTGTGCAGAAGAATGAGACGGTGACTGCCAGCAGATGAGGTAATTGTGATTAATCACTTTTCTCAGAGGGCAGCGTGTTCAGTCCACAAAACAAAAGAAGTGAGGTGGCAGGAGCGGCCGAGGTACAGGAAGAGCGCCAGTTGAAAGTGGACCTGCCAATTGATCAGGTAACCCCCCACACACACACACCTGATGAGGTCTTTAGCATACACTCTCTGAACAGCTTGGTCCTGTTTATCTGACAGGAAGTAAGTCTTGATTCCAGTCTAAAAACACTATTATCACTATAGAAAACATTGGCCATAGGGGTGGGAATCACCATACGATATTATCACAATACTTATGTTGCAGTTTGATTTATTGCGATTTTAAATATATTGAGATATATTGAAATTTATTACCTTTTACCTTCCAACTTCAAATAAAGTCCCCAAAGTAAAACTTTGTTAACATCTGTTTATCTAAAAAGATCAATTTCTCTGTTTATTCATATCACTTTTTCAGTCCTCTATATGGTCCTGTTGAGTTCTCTTGTAGACTGAAAAAGCAATAGATTTTATTATTCTAGTACCAAAAAGTTAAACTCTCATCTGTAATTTATATAATAAAAGATCGATACTTGGTGTCCGTGTATCGATATAGTATTGCCATGACAAATATCATGATGCAATGCTGTATTGATTTTTTCCCCCCACCCCTAAGGTGCCACCTGTGCTCATTCCATTTAACTTAAATATATGATTCTAACTGTACACTTCAGTTCTCATGATTTTAGAGTGTGTTGTCAGTGAAGACAAACGGAAGTCTAAAAGTTGATGAACATCACAACAAGCTGTTTATATTTGATGTAAAATGTACAGTGTCTGCCGCTTTAGCTATTTCTCCCCATTTCCCTTCCATTAAGCTTTACCTTTGGCTATGTTTTTCTACTTCAAAAATAACTGGAGAATATACTTCCAGTAGAGTATAATGTTTTCTGCTTGGAAAAAAGACTCATGAATGTGCGCGTAGAACAAGTTACATAAATATATAAATATTTTTGATAAATCAATACAGCAGCACAGTACAGTGTAAGCCAAGGGGGATCTTGTTTTCTCAATCCCTGCAGGTTGAGGCCAAGATAGTTGACGAGGAGTATGAGGATAGGAGTTGTTGTACGAGCCCCTGCAAGGCCTCCCTCCATGATTCAGACGACTTGTATCTGCAGAGGTCTTTGTCTGCAGGTTCTGGGAAGGATGTAAGTACCCTTATTATGAGTATTATGTAGTTACTATTTTACCTTTAGTTCATATCTACTTTATCATGTCCAATTTTTTCATTTGCTTTTTGGATTAGGTCACATAAAATGGTCTAACCAGCAATTATGGTAATCACCATTTCTATAAATGCAAGATTGTCACGTAGACCTGCTTTGGCAACTGTACTTGTATATCTAATGTGGGTGTAACATGTTTTTCTGTCTCCATGGCTTGTCTCTGTGTACTCTGTATTTACCAGCACAGCCTTTCTTCAGGACAAGGAGAGTCTGCAAAGAGCCCAGGGCACAATTCTAATCCTGGAGACACAGGATTAAAACCACCTGAGCACCAGGTACAACTTTATAGTATGAGTTTATAAAGCTTAGCTGTAGCCAGAGATACTGTATGTTATTGCAGCAGCTTAAGAAATACATAGAAGTGTATATTTGTGATCAGAGCAGAACCCCATAACAGTATGTGGTGTCTGTCCTTATACTCTAGTGTTTGTGTACGTTTACAGTGATAAAGTAGGGTTGAGATGTGTATACCGATGTTTTTGCATAGAACCGTATTTCCTAGAAATTACACTCATTTAAATACACTTATTTTGCTCTAATAATCCTCGAGGGACAGCCATGTGAAGCGGTGTAACTGTGATGAATGCACACAATAGTTGGGTGATATTACTATTCCAAGCAATTTCATTCTGCTTTGAAATGAGAAGATATTGAGTCTTATTTAAGCAATCAATAACCTTGAACATTTTGTTTTAATGAAAACTATAATTTCAAGCAGCTGCAATTACCCCATAGGGGAATGTTTTGGTGTGGTGATGATTTTGCTGCCGTGTGCACTTTTGCAATAAAGATATTCTTATCGGGGTAATTATTGACTTCTGGGGGCCAGTTATGACCCTGGCTAAAGACCTCATCAATAGCTTAATTCATTACTTATCGCTTTTAGTCATACATGAATGTTGCTGATTCAGATTGGCTATGGATTGCAGGGAAAGACCACTAGATAATGGAAAATAATAATAATAATCCCTAGTACAGACTCAGCTACTTTTTGCAATAACCATCTCGCCAAGCAGTTTTTGATTTGTCAGGTAAGGAAAACTGATTTACGAAGAAGGTAGGATTTTTGCTTCAAGCTTTCCACTTGAAAATGTCATTCAACCCTAAACAATGTCACATCATAAAGGAAAGCAACTTTTTTTTCCAGAACACCTTCTACCTTACTAATATTTTGCTTTGCAACTAATTTTAACTTCATTCATGTTTTATCAAGGATTCTAGTATAGGTGTAAACACTGTCATCAGACCATAAATAATGATGCTGCAGGTGAGACTTAAAAACTTAAAAATCTAACCATCATTCATGCATACTCGCCTCTTTTCCCTCTGAGGCCAAACAGACTGTCGCTGTCTCGTTGTCGGCAACCTCATCATTTAGAGGGCTGTGAATAATAATGAGGGATAACTGCACTGCTATGACTCATACTTTGAGCTGAGTTGGGACAGATTTCCTCCCACTCTAGTGCTCATATGTGCTTGTGAAATGCCACTCTGTATATGTGCACATATATAGTAGATATTGATGACCAAATTCAATTACATGATTACATTTTCACCCGAAGCTTTAAATGATTTATTGCACTGAATTTAAATAGTGAATACATTTACAGACAGCAGACCGGTGAGGCTGTTGTGTGTGCATGCGATATTGACCTGTGTGGTCCAGGCCAAATAAAGAATAACGAGATTCAGCATCTCTGCCAAGTGGAGATGTCCGCTGGGAGTGAAGTCAGGCTATCTCAGTGGAAGAGAGCGAAGGATGGCGGTCTAGAGTCTGATGTACATTTATCAAAGCTTTTCTTATAATCACTTGACTGACTTTTGTTGGGCTTTCTGAAGGTTGAGTTTTCCTTTAGAGTGCACTCTGTTAAGGAGCTGATTGATTTCATGAGGGGGGGGACTGTCTATGTTGTAGATGTCATACACTTTGAGGAAATGTGGACAAGGGTAGATTTGTACTCACTGGTCCGTTGTTGTGTTTACAGCTATCATTTGTTTTGATATAACAATATTGGCTGATATATCAACCAGTCAGCTAAGCATTTTTTCTTAATTAATATTGTTAGAAATGCCAATACAACGAGGGATGCTTGATCAATTGTCTTCCTCTTTTGTAAGAATTTTGTGATAAAAAATCGAATGGTTATTGGCCGCTGCATTGATCCATTCCTTTCCTTTTCCAATGCAAGTCCATTTCATTTGTCTTTTAGTTGTTTTTCCATGCTCCTATTCCCTGAAGCTTAGGTTAGCCATTTCAAAGGCCTTATTCTCTTCATGCAAGGTCAACTATAATCAACTCTTGACAATGTCACCGCCTTGCATTTTCCAGAGAGCTAGGCAGGGGAAGACGACTCCTCTGGGCTTTTAAGGACCTACTGCATTATACCATTCAATTACTGTTCATTAGACAGTGTACAGCCATTAATCAGACGGAGATGTTCTGCTAAACCTCAGCGGGGACAATGAACTGGGGAAATTTATTCTGGCTTCCTGTCCGTGCTGCTGTTTAGTGGTAAGGAGAGAGATGACACTTTGGAATGCACTGAAGCTGTCAGTACAGAGACATCCTAAGCTGAACTGCTACTCCACTCTCTGTATCTGTTTTCAAGTGAAGTTCTCTTCTCCATGCAGCCCCTGTCTTTGAATTTTAAGAAACATAGGCTTTGTCAGAGATTTACTGCATATGTGGGAGAGTATTACGAATCTGATATATCACTAAACGGGGAGAAAGCTGACAGATTTACCGATTAGAGCTGCATATGCATTGAATATGACTAGGCGATGATATGGGAAACTGATTTATGTTTCCAGGAGGCTAAAGAGAGGGAGGTGTCTTCCAGGCTTTGCAGAATACGGTCACGGATGTCCTGGTTTTTCAAGGGTAGGTTCATCAAAGCATAAAGCCTGGTAGTAGCTCACTGGCAGCAGCAGCGGCGGCCCCCGTGTTCCCCTCCACAGCATCTAATGCACCCATAAAGAGACCGCTAATACACTCTGCAATACCAGTTCCTCCCTCACATTGCATGTCACCGGATCCGCAACCACCTCTCAACATCTGGGAGAGCTTTACTCCATGCTTTATGGAGACCATCTGGTTGAGTGGGTTTTTTCTTTTGCCCCCCCAATCTCAGATGACTTATTCTACTATTAAAGGCACCTGCACATCAAGGTGTGCCATGCTGAGAGGCTGGGATTATTCACCGCTCTTTATATTTCCCCTGTCGTTTGTAATTCGGAACCACTCAGACAGAATGTGAGGGATATGTACCTTGTTACTATGAAAGTCCATATTTTTCTCAGTGACTTCTTATTCTAAGTGGAATTGCATGGTCCGACTTTTATTTGATCGATCTAGAGAAGAACACATCTGAAAAAAAAATGCTACACACATTTGATTATGGGGCAAAAAAAAGATAATGGTGTTAAAACACAAAGCAATGATGTAAACCTGACATTCTCCTTTGTGGGGGGAATGTGCCTCACACCTGATTCAGGCAATTTTATTGTAATTGCCTGCAAAACATAGGCTTTGGTAGTGAGGCCTATTCACCGGTTTTCCAGCATCTTCAATTTTTTCCTTTTGAAAATTCCAAAGTTGACTAAATGGAGCGGGATGTGAATCCCTGCACGTGGTTATCACTGTCTGCCCTTCAATCTGAGGTTCGCCCTGTCAGTGTGTCACCGGGAAAATTGCCGCATCCTGTGCTAACAGCAGGCTCCCTACCGCACTCACGTGTCATGCTTTTTTCTCCCACACGTGCTTGAATTTTACGTATATACATGTATTCTCTTTCAATGACGCTTTTATTGATAGCACTAGAGCTCTAGATGCACCCTGATGTACATTCTAGTGCTGGCTATGATTTCCCTTCAGAATATCAATGGACACTGCAGGGGGCATTTGAAATAAATCACAGCACATTATTGCTTACAGACTCCAGACCCACGTACTCACTTTTCTGTCCCTATCACATTAGATTGTTGTTGCTGTTTATGAATGGTTTCTGCATCATTCATGCCTCCATATTCCCTAGCTGCCACAGTGGATCTGCAGATGACACAGATGCGTAGCTAAACAGGAGACTCAGAGCCACACTGGAGGGAAGTCGGATGTGAAAGGAAATTCAAGTGATCTCTAACAGAATCAAACCCACCTGCCACCTGCTTTGCATCAAAATGTCAATATCTGGGCCAGTTTTTCTTCTTGAAAGGAATTTGTCAGCTGAGTGAAAATAGGAAGCCTTTTTCTAAAAGCAAATCTACCATCAAAGTACTTCCTCCTTCATATACTTTACAGGGGTATTCCATATTGACTTCCATGTATAAAAGAGATACTACTGGGTTCAGTTTGGGTGAGATTCTCCTTCAAAAGTTATTGGCACCATGTACAATGGCCTTGTAATTTATGAGAACTGTTAGGGCCTATGACAGAAGTTGTAAAGCATCTTGACTGATTGGGGAGATATGAGATGTGTGCAGTCATGGCATATTGTCGCCTGTATGTGCGCATGACATGCAGATAGTTGCCTGGCTTGCTCTGTCACAGATAAATTACTCCATACAGTCAAATTAAGTTGTTGTAAATCACCTTGCGGACCCGAGACTAGTCCTGAGTGACGACCTTTACGCCTATTTGACTTTAAGTCTTATTTATGTTAATCACATCTGCATTATACTGACAGTAAAATTGTGTCATATACTAAAAGGTCATTGTTTTGCAGTAAAGCATATGACGGGGACAGAAAAACACACTAGTTATTACTAAGTGTAAGAATTCTTGAGAGGAAGGTTTGACTCTTTGAATGTTTGTATGTTAACAGTTTTCTTTTGTATGCTGCCTTTTTGCAGAAAAAATGAAACCGTAACCTTCATTGCTATGATGGCATGACACTCATACAAAAGGTATGTGCTATAGAAATAATATAACAGTGTGTCATTGATTCAATGTGTAATGTCACATAAAACATAATGCATAGTGTAGTAGCACTCCATATAGAACACAGCAGTGTTCATCAACAATACGGTAATACAGCCTATTCCATGTTATTGTAACAAATAAACGACTTGTGAGGATGCATACTGCGGATAATAAATGCTTATATCCACAAAGAGCTTCATGATATTTACGACACTAAATAATCACATGTCGCATGGATGTTAGTCCAGCGCAATACATCTTATGATACAGAATATATATTGTAGCTTTCATTTGGGCAAAGAGCAAATGAAATCCTTGAGAGTGGAGAGTGAGATCCTTTGTTAACTATAGTGAAGTTGAAGAGAAAAATGCCTTTCTTCTCATTTATCATATATGTGTCATGAAAGGCCTTCAAAAGGCAGCAGGCTCCCAACAGCAGTAAGTTTGTCCTGTGTTTACATGGTGAACAACAATAAGTTTCAAAAGGCGCATGTGTCGTAAATGAGCCGTTGTGATGTGAGAGAGGCGTTTGCGTGTGATCTTCGCTGCACTCAAGACGACAGGCTCTGCGAAGTGCACTGCTGCCCAGTTACACATTAGCTTTGATTGCCAGTTTGTTCTGTGCGTAGCCCGTAGCTTTGAACTGCGTCTCAAGATGAAAGCCAGCCTTGTCCACAGTGTGTCCACTGTAGAACCGCTGCTGTTGCTTATTTGCTTCAGGCACCATCAAGGGCTTCGGGACTGTTTTTTTTCTATATTTCTGTACCATGCTGAGATGAGCGTTATGTATAATTTATCATACAATACATCCTGAGACAGCACCCTGTCTCGACTCCATTTTAATTTAACGCCTCCTCTTTCTCTCTGCATGTTGTGTTTAGTGTGGTCACCATAATTATGTATAATACTACTGTGGTATGTCTTTGAGGTGTCCAGCAGATATACTTTGATAGTAGTAGTTCCCAATGTGAGCATCATAGACATTTATCTCTATCTCCCTGTCTCTCTCCCCTTGTCTCCCCCTTTCTTTCTCTTTCCTCTAAAAGCCAGAGCCATAGAATACATAGAATGTCAGATGGCTACGGACCAGACAACCTCGTTCTCTTCTGTCTTCAGAAGCCAGCTGCTCATGTATAAGATGAAACCATGTTAAAAACCAAATAAAAATGTCTTGCCTCTTGACAGCCCCACCGTGAATATATGGCCTCTTATTTCAGTGAATATATTGCATAATTATGTATGGTTATGAATATTACATGGAGCCTCACACTGAGTGCATGGTAAGATGCCTAATTGCAGAGTTTAATTATTAAGAAGCAAAGGTCCTGAGCGGGTTTTGTGAGAAGCACTTTTGATAAATTATTTTTTGCAGTTTTCTGATGAATTATTTTGGGGGCTTGTGTCTAATCAGCAGGCGTAGTGGACGGCGTAACTGCTCTTGAGAGAGACTTATCTTCCCGTGGAGAGGAATTACTATGCTGATTAAATCCACTGAAATCAACTAATAACTTAATGATATTGGAGTGGATCAAAAGAATGAATCATTGCCTCTCATAGTGGTGGCTATGAAGAACACAAGGGCACAGTGATGGGTAGAATGAGGGCTGTTGCCGTTGACCTCTGAGCTTTAATATATCTCCATGACATGAGGGAGGGGAACGGGGAAAGAGAGCGTGTGATGGCATGTACTAAAGCAAACCAAAGCACCTCATATTAAACACAGGGTAGTAGAGCTTTACTTTATACTTCATATGAAGCCCTTCAAGGAGAAAGTCCAGAGAGACTGACTAAACAAGGAATAATGAACTAGATCTCCCTCAAGTACTGCCAAAGCCACTAGACACAGCTGCTTGTATAACTACAGTACTATTGCTACTGCTTCTCTTTCTCTCTAGCATATACTGTAACTTAAACACCCACACACATATTCCTCCTTAGTTATGCATTCAATTCAAGTGCACTTAGTATGCAGAAAAGTTTAAGTCTTGGCCTTGGCTTGTGTCGGAAGGAATTGGAAAATGAGTAAAACAAGCTTCTCTGCATGTAACTTCAAATATAGAACTGGTGCACATGATTTATTCTTCCATAAAAGCTATTGGCTGTAATGCAGACAATAAGAATCATTGACCCACTTAATTGCAGTTATATGTCACGCTGTGACCGTGTGAAAGTTAGTTCACCACAACAGTAGGATCAAACACAGGGTAATGTGAGCTCCCTCTATTCCCCCTCCTACAAAATGCATGTCTGTCTAGCACTTATGAAATGCAGTCGAGCTGCCTTCTGCGAGCCAGCACAAATATGCGAATAATTGATTGTTATTGATGTGAGGATCACCTGGGTGTATCCAGTAGTTGTTTGGTTTAGAAGTCTCCCGTGATGGGCAGGAGCCTGGCCATCTGTCAGTAACACCTCTGTCGTCACACACGGCGGGCACTCTGACCAGCTCAAATGCTTCAGTAAGCATCTGAACAATTGTTCTCAGTGCGATGTTAAATCAGCTGTTCTGCTCTGAAAGGAAGGCTTGAAGCTGAAGTGTTTCAGGTCTGTTTCAGTCAGGGGTCCACAAATAATAGGTATATACTAACTCTGTTCTCTTGCTGTGATATAATTGCAGTAATTATATTAATGATGGATTATAGAATAACCCTTACTCTATATAGCACTCAAAATAATAGTTGATGCATGGTATATACATAGTACACGTTTCCTGTTTAACCTTTTCCCAGGTAAATTAACTATACAACACCTCATTTATAGCAAATGTCTGGAGAAATACTTTAGATGTAGGATGCGATAGCTGCCCTAATCATATAGCAGTCTTGTATCACAAGCTATCAGGCAGCTTTTGTACAGTTGAGGTTCGATGTATTGCTCAAAGGGCTCATAGTGGCTGTTATAGAAGTTTTATAGTCAGAGGCTGAATACGACAATAGTGTCTATGAACTTTTGTATGTTGTGTGAGTTAAATAAAAATTGCCGAAGGTCATTTTATACAGACGCTCCACATGCCTTGAGCCCTGTATTGAGCCTCCTCGCGGACGAGAGGGGCAGGTGGTGTTATAAAAAGACCTTTTTGCCACTGACATCATCCAGAGCCACCGGGAGGCCACTTTTCCCTCTCCCTCTCTCTCTCTTTCTGTTCCAGCCTGGTAGCTACCCACTGTCTGAAGCTAATGGCTGGAAGCACAGCTAAAAGCTCTCAGTGTGATAAGGTAATGTGGAGTCAGAGAGAGAGAGTGAGCGAAAGAGTGCTATATCAGTGGGACCATATATACTGATTATACAGTGATGAGGAAATGGTCTAAAAATAAAAACAAATGGAGAATGCGAGATGATATCACTGCACCCAGATTGCTGACTGCAGTGTTTGGAGTCATATCCAGATGGTTATGAAGCAGGGATGACGATGGGAGTCGAGACTTACTGCTGTCCTCTCAACTGACCTTCCTGATGTCACGCTTGATAAGATAAAAGAGTTTAGCAATCTGTTGTATAATACATAATGAATTATTAACAAAAGTGGGAATATTAAATTGAAAACAACATTCTGATAAGGTTTCTACTGTGCTTTGTATTTGGTAAAACTAAGGTAATGTTGTCTCATTTATTTAGTAACATTTCAGCTTCTCACTTACTACCTACTGTTGTTTTGTATGGTAGGTGTTAATTTTCACTCCAAGCATTTGTATGCCTGTAAATGACAGCAGTAGACTTGCATATTGTGCTGGTGTAATTTGTTCAGCCTTCACTGTTTGCAGATGGTGCCACCAGTCTTGATTACTGTTATACCAACCGCTCCCTTCTCACCTTGTCTTCACTCCTTTTGCTCCCCTCCACCACCAACAACATTGCACACACACATACAAATGTGCCTTTTTCTCTCCGTTTCTTCCCTACTGCTTCCTTTTCTGTGCTTCTCTTATTTCCCTTTTCCCTTTCATTCTCTCTGTCTCTCTGCCCTCCCCTTGTTTTCCTTTTATCTCTTCCCAGACTGGCTGTCCTTAGTAAGATGGATGTGTGCATTCCCAGGGCAGATGGCCCTGTTGTTACTCTGTGTACCCGGCTCACACTTTAACACCCGGCCTCCTTGTCTGGCCTGATGGGCCATTGCCTGGGGAAAGGGCTCTACTTGTACACCATGCAGCAAACGTGTGTGTTGTGCAGCTAACCGCATGGGTGCTCACACCTTTTTTGCAAGGGAGTAGACTCCAGCAGACTGTGTGCCAAGTACACAGATGGGTTCTTGAAGGATCACAGATTTTTTTTATTGGAAAACTTCAGTATACGTTCATTTACAGTGTGTAATTTATTTTGTTGACATTTTTCTTATGGATACATCAAACATTATATTTATATTAATTAAATACATTTTCCGGAAGAGTTGACTCTGCAATCAAGTAGGTTGAAAGTTGTATTTCTGGAGTGTACTTCACTTTAGTGACTACATTAGATTAGTGACACCTGCTGGCACACCACACGTAGCAACCTTTTTTTGTTTCCTTTCCTGTCAGAAAAGTCCTCAGGGATGTGACTTGACAAACCAGACAGTATCTTAATGGTGTAGACAAGAAATTAGACCAAATTAATTATAAAGCAACCAACAAGGTCAGTCTCAAGACCTTGCCAAACTGCTGGCCATCCTCAGCAACAAAGTCAGACATAAAACATGAGCAGGTCAAACTGTAGTTACCATACATTTGCTCTCATATGGTCTTCAGTCAGTTGTAAACATATCACTTTTTGTTGAAATGTTCTAGTAAATCTCATGTCACAATAAAAAAAATCACAACACATAATGATGATTAATGAATTTTCACAGTTTCCCACATGGATTTAACACTTTGTCGGCTGCTTTAAAAATATTCTCTAAAATATATAAAAATATGCTCTTAAAATATTTGACAAGTATGAGGACGGCTTCCTGAATGCATGTAAGTATTTATGTTATCTGACGTCATTTTGTGACTTGAGTGACTTTTGAGAAAGAAGTGAAAACTATGTGTTTTTGAAATAAATTTATTTTCACATACAATGTATTTACTAGAAACGTATTACTACTAATAAAACTGTAACTGATTAAAGATTTATGCTTTCTTTGAATATCCTATGCTAATAGTGCTTGATGCTTGATATTTACAAATTCTCATCTTAACTGCCTTTTTACTGCTTAACCTGAAACAACCATAAAACCTTCAGTGATTATAAAGCACACTTACAGTGGGACATAATGTCCCACATAATTACCATGATCTGTGTCTCCATGTGTTGTAGTGTATGTACAGTTTCACATGTGTACTTCAGTAAAGTACTTGAACAGCTTATCTCTACTGTTTAGTTTGCTGTTTAGCTTCATGGACAGCCGTGTGTAGACATGTTTTGATGCTAGTACATGCATCTTATAGTTAATTAACAGCACATATGGGATGCTTCTTTGAAACTTTCTGTTTAATAATAGTTACACACCACTTGCCTTTTTCAATTACCGTATGCAGTATTCAGATTGTCTTTTAACAAAGACCAGTGTTGCCTCTGCCTCTGATTGGGCACCGTTTTGCATGACGGCAACCTGTGCATTTTTGATTGATTCGTTCCATTTCATTGCCATGATAAACTTTTATAACAGCTACCATTTACAGGCAGCGTGTGTGGACCTCTTTAGGAGATCTGTGCTTGATTTCTACTCAGTGATCTAAGGATGATAAATCACTGGGTACACATAAATTATATCAGTGAAATCACATGCGGTATAGGCCTTTTGTGTGCACATGTGTAAATCCAGCTATGAATGTTCAGCTGTGTGAAACTGCAGTCTTTGTCTACCCTCTAACCATACAATTTCTTTCATTTCAATCTCAGCACGCAATTGGAATAGTGTCCCTTAGCTGCTCCTATCATATGTAATGAATGTGCTGCCCCAAAGGTGAGAGCCATAATTGATTAAAAACCATAATGTTTTTCCATGCCTCAGTGTAGTCAGTGATAAGGATATCTGTGATGTGTGAATGTGTGTGTGTGTGTGTGTGTGTGTGTGTGTGTGTGTGTGTGTGTATATGAGTATGTCTATATGTCTGCTGGTCTGTGTGGACAGGACAGGACATCAAAGTCTCGTGGCTCTATTTCATCCTGGCTAATGAAGAAGCTGTGAGTGTGCTTCTGGGTCACAGTGGGAACATGCACAGCGAGGTCACTTCAAAGGCAGGATAATGACGGATTAAGTCTAAATCATGGCTGCGCTTTAGTCGCTGTCTCACATCAAGCCTGTCGCTTTGCATTTTATTAACAAATCATCGCAATATGATCTGGTAAAATGTGCCTGCCTTAATTTCCCTTGTCCATCTTACTCTCTGCAAATCCTCTACATCCAGATTAGTGGATCGTGGTGGGCAGAGTGCTGGGCCTTTTTATAAACCCTTGATGGTGATGAAATATTCTTTCATTAGTGTCCATGTACCTCACCATGTATTCATGTTTTAATGCACTGCTCTCTCTGCAGTTCCTTTATTGCTTTGTGTTGTGTCCTTGACAGTGATGCAGCTTTTCATTTATGGTAGCCCTACAGCTTGCAAGAAAGATATTATATCCTAGTTATGTTCTGCATTCAAAATTAACCTACACACCCACAGGCCTTAGTTTTTAGTCGATGAACAGGTAAAGCAGAAAAATCTGTATCATAAAGCAAGGCTTTATAATGCTCCAACCCTTGGAACTGTAGGTGAACTAGAAATGGTATGGAAGGGAAGGACACTGTCAAGATTATTGGGCTTGTAGCACCCTTACATGTGTAAGAGGATGGCACATGAATATACTGCGTCACCGTTATTCATCTTGTATAACCCTCAAGATCTGTGACCTCAGGCCTTCTGTGCCTGTGGAGTTACAGGTATGTACAAAGCACTCAGGGTAGTGTAATTGCTGCTGCAGTGATTTATCCTCCTGTAGACCCTAACCCTAAGAAACGTGTTCCCACCCACCGACCAAGAGCACCCCGACACTCAGATACTCTCATCATCAACAAATCCCAGCAGTTATAATCAAGAGGACCCACTGTAGGGTGGCCACCAATAATGAAATGATTAACACCTGTCTTGAATGTTGTCAAGATAAATCCTGAGTGCTGCAACAATGATTAAAAATGAATACTAAATATCTGAATTATTGATTTTGTTTTGTTGAATTTTCTTGACAACCTTAAATAAGCATGACTAAATAGGCAACAACAAAGTGTTGAGAAGTTTTTGGTATTTAATGCTCAAAGTACACAGCTCATATACTTTATCAGGCCTGTGTGGGTGTGAAATGAGCAGTTTAACAGACCAGGAATACACACAACACACACACACACACACACACATCATATATATATATATATATATATATATATATATATATATATATATATATATATATATATATATATATATATATATATATATATATATATATATATATATTCAATTACTTGCAATAATGGATAATGAAAAGTTGCAGGAAGTTAATGTACACATTTGTGCTAAATGAATTTACCCAGTGCAGACACATAATCCAGCACACTGTACATACATTAATAAGATACACTGTATAAATGTTGAAGTGAATACTTAGTAGGGGATTACTGGAGCTGAAACTGGGTTGTCTAGCCCCTGTCCAGAGAGGGAATCAGCAGAGCCTCATTTGTTGGAGGCTCTGTGGCAGCTCCCATTTCACCTGGGTTCTCCCATGGTTAATTGGGCTCATTATGTGATTAACTTAGCAAATTTACCCCTTACCCTCAAGGCACAGCTTTATACACTGGCGGACCACAAACCCTGCCAAAGTCACTCCATCACCAAAACCACAATGTCAGCATTTAGGCCGGCCATCACATTCCACTGGGAAGTTCTCATTTTCCTGCTGGGATGCCTGTTTGCCTATGTTAAACTCTACCTCTTTGACTCAACACACCACTTTTAAATATGCTGCAAATCATTCTGAGATTATTATCAATATATCATTGTTTCTTTAGAAATGCTCACTATTCATATTGTGTTGCTTATCACACTTTATATGCTTAGCATGATTTCTGCAAGCCCTGTAAAATGTTGTATTATGTGTGGCTTGTGTTTGTATTCAGACCTTCCCAGGTCAAAAAGAAGTACTCTTATACACTTGAATATACACTTGAAATTCACATAGTATGCTTATAGTACATTCACTTCTAACATGCTCACAATTATATTAAAGATATATTCTCCTGAGCTTTAACATCCTTCTCAAAAGTATACTTTGAATAAATTGGTATATGTATACTTAAATAAATATGCTTAAATAAAAGTTTGTTTGTTTTTTAGAACATTTTAGTCTATTTATTCGAAATATATTTATTTAACTCTTAGTAAATACTATTTAGGTTTACTTTGTGGAAGTATATTGTTAAACAATTACACTTTTAGTGGGTTAAAAATATATTGCAAGTATTAAGTATTTGTGTAATTGCCACATGTTTTCAGCCTGATTTACAGAAAACATATTTTTTTAACATTAAAATATGTTTTTCAAAAGCATATTATTTCTTATTTTTTAATTTATTTTCCTTATTTTATTTTTTTTAATCAGGTAAATAGCTAGTTCAGGTGAGAGACCTCTTTCATAAGGGTAACCTGGCCTAGAAGGAAGCAGCACATGTTGTTAACTTAACAAACAACAACATATAGAAATAAGCATACTTTAAATCATAATAGAGTTATACTTGTTTCTGTTTGTAAACAGTAAACACATGTGTACAGAGGGGCCAAGTGTGCCCTCCCACCCAGCCCACTAGCGCAGTGCATTCAGTTGGACCAATCAGAATAAAGGTTTTCAAATCGACGACCCAATCACACAGCGCGAAAGTCCGCTTCACGGAAGTTAACATGTGTACTGTTGTTGAGAGAGGGAAGCTATTTTTGGCCAGAAATCATTTTGTTTCTCAGGTTTCCTTTGTTTTACTTTACCGACTTGGCGAAGGTGGAACCACAGACATAAGAAGAAGAAAGAATATCCGGTCAACTCCCTGCAGAAGTTAAATGTGAAAAGAGCTAAAGAGGTGTGCCTGGCAAGTACAAGCAGGAGAGGACAGATGCAGAGACTGCCAGCAAAAATCGTGTTTTTCTTGGTAAGTCTATTATTGTTAGCAAGACAACACAATTGTGTAAGTTAACTAAAGATAACTAAAGATGAGCTCAACAATAAAGCAGTTTCCAAATACCAGAGTGTCTGCAGTCGCAGAAAATGCAACAAGTCCTACTCAAAGATACCGACCCTCCACTCCAAGGATGAGGACTGTGACATTTTTCAGTTTCAGTTTGGTACCACCATTTGTACTGTATGCTTGTGACGGAGTACCTTCACTACAGTTTAGTAAATGCTTGGACTGCCATACCAACGAGCCTGACGTTTTGCCATTGCTGTCAAAGTTGCATGTTTGGTACCCTGTAGACCTGTGTTTGAATCTGGGTAGGATGACTACTCTCGCCTTTGGCTGCATATGGTGTCAGAAATGGGATGGCTTGCCGTAAGGTCATCTGAGCCGTGCCCAGAGTCCGAACCGAATGAGGGACCCCCATGGGTAACATTAAAGGGGTGATATTATGCTTTTTGGCTTTTCCCCCTATCCTTTATTGAGTTGTATCTTTTTTGTGCATGCAACAGGTTTGCAAAGTGAAAAAGCCCAAAGTCCAGCCCAAAGCAAGTTCCCATCTTCCACAGAAAGCTGTGCTCAGAACCGCTTTTAAACAGCTCGTTTGTAGTCCAGCCCTTCACTTCCTTGACTTGTGACATCACAATGCAAACGCGTCATTTGTTTGGGTTTTCCATTTTAGAAATGTTGTGCCTGTACCTGCTTCCAGGTACTTTTTTTCCTATCACCTCACCTCCGTCAAGGTTCCAAACAAGCTGAGGGATACTAAAATGTAACGTGAAAACACAACAGACTTGATTGGTCTGACAGAATATTCACTATTCACTGCATCATCATTGCGTGCACCAGACTGAGGCCAGCAACAGAAAGTTTATTTTACAGTTTTCGTATGGAATTTCATCACTAAATCCACTTCTGAGAAGTTTTGAGGTGAGATTTTGAATATTGACAGTTTTAGAGAAGTGATGGCGGAACAAAAATGCTTGAATATTTTCGGAGTTGAGGAGCTCCACAAGTGTCGGTGGGGGGAAGCCTGCAGCGACCCGCGGGAGGAGCGTGTGAGGCCGGCCAGCCGCCTGCTCACAGAGCCCTCTGCTCCCGCCGTCACACAGACTGCTGCAGCAACAACGTTAGAGGAAAACACAGCTGGAAGGTTTTCATACCGCTTATCTGTCTTTACATTCTGAGGAATATTGAAACGTTTTAACCGTAAACTGTATATATTTTAAGAGCTGTGTGGATCACTGGTGTGTGTGTCGCATTGAACATTATACGTCATGGCCGTTGTGTGTGGCTTCGCTATCTCTGGGTAACGTTACTATCTGCAATGGAAAACAGAGCAGGCTGAGTAGAGTCAAGTCTATCGATTTGTGCTATAGTAGCATTTTCGGCAAGGCAGCATAGATCGTCAGAACACCGGCAACAGTTAAACGTTCAGTTCTAATGGTGAGATGTAGAACAATGACGTTGTAGACTGGTGCAATCTGAAGGCTTTGTTCACTACCTTGTCTCTTACGGCCCGCCCTTCTCTGCTTCTGTTTGGCTAGTAGTCCTTACCTAAGAACTGCGCATGTGCAACTCCTAACAAAGATATCGTACAAGTAGGATGCATCACTCTGTAGCTCAAGAGCGGAGCGTACAACAGACAGTCTGAAAAGAGGAGCTGCAGCAATGTGCTGTATGAGGAAAATAAGGTGTTTTTTGAAAATTAAACCTTGTAAACCTGTTCTGGTACAACTCAAAATTAAGATTTTGAAGTGAAAATGAGCATAACACCACCCTTTTAATGATGGGGTGTGTATAGTGTACTTTTCAGTAATACTGATCACATGTCATCATTTTACTGATTTTATTTTTAGTTGAAGGTATTTTGGTAAAGATGTGATACATGCTGCAGTACCTTTTAATGTACAGGAATTTATTTTTGTGATGTACACAAAATTGAAGTTTTTTAGTTGTCAGTGTGTGTGTTGTAAAATACTTTTTACTGGTTTTTTATTATTATGCTAAAAGGGCATTTTGCAAGATATTTTTAATGCATTAATAATAATGTATTATTCTCATACTGAATGGTTTCATAAAGCAGCTTCCCAAGATATTAATAGTGGCTCTTGGAGTATACTAGTAATAAATTACTATGCTGAAATGCTAATAAAAATTTTCAGGGAACACATTTGAAATATATTTAACCTGTTCTTCAAGTATAGCACAAAGGGCATTTTAAGTTAAATTTTAAAAAGTATATTTAAATTACAGTAAAGGTCCTTAAAATAGGTCCATTTTAACTCAACTAAGTATATTAAAATATATTGCAATTATCTTAAATTTGACTTTCTAAAATGGTACTTAACACACTTTATGTTGTTCCAAAATAACACATTTAATATACACTTAGTATAGTACATTTAAAATATGACAAGTGCATCCAAAAAAAGTGCTGCTTAAGTATATTTCTTTTTCACTTGGGTTAGCCACACTGTCAGAAAGTGAGACATTTTATTAATGGAATATATAAAAAAGGTGCATGTTGCATCGCAGCAGTCGGTTATCTCCAGGTGTTGCCTTCACCTCTCAAATCAAGCACAACCGTGGAGTTAGTGGAAAGAAACAGTAGATTGTCGAATCCAACACACAAAATCTAATATTTTGAAAGCTCAGCTTGGGTGTTTGTGGGTTCAGAGATATTGGTTTCATTTTGTCTGTGTCTTTGGAGAATAGTATGGAAAAATGAAAGGAAGATGAAAAACCATGTCCATGATGTTAATCTATCCTGCCATCACTGAAATCTCACTGGTCCTCTGTGGGCTTCCTGACAGTCAGATGAAATGGCCAGCAAAGTGCCAATTTTACCACACTGCTTGTTATTTGCCAGCAAAGTCATAGGTTTGCTTCCTTGTTTAATAACCAATGGCGGGAAGGTGATGAAGCAGGCCAGTGTGTCCATGTGTGGGGGTGGGGAGGTGGGGGGGTAGTAGGGTAGAAGAGAAGTTTACAAATGGGATCCATCATTTTTCATGCACAGAGGTGACATCCCTCCGTCAGCCAATTTTGCTCCGATAGCCCAGTCCCTTGGTTCATTGATATCTGCATTAGGGACCTTTGTTAAAGGTCTCATCTAAATGCATTGAAAAACGCCTTGCTCCCTCTGTGTGCCTCCTACTGTTAAAAGTGTGTGCGTTCATGCATGTTGCTTGTGCAAGGATTTGCCGACTTGGCTTTGTCTACATTAAGGTTAGTCTTTGTGGCACGGCAATGTGGTGTCACTGAAAAACAGCTAGTGAGAGAAACATCAATAAAGCCACAACAAAAGGCAGCTGCTCAGAGGGCTCTCGGAGCAAGAGATAAGAGTGTTTTCTCAGTCCGTTGATACTGAGTAACTCTTTGCTGTCTGCTCATGTTAGTAATGTAAAATATTTTTATAAATCAATCCTAATTAACAGCAAAGAACAGAACACAACCTGTGAACTTGTTTCAAGAACAGGGCAGAAGTCATTGTGAAGGAGCTGGTTTGAGCTGGTGAATTGATATAAATATGACCGTGCCTTCTGTATGAAGTTGGTTGGAGTAGGCCCATTAACCAAAACACTTCATTGCCACTTCATTTTATCCAGTAAAAACACCACCCTTCATGTCCCGCTCTTGTACAGTCCTGCAGTTCAAGCCAACCTGTATATCCCTTGCTACTATTAAGAAGATTTAATTTGCTATTCCTGTCCATCTATTTTACAGAGCCATAGTGTGAAACAGCAGAGGTGCTGAAGGGCTAATGTCCCTGTCAATCCACCATTCCCCTCAGCTCCAATCTCAGGGCTTAATTTCCTCACAGATCTGAGTACCCTTGAGCCTTGAGAGGTCTCATTCACACACTTGAATCAAAATTGCCCCAAACTCTCGTGTCCAATAATTTCACACTTTGGTTATAAGCAATGTTGCACAATTTTACCAGGTGCGCTTTCATTTTGGATCATGAACTTTCCAATAAAGGGCGACTACACAGACAATCTAGTATTTCATTAATATATTTAATATATATTATATTATGTATGTCGAATATTTCATTTGCAGCTTTTAGGTAGCTAGGCTATACCTCCTGGCACTCTCAAAAGATATAATAAGAATAGTAATTAATAAACTTGATAATCTGAAATTGACTAATAATTTGGTGCTTGAGGACATCTCCGCACTATGGTCCCAAAGGAATCCTATTAAAAGTCCTACAGACTCAAATCTATAGTTGTGCTATATCTTTTGACCATGTTGCCCTTGCAACAATATTGAAATTCACTTTCAAATGACTTTGGAATGAATAATTTATGTTAAGTTTATAGACCTTGTGGTACATCACAATAACAGAATGGTAGTGTGTCCCAGAATGTTTACAAAGAGAATTGCACTGGGACCATCTGTCACTGCCTGTCACTAGTTTGAAGAGAAAATGTGAGTGTTTGACACATGCTATTACTGTTTTGTTGTTGTCCCATTTTCAGATATGGTCCAGGAGAGGACAGGGCCATGTTAATATTCTTTAGTCAGAGCTGTTAAGTTTTTCTTACGATTAATTCAAGTGCGATTTACTTGAATAATACCATGTGAATCAAAGGGAGCACTACCAATTGTTAATGCTCATGTTGATGCACTCTCTTTAAAAAAAAGAAAGAAAAAACACGTATTGCCAACGCACTTTTATCATGTGGGTCGGAAATGTCAGCGCCGACTCAAACAGCCTCAGCCAAACCTCCCAAACATGGTGAGATTGGATGTGAAATCAGTACAAGGGTCACTGACAAAAGAAATTGGGTTTTATGCAGAGTGAGTCTCAATACACAACACTGCCAAACCAAAGGTAAAAGCAAAGCCCTCAACGGCTATTTTTCGACCCATCATTATTTCTCATAAATCCCAAACTAGCCAAGACCAGTGCCTTTGACAGCATGACTGATGAGTTTGCCGTCGTGAATGTCAAGAGAAATGGTCTCCTGCACCTTATCTCCCCTATTTCTCATTGTGAGTGAGACTTGGGGTTTTTATGGAGAAAAGCCACGGCCGTTGTGATGAGCACTACCCGGTGATAATGAAGGGCACGCAGCTGTACTGTCAGCCTCTACAGACAGACAGGCAGGGGAACCAGGCAGGAAGAGATCTGGCTGGCTGCTGAAAGACGCCCATTCATGCGTTTATGTGCCCTTATGTCTTTATCTGGAGACCAGGATAAATGAACATATTTATATATTTACACTATGTCAGCGCAGTGATTGCCTTATCTACTGCTGCCTTCATTCATGGAGGGAAATGTCAAGAGGTAATCAAGTCAAATGTGCCTTTTGTCAATGCTATTCATGGATTTCAAATTGTATATTGAAAATATTTGGGTGATGGGCCTGTAAAGTGCTCCTTTCTGACAGATTTGATTCAGCTGGAGATGTTTCCATGCCGTTTGATTATTCATATGATCCACCTTTAAACCACATATAGTTCCACACATAATGGAAAAAATAGAAACCATACATACTTAATGTTTAGGTTTTCTCTCTGAAAGTCTTACTGCTCACTGAACAATTATGGTTTGTTTGAGTACATTCAAAGTTTAACCAGACCTCACAAGTCATGTATAGATTTTTTACAACACAACTTGTGTTTTAAAAAAAAATAAAAAAATATTATATATATACAAAACCCCAACCCTCTAGATTTGATAAGCCTGCTTTCGAGTCCCAGAAGCAAGCCACATAACCCACTGAGACTAGCGTTAAGGGGCTTTTAGTGCTCCTGCCTGTAACTTGGCATGCAAACCTGCCAGTACAGACGAAAGATAATGAGCTCGGACCCATGTCTGAGTGAGCAGTGACTGTGTGAGGCAGGAAGCTGCATATTTATGATGGCTTAAAGAAGCATTTATTGCCTAGTTTCCATCAGAACACTGTCTGCAGAGACCTGACAGCTTTCCTTAGAGATTAGTCTCAGATACCCCCTGTTAGGTGGCGGTCTGGCCAGATCGCTCTCCCTGCTGTTCTGCTCTCTCCCTCTCTTTCTCTGTTTTTCTTTCCCCCGCCTTTATCTATTTTTCTTCTCTCACTCCTTTCTCACTTTTGCCCCCTCCTTCGTTGTATATTTTCTCCCTTTCTCTGCCTCTTTCTCCCAGCCTCTTAGAAGATTTCCTCACTTTGCAGCACTACATGTCCTCTGGTTCCACTCAGGGTTAAAACATTTGTTTACTGTGAAGAGAGAGAGGGAGAAACACCGCCATGCTAAATGTCAAGGATGATGAGGTGGGTCAGGCTGGAAGTGCTGTTGCGATTACGGCTGTCTTCGCACGGCATCATCACAAACTCTGACAACCACGCATCGACTGCACAATTTATGCTCGGGAAGGCTAAATCTTCCTGTCCCACCATTTCACCAAGAAATTAAATTCACATGTTATCTTTGAGAACATCCTTCCTCTTTTCCCTCCAACACGGGTGTCAAGAGTAAAGGAATGTGTGGTGTCAAACTGCACTGTTCAAACCAAAGAGTAATGGGTTCTGGCATACAAAATAATTTCTGCATTTCTGGGCAAAGCCACATCCACAAAAGCATATTTATTTGCCTGCTGTTGATGTCAGCTTCCTTCAATAGTTAACCAGACCATCATAAATATAGGTACTAATAGGCATTCATAATAGATAAGAAAAGTTTCATATCATTGTTTTATGACTTTCAACCACAGAAAGCCAAGCAGGTTGTCAGCTGTTCGGTCTGCGATATGACAAGCTTGAATGTGCTCACGCCTACACTCCACGCCTGTATGTTTGCTGAGCGCCTTGTGTATGAGCTATATGATTCTTTCATGAGCTGTGTGGTGGCTGGCTTTTCATAGATGTGTTCTCATTGAGCACTTAATCAATACCTGTCATCTTGAACTCATCCTCTAAAGTGGGCCCCTGTTCTTTGTCTGCCCCCTAATCCATCTCCATACAGCTATTTGAATTTGTATTACACACTAAGAGGACCGTCTTCACTATCAGAAGACTTAACAGATTGTTTAAGGACCCTCAGTACGTATTTTCATAAGCACAAGAGCTGGTTTATAAAAATCTATACAAGGGCCTGAGGACCTGGTGCACTGTGGCAAGCAGGGTAAGCCAGGAACGTGTGGAGAATTTTAGATTCGGAGGAAGGCAATTTCAGTGTCTTGGTTTTTCTGATTGTTTTGTTAAAGCTGGTTTTATTGCTGTTGCAGCTCTTCTGTCGGCCTATTTGCTTTGGGTTTAAGGAGTCGCCAAAGGTAATTTATAGTATTTCCCCCCCCAGGAGAGTATTTGATAAGGCACTTCTAAAGCTGCCCAGCTACAGCCTTGAAAAAGGGGAGACTCACTTTGGATTCCGCATGAGTACGGTTTCTAAATCACTGGCAGGTTCTTGTGATTGTACTTTTGTGAGTCTATCTGTAGTAAAGACTGAAGTAAACACTGATAGTATTGGAAGCACAAAGACACTATGCATTTAAGTGTTTTTTTCTCCTTTCCTTTACTCAACTTCTTTGTCCCAGTCCTACATTTCACTCTTCTCTGAAACAAATGTGCAGCGATCCATGTTCTTAACACAGTTAAGAAAATAGTTTTCGAAAATTGGACCTTGAAGAATTCAGAGTGGGTGAGTAATTGGAGGTCAATGGAAGGCAGTGCTCCACGACAGAGCTGAACCCGCAGAGAGAGAGTTAGGGAGATAGAGAGACAGAGAGAGGAGGAGGAGGAGAGAGAAAGAGAGAGGAGCAGGCAGAGTGTCAATCAGTCTGCGTTTTGCCCGCATTGCCCCTTAATTTAATCACTGTTTAATTACTACTGTCCCCTGAGGGGTGCTCTGTTAGGTTCAGTTACTGAGCTTTTTCCCTTCCTCTGCCTCCGTCTCTGGATGCGTATTTAGCCCTTGGACACTCTCTCTGAAAGCAGGCCACTCTCTCAGAAGCCTCAGCAGTATTTCAACCTTACCTCGGGGCCCCTTGCACAAATCTGCTGATGATAATGTCAAGGGCAGGCACATATGCATATGTGTGATGAAAACTGCCTGCAGAGGAGAGACACTGCAAACACACAACTTTATCCAGCAGAGCAAGGGCAGAAAAAGCTGGAAACGTCTTGGAAAACCAACTACCCACTGCCCACTTCTGCCCAGGTCTGTCCCTTTCCGATGGAAGTCTCTGAACGTAGAGGTGGAATGTAATGTGAAATCCAAGAGCTGTGCATCACATTATTAAAAATCACTGCTGCAAGGTGTGGTCAGGTTTACATAAATGTATAATGTGTAATGCCATATCTATGGCCAAACACAGTGCACATGTTGTGGTTTCTCTGGATTACCAACCACAGATCCTGCACAGGGATCGCGTTGAGGGAATACTCTCATTTAGCTCTTAAGCTACAGCAATCAATATAAATTTAGCATGTTAATGATCAGGTGCAGGGGGTGTAAGTCTCCCGTGCCTCTCTCTCTCTTTTCCTGGTACATGCCACGGCGCTCCAGCTCCCAGAGGCCTGTGGGTAACACAGCTAAGGCTCCGCACAGCACGTCAACCCTCAACTGAGTATTACAGCAGAGAAACAAACAAGCAAGGCTGTTTCAGAGTCTTAGCGACAGGCATGGCAATAGTGCGGCGCTAATGAAGCCACTGACAGCACACACTTGTGCACTTGTGCCCCCCACCCCACCCACACCCCAAACACACACACACCTGAATAGCCCTCATTCCTCAACATTTTCCTTCCTGGAGCAGCAGAGGTATTTTAAACCGTGTTAAGGATATAATGGGACAAATAGAGATGATGTGATGAGGGGGCTGTTTGTGTGTGTGTGAGAGGGAGACTGACTGATAGATGATGCTGCCTCGCAGGAGAGTGTCTGTGATGATGACTATCGCCAGGGGAGGAGAGTTGAGACAGTTGTGGCTCCTGGGTATTCAGATTGGACTGTTGACAGGTTTATTATTGAAGTTTGTTTTTTTCCTCCCCATTCTTGCTTTCACTGGACGGGTAGTGTCAAGGTGTGATAGTCACTGTCTTCTTCTGTAGTTTCCTTCTTGACAGACAACAAGTCTGCTGTTTCTACAGTATACCAGCTGGTCTCTTGCCACCCTGGCAGCCATTTCAAGACACCAGGAGGAGACTCATTGAAACAACAGTAATGTAGATTAATTAAAAGGCATAACACGTTGTGTTTTGCAGTCTATTTTTACTCTCAAAGTTGTAAAGGATTTTACACTGTGAGATGCAGCATTAATGCCAAGATCAAATCGAAAATTGGCTGGAGCATCCCTTTTAAGCTGGCTCTCTGGCCTCGTTTGTGTCATGCTGGATACCTAGCCAGGGTACCGTGGCCTGTAATGCAATTGACAACCTGCTGCCTCTGGCATTAATAAAGATGGAAAATGTACAGGAAATTAAGCTCTCACTTTCCTGTTGTAATGAGATCTTATCCATCATGATACTGTTTACCTCACAATCAGATAAAATGATCAAATTGGAGCTCAATCAGGGCCTCACGCAATGCCATCTCTGTAACCTGCTGGCATCACTCTTCTAAATGGATGGAAAAGTGAATGGGATTTAAATAAAGCCTCTATATGTTAATGGCAGGGTTTAGCTCCCCTGGTGATCCACTTTCTACAAGAGACGGGGCAGAAGAGGTGGGGGAGGGAGGAAAGGAGCATGGAGCCCACACTGAAGATGAATGTCAGTGGAGTGTTGTTGTGTTATACACATTCCCAATCTGACTCTTCTTGCTTTAAAAATGCAAGAAGGAGGAAAGTGAACATGTTGACCTCAGTAAGTTTCTCACGCATCTCTGTGTCCTGGTTGGCCACAAGAGGGAAGTAGCTAGCTACTGAGACAGAAGACAGGCCACGGGTTCATAATCGCAGTGGAGAGATGTGAAATATGTTAACTACAAGGTATTATCATCATTATTTTTTTTACATTACATGAGCCTGTGATCTTTGATATGGAAGAGGGGGGAAGTACTATGGACAAGGGGACGAGTCAATGCAAAACTTAATGGTGTTGGCTTTTATAGGTAATAAGGGGGCAATGATCAAAGGTTCATAATACTCAAAAGTAGCTAGGTTGCACACAGTAGGGGGACCAAGTGCTCTCCAGCCTTTAAATTGCCAGATAAGCTAATCAGAATTCAACTGGAAGATGTAAGTTAGTGGAGACTAATTGAAGACAGATTTAAGGGGCATCCATCTGGATATGGCAAACCCTCTCCCACTCTCCTTAGTAATTTCTGGTAAATATTAATAATGTTTTTATATAGTGAACGTGGGGTGGGGGGTCCTCCAAATGAAGCTCCTAAAAAGCCTCAAACATACAAGGTGAAATTACTCAAAGGGTATCTCAAGCAGACTATCCATTTACTTGCCCTCTTCACTTCTCTTGAGTGTGGGGAGGCACGATGGTGGAGGGAGCCATGCACTTATGAAAAACAGTGTGTGTGGGATGATATCAGCACCTGCTCAACATGGGTATATGAGCCAATTAAACAAGTATGGGTGTATGTTGTCCTCCTCTACATGATTAGAATCACAATCCCCAGCTGGGTGGTCCTGCTTGACCTGGCTCACGTTATGATTGAATATTTCCTGGAAAAAGGTTCAGCTAATGAAGAGCCTGATCAAGAAGTAGGCCAGGATGTATGCAACTGCAGATTAATGAAGTTGCAGAGATAAGAGCGGATTTAATTTGCATAAGATGAGCAACAAGAATGAAGAGTATTATATATTTTAGGCAGTTTTAAATGCTGCAGAATAAATGGAGGTATTACATGTGGACTGTATACTGTATGCACCCCTACAAGCATCAATTGTAACAGGATGCAATAAATGAACAAAAAATGCATTGTGCACTTGTTTTTACCTGGTTGTCACCTTAAAGTTACAGTTAGAGCATCTTATCTTCATGTGACGTGTTTCAGAGTGCAAAAGCGGATATGTGGGTAGGGTTCAGTTAGGAGAGAGATTTAAATCAAATCCTTGAAATTAGATTATTTTGTGAATATAAAGAGCTGTGGAAATATATGGTGTTGTAGGACTGTTTACCTTCACCAAAACCCATGGATAAATCAGAAATCAATCACATCTTTTGAAAAATAACCAACTTATAATAATACTGGTAATAATATTAAGAATATAATTTTAATAGTACTATGAACACATAAATTTAATACTACTCTTTTATTTGAGAAATAAATATTATATATATCCTCCAGGGGATATTTAGACCTATCAAACTCCTGGTAACTCAAATCTCACTGTCACACCGCTGCCTTTAACAGACTTTAAAAAGGAAAAGGAAGGGAAAGAGAACAATAAAGAGAAAGAAAAGGTAGATAGATGTATAGACCCTACAAATTGCCACAATTTGTGATTTGATTTTTTTGCACAAAAAATTAATAGGTGAAAGAACAATAGAATTTAAACAAAATACAATAATGTGCAATACCTTAAGGTCACCTGAAAGGTCTGTTTTTATTGTTTTTGAGAGATGCACATTCCTTCATCAGTATTCTACAGATGTGATCTGTACCTGATAGAAAAACTGAGTAATATACTTTAGAGGTAAAATGATAAATCCACAAAGCTGTCATCATCGTGGTGATTCCATTTAAGGAATGATTACTGTCCCATATGTCAGGGATGATGGAGGCAACAAGGAGGAGTGTTATATTAGTCCCCAGTGCCTGACAACCATAATACCTTTCCTATTTTACAACGTAACTTTCTCTTACTCCACAAGGAGACATTTTCACTCTGCTTCTTTGACATGCCTGGCTGCTTGGTAGCTGCTGTAGAGAAGAAGAAAAAAAACTCTCGCTGCACCGACAAGTGTCTGATTTCTATTCCCACAGCAAACCCATGCCACAGCAAGATGCAGATTGCCTGTGGAGCTCAACGTTTCTGCAAAATAACAGTGTATCTGGAAATACTGGCTGTGAGACAGTCTACAGGCTTTCAGATGAGATGTGTGTTTGAGAGGAAATGATACAACAGTGAGCGAGTGATTGTCGTAATGATAGATCCCTAACCAGACATTTTTCATAAATGGAAACTTGGGTTTGGACCTGAAAAGAATCAAGAATAGGTATGTCAAAGTGTGAGACAATTTAGAGAAAATGTTTTTGTACTAAATTGCTGCATCATGGATGCTCAGGATGCTTGCAAGTAATAGAGTTCATGTCTGGGTAGAATCAGTCAATCCATCAAAGTTTGGAAAGACTGTTGTTGACAGAAGAATTTTTTCATCTGGCTTGTCTTAAATAAGACTTTTTTTTGATTGATGGGTTTACATTTGACATAATGCACTGCTAAAGCATGAATAAATGGAATACTTTTTGCATACATTTAACACTTACGGTATATCAAGGCTCTCTTTCAATGCCATTTTCTTTGAGTATGCAAAATGGAAGGCCTAACCTGAGGGTATGACAATATGATTAGAATGAGAACTCATTCGACTTCCATTCTCATGGCCACTGTGATAAAAATATAAGAAAGTGATTAGTGGTGTAGAGAAATCTTTGGTTCATTTATATTTCATACCATTTGAAAATGTAATCTGACCTATAGACACCGGGGCTCATACTGGATATGGAAGTAAGGGAGCCGACATCTGTGTTAGGCTGCTTAATTTCAATGGAATTACTGCATTATTTACATCATTAAAAACCAAGACTGCCTTATAACCCATATTCAGGGGACAAATGCACTAATACAAGGTTGGAGATGAAAATAAGGTGACAGCATGGGCACTTTGCAAAGAGATATCTTAAATCAGCCTGATCAGTCTAGCATAAAGGGATGGTTATTACATTAAGGCTGTATATATGGATATTTGTCAGGGAATATGGCATGCTTTTGAGAGTGAGATCACATCAGATATAGCTTGAGAGTTTGACTATATACATTATTAGTGTGGGTATGTGTCACTTTCAGTTTTCACTGCATTGCACTTGCGGTTAATAATTAGTAATGTTTTGCGAAAAAAGTCAATAATAAGAATAAATATCGTCACCCAACAATTATCAGGTTGTTAAAGAATACGCCATTTAAGTTTTCATTTTCCCTTAATTTTTGCCATTTGGGGGCAGCAGAAACAAGCTGTAAACACTTAACACTAGGAATCGGGATTGGTAAATTTTATTAATATTAATACTCTTATTGAGACTGCTTAACGATCTGAGTCTCAATCGATACAACTATCCATACTTTAGTATTATTTGGTGATAGTTTTTTGGTAAGACCAAACCCAAGGGGCATGAGGTAGGTCTCCACTGTACAAAGCATGGGTGGGGATGGCGCAATGGATAAGATGCCTGCCTTTGGTGTGAGAGACCCAGGTTCAATCCCCCAATGGCACCCATCCACCATTGTGTCCCTGAGCAAGACACTGAACCCCTTGTTGCTCCAGAGGCGTGCGACCTCTGATATGTATATGTAAGTCGCTTTGGATATAAGCGTCAGCTAAATGGATAACTTTAAATGAAGAAAACATTCAATGTGCGATAACATCAATATTTATTGAGATGACATATCACTTGCAATAAATAAACAAATATTAGCTGCCTGGTTGTTTTTAGATTAATTATAGGAATTCAAATTGAATATTTTAAATACAACTAAATGTTGTTTCTAGAGCAGGAACATTAATGTTTACAACAGCAACGTCACTAAAGTGACATCACAATACTGAGTGATGTTTAGAAAGAATGAAAAATTCTGACATCACTCACCATCTTCTCACTGCCTAAAAGTAATGTTACCTGGCAGAAGGTGGAGCGGCTGGTTTGTCTCAGTCAGCAGCTGTGTTTACAACATTACGCCAAATTTTAAGACTACAGACCAGTCTATGCTACAGCTTTCTATTTAGCTTGTTTGGAACATTTGGCTATTGCCAAGCTGAGGACAGAGATGATTAAATTAACCCCTTTGTTTACTTTACAGATAGGTGTCTTGATAAAATATTGTCTTTTTACTCCTGAAGGTTTTATTGCACGTACTTATAGTAACAAGCGAAGCTGTTGGCATCTCAAGTAGTTAGGAGGTAACTTAACTTCACCGTCTCCACAGCGATGAAGTGCCATCTCTCTCTGCTGTCCGCTGCTTTCAATTTAAATCAGATTTGATTCACAAGACATAATGTCACATTATAGAACCCACTAGTCTCGATGACAGTATCGATAAACTTGGATATTATTGATTTTTGGGTTTTGAGAAAGTTTGGAACTGGGTCCTTTTAGAAACTGCCGAATCTGTAGATAATCCTCTTGAGTATGCCTGTGATCCATTGTTGATATGAAAATATTGATAATAGCTGAAGCTGAAGGCTTTTATACTAACATTGCTATTTAACAAACTTTTTTTTTGAAAATGTGGTAGTTGTTACTGCAAACCAATTGTTTCTATGTATTCAGTATGCAGTTTTAGTGGTGCTACCCTCCATACACATTATGCTCTGAATCACCAAACCAAGGTGAAGCAGGATACTGACACGCATTAACTGTGACCCTGCCCAAACATTTACATACACAAAACACAAACCACGTCTGTTGATGCCCCCATAAACATGACACATACGTGACGTGCCTGTCATACACGGGCCATGTCACTGTGACCGTGTGACATTGTGACAGAGCTTGTGTGCCTATGTGCAATTCTGTATGAGGACGGGTGTGTGGGGGGATTTGCTGTTTCGGGGTTTTTGATGAGTGGGATTGCGTGGGCGCATTTATGCTGCTTCACTTTGACAGCGCGGGTCCAGCTCTATCCTGCAGGTCAGCTGAGGTTTAATTGTCGCCTTAAATATTCATGGGCACATTGAGTAGATAAATGAAGGTATAAGCACACTGTAAAATTTTCAATAGGTCAGGTGTCACTGACTTCACCGGATACAATTTACTGTATGATCTGACATTCGCTGCGATGTCAATTAATATGTTAAGAGCATGAAAAGAAACCCTAATGGCAGTTTCCATTTATGCATTATGAAGTAATTTACAATGAGATGGATATTTTCAAGACTAAAGGTGCACTGCAATAAAAAGGAGCACATTATGAGGGTGTTTTATATAGAAATGAATCTATATAATTCTATGACAGACTCAAACCTTTGATGCTTCCAGTCATTACTTTTTACCTGAACATGTGTATACCCTTGATAACCTGTGAAAAGTGGTCAAATTATTTTACATTTCATCATTATACTCTTGGACAAAAGTGATCAAAGCATCTGTACTGCAACCTCACCGGGATTGAACTCATGAGCGAGCATGTTCCACACACAGAGACCAAAACACTGGAGACAGTATCACACTCAGGTAAACTCTTACTGCAATGTTATAGTAGTATTTTTATCAGCTTGATGTTGAACTAATCCATGATCGTTTCAGTAACTAATTGTGTATCTTTCACCAGAGAGGCTCAGCAATGTGAGCACAGCTAAGTGTTTTGGATGGTAATGAAAATTTGTTAGTGAGCAAGACTGAATATCATAGATGAGATTGTTGCCATAACTCTAATAATAATAACTCTTTATAACAGTTAGACTGCAGTAAGTAACATTTCTGTAGTGAATGTGTTCCACTGTGTTGTTGTCCTGCTACATTATGTATATTACGTGGGTAATTACAGTTGATAACTACAGTTATCAACTGATAATTACAGTTGAATGAGATGGTGAAAAAGTATCTACCCGAGTATTGGTAAAACGACAATAAATCTAATTTGAACATTACGAAGTGGCAGATCTGTGATCATGTTACGTTAGCTGTCTGTCCCCTACTCGCTTGTAGAAACAAATCGCTCCACATTTGCTTTGTACCGTTATCATTATTTCTTGCAGGCTAAAATCAACACTTTGACATAATAGCGGTTAAACACAGGATAGTAATATGGATGTGCTAACTGGTAATGTAGAAAGCCATAACTATAGCAATATATTAGCAACTGGTCGGCATTAGCCGGAGAGCTGACATTATATAACTTGAACCTAAACAAAAGGACAAAATCAAAATATATTTCACATGCTTTGCATTGAATGTTGAATTAATGTTAGTTTACCAGTCCAATTCTTAACTTTCAGTCAAGTGACATGCGAGGTGACCTGGAGGGCCAGGTCTGACTGAGATAGCGACTCACATCGGACTCCCTTTTAGAGACGAAAAGCCGTTAAATTTTATTTGGATCATCTCAGCTCAACAAAAAAGATAGATATGGACACAAACTGTAAGTGTTGGGAACTTGCGATCCATATATAGACTGTCTCACACTTGCGATCTCAAAGTGAGTTAAGAGATTGAACAGAGTGAATGAAGTGGTCTTAAATCTCGCGCCCGAGTGATTTGCAGGAACCTCTGTCCACCTGTAAATACGCAGGTGGGTCTAGAGTATAACTGGATCAAAGTGGCCTGCTGACAGACATGTCCTGCTTTCTCTGTAGTGTCCGAGGGTTTTTTGGAGTTTCAGTAAACCCAAAGATTGCTGTGGACCCAAGTACAGACTAGCTAGAGAGTTGATTAAGTGTACTTCTCTGTTTATTCTCTTTTCAGAATGATTGTGACTCAATTATTTGCTCAACCCCTCAGCCTGTTTTTTAACCCTGATTGTAACGCTGTAACTTTTATTATATTTTATGTTGCTTTTAAACTTTTATTATATTTCCCTCTTGGTTTTATGTTTTATGTAAAGCACTTTGAATTACCTTGTTGTTGAAATGTGCTATACAAATAAACTTGCCTTGCAAATGTTGGGCACTTGACCGGTCCCCGACTGGATCTGTCCCTGGAAATGTCCCTGTTTTTAACTGTTTGTTAATCATAGACTTTACGTGACTTTACGTGATTCCGATTTTACATGATAAGAGAGACTGGACAGCAGAGCATACACGGCAGGTGTTGCGCAGAAAAGTGATGGTCCGCCGAAAACTGATTTCCGTCCGCACGAGCACGTGCAGCACGTTAACGCAGTATCGGCCAGTCTCTTTACATCTACAGCTGCTTTTTTCTGGATCAAACAGACATAATGTACAAATAAACATTACTTTGTGTCCATGGTAACAGCAAAGGTATATCTTTAGATACTTGTGATACTATGTTTCATTCAATGGAATAATCGCAATTGTGGCCAAATAAGTGTTTGCAGTTTATAGGATAAGCAGACGTGACATTTATGTGATTATAGGCAATAACAGAAGCCTGTTGTTGCAGATGGATTATGTGTTTGGTAGGCTTATGCCTAATAACCTTGTTTATATTTGGAAAATGGACTGAGTTACAGCTGAGTTATGGGCTATATAAAATAAAGACATGATCTCTTTTTCAATTATCCTTATGACTTTACATTTTTTAGCTTGCTGTGTACCAACCAATCCAGTCCTTTTTACCTGTTGAAATACCTGGCCAATACAACCCATGTAATGTAGCATTCCACTTGCCAGAAAGTGATAGCATCCTCTAGTTATTGACTAAAAGATTATTTCTGCCCTGAAATTACTTGATTATATTCATGAGGGTTATATTTGACAGATTATAATTCACCTAGTACTTTTTATCTTCCAAAATACCTTTAAATGACCAAAACAACACATAAAATGCAGTAGGCCTTTTCTACTTGCCAGAAAGTGCAGCTTCTACTAATTGACTGGAAGGCAGTTTCTGCATCATAATGACTTGATTTCATTCAGAAGTTATATTTGACAGATTATAAAACCTGAAATAATTTCCTGCTTTTTTATTTCATTTATAATAACACTATATTTTTTATGACACACTGACCACCAAACCAAAAATGTCCCCAGTTTTCATTTCAGACATCTGGTCACCTTAACATAGGATTAGGCATACTGGCCATCAGAAGTAACAGAAAAACCTGTCAAGGGGATCATTTTTATGTGACGTTAGAACCCCTTCCCACACAAGCAAAAAAAGTGATTTAAAACTACATATCGCCCCTTTATATAAAGCATTATGCTAATGATGAGTAAGCGATATTTGTTAGTATATTGTTTGGCCACTCAGAACATTCTTTCAGTAATTTTTGACAGTTACGTTACCACTTGTGGGTTTACAGTAACTTTCTGTTAGTTAATAGCTGAAGTTGATTGCTTTTGAGGCAAAAGAAATATTTCCTTGCGACCGTTTTTTCGCATTACTAGAGTCAATACTAAGATGTATCTAGTTTTTATGGTGCAACTTGGTTTGGTAAATCACTAGCTTGAAACTAGCTTGTACTTAGTACTTAATAAGAACTTAAGAAGGACTTTACACATTGAAATAGCAATGGATGGAACTCAATCTGGGTATTTTAACTTTTAGTTCACGGCCAGTCTCACTTACCAGCAGGGACAAACCACTACAAACATTATGTTGGCAGTAGAATGTGAATGTTTGATTGTTATTCTGCTGTTCTGGAATTACAATTTTACACCAACATGACCAAGTTAGAATCGGCATCTTAGCAACACACTTAACCTAACTCAGCCACCCAGCTGTCGCCCTCTTGCCAAGGTTAGCATCCCCTCATCCTCTGTGCTTCCATCCTTCTCCTTAATGGCTTATTTGACGATAATTAACCCTGAATCCTACAGAGACAGGCCAGTGAGAGATTGATGGCCTCGTCGGCCTGCTACACCTGTTCTGCTGCAAGGCTCACAGTTACCAAGCCATGGCCAAATATGACTGCCCTGCAGCCCTGCATGTTGGTGTCAAAGACAAACACAGGTCCTCCCCAGTGGCCTGGGTGTTCCGTATAGGGCAACATTGTGACCACAACCTCTGATTACCCTCATTATTCCACTCAAGGCTGGCTGTTGTAAGGGGGCATCCTGTGGTCCCTTTTGTCCCAATTAGCTACACTGTGCCTTAAAATGTCTATTCATCTGTAGCTACATGTCTTCTTGCATACAGATGCTCTGACTTACTGGAAAGCATATTTCATCAGGCCAGTCCTTTCGTCAGTGAATCCATTTAAGGAAGGAAACAAGTGCACATTTGGGAATTTTGGAGCACATTGGGAGTGTATAATTGACAGTTAAAGTGAAATAGTGGTGGGCATTAGTTCATTTTAACAGTTGTTGCTGTTTTGCAGACCCCTCCATTCTATATTGAGTTATGAACATTCTTTTGCTCTTTTGCCATCCTGCTTTTTAACATGCATGCGAAACCACAGTTCAGAGAAGTATTCCAACACATGTAGCACGCTTGATTTTTGTTGTCAGTGTTTATCAAACAGTTTTTTGTTGTGGTGGATTACTGCTGTGAAAGCTGATCATGATGCCAGTGCTGAATGGCATTTCCAGGCTTCACACATGTGCTTGCTATTACCATGAACAGATGTTAATTACTTATTCTATTTTTTTCCTCACTTGAGAAGTTCCTTACTCCTGTAGATGGAGGCCCTGGTCTTCTTCTCAGCATGTTGGGGTGAAGCATGGGCCTCTGTCATGTTTGCTGCAGAGGGGCTTTCGGGAGTTGGGGAATAATCAAATGCAGAAAAGTGTTTAATTTTTCATAAACAGAGGAACCACCGAATGCACACAACTAACAATGTACCCCAAAGCAGATGTAGAGCGTTTTTAATTTATGGAGAACTGAGCGAAATGGGCAGATGGAGCAAGAGGAGGTGGAGGCATGCTGAGGGACTGCACTTTTCTCTCTTCTCACCTCACAAACAAGAGAAGCCTGTGAGCGTGTGCCACAGCACACACAAACACACTCCCACACACTGCTCAAAGACACGAGCACATGCACAAATGAAGACACCCCCACCATTTACACACATACTTCGCTCTGCCGCCATCACTTCTACCACATGCGAACACACAAACACACACACTTTCCCCCCCTTTTTTTCAACACAATCACACTCCCCCCTGCAACCCACAACAAAACACTCATGGATTTATCCCCCTCCCACACACAGACACGCACATACAACCAAAAATTTCCCTACCACCCTCAGCCCCTCACAGACACACACAGGCAAATCCTCAGGGTGGGACTGGACCCGATTGAGAACATTCAGTAATGAACTGCCTCATGTGCTTTACAGAGTCTGCAGCAAGTAGACAGGCTTCATTCTGGCGGGCCATATGTAGGTATGAATATGCATGGGAATCTGTCATACAGGCAACAAGCACTACATATATATGATGCCAAAGGTCACCAGTGTGAGGACTGAAATTAGCTCTCTGTTGGGCATTTGGAGACATGCGTGGGTGGACTGTGAATCATGCTAATGTGTGATTGTAGTCCTTGGCTCACTTTTTAGAGGACAACATTGATTGATAAGTTTGGCCACTTAAAAGTTTCTGTTTTTAATAGAGGTGGAGGAAAAAACGTTGAATTCAATTGGTGCATGTTGCAAATACTCCAAGGCCGCACCATAGATATGATGGTCCACTAATGTGTATGTACATGTTTTGTTTTCCTCGCAATCGTTGGTACAGCCTTATTTGCTTTTTTAAAGGCCAAGGTGATGCTGAATGTAGCATGTTTATAGGCGCTTGCATTGAAAAAGTATTGATTGTAGGAAAACCACAGTTGCAGACAGACTGCAACTTTATGGTGAACAACACCTGAAGTCCCAAGGTCACAGGTAGATGTGTAATGACAAGTGTTTGGGAGACAGTTTGAATGTAAGAACATAAGCATCATGAACTATGGCAAAAAGTACTTGCCCAAGGATTATTTAAATTGTAGGTTTGAATTAATTTTGGTTATCATTTTGCTTAATTATAATCCGATAAGGAAAGTTGTGCCTTCTTCTAGAATGCTCCACCTCTGTTTAAGTACTTTATGTTGTAAATCATTTCTGCCAAAAGCCATTGTATTATTATTTTCTTTGTACTCCATACCATGGTATCATGGTCTTTAGTTTAGTAAAGTTAGTCAAGTATGTTTAGTAATAGAACTATTTAAGACTGACACTGGATACATCAGCATGGCGAATTCTGTCCAACATTATTACAGAAGGAGCCTGGGTAGTTTTGCTTTATCTCAGCATCTTTTTTGGTTTTCTATTATTGGCATTTGATTGAACAACTTTCTCTCACAGGCTCTGCTACTTGACATAGTTTTGCTAAGATTTGGCCTTTTGTGAAAGTAAAAAACAAAGAATATATTTTTGTGAGCCAGGCTGCAGTTCCAACAAGCACAGCTATCTCTTGGCTGTTAACTATTTATTTGCAGTGACATTAGACGAGCATTATACCACACCAAAACACATGTGTCCCCAGGCATGGCCCAGACGGCCTCACTGTCCCGCAGTCTTTCTGCTGTAAATTCCCCACTTAAAATTTCATGATCTCCGCTCGGCAGGATACCACTTCCATCATGAAAGAGTTCTCAAACCTAATAACCGTTACTACTCTGGCGGAGCCATCAAAAACCTATTTGTTTCAACAAAAGCCCTCTCCCCCATGCAATGCTGCTGGGTAATAATGCCAGATAGGTTTTAAGGGCAATGAATTGTGGAATTACCATTTTCTCCTCTCTCTTTCTTTCTTTTCTGTCTCTCTCTCTCAAGATCATTATATTAAACACTTAATTATTCATTGGTAATGCCTGTCATGGTGAAATATTGTCCTCTGCCAATCTGAATGCATCATACTGCCTGGGCCTGCCTCTCTTCCCGAGGTTAATGGCACAGCCCTCACTTGCATTAGCTTGGCTAAATGCAGTGCACCTCATAAGTCAAAGTTCCCTAAGTGAGTGGAGAAGTCATCACCTCGAGCGCTCGCTTTTTCTTTCTCCTCTAGCACGTGAGTCAGTGAGATCATCCTCACACAGGAAGTAGCACTGAATGCACAAGCACACACACACACACACAAGCACACACACACACGCACGCACATACGCACATACACACACACACACACACACACACACACACATATATAAAAAGGCATTCACATTGGATCTTTATTGTTTTATCTGAAGGATGGTTTGGGCTTGATAGAGCGGTTGCAGCTAAAGGAGGGCTTGCCATCAGGGCTTTTAAAGGTGAGGGGTGAATGGATCACTATTCATGCATTGCACTCATGGCCTGAGCATCCATAGACGGCCCCTAAAGGGTACAGAGTGTTACGACTAAATTATGAGACTTATATTAGTCATTCCATACCACATGTTCAGTTTGGATGGACATAAACAGTATTAAACTGATTACAAGAGATAGCGGTGACAAGGATCTCTCAGGTCTGATGCAAAGATGCATGGCATCCTCCTTGTGGTAATACAATCTGACATGAAATATTTTTACAGCAAATATGCAGTGCTAACAAAAATGATAGTTTTGTGCACTTAAGCAAATTATGTGTTGATTACATCTTCCTGATATTGCTGAAATGAAATTTGTTTTATCACCGGTTAACAGGGTATTACACCTAATAAGAAATCCTTCCGGGATTAAAAAAAATGCAAACATTTAGTTGTGTGTCAATAACAGGAAATGATGACATATGGGTAAACATTTTGCCAGCATTGCAGCTTTTCTCTGTGGCAAATAAAATGAATAACAAAAAACAATTAATTTCATCCGAAGGGAGGTCAATTTGTTTTAACCCTCGCTGAATGAAGTGGCAGAGAAAAGACGCAAAAGGGATGCCGGAGGTTAATACCTTGTCTTGAAAGCCAACATGGATCATTATTTCACAGCCTTCTATTACCTGGTTACACATGTATGCTTTTATGTCAGCACATTATTAAAAGTGCCTGCTTTGCTGCCCTGATGCTTACCTCACCACGGGGCCATCTAGGAAAGATCGCACTTAGGAAAAAAAAAGTTATTGGAAAAGCTTGCATTCTTTCTCAGCGGATTGTGTAACCTCTCAAAGGGCCACAATGAATGCAATGTGCTTACATTTGGGATTTGAATCTGGATCTGAATCTGCAGAAAATATATAATTTACTTGTACATTCTTAAATTCAAGGTATAATTTAACATCTTGGCACTCATCAAACATCAACCCATTTTTTTGTAAAGCATATAGAAAAGCATTTGACATGCAAAATTAGATACGACATGTTGTCACAAAATCTATTCCATTTATGAAGTGTAGCTACTCCGTCTGTTGCTTTTACTTTCATACTTGGGGTGCTCATTAAAACAGAGAGAGGAGAGAGAAAGTGAGTCTCAAGGGGGCAACAAAAATACCATAGCTGGTTCCTTTTCAAACCATTTGTTTGTTATTGGTTAATAACTCCTGAAATCTAACAGCACATTTGGGTGATGAAATTTCTGACCTTCACTTTACAGTTGACTCTCCTCACTCTAGAGCTCATTAGTGAACCATCTAATCTCATTAGACAATGCTGGGCTAAGGTGGCAGCGCAACAAATAACCACCCTCACTCTGTTTGCTTTGGACCAGGAGCAGAAACAGGTGTGGGAGCGGGCGTGCAAGTCTGGGACAGGCGGAGTCCTCGCTAACCCTTCTCCTCTAATTGCTGTGGATGCCAGTATGCTCGCTATCTGCTGCCTTTCATAACAGTTGGTGTTTGGAAGGAGGCTTTTGTGTTTGTTTTAGCTGATGATTTGCTGCTTATTGTGTCTCTGTCAAAGAAATACTTTTGCATCTTTAGTTAAACTGAAATGTGTCCGTCCCTCGTGGATGTCTACATCCGCCAACTGCTCCAAGATGTGTTACAGTGAAACAGACACTTTTGAAACTTCCAGCAACAATCTGATGTTGTTTTATTTTTCTGTAACTATTTACATGAAACTTCTGCACACAGAGAAAGAGACAGAGGCACTGCAGCACAGCTGCGGGGATTAAACAATGTATGAGCAGCTCTATTGGTTTCACCAACTCCTTAGGCTTTAAGCATATAGGACTAGTTATTTCTATGCTGACAACCAATATAATCATATTTTGGCTTGCTGTAACACCTGATTTAACACAAGTCTTAAATCATTCATATAATTTTGTGTTATATTATACTTGAGCTTTGCTCTGGAGTCTAATCTGTATAACAATAAACTGGTTTTCTGATACACCTCATTGATATTTTTCACTCTCAACATCAGACAACCTCAGCTCCAAACTTAGAATTCACTCCTCTGTCTGCACATTTTCTCTGTAAGGCTCATATTCCAGATCATGTCGAGCCGTATTTATTTATTTCGCAGCTTATTTAAATAATCACCGGCATGTCAACGCACATTATGGCCCTCTGTCAAGGTAATAACACATTGTCATTGCTGTTGGGAGGCAAATATTAAACCATAGATCAATGTGTAACAATGCATAATGGACTGGATCTGCATGTTCCCGTTTCCATTTCAGTTGGCCTTTGGCTATATTAGAATAATTTAATGCTCCAAATAATGTGAAAAAGGGCTGTTGTTATTATTGTTTTTTGATAAATAGTTAAGGGAATCAACATTACATGTATCACTGAATATGAGGTTGTTTGCATGTGACAGTGTTTGGACTAAGATGTTGGCGAGCCATTGCCTTTTTAGAAACAGAAACAACAGAGTAACAAAACCTGTTTAAAGCAGAAGTATGTATTAATACTGCATATGAGTCATTCTCAGTGCTGTATATTTAAAATTAAACAATAGTGGTTTTTAATGTTTGTCCTATGGAGACCATAGGGTTGTGTGGGTTTTTTTTTGTTAATGTCATGTTCTGTGCATTTAAGCACACGCTACACTGAATTCCTAGCATCTTTAATGTTATTATGCATGTTTGAAACCCTTGCACACATACTGTAGTTTGAAAGATTTGAAACTGTAATAAAAGATCTCTTGGTCAATTGGGTATGTTGGGAACAAGCTGTATGAAGTCCAATCTTCATCCTCCTTTCAGCTCTGTCAACAAATGAGGAAAGTATCTTTTACCTTCTAAACATTCCACTACATTTGCCAGCTAATCTTTGCTTGTATCTTTTGTTACTTTATTAGAACTACACTTTTATACCAACCAGTGAAGAAGCCAAGATGTCAGCAGATAAAAAGCAACAGACATATTCTCTTCTTCCATTTCTCCTCTGTTGAACAAAAGTAAATGTTAGCTTGTAGAGACATCAAAGCTGCATGGGGGGGTGTTTACTTAGGCCAGATACTGTTCCTGCTGAGTTCTTCTGTAGGATATGACCTAAATGTTATCCAGCTGCTCATGTAAATGTGTGATAAAGTAATACCATATCTAATTCCTCTCTCTATTAGATCATTTGCAGGTCCAAAAATGTTATTTCATTACACTAATTTCTGCTTCTGTCCTGTAGATTGGCTCAGTCAGAGAGATTTTGCTCTGTAGTTTTTCTTGCATACAAGCATGCAATTAATACTTAAATCTAATATTTTTTTTAATTATTCTTTGAGGGGTCTCAGGACCATTTTAGGGTAGCTTCAGGCCCCCTAAAATAGGCCTAACGACGTCCTTGTCTGAAACTATGAAAGACCCCTTTGATACACATTTTTCTGTTGATTGAATATTGCTCCTTTAAGTTAGCCAATTATGAGTGATAAGGAATAAAACCTATGTCAAATTAAAGGTTGTATCAAATGTGGGTCCTTTCTTTTTTCGTCACCTATTTGGTGTGTCATTTATTAAAAATGTTTACATAAAAATGTATCACCTGACATTTTGTTGATACATAAATAAATACATGTTACCAAAAGATACTATATTTTTGCTGACTGGGATAGGTTTAGAAGAGTGAGTCTTCTAATCCCATATGGGTTGGACCAAACTAATTTTAGTAGAGAGACTCAATCCAGGTGCATACACGTACATACACACATACACACACGCCACACTTCCTTCCCATGGCTAGGTCGTGATTCTGCTCAGGGTTCAATGAACCATCAGTTGGAAAAATCTCCCCGGCTGATCCCGAGTCAGTAAGTGTTAGGTGGCAGGCCTGCAGTGTTTGCCCCTGGGATTCTTTCTTAGATCAGCTGTTGCTAGCTGAGCCAGCAGCTAACAGAGCCCTGGGGAGCTCCAGGTGGGTCTGATTAGCTCTCCACGGAAGAGAAGGGTCAAGGGAAGGCAGCTCGGGTTACCTTTGCAGAGGAGGGAAGCAAGAGGGGAGGGAAAAGAGGAAAGCAGTGTGTGGCGAACAGGCAAATGAGTGGTTGCGGGGCAGTGAGTGGAGAATTAGACACATGTCGGCCCAAGGTCTCAATTTTCCCGCAATCAGCATGACACCTGGCCTCGTCTTAATTGGTCAGGATACCTCACCTAATCCATCGCCTGTCCTCCTTGGTGTCTGGAGCCCTCTAAGCTTCATTCGGCAGTGAGGCGAATGGACAAAAGCCAGGGATGAAAAAGAGGCCTTCCTTTGAGGCCTAATCCAATTAAATAACTGTTAGAAAACCGTGAGTAGAGTTTCACGTCCCTCAAAAGTAGACACGAACTCTTGCAACCTCTGTGACCTTGGAGAATGCCATCTTGTTAAGAGTCGCAGCAGGGACCCCTATCCCCCTCTCTTGATCTCTTTGACCAGAGGGTGTTTGTGTGTGTGAGTGTGTGTGTGGGGTGTGTGTGTGTGTGTGTGTGTGTGTGTGTGTGTGTGTGTGTGAGTGTGTGTGTGTTTGAGAAAGAGACATGGAGAGGGATAAGCGGTCCTGACTCATATAGCAGCTAGTCTAAACCTCATCCAAATCTAAAATAGATCAGTATCTGAAGGGCCTCTCTTGATAGTTGTGCGATGGCGCTTGTGTTTGTTTTTTAGTTTAAACTTAATTAACTCTTTAATACTCTTATGTAAACACAACAAAACAAAATAAAACAAAACAACACAAGAGTCATTCCAGCATATAAAAGTACAGAAACTGCACTATAGGGACCTATCTGATTTATTCATATTTACAGAATCATGATTGCCTTAGGTGATATCTTTGCCAGTAAATACATGAATATGTATTGCTGCTTTTTGAGACATGCTATGACTTACGTATTTCCCACACAGCTCCCATTTTTATTCATGCAAAAACGTTTCAGGCGCTGCATTAAAAAAATCAGGTTGTTGTTTTTGAAACACATCGAAGTATCATAAACTCGCGATGTGTCCTGCCAAAGTGCCATGGCCTCGAAGACTGCCCTTAAATGTTTGCTAAAGGGGGCCAATGGCTGGCCCTCGTAATACCCCATAATGTCCCTGCATAGTGATCAAACAATGAAATTTAATCAGTGGCCTCCAGTCTGCTTCCCATAAAATGTGTTCTCTAATATAAAGTTCATTTCTATGAATATTAAAGCAGCATATCATCTGTTGAATATTTCATTTGATCTCCACCTTTAATAATGCAAAATGAAGAATAGAACATTTGCCCCTTTTCCTATAGATGATGACTTTGTCCACTATTGAATATATATCACATACTGCATTACAAGCTCTGGTGTCTTTAAAATAGGTGTTGTAAAAAATGGCACCTCCTGCAGTGGATATTACCCCACAGCCTAGAGCGTTTTGGCATTGAAATTTAGTGAATCAGAATGATGAAAGGTTTAAGGAAATCTCTAAAGTGAAGCATTGCTTGACACCTGCTCACTTTAAATGTTTATTGGAGTTAAGTTAAGAGGATATTGAAGGCACTGTAAGAAGTAAAGATACTAAAACGTTACGTAAGGGCTGCACAAGCCCTGTGTACAGCTTTGGATGCTTATCTAGTATAATTGTGTGGCATTATAAGGATGCAAATGAAGTGTGTAGACATGGCAACCCTGTTGGAAAAAGCCTTGAGGCTGTCTCTCCTTTGTTTCCTTCCCCTCTCAGCCATGTCCTAATTGTATTATCCTCGTCATTTTAGTTATTTGCTTCTCTCTCGTTTTCTGTCTCCCTCCTCTGAATGTCTTTGTATGGCACAGTCATCAAGGTGATAATTGCATTGCCAGTCCCCAGTAAGAGACATTCTTAATTATTTCAGCATTAGGCGGTAGTTATACAGGCTATTAATGCTTGACTTCGCAATTATATACTTTGTTTGATTGCCTTTTATCAGCAGGATACAATGGACTTATTTGCGACTGACAAGAGGAGCACCACAGTTTTATACAAAGGATAAGTGATGTGACATTCCCTGTATGGCTTCCATTCACATGCAAACATCGCATGTTGCGTTGAAGTGCTTTTAATCTCACAAACAGCCCACACATGAAAATAATTGTGTGGGCAACTGAATGAGCTGTCAAACCATGAAAATCAGTTTTGGTCAGTCTGCGCTTTTGAAGATGATGCCTGCTTCACCAGTCTCGTCCTTTTAAAATCTCGGAGTCATTATCCAGTTGAGGCTGGTCTGAATTGTTGACACCTCCTTTGGAACGTTTTGTTCCTATGGATTGCTCAAGTTTTATGTGCAGAGGAGTTGTTCGACCCTTTGTACTTTATTGTTAGCTGATGTGGCTTCTCTATCATTCCTCGAGTATCTGCAATCTTAGTAACAGTAACACACTTAAAATATGTTGCTAATAAGTGACATTATATTTTATATGCTGCTTTATAATGCGATTCAGGCCTAATTACACTGTGGTATACACCTGGCACTAGTCCTCACTACCACATTCCTCTGTCTTTAAAGTCTTGGCCCAGACATCAAAGCCGCCTGGTTTTCATGATATTTTGGCACTGGTCTGTGTTGGCTGCAACTTAAATTGGATTAGAGTGTTGCACGTTAAAAAAAGGCTGCTGCTCTTAATATCAGCATAACAGGATATTATTATATGAACTTTTCAATGTCAAAACTTACAGGTAAAATTGTGACATATTGAAGGAAACAGCAGAAAATGTCCAAAGAGTCATTAAATGTACACTGCACTATCATTTAGAAATATGCCATTAATACCTTCATCTTCAGCTATTCTACTACATCAATATTATAGATATACTGTATTGACCAGTCTTGATTTAGCACATCCCCTTTAACAGGACAGTCAAGTGAAAGTCTTTGGACAGCACCTGAACTCAATGCTGTTTGCTTGCCAACATTATTACAAGGTAAATTGGGTTCAGATATTGCTAGTCAGCGCACCAGATGTCAAATTCAATAAAAAAAACACTTTTCATGACACCTGATGGTGTGGGCAGAACAGAACAGTGAAGTGTAAAAGTCAGTATTCAAATGAAAAGTGAATTCAGTACACGCTGTTCACAGATGTGCATTTACATTGTTTGCAAACTGCCAATTCATTGCTTATTCTGTCTTTAATTATTGCCTGTAACTGCCAAGCTCTGCACATTTTTGGCTCTAATATTGATCGTTGATGAAGCTGGAACAGAACTACTTAGGCATCATGAACTACTCTTGCGACATTTGCTAATTTCTGGCCACAGGAGGGTAGCAAGAACACAAAACAAGCTCTTACAAACATGATATAACACTGTCTCTGTCAAACTGGCATGGGATGTGCACAGCCCAGGACCGGAGGGCTCTGCAGTGGGTGATTAAAACTGCTCGGAAGATCATTGGTACCCATCTCCTGAGAATCAGTGATATGTGAGATATAGAAGTTTCTGCTGCCTCAACACCAGACTGTAGAGCAGTTTTTCCCTCAAGCTATGAATCTTTTAAACTCAAATTCATCTTCAGCACTGCTCCACTGAATATAGTTTATTTCTATTTTATTTCTGTTTACCATTTTATGATTGCTTTTGCATTACTGTATATTGTCTAATATGTAGAGGAAGGGAGTTAGAAACTTAATTTCACTTTACAAGTTTCAAATAAAGCTTCCTACCTGCCTACCTACCTACTTAACTACCTCCTCATCTTGTTATGGCAAAATATTGACCTGTGATACGTCTGGAACAGCACTACCAATGCAACATGAGCTATTCTTTCTATCTTAATAACTAAACTAAAGTATTTTTTAAAGGTGCAGTAGTTAATGTTTGACAATCAGAGGCCAAAAAGACATATCAAACTTTCAGAAACACAGCCTGATGGACCACTGGCTCGTCATGTTGTTATGGCTGAAGAAGTCAACGACTGTCAGGTCCTTTTAGTTCTTATCTGGTCCCCCAACTTCAGAGAAAAATATCTGTGTCTCTAGCTGCCATATGCTCTATGGTAATGTTATATTGTATATGTATTATTAACAGTAATTGTATTACTTCATTATTGTTGCTGTTTTTTTGTTATGCTTGACAAACAAACTGCAATAATGAATAAATAAAATAAATACACAGTTAACAATAATGATGCTTCTGCTGCTAGAGCTGGAGACTGAAATGACAGATCCTGGGAGTGTGTAAATAAAAATGCTTCTAGAAAAGAATGTTTGAATCAAATGTCTCTTGTATAATTTACTGGATAAACATTTTCCGTGTGTGTTTTATTTTTTTAATATACGAGGGGCCTGTTCATGCTTTTTATTTACATTTACATATAGTATCATCAAGTCTGTCAAAAAGAAATCTTTCTCTGAGCTGCAGTAAGAGTGCAAATAGGAAAATCAGTACTGAAATGATTTAATCGCAATTAGTATGCATATTATATGTATACAACAATTAACGTCATTCATTATTGATAACAAAGATCGACTAGCTTCCTGTTGTTTCTCAGATGCTCTGCTTTAAATGCAGTGTGGAGAAATTGTTGTGCTACAAACGTTTCTGATGTTTCTGATATAATTATTATGGAAAGTGATTCTACCGATCCACAAACATGTTATTCTGAGTGCATTAATACTGGTCACTTTATTTTGAACGCATTACTTTTGTCAATTTTCAGAGTTGTTGGTGGCCTTATCTGATCATCTGAACTGAACATGGTTAACTGAACTGAGCAAGAGCCCAAAATTAATTTTATAAATTTTTTAAAATATATTTTTTAAATTTAATTTAATTTTTTTTAAGCTTGTATTTTATTTAAACACACACTGTCTGAATTGAATTGTTCTTTTGTATTTTCCTTGAAACTTTGGCGAACTGTTCTATTTACATTCATGCCAATAAAGCAAACTTGAATAGAAATTAATTGAAATAAATGCTCCCACAAAAAGGATGACGCCATCGCTTATGGCTTCCTCACAGTCCCACTCTCATCCTCTGTAACTGTCTGTGTTGAACCCTGATGCTCCCTGGGCTCTCTTTCAGCGCTATTAATAATAATTAGAAATATAATTGCTATTTACCCATTCTGGACTGAAGGGGCACTTCAGTCAAAGAGGGCATTGGCTTGAGCCACAATAGCCGCTGTAATCCTCACCTCCCTCCCCGACGTCTACCAATACACAAGCCCCATGCACACTGGCATCCACCCACCCACACACACATGCCGTTGTGACAAAAACATGCACAGCAGTCATTGCCCATGCAGCAGGACATACATCAAGACCACCGTGTGGACATCAAAGATCAAATTACACCTCCCAGTATGAGACACATTGATAACCCAATGTCAGTAGGAATCCAATCAAAATCTAAATTGTGCCCCACTAAAACGGCCCCCTTGATTAGTTCTCCAATAAAATCCATTTCCTGCCCTCGTGCCTATTTTAGGCAGTTTATTTCCCCTGTGGTATCAAGCAATAGGCCCAACCCAGGACTCCCATCTCAGAAGACCTGGTGTGATGTGTGTCTGTCTGGAGTGCTTTACAGGAGCTTGGTGCTTCTGTCCGCCCCCCGACCATTCCCACTGATTATACAAGCCCTACTGTTAGCTCTTCCAATATTCACCGCTGGCTCAACCTTTTGTGTCCACCCTGAGCAGAACTAAATGGCCAGTGCTTTCAGAAAATTGTGCCACTTTTTTGTATCCCCCACCCCTTCTTTTGCCATTTTTTTATCTCACATTCCTGAATTGCAGAGCTATCTTGTAGAGAGGCAGGGAGAAATTGCATTGCAGATGTAATACAGATCCATCCAGCCTCTTTTTATCAGGAATGGCGCCATGATTCATTCACCTACAAAAAGTCATATCTTCTGTCTTATATTTCAAAAAAGTGAACACACGTTATGTCTGGATCTACATTACTGTTATTACATGCTGCAAGTTCTATGTAAATTTAACTGTAGCTCTTCAAGTAATATTTCTCTTTGGTGCGTTTTTATATTTATAGCACTTACCTCTTTTCTTACTATTCTAGTGCCTACGTTATTGCTTCCCAGGAGTGTGTATTTGCCATTGATGCTTCATTTAATTCCTGACTCTAGAAATTGCTCTTAAACAAAAATTATGTCTTGAAAATGACCCTGGAGCACAGGATTGATGGTTCAATCATTCTTTCCGTAAAAGTGCTTGAAAATAACAACTGATTGCTGATTGCAGTGGCGTGCATAGTTGATGGTTGACTGTAGGTATTCCTGTAGTGTGTGCGGTAGTTACATTTACGCATGAAATAGAGAATATACTGTAAATCAGTATAATATAATGTAAGCACTATAACTTACACAGTACCATCCGTACTTTCTCTTAAACTACATTTTTTTGAGTGGCGAGTCCAGTGGCCTAGTTGTTCAAGAGGCACTCCTCCGATTTTCCATGCAAAGTTTCAGTTTACTTGTCAACTGAGGGATACTACTAATCCTGTGAAAACAGTTGTATAATATCTTCTGTCACTCTGAAGGGAGCTTTATAAAGTCTTAAAAAGATAACCCATGGGTTATCTCGGATTGTGCTCAAGGCTTAAAATATTAACCACTTGGAAACTAACACCTATTTCCAGGAAAAACATAATGAAATAACATAAATCAATAAGCCCCCAAAAAATAAATCAATAATAACTCCTCAACCATAATTCTGGTCTCCTTTGATAGGTCAGAAGCTAAGGAATATGAATGAACTGTAAATGAAGCTATTTACTTTTCTATAAGAGTAAATGGAGATGCAGTAAAGGAAAGTATGATGGTTTCATCCTCGCCTGCTATAAAATCGATATTTTAATAGCAATCACCACCAAACCATCATTCAACTGATTATAATGCAGCTGAATATCTTCTAATACACTTGGAATGCAACTGTAACAGTAAAGAACTAATATCCAACAGTTATTACACAATCTTTCAAAAATATACCAGTCAAATGTCCATGTTTTGGCCATATTTACTGTTTATATGTTCACTTTTATTGAGAGTTTCCTTCGAAACACTAGTTCTGTCCATACAACCATGTTCCAAATACATAAAGCTTCCAAAACATTGTAATATTGATAAAACAGTGAATATTGATCAAAATTCCTGTGACCAAATAAAGTGGGCACTTGAAAGATCCAGCGTTTTTGGAACTTGACTGATACTAGAGACTAAATGTCAGGATATTAAGTCTTGATGGAAGTGCAATGCTAAATTGCTGGAGTTACCGCTTTGAGATGCCTACCATCGACCAATGTCCCAGATTTTCTGCCTTTATCTCTACTGTCACTATCAAAAAAAGGCAAAATGAAAAAAAAAAAGAAATCAAAAGTCTAATGTTTTGTCCAGGAGACCCTGTGCCCTATATCTGAGTGGTGTTTTTTTATGTAGCTCCATCCCCTAAAGAACAAAATGAATATTTATCATGTGCCACTAATTTCAGTATTACTTTGCATAGACTAATTCAATTTAACCAAAGAGCAGAAATTCACTGTTCCTGCCTAGCAATACCACATAGTGCCCTATTGACCCAGATCTCTTTAGAGACAAGGTAATAAAGGGTTAAATGCCATTAATCCTCCATCTTCTATAGAGGAGTGATTTATCATTGGACTTGACAAAAGGTGATTTGTTTACTCACAGATCCGCCCCTTTAGTTATACAACCTGCCGCCTGGACTAGATTCAATCGCTCTCTGTGCACTGAAAGTATGTGACAACTTGACATGTTGACGTGTGGATGTAATTGTATGTCACGCATATAAAGTTTACTAAAATGGAAATTGACCATCCAGGGATGTTTTACAGCAGAATTACCTAATTTACTGTATTGACATTATTGACCTCTTTACAGGCTGGAGAAGGAATTCTGGTGACCTCAGCCAGTAAACACATTGGGAGATCAATATGACAAAGTCAGAGTTCACTCGGCTCCCCCGGCCAGGTTGATTGCAGAATGAACTCCATTAAAAGTTTCCAAAGCCCAAAAGTCAAACATCATTTGGCTCAAATGTCAGAAAGCAGGAAAACCAAAAGACACGCTGCTGGTAATGGAGTTTGTTTTGGGGGCTTTAATTGTAGGTGCGCCCATGCCAATAACTCAAAGACTTCCGCGCAGGGAGAATTTGTTACAGGGAGCCACTGTGTCTGAGATTAAAGTCAAAGGACTAAACTTCACTAAGCCCTGTCCAAACCACAGATTTCTGGCCCGGTGACATCTGCGTCTCCATTGACAGCTGTCCTCTTAGATCTGTGGCTGTGTCGCTGCAGCAGAGCACAAAGCCCAGAGCCAGTCAGTTCTCTGCAACTCAGTGTTTTACTTGTCATAGCCATCGCACTTAGAGAATCTTTTTTTTTTTTGTTGACACCTCTTTATGTGGGGACACCTGCCATAGTCATTACTCTAATTGTCCGTTTTGTCTCGTGAATGAAGGGCATACAGAATGAAATTAGGCACTCGAGTTGCCACCACAGTGTTGATTTGATTCAGTAGTCAGACTTGGGAGGTCTACAGTAATTGCATTCACAAATTGAGCAACCCCCCTCCGACACCCTGCCATTGCCTCCTGATGAAAGCAGCATTTCTGGAGCTATTCCCCCTCTGCCTGCCACTCTGTGTAGTCTTTCTCTTTTCTCCACCAGCCACAGCTCCACACTCTCCTCATCAGTCACCTCACCCACTTCCTCCCCTTCCCTCTTTCTCCTCTCTGACTCCTCCGTCATCCCTACATCCATCCTTCGGCAGCCTAGACTCACTTTCCCCTCTATTTACAGAGATAAAGCCATAATGGTTCCCTTTGTGCGACTGACGGCCACTCAGCCGTGGCAGCCTAGTCAACAGATAAATATTTCTTTTCTCCAATTTCCTTTATTGCGAGCTAGCTTCAATTAGCACAAGTTACAGTCATTTAATGGATGTCCTCTGTGACCTTTGCTCTGCTCGCCTTCTTCCGGGGATTTGACTAATTGAACTTTGCCTGAAAGGTTTGCTCTGCACTGCCTGTGGATGTGTGTGTGTGGCATGAGCTGGTGGTATTCAGGATGGGGGGGCGTAACATGTTTTGTTTGCTGACTGATAAATGGATATATAATGCTAGTAGAAAAAGGTTTGCAAAGGGGATGGGGCTGGGTTTGGGAAGATGCAAGAGTTACATTTATACCCCTCCCACCCCACTTCCACCAAGCTGTCCAAAGCTGTGACATGTGGGGTCGGCACTCTCTCCTTCTTTTCGTTTTCCTCTCTGTCTCCTTTCTCCCTCCTTCCCTCCCCTCTTTCTGTAGATAGATATTTTTATTCCTTGGCACCTCAGTGTAGATAGGCCATTGGGCTCCTGTCTGCTGGGGCAGCTGGCTGGGGGTTGGAAAGGGATGAAGGATAAGTAGATTCAATCGGGCGTTGCAAATCAACTTTTCCACCAGCATCCTGGGAAGACCTGATAATACAGGTTTCTAATATCTGACCTGTCTGGCAGAAAGAGAGAGAGAGTGAGAGGAAGGGAGGGACGGGTGGAAAAAAAGAAGAGAGCAATGAACACATTGATTTGATGCGGCTAATAGTTCTGTAGTTGATAAGCACTCTGGCGCCAGTCACAAAAATGAAAGGCTTGCAGCAGAGTGAAATAAATTGGCTCTAGCTTTTTTTTTGTCTCAGTTCTGTCGGAGTTTGGACATGTATCAGAGGGGTTTGGCAGACAGGGCATGAGCAAGGTTTCCTGTTTGTGTCTCTCCACCTGTCAGCCTTCAACCACTCCCGAATCGGAATACTGTTATCAGTGCTGTTTGAAAAGCTCAAACATATTCAGGGCTGCTAATGTGAGTCAAAGTCAGATCTGTGAAGAAGAGAAACAAGACAGTGGGAGAACAGCGGTCTGAAACATGTAGCATGAGCTGCTGTTGACAATATGGCAACACTGTATGTGTGTGAGGCACACTCTTTCAAACTGTGGCTTAATTAACATACATGCCACATTTTACAATAATTGTATCGGCTCGCTCAAATAAGGGCAACTAAGATACTGAGCTTGTGCAATGATGTTCAAATATAAATGTATGTTTACTTTTAAGTGAGCAAAGGAGGAAGTCAGGTGACAGTGTTATAGAGTGACAAATCGGCGCAGGGAGGAGATGAATGGACGGGGTCAACAAAACATTGAACTTTAACACAGGAGACTGCTGTTTGTTTCCTGTTTTCTACTGACTGTCAACAATGTTTTTTTTAAAAAAAGCATGGACACGATCATTCCCTAACCTTAACTAACTGTTTATAATTGTAAAGACGAAGGTCCCCTAATTTTAGCAAAGTAGTCATTTTAAACATTTGTAAACTTGAATTTCTCATGATGTTTTTCCACAGGTTTACAAAGAGTACTTTACAACCACAAAAGCACATTCTCACAAGCCCATAATCATATTTAAGCCCATACATTTCAATTGTTAAAAATGTTGTGTTTTTTTGTTTTTGTTTTTCATTTATGTTTGCGGCTGTCAAAATGTAACCAAACAGATCAGCTCCTCTCTGAGGTGTTTTTGTAAAAACCTACTACCCCCATGGATCAGGCCTGGCCAGACTGACAGGGCAGAGCTTGCAGTGTCTGTCCAGCCTGCGCTCAGTGTGACAGTGCAGACACTGCCACTCTGACCTTTCCTGATGCTACCAGCTACGACCCAGCCAATATCAGCTCTAACGAGACACTGACATGGCTTGACAGCCTGCGGTGGCACACAATTATTCTACCGAAGAAAACTGCATGTTGGCGTGTCTGTGTAGGTGAGGCGTATGTGTGAGTGTGTTTGTGAAGCCAGGGAGAAAGACTCAAAGAGTACATGCTTGTGTCACCATCTCCTGCAGGTCCCTGTGAAGCCAACAAAGCTGTGTTCTTTGTATTAATGATTGATGTGTCCAAATCTCGGTAGAACTGCCCTGTCAGATCCCAACATAGGTGAGTTTCATCAACAGTCACCTAGAATGCCTTGCGTTCAGTTAGGGGTTCTGATCTCAGAATAGCCTGGCCTTGCCTGCTCCCGGCATTGCCTGATGTAACCCATTTATTGACTTCTTTGTCAACAGTGTTGTTTGAAGTCAGGGTTTTGGCCATAAGCAATTTATTTTTTCCCACACTGCTGAAAAAGAAAGCTCCAACCTTGAGGAGAATGATGTGTGGACTCACTGTTTCTATATCGATGCTCAGATGCAGTACGATGTGAATGGGTTTTACCACAATATCACATGGCAGTATTTCTAAATACAGAACTATATGAGTCATCAGAATTCATGTGTTGTTGCAGCTTGCTTCATATCAGACATTACATTTTTGTCAGAGGATTATCTCATAAATAGATGATTAGATTCATCTTCATCTGATTAACAACAGTTAATTAGCTGGATAAGCTACTCATCCGCAGCGCCGGTGTTGTTCTTCTGGAACATTTCAGATGTGACTTTGAGAATACTGTCAGTAAATCAATTAAGTCCTCGTAATAAATTAAACTGGCAGAATATAATAAGAGGTACTCTATACATACAGTAGTGCCACCACCTACCACCACCTGAATTTGACTTTGACAATTGGATTAAATCCATACCTTTAAACAGATGACAGTATACACGGCTGTGATGTTTATTTACATTGTTTATTTCCAAGTTGCTCCTCACTCAATATATTCAAGGTTGTTAATGGCAGCAGTGGATAATTTGTGGTATTTACAACACTAAACTTAGTGGGATTACTGTGAAAGCACAGTTACATGATATGATGTGAGTAGGACTGATGTCATCCAAAGACACAGCAATAAAATATTTTTGTTATCCATAAATTTGATAAAAAGACAAAAGAAGAAAATAAAATGCATTGTATTTACACAAATCCGTACAAGGATGCTTGTATGACAAATCCAAAACATGAATACATTTGACACAAACTGTCTATTGCGCCTTCTCATCTGTCAGGTCATTGCTCCATCAAATTCCACACTGACTTCAAGTTGCACATAGTTATTACATCAAAGCGAGTGCATAGAGTATTGCTATAATCCAAGACAGGGGGAGGCAGGCATCAAACCTGGAAGAAACTGCAATAGGGAAGTGGGGTCAGGACCTTACGTTGCTGTCTGGATAATAAAAGAAGGATCTGTGTTCAGAACAAAGGAGGAGAGGTGGAGGACATGGGAGTGACAATGTCTGAACAACATCCCACAAGTCAGTCAGCCTCAGATGGCTAAAATACATGAAAGTAAATGATTTTAGGAAGACAACAGAGTTACATTTTTTAATATTAATACTACCTCTGGCAGCACAATGTGGAGGCTCATAGACATAGTCGCGGTCCATCACTGCCTGCAAATGATTGAAAACCAGTTTGAAGAAATTAAAATCAAATGCAAAATAATCTATTCACTAAAGCCTGTCTCGTATACTTTGATCTGTAACTCTGCGAAATAAGGATAACAATTTTGCTTAACATCAAGCACTTCAATCAGATAGTTAGACACTCTTTGGTGGGAATATGTGCCAACTTCCAAGGGCATAAATCAAAGGAATAAGAGGGAGTTGCTATTCCTTTGTTGCAAAGGCCACTTGGCTCAGATACATCAGTGGCTGAGCTTACTTCGATGCCTTAGAGGACTCAGTGCAAGGCGTTGTTATTGATCTGTCTGTGTAAAGTTTCAGGAGAGTGATTCCACGTATAAAGCAGCTATGCATTTTTAAAGGCATACTGGACTCTAGACTGGACACATAACATTTGTCTATACCCTAAACTCTAATTACAGCAATTCCACACTTGGCAAATGGTTGTTTTCTGAGATCATGCATCATGGATCTTTCGTGTTCTCACATGTCCTGCTCTTGATGATCTTAATTTGCAGTCATGTGTTTGTGATTGATGGAAATTTCAGCTTGTGCAGTGCTTGCAACAGGACTGATGGGTAGCAGAGGTCAAATATAGCACACCATGCTCTTCTCCTGTCTCCATAGGTGCAGTATATTCTTAACAGTGATCCATTGTGGTGCCAATGACAAAAAAAAATGTATTTCTACCAGAGTCTATCAGAGAAATTACTTTGGAGGTAGAGGGAAGGGGCACTAGATCAATATGTTTCAGGCAGCTGCGAGTGTTTTTGAAACTGAATTTCCACCTTCCTTTGAGTTGTTTTGACCTTGATCTCCAAGAAGATATGTCTCTGCTGCTCCCCAGCTTTTACCACTCTGTGATTATCCTGTACACTATGAAAGATAACCTGCGTGGTGAGCTCCACTTTTCCTGGCCCCCCTTGCAGCAGCCCTCGCCATTATCTTGCCAATCCGAAAACAGAACAAAAGATGTCACCACGCGACCATCACACACCTTCATTCGGTGCACACACCTCATTATTATTATTCCCTTGCTGTCTAACTGTTCTCGGTAATAATTGAATTTAAATGAAGAAAAGGCAAAGGGGAATGTTCTTTTTGTGCTGCGTTAACATGCTGCCATTAAAAAACGCTGGTTGTTTTAATGGACCAGGTCTTACACTATCAAGACTGTAGCGAACGGGAGAGACAGGTGGAAAATAGCAACAAGAGCGTGAGAGAGATCAGAAAATTGGATAATAATTAGTTTACTGCAAATTGCTCAGGTTATGTAGCACTTTAAATCTTGTGGGGATCTTTAAATCTTCCTGTTTGCCCATGGCTCAGGCCTCCACGTGTGCATATTGTATTTTCAGTCTAGTTTATGATGACATGCAGGGCCACTACTCAGACCAAAGGAAATGGGCATGAATGCATGATGGGATTTCTGCCAAAATAAACATCCAGCGTTGTCCCCAGATGATTGCTCAAAGAGAGGTGCTTGTTGAGGCATCAGCAGACAGAAACACATGTTGTGACAGTTCACACAGAGTGATTCGATGCATGCAAAAATCAAATGATATGCCACAGCCAGGGAGCCCTCCCGATGAAAACAAAATCGGGGCATTAGCATGTTTCAGCTGTGCCTCAATCAAGGTTGTCTGTGGTCTCTGGTTTTCATGTCCCTCAGTGGGATTGGAGACAGAGAGCGCAAAAAAGCAACATCCACATGGATATTAGACGGTTTTTAGAAAGAACTCTGTTCCTGCACTACACGCTCCTTTCAACCGGGCGGGTTAGCCAAGCAAAAGGAAGCATCTACGGTTCCATATGGTCATGCTGTGCCAGGATACAGGAAAGAGCATTAGTCTGAAATGGACTTATAGATATATGCCACATATTAGCCTCAAGGTTGATGGACATTTGGAATTTAAAGAGTACACCTAGTTTTTCAATTTCAGGCTGGAAATTGGAACACCTGTGATGTACTCATATAAAAAAACAAACCAACATAATAGAAATGTGCACACATGAGGCAGTTAAGATTGAGCCAAGAAGCTCACAAATAGGTTGAATTTAAGTGAATAAAAAACACAACCTGGAGAGTGTGTTCATACACACTAAATGTTGAAATTTATTTTTCTGTGTGCATCATTTCTGTGAACAAAGTGGGCAAGTTATATGATTAATATCAACAAAATCAGTTCTCTGTAGTGCAGTAGTGATGGCAGCTGGAAACCCAAATGCATTACACTTTCATTATGACCAGAGCAATGTGGCACATAGTAAGGTGCACTCTTGGTGCACCCCATTTATTCTGAATGAAGAGGTGGCTGCTGCAGTTCAATGACCTTTTATCTGATGGTGTGCCGCTGTCATTGAAGCCATCAGAGTGAAAGAATTAAGCCTGGCTTATATCGATATAAGTCCTGAATGGAGCTGAACACACACACCTACATACACATACAGTGCACATAAACACACGCACAGACATATGCAATATAGCATGTCCTTCTGAAAAACATTAGAAAGGCATATTAGGTCAGAGCTTCTTGGTCGGAAGATATGTTTTCATCTTGCGAGCAGATGAGGAAAAAAGGAAAGTCAATAGAATTCTCTCAACTACATATTAAACAAATCAGCCTGGGCCGCTGGTCTATCCCTGCATGTCAATAGCACAATGACATCACATTAAATGTGCACCATAGAGCATTTACATCATATGTTGGGAAAGAATTGAGCCGGAGCCTTCTTTGCTGCGCTGATGGAGAGGTTAGAGGATGGCTTGTATGCATTGATCACAATTTGCAAGGAAACAAATAACTATTATCCTTCTACAAGTGTGCATAAAGTGCATGTACATACAGTAGATACCTTGTGTCAAAGTGTGTCATCTTCACAGTTGTTTAGGAGAGAAAGAGACTGTCAATGTACATGTTGCTATTCTATTGGCTTTTCTTTATATTCTTGACCTGAATGTCCTTCTTTTTGCTTTATTTTCAGTAAACATGAAAATGCGCTGACAACACACTCCTTATATCGGGCTTCCTGTGAACCTTGTGGGGATTTGTTGCAGCAATCAGGGCTTGGTCCATCTGACAATTAGATCTGATGACCTTCAGACTGTGTGCTCCTAAAGCACAATGTAGCCGCCATGCATCACCCCAGCAGCATATCAAACATTTATGTGCCCTGAAATCCTGTAACCCTTTGAAAGCAGTAACTCAAATGATGCGATGTGTGGTTTTTAATATTCAGTTCAAAACCTGCTTTAATGCTTCACCTTTGTCACCTCAAGGCCTAATAACGCAAACAGTCTAATGATTAAAACCAAACGCTGTAATGCCATCTGAAGAAGCAGGTAGCTCATGCTTCCTTGTTGATCTTTTCTGTTTCAGCATGCGTGGTCAAAGTTGCGTGAAGACCTGCCTTTGAACCTACCTGCTTTAATGTTCGCTAATGGGGAATTTCATCAGATAGGACCAAATAACTTCTCGATCATGCATAATGTATTGTTATGTCTTTACATATCTAGCTCAAGATCAAGAAAAAGGGTCAGCTCTTCTTTCTGATTTCCTGCTATATGTCCCCTTTTGTGTTCCCATTCGTATTGCAATGATATTTGCGATGGCAAAGGGACTTAAGGTGACTTAAAATGTTACAGTTAGGGGTAATCATGCAGTACTTTGAATTTTAACTTTTTACAGCTACTCTGTACTGGTAGTATATTGTGATTTACTTCCATCAACGCTGTACTCCAGGCTTCCAAGGCTTATGTTGTCATCCAAAATAGTAAAATATTATGGATATGGATATTAAGTCCAGGTTTTAGTTAATCAGGTAATACTGTTCGCCTTCAAGCATACTCTCTCAGGTTTGAAAATTAAATGTTATAAATAGTCAATTAAAGCATACAGTATGTGCACAATGACCTAGAACACAAATTAATGTTGGGGTGCTTAAATTGAAACCTAAGGCTAAATTAATTTAACACATTTTTTTAAAAGTTCAAAATATTGAACAGCTTTTTTTTCTATTTTCAACACAGACTGTTTAGCTCTGGGCTATAAGAGACACCATGTTTGTTCTCACAGATGAGTCCCACAGTGAGCGTTACTGGGCACCAGCCTCTTGGCAAAAAGGAAGGTAATTTTTCAAAAGAACTTTCATGGTGTGAGGAAGCCCAAAGTCCACCTGCATATCTCCGCTGAAATCTAACACACTGAATGGCTTCTCATATGACCTTCTTGATGGCGAATAAAATGGCAGTGGTTGTAGTTAACAGCAAATCCTATGATAGTGATTTTTTTTCTTTTGCATAGCTGTGAAATCAGTCTGTTAAATCAATCTCAAAAGCTGACAACAGGCATTGGTTCTGCTGGGTTTCCATTATGATGATACTGGAGTTTGTGAGTCCTGTTCTATCAAATTGCACTGTGACTCATATGGCCTGTAGATTAAGTTGATAATTTGGTGTTCCTCAAATCAGGGTAGCTCATCAGCTTGCCAGTTCAGCATTCCCCATTTAAGTAATACCAATCTCAAAGACAGACATATTGACTAAGATAAAACCTTATGGTGTCATAACTAATAACTCATCGTCTTGATCTACCATCCATAATTTACTCCAGCAAGGCACTTACTGTCTTGGAATAAATTGGAATATTTAAGCAAACAGATATATGCCTTGTGGCATTTAAATAAGTAATACATCTCCCTCCCAAGTGTTCTCAATTCTGAAAAAGAGTGCAATTCAGTATACAAGTTTGATGCACCGCTCACCAGAATGGGTGTTTTATTTTTCATGTTTTTGCCACCCATTAGCTGTGTTTTTGAACCAGGTTAACACACTTTGAAATACAGTTATTCAAAATGTTGGAGTCAAAATGAACATTAATTTGCCATGCTGAGATACGTATGCAATGATGTATATGTATGCAGTGCATCACTGACTTTGCATTTCTCTCCGCAGGGTAAGTTGAAAGTATGAAGTCGTGACAACTACTTGGAAACACACTCTAAAACACCTTGGTATATATATAGTACCTTCATATCAACAGAAATTGTAGCCATTTCTCTATCATTTTAATTTCAATTCTATCCCCTGACGTTTGCATAATATTAAACAGCGAAAATGAAGATATGACTCCACAACATGTTCCATTCAACAGACCTCTGCCTGAAAGGTGCTTAAGGCAGGGGGCTGGGGGCTTCCACCTCCTTCAAGCTCTTAAGTCACTCTACTGCTCCGACCCATGAGTTACTCACTGAGCTAGCTCCTGCCTCGCTTTTTCAAATGCTAATGATGAGCAGCGCTGAAAGCCCCAAATTGGGCCATGCAATTCAGCCTGTGGTGTTTGGTGAGGCCCTGCTCATGTTGGAGACCGTGTCTCTGCCCCCCCCTAGTCTTTTGTGTGCTGCAGTAATAGGCACAGATGTTCCTCTTGCCTCACACAGGGCCACTTTCCCCTAATCACCACCTTGTATGCGGACGGCTTTCACCTGCCCCAGCAGCTCTCTCCCTTTTCTTCTCTCTCTCTTCAATTCTCTTCCTATCACCCACCCCCTCCCTTTCTGTGTTTTTTTTTCTTTCCATCACTCCCCCGACCAATGTAAGTAGGCTTTCCCTAATGTCCCCCAAATTTCAGATGCTACTTTTCGGGCACCTTGATTGTTTAAACTTTGCTTAAACATTGAATTGTGGAGATGTAGAAAGGGAGGGCAAGAATGGTATGGCTGTAGTGTCTAAAAAGAAGCTGGAGTGATTTTTCTGTGATTTGGGAATGGGTTAAAAAAGGGATAGGCAACCCTCTCCTCACTCCAGCTGGAGAGAATTTGGAACATAATACTCTTGTAGCAGCTCAGCCAAACCTCAATGCTGATGGTGCATTTAGGCTGCCTCCCTTCATTGGACTAGTGGATAGAGAAGCAAGGGGTGGGGTGGGTGAGGCTGTTGCAGCCAGGCTTAAAGATTGGACCAAAGTGCAGTTTGCTTCAAGGCCCCTGTGGTGTAGTGTGATTTATCGTCGTGCCTTCAAACTGAGTGTGGAAATGTGTCAAAATTTGGTCTCTGTGGGGACTTCAGGAAAAAAAATCCTATTTCTCTCACTGGTGTTTTCCCAGCAAAATAAGTTTGGTAAGTATCTTAATAACCTTGAAATGAGACCATAGCAGGTGTCAGTGAAGTGTAATGGCACAATTGCTACGAGTTATGTTAGAATTCAAAGTAGGAAAAAGACACCCTTTGTGGTAACAATTAATAAAAAGCAGCTAAAACACCTTATTACTTCAGAAGATCATATTACATCAGATTGTAGACCATAACCATAACCTCTAACCATAGAGGCCTCACAAACATACATTTACGAGGCTTAACTTTCAAAGGGGTGGGCTTATTTTCATAGTTTAATAGCACTGTCTGTATTTATATAGAACATTATGTGATAACAGTTTTTCCTCAATATCCAGAAAAAATAGAATCAGTTTGGTAGATTATTGGAATAGTAACAAATTGATAACAGGATTAAATCATTCGTTTCTGTTTGGTGGCTTAGATAGTGAGCATTTGCCGGCTTCATACTGTATTGCTGTTAGGGGAGAGAAGCTTCTAAAAAATGCCAGTCAGAGGCCAAATAATCATCATTACCATGCTTGGCACTATTGCAGAACCAAACAATTTTAAAATGTAGTTTTTCTGTCCTCCAACATATGTTCATTTGAGGCAATATTTAGCCTGTGTCAAGTTAAGGAGGTGATGAATGCTTAGAAGGAGAGTGGGAGCAAGAGTGAGAGTGTTATTTTTTGTTGTTGTGATGCTTGCGTGGTGTATCTGACACTTTTGTGATGTATCTTGACAGTTTTACGGTTTAGCTGAGACCTCTTTATTGCACGTCTTCACTGAGTGCATTATGCTGTAATCATAACTTAACCGCGACCTTGGCCTAGCTTGGGTGGGAAAAGGAGGTTGTAACACTGCTTATGATGCAACACAAGATGAGATAAGAGCTCATGGAGGTCAGTGATTTGGTTTTTCACACAGATGCACGACCTCTTTGCTCTTCTGTCAACTAAATCCCAAAACAAACATGAACTGAAGAAAAACTTTAACTTGCTCGATTTCACCGGAGCACCGAGATCAGTGTTCAGATTTTAGTTTAACCATGGCAGAATGTTACCCTGTTCACCCAAAAGGTCCCAACGTATTTGCAATCCCACCTAAAAGGCATCTGCCAAATAATGTGATCTCTATTGAAGTTTACACTTACGGTATTCACGTGTTAACACATAACACACAAACACATACACATGTGCTATGCCCAGCATATTCAGTGCCGTGTGATTATTCAGCCTTTTGTCAGCTGTTTGATTGCTTCTCTCAAAGGGCAAAGCCCTGCAGTAGCTTGCATGCAGGATAATTAGTGTTGTGATTGTATTCAATAACCATGGGTGCCTGTCTGCAAGAACCCATAGGCCACTTTGGTCAGTTTGACTTGATGCACACCAAAGGAACATGCACTCACTGAACCAATCAAGCGAATTATTGCAGGTTACGAGGGTTTTGATAATATATTTATGCAGCATATGTATGACAAGACTGCTGATTCTGTTACAGCAACAACAGCCGCACCTTCCATCTGCTGAATAGTCTGATTCATATTCTACGGAGGCCTGAAACTTCCAAGGTTGTAATACAAAACATTGTCATCTGATCACTTTTCACTTGCTCAGTTAATTAGACTTACCCCTCTCGGTTTGAGTTTAATTGCAGCTCATTATTTGGGGTTGAATTTCATAAACTGGATTGTTCCAGGATTAACAAAAGATGCAGTTTGTAAGCTTTTCAGGAAATATTACCTCTTCTCCGCATTTAAGCATCCTGCCTCTGCCTGTAGCAACTTTCTCTACTGACCAAACAGCTTCTCTACACACAAGATGTATGTCAATATTTGACTATGTTCCTCCAGAAGAACAAAAACCCATTTGTTTGTGTGGTAGAAAACAGATTCTGAAATTGCTGCAGTGTGGAGAAATACAGTTTAATAATGACAGACTTTAACTTGTGATGTAATTTCAGTGATATTTCAAAGCACGTCTGATTCAGTGTATTTTTCATATCAATATTAAAGCTATTTTAAAATGTGTTTATTAGAAAAAAAGGTAGAGAACATTGTCGGAATCAGTGATCAAGGGCCTAATAAAATATGATATATTTTTAAGTTTTCCATGAAAAGAAGGGCAAAGCAGTGTCCATTTTGCTTCACAGGCACAAATTTGCATTGGGTGATTAGGTGATCGACATATTTCTCTGACATCCTTGTGTCAGACAGCACATTTGCAAAGTCTTTGCAGGCCTTAATGAATATTGAGTGGTCTATCTCTTTTGCCTCCCAATTAATGAATAGATGTTGGTAATTATTTGACCAATGCCTCTCTCTCATGACATGTCCCATATCCATCACTAAGTTAAAAATAAATTAAAATCAATACAGCCGCCAGACTCTTAGGGCAGTGTCAGTGCTTCCTATGGAGGGACCCACGCAAGTCTGAATAACAACTATTGATCCTCCTTGAGGAATATTCTCTTTTATCACCTCCCCTATTCTAGATGCACACGTGCACACAAGCACATACACAAGATAAGTGTTTTTTCCCTCTTTTCTCGTAGTATGGCTGACAAAACCCCATCTTGTATGTTCTTATCGCCCTATCCCACGATAAAGAATGCAAAAAGATCGGAAAGTCGAAAACAAAAAGGCAGAGCAGTTGCCGATAAAAGCTGGCACAGTTGTGATTTATATTTCAAGCGACTCTCTCCTGTACCTGTGCCTCTGTTCCCTGTGTGGTAGGTGGCCATTGTGTAAACAGCTCCTTGAAAAACAAATGGCTCCCTAAATCGTTGTAAAGAGCTGTGGCAGCTCGATCCGACCGGGGGCCCAGGGAGAGAGGGGATGGGAGATAACGTGTGTCAGCAAACATTGACTGGGCTTTATCACAATGAGGTTTCTGTGTTGGAGGAGCTAAGAGGCTGGCCAGCTAATCGTCCTCCACTGAGAGCACACATTCCTACAGGTCAGGGCTCAGGGTTATAAGTGTGTGTGTTTGTGTGTACTGGTGCGCAGAAAAAAATTTGGTGTGTTTATGCTCATGCTGATTTGGCAACTCAAAGAAAGGTGCCATTTTATTAATTTTTTTGTCTCTCCCTACTTCAACCACCCCCAACCCCCTCGTGTCTCCACACCGTTGGCTACCTTTGTATGCTGTGACCTGCGATAAGCCAGACGGAAAAGCGGTGTTTGCAGTTATGACTGTAATGACTATTTGTTTACCCTTATCTAAACTGTGTGATAAATCACACACGAAAAGTAACATCTGGTGTGGTTGGAGTCAAAGAGGAGAGAGGGACTGTGTTTTTTTGTTTTTTTGATGTAGGGGTCACTCTCAGCTGCCGTGGAGAGGGTGAGAGTTTACTGCTCAAGGACAGACCAGGGAATTAAGTTTCACACAAGCATGAAGGGGTTTACTCTCTTAACAAATGACGTCCGAGGAGAAAGGCACACTAAAAGCACTCAGAGTGATTCCGCTTCAGCTGTGAGGTTAGCCCGGAGGCATCTTTTCATCTCGGTTCATGACTCAGGAGTTTTGCCCCTTGTGTCTCTTTAAGTGTTTTCTGCTCTATTCTTCTAGGGCACCGGTTCTGAACTATTTCATACTCAGTGCAATAACACCACATCCGCTTCCCTGCATGTGCACCCAGCTCCACTCAACTGCAGTTACAAATCCCGACCAACAGATGTCAGCCTTTCCAGTTGATTCCTTTAAAACATGGTTTGGAGAATCAGTGGTGCAGTCAGTGCATTCAAATCCACAGCCAAATCCACAGCACTAAGATTTTGAATTAACGACGCAGAAGTCATGCTTGTCCAAGATTTACTTTGATATACATCATGTATGTTAATGTGATTCTTTATTTATTCCCCCTCCCTCAGTTTTTGCTCCACTGCGGAGGTCAGAGAGTCAGACCAAGTGTCTTGTTTAATGACACTCCAACAGGATGAATGCGTCCTGACATGGGGTGTTTGAACCGTGGTTTGTTTAAAATAACCTATGCAATATGCCACCTTGCCATCAAAGTAATACATGGAAATAAAAAAATGTATTGAATGTTAATGTATACAAAATCTTTGCTATTCACTCTTTGCATTGCATAAAGCCAGCTGTTTAATCCTGTTTATCCGTCAGGCCTGTGATAACTTCTGGGGAATGGCTGCTATCCTTATCGTATTTATCCAGTGATGACAGATTAGTGGGCGTTAAATGCACTTCACATACAGTAGACATCGCCACCGGATTGGTACAGCGAGTTTCAGGGAGGGAGGGAGGGAGGGCTCAGACACAGAGGTCTTTTTTGTTGTCAAAAAAGATGAATGAAAATCCACTCACTGAGTTGGCTGCATACTGGAACAAGATAATTCTTGGCAATAAGTCTCAAAGTGAACGCTGTATTAATTTAGCTGCAATGCACACACAGATAGATAGTCTTTTCTGTGTGTGCTGCATCTGAAACTATACTGCTAAAAATATTATATATGAAAAAATACAGTTTGCAGCATTACCCTTTCAATGAAGTATTATCCTATTGAGTATTTACAATGCACATGTTTGAGCGGTTTGCATGGCAGCTGTTGATTTTGCATGCTGTGAGGGTCCCAACATGGAGTGGTGTGCTTATGCTGTTCAATAACAATGGAAAAAAAGGCTGTTGGGAGAATGCTCATGAGCTCACACACACACAGACACAAACATACACACATACACACACACACACACACGCACACACACACACATACACACATACACTAAGTAGCTGAGTGTGCAGGGTGAGTCTGTTCCTTCCAGGCAAGGGCTTGTCTGAGAATCTAAGAGGCAGGCAGGAAGGCACAAGGTGGAGACCTCTTCAGATCTGGCTGCTATTAACAGTCTTGTGATCTGCTCATGTTTACCGACTCTCACAACACTGGTACTTGGGGCTGTGTGGAGCATGGGACGCGGGGCCCGGCCTCTTTGAAGTGAAGTTGATCCCTCAGACTACGCTCTTGGTAATTGCACCTTCTCTCTTCTCTCTCTCTCTTCTTTGACCCCCCACTCCCCACTCCCCGGCCCGCCTTTCCTTCTCTCCTTCGTTTTTTCTCTCTCACTGAGATGAGATGTGGAGAGATGCAGATGGGGGGCTTTGTGTGCCTCTTCACGTCTCTGCTCTGATCTAAACCAAATAAAATAGCAAGTAGTAAAACATATACAGTTTTGCTAACTACTCTTTTTTTCAGTGGAAAAACATCTTAGCTATAAATGCAGTAGTAAGGGGTTTTCATATGAGGGAGCTTATCGGCATTGCTGATACTGTTCACATACTGTCCCCACTCTCCTTTTCTTTTTTCCTCTGCTGTAGAGCTTAAAAAATCATGTCTTTGCTCTATAATTCACTCTACCAGATTTAGATTATCATAATTGAAAAGTGGAAGCAAAGCAATGTGAACAGACGGAGCATAAAATGTCTATGTTAAGCACCAGATGACAAAAAATGCCATTTGTTTGTGCACTTACTGTGTGTCGATAAAGTAGCTGTAATGACACTTTATTTGAATTAATTTGTTTCGTCGTTTTTTTGTTTTTTGTTTTTTTCAGAGATGTTTATTCCATCCTCTGTCACTGACGTGTGCTATGTTCAGTGGCGTGCAGCGTGGAACACCTGTGTGTTGTTGTAATTACTTTGATTATACCAACTATGGGGTATTACAGCAGTCTGGCAAAAGGGTCCAATTTAACCTGCAGTGAATTTCAATTTTAACTGAAAACAAGAAAAAAAAATGGTTTCTGGAATATTTGATCAGCGGAGAGATATTCATATGGTTACATGCTGAGTTTCTGTGGGTGTGTGAATATAATAAACAACAGGGATGCATATTTGACTGTGAAGTTCAAGGGGTTGTACTTTCCTTCACTTTTGATCAGTTTAGCGTGATGGGTATTGGTCTGCATCCAGACATATGACAGGCCAGGGGGCCTCATTGGTGAAGCCTGCTCTCCCAAAAGATGCCAGGTGCCTGATTCGGAACAAATGCTCACAAACAGAAACACAAACACACCAGAGGGACCTTGTGTGTGTATACATTTGTGTATTTGTCTATCTGACTAGTAGAAGGGTAAGGATGGCGGGTATTGAACTGCGTTGATGTAGAACGTGCAGCCATGGGCATCTCCCGCTTTATGACGCTAGTCAGAAAACTGACAAACCAAAGCTGCTTTTTATTCTGCAGAAACAATGTAAATGGAGCTCCCTCCTGTCCCTCATCCAATCACCCCAGACCCACTAACTGCACAGGCAGTGGTTTGGATTCCCTTTTTTTCCTCCCTCACTTTCGCTTTTCCTGTCTTTCTCTGGCAGTCTTTATATATCTCCGTCTTTCTCTCTCTGTCTCTCTCCCGCTCTCTACTCTGCTCCCCCTTGTCTAGTTAGAGGGCAGATATACTGTACCTTACTTGCCAGACAGGAGAAACCTATACTTTATCATTGCCACATATAGGGAAAGGTATTTTCTCCCACAGGGAAAACTGGCATGCAATTATAATGTTCTATAGCTGCCCAAACATCCTTCACAAAATATATATCATCCTGTTATTAACTTACACGTACATGAGTTTATGATCTCTTACATGCCACCACAGTGTTGCACGTCTACTGTGGATGTTTCTCTTCATGTTTCCTTATCGCTGATTTACTCAACTGGGCAAAGCACTGAGGCCCCATGCACACTACTGTGTTTTAGTTTTAAAATGGTGACCCTTTGCTAACAAAGACCTAAAATGGAGAAGTTTGAAACTGCTGGTGACCCCATTTTTCGTTTTAAAACTCTGTAGCGTTTTAGGGGGACTGGCTAAAACAGAGGGCTTGAGAAATAACGAAGATGCTTTGGCTCTCTGACTGGGTCTTATTAGTAATGCAAAGCAGATACATGGTGCTACTGACTGAGTTTTTGTTTTGGTATTTTTATTAAAAAAATTTCTACCGTTCAAATAACACTTAGCCTACACTTGTACTGTGCATGTCGCTGTAATTATTTTGCAATGACTCCCAGTCGGTTTTCCGTCGACACAGTCGCTTTTAACTCCCGTGTTACATTCAGAAACAGTTCCAGCTCGTTTCTGGTCCATGACAAAAAAATATCTGGTTCAGGTCTTAGTTTGCATTACTTTATTCTTTTGCCAAATCTCCTGTAACTACGGAAGAGAGAGACTGTCTGCTTCATGTTTACACCGGCATGCACATGCCCAGTGTACGTGAACGGCCATTAGCTGTACATTTGCAGTCGTTATATAGAAGGAGATCAACTCTGATACGCAGCTAAAATGCTGGTGTGGACAGAGATTGTATTTGTTTTAAAACACATAGAGTGGATGGGGCCTTAGGCAGTTTCTCCACCAGCTGGAGAAGTTTGTCATTTTAAGACAAATAGCAGTGCTTCACAATGAAAGTGAGAATAAATGGTTTGTAATTGTAAAATATTTCACTTCTAAACATTGCCTTTACTTTCACGTGTGTTTTATCCAGATAAATATTCTCACATAGAGATAGTGCAAACACACCTGTGATTATTTGGAGTAAATTGCAGACAAATAAATTGAACGAGTAAATGCACAAAATTACAGATGACAGCACTTTGCGATGTCTGGAAGCAGTTTCTAAACCATGCACACTGCTGCAGTGTGCCTGTCATACTAGCCGGCTCTCTACCATCAGAGTGGTAAAGTAGGACAGATGTTGAGGGTTAGAGAGGCCCTAGTGGGATATTGAGAATGATGGTTTGGCAGGGTGTGCAGGACAATGAAGGGAGGAGACGGAGAGGCCAGGGTTCTCTTTTCACTACACCTGACCTGGGTCCTGCCCTGTTCATCTGAAATGAAAGAAAGGTGCCCTTTTGTCATGCCTAACACTAACTTACATTTGCATTTGGAACAAGGTTTCCCAGCATGCCTTATGAGAATGAAATGAAACAAGGCTTCGAAATGCTGGTGAAACCAAGGAGCAGTGTGGGTTTCAAACATTTAAAAGGTGCTTGCGTAGAATAACAACCCCTAGAAAGATGGGAGCGGAGAGCTTCAAAGTGAGAAGACATAAAAGTGCATTCTGAAGTGTCCAGTTATCAATTCTCGATTCATTGAGAGATTGGATCAATAACTGTCTTCCTGAATTTCAGGACAAGCCTTTGAAGTGAGCAGTTGGGTTACAGTAGGCGCATAATACTGTATATTTTGTCTTCCTGGATTTGATGGACATACTTTATAACCCAAGTATCAAACATGACAGGTTTTTATATTCCCAACAGTCCTCCAAACATATCTAATAAATGCAGTATCAGTTACTTCAGTTTGGGTGTTTGAGCTTGAGTTTCAAATTTCAATAAATACATAGCAAATGAAATCGATGTTCCTGTACTGCTGTATTTTATAACTTTTCTTTTCTGAATAAAAAAAGCATTGTGTTTCTTTGGAGGAAAGGCACTGTTTTGTCAGTTTGGCATTCAAGTTACCGCCGGATGCTGCATAATTGTAGGCTGCAGCTGCCAGAGCACAGCAGACCTTCCATTGGTTTTACATTTTATGAGAGTTTACATACGCTATGTTTCTTGAAGTGGAAAATTGTTTTCTGCATGGTGCCAACAGGTGGACTCATTAGAGAGTCACCATAATCATGGCAATCATTCCTCCCTGCAATTAGAAATATTGATCATTTACATATTATCCCAAGCCACTAATGTTTCTGAAGCCAAACATTTATAATAAACTGCAGTCGGGACTGGTATTATAGAAAATGTGAATATAAAAAGGAAACTCATTAAGCAAGATTAATTTTATGTCTCTGAAAATATGTTTCCGAACTGTCCACATTGTCTATGGCAGCTGACTTTTTTATATGATATTTTTTCAGTGGTTTAAGCAAACTAAATTTCATTCACCTTTATTGCAGTGGAGGTGCAGGTATCTCCCTTTAACTAAAGCACAAAACCAAATCTATCTGCGTGGCTAGATACTGTACCATTAAATGAAAAAAAAACATGTTCTTTTTCATTACATGAAGTGAGCTGACACATTGATAATAGAACAATAAACAGTTCTATGGTATTGGTTGATTAATTTCCTTCCAAATCTTGATTTGAGAATATTTTACATGTATTCGCATTAGAACTCTTTGCATTTGAGCAAACTTTTCCAAAATAATGTATAGCGTTAAGGACTGCCATTGCTGAAAGAAAATGACTAGTCTTCGTAGCAATGCTAATTACATCCAGTCCTCTGTTCAGGACAGATACTTTGGATTTGTGTTTACTATGTCCTTACTATAGCTGGCAATAGCAGCCTGAGTTACAGTGAGAGAAAAAAGCCAAAATACAAATCAACAAATGAACAAAGGGTGGGCCACATGAGAACGATAGACACAGAGAACCCAGACACAGACACAGACACCCACAGTAATAGTTTAAATGGTAGACATTCAATAAGGAGTACAACTGTTTGTGTGATTCTTTCCCCCTGTGCACACTTTTGAATAGTTTATTGTAGTACTTATCAAATACTCATCTAGTCAGAAATCATTCATTCATAATTGCCAAGAAAATATTTGATAAATAACAACGTGGTTCCTTGCACATGCCTGATACTTGTACATGGATGAGTGAAATGGAGGTGGCTTTTATCTACCGCATAGTGTGATGACCAGGTCAAACATGAAGTGTCCTGTTGAGCACAATTATTGTGGTCTGGACAGCCAAGGGCTGAGTTTCCATGTCCACTGCCAGCATTTCCGTCTTCCAATCCCGACAGCTTGCAGATGTTGACCAACGCTAAAGGTTGGCTTGGGGCATTTTCGTTCACTGCACTTTGTTGTCTACCTCTCACTTTGTGAAGCAAACCTCTCTGGCCGGGCCTCCCAGGTCAACCACAACACTGACTCGCTCCCAGCTTGTCAACGTGTCAGGGTGCATGCAGGCGTGCTAGAGAGGATGGAAGGGCTGAGGTGGCAAGAGAGAGATAGACACATGAAAGGCTTGCATGTTGTGAAGATGGTGGTTGAGGATGGCCCTTTAAAACATTGTTCACATTATGCTCTGCCTAAAGGAAAAAAGGCAGTCCAGTGGAAATAAAATGACCCCTCTGGACCTGCTGTCATGTGACATCTTTGTTTTCCAGGCTTGCCATGCGATCCAACCTTAGTGTATAAAAGAAGTGGATTTAGCCACCGTGATGTCACCCATTGATTTATGGACTACCATTTTGAAGCCCTGAATATGGAATTTTTGCCGCCGCCATCTTTTTTTTTGGAAAAAGAGGTGACCAGATGCAACCATATTTGGATGAGAGGGTGGATCTAGCTTGGTTGGTAAGTTGCATCAATAATTCACATTAACTGTGATATTTTTGGGATGCTTATTTTAGCTAGTAAAAAACAGGCTTTGCATTTTTTTTCAATTGCTAACAAGCGTTCACCTAAACTCAAGATACTTCATCAAAACTCTTAACACAGCAACACACATACCTTACACAATTAGCCAAATAGTAAATTCTGCTCAAAACCACATTTTGTTCTTTAAACACAAACTCTACATTTTAAAATAAAAAAAACATTCTCTACATACGCCAACTCTATCAAAACACAGCAAACCTGACTCAAAATCAAATCATTCTAACAAAACTATAGCACATTTTCTTTCAAAGAGGAACAGGTCAATCAATCATAGCACAATGACTTCGTATGATGAATACTAACAGTTGATGGCATTACAAAAACGGCATTCCTGTTCATGTTTCAGTTTTACCTGCATACAGTGGACAATGTTAAATCTATTGTTTTTTGTAATTTAGTTTCCTTTTACTGTACACCACCCTATATTTTTGGTTTGAGGCTCAATTGTGTGCATTTTTGGCAACAAACTATGTAAAAGTGCCACTTCATAGAATGTAGAGTAGAAAAAAAATGTAAGTGACAGAACTACAGAAGTAAAAGCTTTATTAGCAACATAAAATTCTAATCAGTGTTTAACAATTAATCCAACCTATGTGGCTTTTTTCGTTTAAAATGTGTAAAAATACCATCCAATACTTTTACGTTCCTTCTCCAATGAACGCCGCCTATCTCTGCCATCTCTAGCATAAAGCAATCTCAGTCCTGGCAGTTCTCATCTGGAACACCATGATGGTGAAACAAGCTAACACATGCCATCAGAAGAGGGATGTACCTCTCTAACTTGAAGAAGTCTATGAAAACTCATCTCTTCTGAGAACACTTCCTGTTATAACACCTCTAACCGCTAACATGCACTTCCAGTGCTCTTCTTCTTCTTCTGTCTCCTTCCAATTCTCTTGTATTGATTGCACTATTTGTTAACCCTAGGTAACCCTTTCCCTAGGTATTTACCCCATTGATGCTGTATGTGCTAATAGCTCTTACTAGTATTTATTGTCACTTGTAGACCTCTTACTGTATTGATGCTTTATTGATGCTTGTATGTTGTTCCGCAAATGTGAGTCGCTTTGGATAAAAGCGTCTGCCAAATGAGTGAATGTAAATGTAAATACACAATTACACTGGATCAAAAAATGCACAGAAGAGAAAGGAAAAAATGCACTGTCCTGTTCTAATCTATATGATCTTCAGCATTTGGCTACATGTTCTCACCCACATCACATCTAATGTCATCTCTTGCAATGCACCTGGATAGAAACACTTACTCTGGCCCTCTTTCTCTCCCTGGCCCAACTGTTCTTCTCTCTTTTCTTCTCTCATTCTTTCTCTCCTCTTCTATGTTATTATGTATCCACATTGGATAAAGTCAACTCCAAAAAGTCCCCTTTTTACTGCATTGTATGTAATTGAAAAAGATTCAACACCTGTGTATGTCTCTGGTTGAGACTGGACTTAGCTTATCTACACTGTAAAAAGGGTATTTTGAGAGTAGTTGATGTAATATAATGTTTTGAGTGATTTGCATTCAGTTTTGTGCTTTAGTGGTGGCAGTCTACTTTTGTGCATTACATCAACTTGAATTTGCAATGTGTTCCTTGCTATTCTCAGTTCAATAAAAGTGGGTGAATTAAATTTTATTTTTTTAGTGGCTGGAGGTAAGTTTTTGATTTCGTTGCTTGTCACGTTGACACTTCCGCTTCTCCAGATCTTCTCCCTGGAGTTAACCGCCATTTTCTTGGGACTGTGGGGTAAGATGGTAAGCTTAATGCAATACAAAATTATATTGTGCTCAAATAATGTATTTTATTTAATATGAAATTACCCACATCATGTCAAATTATGTTGTTAAACTTTTGAAAACTCACTCAGCCAAATCAACTATCGTTATTAGTAACTAACTTTCTAATGTTTAAAATGTTATAATTAGCTTAAGTTAACGTTTTACATTTAACGTTAGCTGGTTAAGTGTTAGAGCTTTATTTTCAGTCCGATGTGAAGCATTAGTTCATACGTTTGCAGACCCAAATGGTTATAGTTGCTAATAATAAAGAGGACTGCAACAGAGGAGTGAGTTAGAATGTCGCTCTCGTGAACGTGCGGAGATGTGTCCGGCAGCTATGGACCTCCACACCCGGCTGCTGACCAACGCGCCCCGTTCACGCCTGTGTGAGAGACACTGAAAACAGCTTGTTGTGCCGCCCGGCCACGGTGGCATGGCGGTATTGGTATTTATGTCGGAAAGCAGGTGGTCGACAGTAATAAATGTTCGCGGTGTGTAAACACCACAGTCTCCCTTTTGGCTGTTTTCATTGAGCTCAGCATTCAACAGCTAACGTTAGTTTGCAACAACGACAAGTCACAAATTAGTGTTGCTGGGCTAATGTGCTAAGGAGCAGCTGAAGCTGCAGCTGTCAACAAGCACAGCAGACGTATTTCACTCCATCCTTATACAGCTAACATTACCTAGTGGGGTGATAGTTTAACTTACACGACTCAAGTTTAACTATTAATAGAAAAGCCCACTCCGCTAATGAACTTTTATTTTTTTGTTTTTCCCAGACGGATGGTGGAAACTTCTGGCCTGGACAAAGTAAATTTAAGGTAAGTTTCATTCCTATGTTAACCTGCAAAGGTGCTATTGACACTGCTTTATTATGTCTGTATGTAAAGGTCACTGGATTTTAAAATAAACAAAACAGTTGGCACTTTCAACTGTGTGAGTCAAGGTGACGCTCTAGTGATGTGGCTAACATGACTGTTGTGACTTTCTTTAGTGTAACAAAAATTTAAAACATACAAATTATTTACAGAACAGTGTTTCCTGTACCTAGGGTTTACATGGGCACAATACCCAGGTAGATAGAACTTTTACAAACAAGATATGTAATTGTCACCTCATGATACACACAAAGTCAAACATTTTTTGACAACACTATTTTTAAACTTAGATCACACACCAGTGTCTCACGTCTGTCCTCACACAACACATCATCACACACCTGGCTGCCTGTCATGACCACTACAAGTAAACATTTGCATTTTCAGCTGACAAATAATGTGGATGAGAATGGGGTATGTTGGTTTTCTACCTCCCCTTTTCAACTTTCCAAATTGTAGCCACCAACTTTCTAAATTGTTCAAACCGGCCCTTTTTGTCTGATGTCTGAAATTACATTTTTCACCGCCTGTCACGTATATGTATTTTGAAATCTATGCTGTATATGAAGCAGCAACATAAATAATTTAGACATCTTTTAATGTAAAAAATGTTGTCATATGGATGTATTTACACTATGTCTGCTTCTCTTTGTGTTTAAACAACTGGATCCAACTTTTCCCCAAATTATTTTGAACTATTAACTAATATATGAATAATAAAGCCCATCTATTTGTTTTCCAGTTTTAAGTTGCATGTGGGAATGTAGAGACTGTGAGGGGACAGTTACGAGAAGATCTGAACTCCTCAAGCACTACAAACTGCATCATCATCAACAACATCATCGTCAGCCTTACAGATGGGGTCATATCCATACATATATTTGTTTTTGTGTGCCCTTTTTCAAAACGATTATAAATAGTTTAGGCCTAAGTTTTAAAAGGGATAGTTCATTTGTTGTGGGATTGGATGGGTTGCTTGTCCCTAGTAAGTGTATTACCTGCAGTAGATGACAGTCAGCTCTCCCCTTCTCCTGCACCGTTATGGCAAGTAATTTACTTACTAGGGATAAGCATTTTATACAACCCCACATCAAAAGACCCAAACCATCCCTTTTAATAATTTCTTGAAGTTGGTTGCTAACTAAATTATCCCCCACATTACATTTTTTTCAGGGTAGTAGACACTCCATTCAAAAATCTAGTCTGTGATAGTCCTAGAGGGAATTCACCTCACATGTTGGACATCACTAACATTCTCTGTGGTCTCTTCTCAGATCGCCATGGCTGGTTTGATGCCTGCAAGACTGAAGATGATTTTAGGGGAAAGCACTGTTCCAACAGAATGAGGTGATGTTTTACCAGTGTTTTACAAATATGCTCCAATGTTTACTTTGTGAGACTGTGTACTGACCAAGGCTGTTTGCATTTTCTTAAAGTCACAGTATTCCCTGTCATTCTTGTTCCAGATCTATGCAGAGTTCCAGAGGCTCTTGGCTGTTCGTCTTGGGCAGAAATTCTTGCTCAAGTTAGACCACTACACAAGTCAACTAGTCAAGGTCATCCGTGCGAAAGGAGGAGCAACACGCCAGAAATCTGCTAACATCGTGGACACTTTCGACCAGCTAGATCTATAATATCAAAGTATGGGCAGAGGCATACTGATGTTTCCTATGTTGGGTGTTTTTTCCGAAACCTACGTCTACACATTTGAACTAACATCACTTTTTTGTAATGAATGTATTGCATCATAACAGGAATTTATTCAGGAATCAGGAATTTAATGACTAGGAACAACATAGAGCACACTGGATCAAATACGCATGTTTTGTGAAGTAAAATTCTTATAGGTAGGGCTGCACGATTAATCTAATTTCAATCGCAATGTCGTCATTTGCGATTACATAACTGCAAAAAGTGTGCGGTTTAATAAAACAAAAGGTGTGTGTGAGGTTGTGCCCTGCTACTCGGTTTGATTTGTACTAATCCTAGCTTACCCAAAACCCCTTCGGTTCACTTTTGAAGTTGCATGCAGCTTGAGCAACACAAGATGTCCCCTCAAGTCCAAAATCTGTATGGCAAACTTCAAAGATCATAGTGACGATACACATCGGTGGATTGCTCCTCTGGGCCAAAAATGGGCTACTGCCATGATATGGAGGGACAGTGGTGATAATGACGCATGTAAAGACTGACTCTCTTTTGCATAGTGACCCTTTCTATTTTCCAAGAGACATATCTAAATATACACAACAAATATTCCTCAGTCCAAAATGTAAAAACTTTCTGTGTCTGTCTATTAGCAGGGAAATATTTCATTTTAGTTTTGACATGTTGTATTAAACAGTAAAACAGTGGACTGTAGAGCAAACCCTTTTTAGATTTGAGCTCACAAGAAGGACTCACTATGGTACTGTATCTGTATCTGTGTTAACCATATGAGTAATCTGTATCTGTACTCGGGCTGGGTGGGGCCTAACCCGGAAGTGGGTTGGGTTGTCTTGAAATGGGCAGGGCTTTAACCGGTATGTTATTTTAAGCATGCTATTGATATGGGTTGATCAGAAATTAATAACTTTCTTTTTTTAACTTTTAATTTTTTTATGATCAGTGTGATTTTTTTTGGATCCTTTTTATTTTTTTATTTCCACACCAAAGGCCTGTACCACGAAGCAGGATTTGAGCTTATCCAGGTAACTTCGGGGTTAACCCTGGGTTTTCAGTACTACAAAGGTAGTTCACTTCTTACTGGGGTAGATCTCTATGGTAACTTATGCTGAACGGCTAACCTGCTCTGGAGCAGGTTTTGTTCCAGAAAAGAGATTAACTCTGTGAAAACGCTAGCTTACAACTACCTTTATTGTTTTTATAAAATACAGCAAGAAAGTGTCAGACACTCAGTGCGTGAAGTCAAAAAACTGGTTAGAGCTAGCTGAATAATGTATTAATTTCATAGCTTTACTGTCAATTTGTATCTTTTTTCTTCTCTTAAATGTTCATTTACATTGTTGCAGAAGATTCAGATGGGTCCAGCTGTTTAAAGGGGATTCTGTATAGGAATGATATTGCCTCCTCTGTTTTGCAATTTTTCGTACCAGTGTGATAATGCCAAACAGCATGTTGAGACTGTTATTCTACTGTTATGCTTACTTGAATAATACTCAGCACTTTGTAGACAGCTTTGCCACTTTGAGATTCGTTTTGGTCCTGATACTTGTGCGTTTTAGGCACATTAATGAGACAACTTCATTATGCATTTAATACATATGTGATGGTAAACTTAAACTGTATAGACCTTTGTGTCTATATAATAAAGTCTCAAGAAACGCATCAGATTTGAGTCTGTTTTTCCCCAGCCAACTTAAATTTTTCAGCTAAGGTAACTTAACAAATGACATGACCTTAAACCATAGAAATAGATTGTAATGAAGCAGTCTTTTACTTAATTTTGAAGCAAACAAATTGAGTTGGAAAGACATAAAACTTTAAGTTAATGTATACTAAATTTAAGTTGCATTAATGAAAACCGTTGATTTGAAGCACTCAGGTTATTAAATACATCTGACTTAAAATTTTTACATAAATGAACTTGTTAATTTAATTTGGAAAAACTTAATTTATTTGTGTGCTACCAATTGAATTAATTTTTTTAAGTTGGACCAACACTTTTCTTTTTTCAGTGTATTTTATCAAAATTGCAATAAATGAGCTTTTTCTCCATGCTATGGGGTTATAGTACATAGTAGGGTTGCAGTAAAACCTGCATTTTACTTCAACCCTAGTATAATCGCTACATGTCGAAGCAGACACAATAAAAAGGTTCGCACAACAAGTCCTGTCACTCTGCTTCAACAGAATACATTTTCAGTGTCACGTCACTTTAGATCAGCAGGCAAAGGAGACACCACACTTTTAAAAAAAACAGTCCTATTTTTAACACTTGTCTTCTTGTGGGCTGAAGCAGGGATTTGAATCGTGTTGCATTTAAAGAGGATTTTCACCACAAGGGAAAAAATCAGTCTTTTTGAATAGATCTGTTTGAAACAAGTTCTGACCTCTCATTCACACCATGTCACATGCAGCACAAACAGACGTTGTCATGGCCAGTAGGGACAGATGTATTGGTGGACTTTACCAATGTGTTTGCCCTTTTTCCATACAGTTTAAGTCACTGTCCAAACAGGATTAGTGCCAACTTGTTTGTGTCAAAGCAATTACAACAGTGACATCATCAGGGTTTGAGGGATATGGCCGATGGAGTGTACATGTCTATGGAAATGAACGCCTACTAGTTCTCAGTTGTCACCACCCACGCTCCACTTCCATCTGCTTCTTGTTTTGATAAGTCCGATTAGACATTTTTTGGACAAAAGATGCACCAGTCCATGGCCGTTGGTCTTCAACAACACCTATTCAGGGCATTACTTCCAGAGTAGCAAATGTGTTTCTATGGTGTAACAGTTTTCAATTATCTGATTCAGGAGACAACTAGACACTTGCACTAAACAATTCATGTCTGATGCAATCAAACCTTTGTAGTATTTATGATGTAGCCTAAAGGTAATAAAATGGTCAGGAATGACTGAAAATTACCTTGTTGCTCTTTATTTTTAAATTTGTAGAGGAGAAAAACAATCAAAAACTTGAATATGTGCTTTATATCCAGCAGAGAGGAACACCACTACACTTGGATGGAGCTACAGCATATAATGTTATCAAAAACTGCATGCAGAAATTTCAGTGCTAATCTAACATACTTGAATGTTCATGCAGTGTAGTAGCGTACTGAAGCATGCCTTGATATATTCTGTGCTGGAAGTAAGTTCATCACTTGATGAAAAATGAATTGATGAAAAAAATGTACCTTGAATGTCCTGGACAAATACATCCATAAGCCACTTACAAAGATAAGCTAAGTGGCAAACCTTACTCACTCCTTTTAATATGCCTCACTAGTGCTCAGAGAAAGAGGGAAAGCACTACAGATATGACGTACCCTCTTGCTCCCCTTCATTAATCTTAATAAAACAATTGACCCCTGAATAGCTTATTCCTGCCCTGCACCATTAGGCTGCATGACCGAGGCTTTAAATATTAAGCAGGCTTTGTAAAATTTGATAAAATGTTTAGTAAATGGCATAAGGCATGACACACTCATGGGCTTTTTCTCTTACCCTTGTGTTGTAAATGATGGGTATGTTTTTATTAGGCAGAATGCTGTTTTAAGCAGCACTGTGGTATTGATATTGTCTTCAGCATGCATGATTTAAGATGGCAGATACATGCAAGCCCATCAGACTTTTACCTCTTCTAGCTTTCACAACTAACTACTCTGGTATAATCTAGCAATGAATTTTCATTGTGAAGTGAAGTATCACATTAGAAAAGGTTGATGGAAACGGCAAAATTTGAAAAAAAATCCTTCATTTCGTAAAAAGGTTTTTACACTCGCTTGAGGTGGTTTTTCCTTTATCGAAAAGGGTAAATGCGCTAAATGGGAGATAGAAACACTTTTGCTGAATAACTTCTGACATAGCAAACTTGTAACTGATCAGCTGTTGCCGTTTTGCTGGATATTTCCATTACGTGCAGAGACATGGTTGGTAACAACTTGCCTGCTTGAAATGCATTCCTGAAGATCTCGCGCCATTTTTCTCAGATTGATGGTCCTCAGGTTGATGCAACTGGTTTTGTTTCTGGTTTGGTATGCATACGTCTTGTTTATTACAGCCATGTGTAATGTCAACTACTGACATAACTATGCTTGCCGTAGCCTGGTTCATTCGCTCCAACCCAGCTGACGGAAACGCACCTCATTCACAGTTTCTTTTTTGCGACAATTTCAAAAGTCTGCTTTAAATTCATATGACAGTTGGATGGAAACATGGCTAGTGCCCATGCAAGCTTTATTCACTGCCTGCAAGGATACTACGCCATTTTTCGTCTGTGTAATGCTACACTATTTTTGCCCTTTTGCCCCTTCAGACTGTGGCGATGGAGCACAGTACACCACACAATATACAGTAATTTGTCTCTGATTAAAATTTCTGCTGAGCTTTGAAGCCCATACTGGTGTTCTGTGCTGAAGTGGTCTTCCTCGTCTGGTAAAAATTGAAAGCCTTTTCATCTCAGAGGGCTTATGGGGTCAAAGGAACACCAAATAACCCTCCCTGTTGTGTTTCTTTTTTTTCTCCTCAGAAGCTTGTAACAAACTGCACCTTTGTCGGACGTGGCCTCTGTCAGGCCGGGGCTGGGGGGACTGCCCTTGGGTTCAGGCTTTGGAGACCCTGTCAGCTTCAAAATGGGGTCTGTTTTATTTCACCCTCTGACCTTAGGCCCAAAAAGAGCCACGCAGGAAAAACAGAGAGATATATGATACATCAAGTCCTAGTGAAACTCCACGGCTGGGAAATGAGGAAGCAGCAAACTGCAGAGTGAGCAGAAAATGGAGCTTATTGTAGAGGGATTTTTAACACGACAATTCCTATTGGGGAGGGGGCAAGAAGTTATGCCTTTTGATAGATATTTCATTGCTACACACTGTAACGCAATGTATTGTTGCAGTGTATCTATTCTGTAAATAACCTGATGTGAAAGCGAGGTTGTCTTTCACAAGCTTTGCATATCATTTCCACCATCCTTACTTTCAATCATTTACAAATACATACATAGGTAACACTGAGACAGAAATGAGGCAAATTCATTAAACAGCTTGTGAAACTGGAGAGTGGCGTCCAGTAAGTGTGAATTTAAAGATAATGAAGTGCAACATTTGTTAAGAGCTACAAAAAGAGAGAATACTACTTTGACCTATTGAGATTGACAAAAAACCTCACATGTAAGATTTTCTATTTTCTGGGAGCAATTGAAATTCCTGGATGAATTCTCAAGTTTGACTCATCTGCATTAACTGAATGAAATTGATTGACTTGGAGATGTTGCTACATAGCCAATCAATCTAAAGAGGGTCAACTCAGGGGGTGTCCATGGGGATGCAGGGAGGAAGGGCCTCCTATTGTTTTGGGGCCCGATGTCATGCAGTCCTTGACCTTGGGAGGTGTGTGTGTGTGTGTGGGGGGATCAGACCACCGCACTCAGGCCTCGCTGAGAATGCTAGGACATGGGCTTGGATGCTCAATACGGGAGAGCCAGACTGTCAAGCTCAGGGTTACAGGGTCAGCATCAATGCTCAGGAGTATTAATGAGTGACCTTCGGAAAATGGTGGAGGAGGACAGAGGGGTGGAGGGAGGAGGTGAAAAAAAATGACGGAAGGGGTGGGCGGGGTGAGTGGCAGAGAGAAAACTGTAAAGCCCTGAGAGAATGGAGGCTGAGACCTGTTTCTCCAAGATAACAGAGATTGGCCTGTGAAAATGCATCCATCACAAGGCCACTAAGCCGGAGCCTTCTTTTGTGTGTCCATGTCGGCTGAGTGCGAGGGATGAGGGGGGAGGAGGGAGGAGGATGGAATGGGGAGGGGAGGGGAGGTGGTGGGTTGGGGGAGGGGTCAATCTGTGGAGATGGAAACAGGGGTGAGGGGAGGGGATACCGGGGGGAGAAAGGGTAAGGGAGGGAAGGGTCACTCAGGCCAGCCTGGCGTGGACAAGTAAAGTGGGGAACGCTCCATTGCTTATTCAACAGGGAGCAGATCTCTAAGAAGATAGAGGCCCACCAATCTTTTGAATGGGTGGTGGTGGTTTGGTGGAGCAGCAGCCTGCACGGAGATTTCTAATTTTGTCAGTGAATTCTTGGCTGGGGGGTTTGTGACAAAGCGGTCTGGATAAGCAGAGGACTGAATGAAGTGAAGAGAAAGGCCTATCGCTGTTTAAGGCGTCTTTCATTAGGGTTTTCACAGTATGTTTTGAGGAAAATATTAATGAGATAATTAATGAGAGGCAACTCCTGAAAACATTGGTTTTGAATTTATTTCAAAGAATTTATCTTTCTGCCTTAGCTACAGTAAACTTTGAAGCACATGCTTTCCCCTGCTCTTCCTCTGCTCTTCTCACATTTTGAGTTTAAAGTGCACAGTTTGAGTCTTTTTAACACTTTTCCTTTACAGTGGTGAGCTTGTCATTCAGAGTACAGCGCATCTCCATCTCCTTTTTCATCGCAGATCAATGCTATCTGCAGGCATGCAGGAACAGGATTGTCTGCTTAATAATGACTTGTGTTTTTCTCCCATCAACTGCTGCGCTCTCCAGAATTTCCAAGAAAACATTCCCCTTCCCCTCCATGTCCCTGCGTGTTTAGTTCCTGATGTGAAGAGCAGGCTGACACAGATGAGCAACAGAAGAGCGATAGATTAGGTAGAGGTGGGGTGGCGTGGAGAGCTCTGTGCTTGTGCTGACGACTTCTGTTTTCCATTGGAAGTGGCACTCTGACGCATTCAAATTGATGTGACTGCATTCAACTTTTTGCTTTCTCTATCTTCCTCCTTCTTTACCCTCAGGCTTTTTAATTTTCACTTGTCCTTCCCATGGCTTCCGTCCATCCTGCAGACAGATGCACCATAGACGCTTTAAAGCTCTATGATGTATACATTATTCATATCACTCCACAAAAGGTGCTCATTAAACTTTACATGGCCGACGGAGTAGGCAGTCATAGATTGAAGGTGTTGCCCATATCACAACTGTCACCGTGGATTGACATAGAAAGGAGAGAGCGGTGCTGGGGGTTTGATTTGAAGATGGCTTTGATTCAACTCCGGGGTTATTTGCATCCAGCTATATCCATCATCCCTTTTCAGATCACTGTGTATTGTATTTGGGATTACACAGACATTAAGGATATTAGGATATAAAAACAATTTTTATGTCAAAAAATACAATATTTACTGAACATAATTAAAGATAACTATGTTTTGCCAAGCATGGCACACACTCACACACACACGCACACACAACAATAAGATCCTGAAGGAAGGAGCAGATCTATACAGTGAAGGAACGTTGAATGAATATGTATGTATTCATAAACCCCACATCAAATGCATCTTTAAATCTGTCTAAACCCCAGCAGTGTTTCTCATAACACAAACAAGCTGCCATTGAGGGCCCTTTGGGTAAGCCCTACACTCTTTCCTTTCCCTTGGCTGGAGTCTCAGCAGAGCATTCATCCCTTAATAAAACAACATTTAACCCTCCTGTACTGTCCATAAAAGGATGGACTGGCAGGTACTGTAAATTGGTGGGACTAACAAAAGCTTAGTACAGAGCTGAGAAAAACATCCACACAGGGAAATGAGCTGTCATTACAGTAGCAAGGCAGCGCTCACTTCTTTGTTTGTGCTCATCTCTTCTGCTTGCTACCCCCAAGGTCCTCTTGCACTCATAAATACATAATTACGCCCACCGCCCACCATGATGATTTCTGTTTTCATCAGCTGTCAGAAATGACCTGAATTACCCGTCACTGTTTGACCCAAATGCAGCTGTCAGATATGTTAATCACAGCTTACATAACCACTCAACCCTCTTTCCACCGACTTAAACTGTGTGTATGCGTGTGCCTGAAGCCCCTTTAAATAGCACCTGTCAAAAAATAAAGAAAAAATGAATAAAGGAAATTTAAAACTTGAGATGAGGTATTTTGCATCCATAAATTAACCTTGCCTTTGACGTCTCTCAGCAGGAGGCGTGCTGAGCTGTACCTTTTTAATGTTTAACATGACAGAAAAGACAGAAAAACAGCAGAGGCTGATGTCCCTGAAAGCTATGACCTGAACCTATCCAGTATGCAGAGTGAGGAGGAGGAAAACAACATAAATGTTATGTTGACTATTCTTTTTTTATTTTTCTGCCTTTCAAGAAATATTTTGACAGCAGCAATTAAATATGTAGTTATGTAGATATTGTGAAGATAGTATTAAAAGATTGTAAACAATTCTGTTTTCCTGCTTCCAACAATGCATTAAATGTATTATCATTTATTATTATCCTCCATGCATGTCTTTGGCATAGGAATTTCTGCCTGTACAGTATGCAATAAACTTGGAAGACCCATTTCGACTTCTAAAGTCTTTCAAACTGCAGACCCACTGAATGCAGCGCCATGCAAAGTTCACCCACATTCATTTTCTATGGGACATGTGCAAATCTCACACCCCACCATAACCTTATTCGAGTATATTACATTCAAGTGTGTTTGACATTTTGGTGTTTGAACTCATGTAACCGGTTACAGGAGACTGTTCTCTTTAGACAAAACATGGCCGAGCTCACAGTGGGATTTGTAGGTACAATCCTACAGACTGATGCCATTAATATTTCTTAGTAGCACATTTCTAGAACTAATCTTAACTCTAGCCATGTGAATTTACATCAATATATTATGACAAAATTATGTGCCTTTTCAAGTCCACATAAATTCATAGCCAGCGGTTATTTGTATTATATGTAAGATGTTTGCATAGTGTAACTAACTGATCATTTTGTTAAAAAATCCAGTTGTGCAAATACATTACATGATGTCACTCTTTTATCTGATGTAGGAAATTATAAATAAAGACCACATTTTATCAGCTCATCAACAGTAATATACAACTGACTCTTTTTGCTGTCAGCGCAAAAGCATTACAGCAACAAGTTGCAGAAAAGGCCTTTTGCAATATTATCTCATTAGCAGTAATTATAACAGATATCATCTTGTATTATTGTGTGAAGCAACATATCCCGAAGCTAAAGTCCTTCCCCAAGCCCAACGCCTGTTTCCACATTACGCTGGGTAGATTTCGCTCTTGCTGTCTTTTCTTTGCATAAACAGTGCCTGCAGTCAGAGTCTGCTCTGATCAAAGGGACAAATCTATCCAGGAGCAATCAGGTTGCTGCGCTAGGCCGGGCTGCTGACAACTCCAGGCTCTTTGATCAGAAATACATCATCTTCAGCAGGCTGCCTGCCTGGATGCCTTTGTCTGGGGCCAGGAAATAGGGGAAGTGATAGCTCCCTCTTGGTGCTCTTCTTCGCTGCTGCGCCTTTTGGCAGGCAAGATGAAAGCTACCCCAATTATAAGTGAAAATACCCACAATGAACTGAGCTGAGCTTCTGGGGTGCAGCTAGAGCCACCTCCCCCCTATATCATCACTAAATCTCTATACAATGTCTATGCATGATGGTACAAAAGATATTGTCAATTTCTCTTTTCTTTTACCCTGTCTTTCTCGGTGAAATGAGACTTTGGTTGAGATAGTGTGCCAGTGCAATTGAGGTCACATCCAAACGCATCGGTCTCCCTCCTCCCAATGTAGTAACTGCAGTTCTAATAACATGGTCTTCTCGGCAAGGAAAAAGAAAAGTGAATGCCTGGGCCTCTGAGCACATCTCTGCACTCCCCTCCCCTGCATTCAAACCCTTGACTGTGAGCTAAAGCAATGTTTTTTTCACCCAGCTTCAAGAGGTGGAACAGGAGATGTTGAATGATGGACAGGTGTGCAGGCATTGTGCTGTTCTTCTCCGCACTGAAGGAGATCATTGATTTGCATTACAGTCCCACACATAAAACACAACCCACCACATACACACACACACACGCACGCACGCACGCACGCACGCACACACACACACACACACACACACACACACACACAGGCCCCCATCCACATCTTACTGTTCCACCCCTATGACTGCACCACCTCCCACATGGCAGCCTACACCCCAGCTACTAATCAAGGAGTGAATGTTTATCTCACTTCCTGTCTTTTATAGGGGTGCAGTGTTATCTCCGGCTTCTGGTACCACCTCACCTGGGCTGACCTGAGAGGGAAAGCTATCATGTCTCAGCTCAGGCTTTACGAGCCCACTCAGATGATATAAAAACCATACATTACCTCACAGAGAATATACATCTGGATATATTAACTGAGGGTTATTGCAGGAGACTTAACCTTTCTCACTGCCACGCTTGGCTCATATCTTGGCTCAGACAAATCAAACCAATTTCACTTTGAACAGATTACACAAACAGTTTTTTTCTATCTTGAAGCACACAGAAAAAAATACAACACTCAGGGAAGCCGGTGCTGCTTAAAGGTGTAATCCTCTGCGTCAACAGCCTCAGAAGCATATCAGGTGTCTTTAAGCTCATCCACCTGTCAGTGAGCTCTTCCAGCAATTACACATCTGTCAAGTGTCACCTATCTCAGCTCTCACTGACAAGGGTTATGTCAAGCAGTCAGCCATTACGGCGGCCCAAATGGAGTCTGCATTGTTTAGAGCCAGCAGGAAGTGGCTGTGGCATGGAAGAGTGAGCAGGGTCTCCATAGTGTGACTGGGAAGCCAAGCTAACGGTTAGTTTCTGAGATGGAAGGGGGGGGCTTCTGTCCAGATCTCTTTTCTCACATCTCCTCATATTTCAAGAATGGCAGCAAGGGTGTTTTTTCTTCCCCACACCAAGCATAGGGACTCATCCGGGCTGGTTAAATCTTTGCCCAGGGCAACAGCTTTTATATGCATGAGCTTGATTTGACCTGTCTTCAGGTTGTGAATGGGGCTATGCAAAAGAGAAAATCAGCCTGAATATTAAATATCAGGTTTCTACATGCTTTGATATTGTCTAACAGTCTTACTGTAGGTTTGAAATATACTATGTGTGTTTGTATAGTAGTCATTTCCCCCAGTTTAAACTGTCTACAGTGGTGGATGAAAGACACCTTAAAGTAAAGTATTTTTAGCAATTTGTTAATGAACAACTTTTGATTTTTTGGGAAACATGCTTACTTGCTTTCTTGCCAAGAGTGAGATGAAAAGATTGATACCACCACTTAGTGTAGGCTAACCCAAAGACTGGAAAACAGCTGGCATAGCTCCCTCCAAACAAAATCTATCTACCAGTGTCACAAAAGCTCTCTTATTAACGTAAATCTGTACAAAAAAACACAAAAAAGTGTAAATACAACCAGTAAGCTCCTTTCTTAGCAAGGAAGTGAATAAGCATAAAATTTAACTATTCCTAGAAACCTGCAATAAACAATGGGCATCACTGATCACTGTTGAATGTGAACTACACAACCAATGCATACTGTTAAATAATGTTGTGCACAAGCTTGTCAAACAGATTTTTCAAGGGCTTCAAAAACTACTTCTATACACCTCTCAGCCCTCTTGAATATTTCAGTGTATATTACAGTCTGAGAGAATCATCAGGTCGTGTCTCATCTGTGTGGCCTGTTGTAATGGCTGTTAACACTCGCTCTTTGTTGCTTTCTCAACTGAATTTTGTATCACAGGTGCTATACTCAGTGTTAAAAGCATGCAAGTAAAGAAAGAAAGATTGAATCTGGGTCACTTTAATGCTGTCGTCCGTCACACCACTACATCTCCTCAGGCCTGAGATGCAAGGCACATTGTCAAGTATTAATGAAGAAAACGTCCCTGCAGGGCTGGTGTTTGTCAAACCAAATTACATACATTCAGTTGGAAAGGTGAGGATTAATCTTTCAAATCCCTACTGGATCTGTAGGATGCACCGTACAATCCTACACTGAAAATAAATCCCCCTGACGATGACGCGAATTGTCTGAGCGGAAGCATTGTCCTGTTATGGTATACATACTGCAGGATGTGATGCCAGTAAACTAGTGAATGTGCTGACAGCAATACAGTACCTTCCATAGCTGCAGCAGCTGGTAAATATGCGCACACTTGAACAAAAACTGGGACAGAATATATTCTAGAGGTGTGCAAACGACTGTTTGATGTTTTCATTATTGCTTTCCTTTTTTGGCTTTTCATTGAATGAATTATTTTGACTGCCAATGGAAAAAAAAGAGAGATGAACATAACAGAGGGGCAATACTAAGTGTGAGTGAGGCTGTAAAATAATATGAAGAAAAAATAAACCTTGCATGACAATAATGTCTTGCTTAGGTAGTCATACAGCAGCAATCCTTTGTTGGAGCTTAAAACACATGCAAATGTTTCTTTCATATTTATTATAATCACATGAACAAAGGGTGCATGAAAAATACATAGTCAAACCTACCCATGTAAAACAACCAGACAAACAAACAAACAAATAAGCAAAAAAAACTCCATTCTAGCAAAGCCAGCTGTATGTCAATAGCTCTGTGTTTTTCCTGGCAAAAGTGGCCTTTTCCATAAACCGATTTACTGTGATGGTTGACGCTTTTGTCCTATGTGCCTGTTTTATTTCGATGCAAAGAGAAAAAAAAACTCAGTCAATTAAATGCCATTGATAAAATAGAGACAGGCTGCTGTGAGAACGGCAAAGCAATCTACATCCTCGCTCATTTATGGTGGGGATTTGGTCTACCATGGGAAAGAAGCACTGGAGGTGGATCTGCAGAATTTCCCCTCTCCATCTCTCCAGCTAGTGTCTTGCTGAGATTTAAATAAGCCTAAAGATTACTTGAGGGCCTTTAAATGCAAATTTTGGTGAGTGTGCAAAGCCCCTCCTGTAAACTTCAGCCTTATCATTTGCCTCCCAGATTAAGGCCTGTCTGAGATGGGAAGCTGGCTCCAGGCCCCCCAATAAGCTGCAGGCCAGGGGCCACGCCAGTGTGCGAGAGAGATGGATGGATGGAGAGGGAAGGAGCTTGCTGTGGCTATGTGTGCCAAGGTCAGCAGTGGCTGCACTCACAATAATCAGTGAGTATCAAGAGACTTACATTAGGGGGTTTGCTTATCTCACTGTGTGTTTGTATGCCTCTGCGTGCATGCATGCTTGTGTTTGTGTGTTTTTAGCTGTTTAACACAACAACAGAATGCTCAGTCACAAGGGCTCTGAGCCATCTTTGGCAGATTAGCCAATAATCAATTAACAAATTATGGAAAAAGTAAGCATAACCGCCTTGTATCCCATGCATTATAAAACACTTTGGCGTACAGCTACAGCAATTGGCCCAGTGTCTGCACTTTTGTGTGTGTGTGTGTGTGTGTGTGTGTGTGTGTGTGTGTGTGGGGGGGGGGGTTAACAGATGTTGGAAACGGCTTTGATAGGTATATTGGCTCTGAGGAAAATCCAAGAGTATTTATGGTTTGAAACATGAAAGGATCCTGGCTCGTGAATGCATTTATATTTGAATGGCACCCACTTCATTACTTAATGATTTAAAAAGGCTGTTAGGGAGCTGAGCCTGAGCCAACGAACCCATGACCCTGCTGAGTCAATGTGCTAAACAGACACAGGCTCTGCTTCAGGCAGCTACACTTCCCACACCATGGAAATATGACATATGAGTATGGGATAAAGGACAATGCATTAGACAAGATTACAATACACCAGCTTGCGCAAGAAGTTTTCCCAAGTAGACTTAGGCTGTGCTCAGACTGCAGACCAAAGTGACGCAAATCTGATTTTTTGACTCATATGTGACTGATTGTTTGTAACAGTGTGAACAGCCCAAGTCACATAGAATCTGATCTTTTCCAGGTCAAAATTTAGGCCACTTCCATATTTGGTCCAAATCCAATAATGATTTTTTGAAATGCGACCTCCGTCTGGACTGTCAGACCGGAATTCATGCGCTGTGGTGAACAAAAAAGCTCCACAGAAGCCATTTTTAAACATATGGCTCTCTTTCTCCTCATCCTTGCTTTCATTTGCTGACAAATTCCCTTTCTTCAACCTGAAATCCACTGGATCCACTGTTAACTCTCTTCTGAGTCACGTGCATGCTACTTGTCCGAGAGAGAGAGAGAGAGAGAGAGAGTTGTGAGGCGTATGCATTGTAGGGCATCAGAAACAATAATGAATGTAATGAAAAAAACAAAAAGTTTGACATAATTCAGAAGAAATGTGACAATGGGAGGAAAACGAGAGAGGGCAATGAAAATTGGCCTGCAGTGTGAATGTAGCCTTATACTGAGTTTTCTTTGAGCCAGCACCTACCAGCCATTACTGGAACTGCAGCTTAAGGCAATTTTGCATTGGAACAGTTACTGCTTGCTGTTAAGCTGTATGACTCAAACAGTTATGTTGCTCAAGGGCACTACCACAATAGCTATTTGGGAGTGTGCATTTACTTTCCCTGCTCTGAAGTTTCTAGTGTGGCTTTTCAATGCCCCAACTTCTCTAACCTCTAGCTTCTAAAAGTCTGCAAAGCTATCCATTTTACTACATATCAGACTCTCTGAAGCACTGAGGTTGCTGAACTGTGCAGCTATTCTTCAATGTGTGTGTACAGGATTGCACATTATGTCACTCCACCCTTTGATTTTTCAACCTCACTACAGCCTACATTCTGTGCATCTGGCACAGTGTGTAGGCACAGCTGGTGTCAACAAGGACCTATGCTGTCAGAAAGCATCAAACTCAGGTCAAGGTCATGGAGGGAAAAGTTAGTGATGGTGGGAGGAAGGATGGTAGCAGTCCTGAGTGATGATGTGGTTGACTGCTCTCTCTTTATAACCCCACCCACCTCCCCAAACACACACACACACACTCACACAAACAAACACACCTTTCTGTTTCTTTACTATGTCCCCTTGTCATACAGCCTCCCCTCCTCCCTCCCAGGTGCTCACAAACGATGTGGATGAGGTCGAGGACATGAGGAGCCCACCGGAGAGAGAACAGATGTCACATGCCTCTTGCACTACGCTCAGGGTTGTGTGTGTGTGTTCTGCGCTGTGACAGGTAGCGTGTCGTGGTTGAAAGGTAAGGCCGGCCCTGCTCCCAGAAGGAAATGGGGGGCTAATAAGGGAGGAAGGGGCATCAGGATTAAAAGACGTATATGAAAATAGGTCCAGGATGTAGACACCTTGCTCCAGCATGAACTTTGCAAAAGGCTGTCTGTCGAAACTGGGATTGTAAAATGGCACGTTTGTGTATGGCATGTTTTCAAACTTAGCTCAGAAAAAGATCTCCAATAATCAATAAATACACAATCAAATGCGCATTTAATTTGAATCTCTGCCCTGGAAAGAGCTGATGTAAATCACTGGGACAACCATCTCAGAGTGGAAAGTCATTTACTGCTGTTACAGCTGACAAGACGAGGTATTTTGTCGTGGCAGGATGCATGCTTTCATTTATCATTCATGGTTCATATTGTTCTAGATTGGTGATTAGACAGTTGACAGATTCAGAGCTACATTAATGACCTGAACATATGCACCTGCACAAGCATACACATCGATTAGAGGTTACCATTTTTTAAAAACATTTAATGTATGAGCCCTGTGCTTGCTAGCTTACTGTACTTGATAGCACCATCATTGGTAAATTCTAAAGTGCTATATGTTCTTGATCAAGATAGCTTCAAATTTGTTGTAATTACACACACATACACACACGCACGCACGCACACACACACGTGAACCGTTGGATGTACACTCACCTGGTGAATGAAGTCATTAGAAATCACGCTGATAACAGACATGTCCACCTACCACATGGAAAGTGATCCACTGCGTCCCCTGTGATACCTCCCTCTGTGATAATGTACATATTCATTATTCAACACGGCCTGTCAGATTAACAGACTATTCAACAGATTAGCTGGTTAGCTCTCTGGTGGTCTTGTCTTTTATACAGCGACTAGAGTGCCCTGACTAACCACGTCATAATGGCAGCAATCCCAGGTGGCAGTAGGAGACCTACTTTTGGTACTTTTGATCTGGTCTGAGTGTCTGAAACTGAAAGTGTCGCTAACTGATCATAACTCCACTGATGTATGTGTATGAATATTTACATGTCATGTTTGGCCATGACGGAAAATGATTTATCCTTCAGTTGGAGTCAGAGGTAGCTGTGAGGCAACATCTCTTATACCTTCCAGGTACTGAAGCCTATTTATATCCGCTAGAGCTTAAGCGTTCAAAGCCACCTTCATGCTGTGGTTGGTGAGTCCTGCATGATAAGCAGGCATCTCTGTAATGCAGGACGGGTCTCTGTTGGATGATGAAGAAATCAGAACCGAATGGGATTGCTTCATAGAAATACATGCTGTGTATGTGCTGTGGTAAATGCGCACATGTGCATTTGTGTATGTGCGTGAATGTGTTTATTCAATTGTACTTGTGTGTGCTAACCAAGCTGTTTAATCTAAGCCAGTCATTGAGTTTAGCCTGGTTTTGGCAGCTTTTCGTTTGAGGGTGACATCACTCTGAGGATTCTCCACTTGCTGTGTGTATGCGTGTGTGTGTGTGTTCTGTGAGCGAGGATACAGAATGTGGGTATGTTACACATATGCTGACAATTATAAGTCAGTTTCCACAGGGAACCAGTGGGCAGGATGGAAAGTGTATTTTAGCCCACATTACATAAGTCTACAATCAGTGGGTATGGTAGTGATTCAAACTATGGTAAACATGTTGGCAAGAACTAATCAGGGAATCTTTCATCTTCTTGTGTTACAGTTTATTCATCATTCTAGCACAGCATTGTATACTCTTGAGGTTCTGTTGGGGTATAACCTGTGTGTGTGTGTATGTGTGTGTCAAAGAGGGAGTGAGGGCGGAAGAGTTAGTAGGTGCACAAATGTGTCTATTCCCATAAATAATTAACATCACCCATTTTACAGCAGCATTACAGTCTACAGCTTTTTTTTCAGAGCTGATGAGGCGAGATCCTCATCAACCCGCGTATTCCAGAAAACACTAAGGTTAAAATCATTAATTGGTGGAGCAGATTTTATTGGACAGCTCTTTATTAATGTTTTACAAGGATTGCCTCATTCTCAAATTACCATCCGGACTGAATGGATCGCTGATTTAGCCTTTGGTCTGGGACCAAGGCAACACTCTTCTCAGTTCCATTTGTCGGGCCCCCTGAGTGTTTAAGATTGCCTTCCGTTGTAAAAATCAGAACGGTCTGACTCTCCCTGCGGTTGACTTTTGTTAACTATGAGGTGCCACGTCCCTGTTCGGTATATAGGGGAGAAGCAGCCAAAAAGCACAGCGGGGGCATCGTAAACGAGCCTCACAGGATATTGAAATAATGACCGTTGTTTGCAAAAACAGGATAGCCCAAGTCAAATCATTTCCTTGTGTATATGTCCTAAGTGATCATAAAATCTTCCAAGAACACTCAAAGTTGTCTGCGGTCTACTAATCCAATATGGAATGGGACACATAGAAGAGAAACATTGCCTCTAACAACCTAGTTATCTGGCTGAGTCGGCCAAGCAGCCTGAATCTGTTCTGATTCTTGGCCTATCAGTCTGGAGAGTGAGGGCACAGTCAGTGAATTAATGGTCAGGAGATTTATTTGTTTGGTGTAATAAGGACTGTAAAACAGTAAGAGCTCTGTGCAGCCTTGCAGGCCCCCTGCCCCGTGGGTACAATCAAATGTTGCCAGTAAATCAATAGAGCTGGAAGAGGTTTTTATAACCCGAGTTTAACACCAGGCTCTAAGTGCTTGAGGTGGCAGGTCATTTGTTCATTATCCCAACTTATCACAATAAACAATGGCAACTCTGATTGGACTACTCTGCTAAAACAAGAGGAAAAATTGGAGAGGAAGAAGACAAAAATCTCAGGTGGGCAAGGGAGGGCTAATGAGGAAGGCAGAGAGTGGGCAGGAGACAAGGGAGAACCAGAAGATTAACCACTGTAATTACGTACAGGAGCACAGAGGAGGATTGGGACAGTACGAGTAACAGATAGTGTGAGAGCTCTACAAGCTGTCAGCCTGTACCGATGACTCCTCTGATGCTACGGTTATAATCATGCCTCTCTGTTTCAGTGCCACCAACAGGTCTGGGCTTTTAATATTGTAAATATAAACAGTGCAGTTTGGTTCTTCTGTTGGGAGCAAATGTACATCTCACTGTGGTAAAAAACCCAAAGGGGTTATGGATTAGGTTGTGTACAGAAACAAGATGAATTGCTTCAATCATTTTGTGAGCTCTTTAAACATGTCTCAAGCTGGGCCTGAATTATATTGCAAAGGTGGGAGAGAAGTATGTAACAGTAACATATGACAGCAGCTCATTAAAATCCAGTAGTGTGTAAATCTCCACACTGATACAGGTTAGGCATCATTTGTGCCCAAATGCTATTGCAAAAGGAGATATAAACACCATGCTTGTGTAGTAGGTAAAGCAGTAAAATAGGTCTACATGCTGTTTGCAGATGGCTTTACCCAAAGAACCTTACAGTAATGTGAGTGCATTTTTTGTGACCCCACTGGGAATTGAACTCCTAACCCAGGCAAACCACGTGCTTTAACTACACTGGACCACATGGTTCTGCAACTTGTAAAGGTGAGTGTCTGCAAAAGACACCCCAACATATAGGAACCAACTGGATTATCATTGCCATACAGTGCAGTGCAAAATTCCTCCTATCTTAGTTATTCAAATTTTGTGTACTTAATTTATGACTCCTGTACAGGAGCATGGCAGCTGGGGTTTGTAATTATACAACACACTCCACACTTTCTACTCTGCTGCCGACACACTACTGCATAATTTACATGTCTATTAGCTCATCAATTACAGTGTAATTACTTAGATGCACAACTAGCTTTTTTAACATATTATAAAGCAAGTCATCAAATGAGTAAGTGAACAAACAAACAAACAAGCAAACAAGGCGATAAAGATGGCGCAAACAAAGTGATGTAAATTGAAAGGCTGGATTTTCAGGATGTGAGAATAAGTCATCCCAGTTCCTCCAACATTGTTTCCTTCTACTCTCTGTCTCTCCTTCTCGCATTTGGTCTGAGGGGGCCTTATCGTCTGCTTATCATCTGCATTTGTTTACCCCTGATTCCACTGTTCTGCAAACCGTCTCATGATTCATTACTGTGATTAATAAGCCTATCATGTGAAACAAAAATACTGTAGCGTTACATCTCAAGACTCATTGTCTCTCCCATAAGCTTTCTCTGGGATGCATAATCTAGCAGCATGAATGTGTTCCTGCTTCTCTCGCTCTCTCTTTTGTGCTTCTCTCACCGTCCCTCTCTCTTTCACACTTTGATGAATTAATGACAGAGTGACTTTAGAAATGCATTATGCATGATAAGAATTGGTTCGTAATGGAAACAAACAGAGACAGTGGTGTAGGTCGGGGTGGCAAATCTATTGACCATCAGCAGTGCCTCATCCAGTATGCATTACTTATAGAGGTTAGATTTGTTTTTGTGCTGTGAATACTAAAACTCTAGCCACCACAAAATACTAAAAGTGCTGATGAGCCCGTTGCAATTTGGCAATATGCTTTAAATTCTTGTCTTTTCATTAACCTTAGAGGGATGGGACTGACAAACACAAGGCTCTCAGGGAACTTCAAACTGCAACTTCTAACTGTGTTATTTTCTTTCCATGTATGATTGGTGTGAGTTTCAAACAGTTTGGCTTAGATATAGATAGAAATGGATGAACCACCAATTACCCGGAATAGCCATGGATGAATTTAAAAGAAATAAATGGCAATGGTTCCATCATCTACACACTTGGAGCACAGCCTCAATCAAAGACATCTTTGCTGCAGTCACACAGACAACACTGTCTAGACTCAGACAATACAGAATGCATCCTTGAAATATACTTTAGATAATCAAAGGACTAATTTCTTTGCAGCCTTGGACTTTCTTTGAGCCCGTACACAGTTGGAACAACCCATTCAACATTCAGTGCATTCACATTGCTGTTGTTTTGGCTGCTGCAGGTCATAGCAGTGATAAATCTGGGAAAGTAAGTCTTGGTAATGGACTCCAGAAGGGGTCTGGGAGTTAAACAGTGATGAGCAATGGAAACTGTGGTCAGCAAGAGAACAGCTGTAACCCTCTAACAGGCGTGGACAAGATGGGAGGAAGGAAACAGCCAAGTTCAGAGGCCCAACGATGGGTCTATTTTAGGAGAGGGCTGGAGGGAGAGGAGGGGGATTCCACTTGAGCAGCACATGTGGATATGCTACAGGCTGACTGTTGAAGAAGCAGTGAGAGCTCAGTGGGAGAACAAGAGGGCTGGGGACGAATAGTTTGTACAGAGGCTCTACTAACTCCAAAAACTAGTTTTTAATGTTGGGTGTGCCTTCAGAGTCTGTGTAAGGGTAAGTGGAGCTACACAAGTATAGCCCTGGAAAAAGATATGTGGCAAGCCACCGTTGCATAATCCTCTAGAGACATGGTTAGAAAAAGGCAAAGAAGCTATAAAGAGGAAGAGGGGAAGGAGAGAGAGAGTAGCCTGCTGTTTTTTTGTCATTAAGATTGTTCATAAGTGCTCTCTCAGGTTTTTGTACTTGTGCTTTTCACTTCTGACCCTAGAATGATCCTCGATTTATACCATTTGTTGGACACAGCTGACTCTTTGTGAACATGCTAAACAAAATGGCTCAGGAATTGATATGTATATTAACCTCCACAGGCTCTGTCTCTGTCTATTGACGAGTATTACACCTCAAGTTATTCTCTAAACAATTGATCTTATTGATCAGGTTTAATGGATGTTAACAAAATGACTGGTTTAATACATGAATATGTTTCTTGGGAGTCAATACTGATTATTACTCAAAAAGGGCCAGCCTGTTATTGTGAGGTCATGTATCAGATGGCCTTAGCTGTTTACATTTTAATCTGGCTTTTATTTGTGTTTTGAGTTCCATAGATTCTTGCCATGAGGCTGAAATCCCCTTCTCTGGCTTATGTCTTGACAAAGTAAATAAATGATTTGGTACCCTCACCAGTTGGGTTGGAATGTCAAAGGTCAAGGGGTCAAAGATTCAAGCAGCCAAATTAGGTTTGAGGACACTATACGCTCTGTTCCCCTCTATTTGATTACTGTCTACCCATGTGCCCCAGAACATGGACAAACAACCAAAGCACAGCTCACTGGTGAGTTTAATGTTGGAAATTTGAAGGTGAGCATACAAGCATAGTCTTTCAACGTCTTCAGTGTCTTACACTGAACTTTTCAGCAGAACAGTCCTGTTTTGATTGAGACCTTATGTGGTTAAAACAAATGCTGGGTTTGAAGAAAAGCAATCACGTTGAGGTGGTGAGGTAAAGTACTTGGCAGTGCGCACTGTCTCAACAGGGAAAAAAAGAGTACTATGTGTCTGTTATTGTTGAAAAGTTAGGACTTCTCCTGTGCAATCTGTCAATTGTTTTCATGGCAGTAGACAACCCACAGGGAATGGATCTTATTTCAAACATTAAAGAGGCTTCCAAGGCACTTGAAGTAAACAAATTAGACTTGGTGGTTCAGATGGCTCAAATGACAATATTTCTCAATAATTGGAAATGATAAAGAACATCTTTGATATGTTGGAGGCTTCACCATGTCTAGAAAGCAGTACGAAGGGAAGCCTGTGGTTTCACTTCGCAATCTCAGTCTCATTATAAATCTTCACAGCAATACATTTTATAATGCTGTGTTCGGCTGAATAAACAGTTGTGATTTGGCAGAAACCAGACACTGTGGACGCCTGATTTCAGCGACCTGCCAGCCTCTCTGTGTACACGATGGAAAGCAGGGAGCCAAGGAGCTCTCTGGTGGAAATTATGAATATAAAGTCACGCATTATAGATTTGCTAGTGAATTTATTTATTCTCCTGCAAAAGTCGGAAATGTAAGCCAGCCAAATCAATGTGGGAGAGTTCATCTCTGTCCACCTAATCATTTGCTAATGGCTACTATCAATTGTCTGCCCACGGCTTCTGCATCCAACACTGTTGCAATTAAAGTCAACAAGCACATACTGTACTGTCGACTAAAGGTGTTTTAGCTTGGGATTCCAGGTTAATGTATCGATTATCTTCTGCATGGTAAATTGAATTTATTCCACATCATCAGTCTTGTTTATTTATTTATAATCACACTGTAATTTATCAAAAATGAAAGATTTCCTATCTTGCCAATGGGTAATCAAATGTGTTATTTTAATTTGAAGTATAACATGCTAAATTCTTTGGATTTATGCACCATATGCTGTGAAATAATAATGTAAATCTGAGGAAACTGACAGAATTTGTAAAAAAACAAAAGAAAAACAAAGTGATTCCTAAGAGAAAGAATAACAGACCTAAATGTGCAGCACTGTGGTAATGCAACATTAGACTGCTTTTATGTGACACAGACTTAACAACAGCTTGCACTTTTTGAACATATTACTTATTTATTTATTTGCTTGCTAGCTAGCCCTGCACCCACATCCTTGTGCTACTGCCATCATCAACAAATACAAAGAAGTGCATGCTTTTGGAGTGTTATTATTTATTCATGATGCCTTGTAGTCTTCCTGTCCATCCCCAGACATTGTTTTGGTGTTTCTGTCACTGTTTTTGTAAAGACAGTGACACTGCTCTAACTACATCTACAGGTCACAGCAGGGAGGTAGCAGTGGTTGTGTACGGTGTGGAGTGTGCATTTGTATTTGCATCTATGTGTGTGTGGGTGCATTCACCGACTTATACTGTATAGTGATGTCTGCCCATTTTAGCGTGTGGTATTTTGTTTTAGCAATGAACAGCAATCCATGTAATTAACATTCAAGGAAAAAACAAAAAAAAACAAAATAGTGAACAGCCCTTTTGCTTTTGTTATCCAAGTCAAGCTTTGAAAGTATCCATAATACATAAGACAAACAGCTACTTATTTTTTGATATTAATTATATTCTCAGTATATTATGTTTATATATTTGTTGCCAGATGTGATCCCAGCCTTCTTGAGTTACTCTCAAGCTATGAAGAGTGTACATATGTGAATAACAGTTTTTTCTCCTCTACTGGCATTGATGTACATTAATGTACTCCACCTTTTCTTGGGTATACCTGCCTGGGTCATCTCATAAGAATCCCATACATCCATACATCCCTTACACCATTGCAAGGCTGCACGGGTGTAATAAAATGGTCTTAGTCGAGAGAGGCTGTTTGATTGCTGCTGGCCAGCATGGCAGCTATTCACCATAATGTAATATTCCCCCTGTGGTGCACGTTAAACCTGTCTAACACTGACAAGTGTGGATCACCCTGTGGGGTCAGTGGGGTCTCCCATCACTGTCCAACCACATAGTCTGACTGACACAAATCCTATAGAATTGCCTGTTTTGAACTTGAGCACGCATCCCCACTTGACACATCCAACACGTCTGCAGATCTCCAGTAACAATATCACCTATAGAATCAATCACAGTGCAGTGTTTGAGGCCTCTGGAAGCCATTGATCAGCCCTTTGATGTCATGGCCTTTCATAAATTGCGACCTTTTTAGTATTGGCACGCCCCGTCACTCCCAGAGACTCTCCAGCGGGCAGAGTGAGAGGCTGGGAGTCCGAGGCAAAACAGCGCAGTGTCACAGGTGTCAATGCAGCTGCACCTTATTGACAATTAGGCTCCTCTGGACCCCTGAGATGAAATTGGAGATGACAAGACCCTGATCTCCTCCCAGAAATATGTAATTGTGCCCCCTCCAGGGGAATTCAGTTTTTTATTAAGAAATAAAAAAGGCAAAGACTATGTTTTTTGTAAAGGAGGGTTATGAGAAATGAGAAGACTGCTACTGTAGTGTCACTCAATGGCCATTCCCATATATTTAAAAAGACAGGCAGCATTATGTGTTTGTGTGGTTGTGGACCTTTCCAATGACAAAAGGGCATCTTGTGCTATTCTTTCCTCTCCGATGCTCAGAGCAGTATGGGTTTTCAGGAGAATGGAGCAGTCAGAAGTACTTTAGCTTGTTAAAATTGACCATAAACAGCTCATTTTTTTAAGAGGGCCAGACACGGTCATTTGATACCAGCACTGGACTGGCTTCTCACCCCTTAGCTATTCTGTTATATCAATCTAGTAGTATACATGGGGTTCTATGGATGAAATATTGCCAATATAAGACAAGCACATACAGGGGAGAATGGGGGAAGAATGTATATAGAGTATTCTTTTATGTTAGGGGAAATGTTAAGAGCTCAGACTCAAAACTCAAGGTGTATATTAATGTTACAGTGCATTATAACAGCTTCATTTTGCTTTCATGTACATGAATGTCAGAAGTGTCCAAGATATTTTTCTACAGTGCCTTTCTCTATTTGCATTTTTCTTTGAAACTGTTCTGGTAAAACAAATGAACTTAAAGCATCATGCAGCAAAAACATGATCAGAAAACAACAACAAAAAAATAAATCAAATATTTATTATTTAAAAAAATCTGAGCTGTTTGTTTGAATTAATGCAAAATGTTTCTGTGAAGATAAAAGAGGTGGTGCTTTCAGTACCCCACCTGTCTCTTTCCACAGTGCTCTCCCTCCACACCCTCCTCTCTCTGTTTCCCTCTTTCATATTCAGCCCATCATTGGAGCGGCTGACGGCAGTCTGATGTGTTCTCAGCGTGCTCCTTTACATGCACATGTCAACGCAGCTGAATGAGTCACCCGAACTGACAGCAGATGGTGCTCTTTGGGTACGACAGGCTGATCCATCCTCTCAGCCCACTCTCCATGCAATCTATCATCATTCTCCTTCTCTGCCTTCTCCCCCAAGACCACTGAGGGGACTCTGGACCACCATCCTCTGCGCCATCATTTACCTTTGTGCAGGGGAATGTCAGTCTTCTCAGTCTCTGGCTTTTTATCCAGGGAAGTGGCGGCAGCTAGTTGACGTGCAGTTTAGACAGAGATCTATGGGGCACTTCTTAATGATGTGGTTCAGTGATAAACTTGGAAGACTGACTGAAAATTGTCTCAGTGTGGTAGGAGAAGCAAGAATGAAAAAGAGACACATTGTAGAGAGGAAATCATAGTGAGAGGGTATCTGAAGTTCAGTGCTTTAAACTTTCAAACTTGTCTCATTCTCCAAATGTTTGTATTATAAAGTATATGAAAGATGGTTTTCCAGCAGCAGGGACATAATTTCAATAAACCCTAAAGTGGTGGAGGCTAACTACAAGAACACTGTAAAATAGGGAAACCCTATCGATTAGCATACATTAAATGTGCACATGAAGACACATTTTACTCAGAGAGTATCTATAACGTAATATTAAGGCCATAATGAATTCATTTGGGATCTTGATATACAGTGTGTACAATTTAGTTGTTCGCAAGCTCTTTGACCCATTTCTGCAATGCAAATGTTTTAATATGCCAGAGTGTTGCTAGGAGCCAATCAGGTATATTGCAATGATTAGATTAAAATCTGATTTTTTTCGTCAACTCAGCAAAGCTGTATCGGTAGTCAATTAAGATATATCATAATGTGATGGAGGACAGTTTGAAATGATCCCCTGCTCTGCTAAATGTATGACAAGCTACTACTAAAAGGGTCACTGCCGTGACCTTGATCCACCAGAGGCTTTAAATACACAATCTGCTGGTTTCAGCATATGCAATATTTCTTGTAGTCTCCAAGTGAAACGTCAATGAAGTGTGTCTGCAGGCGCCTGTGCAGACAGTTCTTTATACATTTCCCATTTTCCCACACAATAGAAATCAATGCACAAGTAATTCACATATTCATTAAGAAAATGTGTCCACAGTTCTAAACCTATTTGAGAATTAGCTGACAAATGATTCGCTTTCACATTAGCACTTTGACTGAGCGGCAGGCAGTGGGGTTCAGACTTGGACACTTTTTTTCACTCTGTTAATAGTCCTACTTAATACTCATCAATCATAGCAGTCCAAAAATATTGATTGCTGGCTAGATTAAATCAGAGTTATTCCAGTGTGATGGCTATTACAAAGTACAGCTATTACAATGAAGCAGTTCTTGATTTACTATGAGAGAGGATCTGCTGCCTTGTTGTAGTGAACTGTACTGAGCTGAGCGTGTGTGTGGTAGGGGGTGCTTGGGTATGCAGGCATGTGATGAAGTGTGTGGTTCAATCCAGTTGATTCCATCTTTATAATGTGTTTGGAAATACATTTTCTTTTTCCACAGCGTGGAATCTGCACTTCCGCTCACCCCCTGGAGCTTTATTACAAAATAACTATGCATAAGAATCAACTTTGACTACTTTGTTGTGAATTCTATGTTTTTTGAGGGACCACATGGGGTGGATGTTACACTGTATGACTACATCTTTGCATAATGTGGATGACCCATAAGTGTGTGTGTGTGTGTGTGTGTGTGTGTCAGAAATTATGTCAACCTAACACCTGTGACACTTAAGTAATCTCTGTGCCATACAAATAAACAAATAATTGACACTTTGTGCTAAGAAACAATGCTATTCCCCTTCTGCTATAACCTATTCTTAGTCACACAGACAGTATGGAACCATGCTCTGTTGGCAATGTGCTGTCTGCCCCGTTTGACCTCTTTTGACTTCATCACCAGGGAGTTATGAAAGCCCTGTGAGTAGCGGGCCTGTTCTCTAATGCAGTTGTGTGAGCTACAACGCCTTCAGACAGGTGCTGCAGAGTGCGCCTCAGTGCACCAAACAGCTGGTGCCGGTCATCAGCACTCACTGGCGATGACATCACCTGACAAGTGTTCATCTGACTCATCTCCCGCTCTATGGCTTCATCTCAGGCCCCTGACACATGCTTCACCTCAGAGGCACCCGTACAGGAAAGGAGGGCTGGACAGGACAATGGCTGGGCCGTAGCTGCAGATGCTAAGTTCAGTCATGCTGCAATAGTATGCCAAGACCATGTCAAAAAAAGGAGGTGAGGGCAGAGGCAGGTGATGCAGTCTCACTTATCATCACACTTTGACAGGTGTGATGCTTTGCTTCAGTGCATCAATAGACCTTTAATATCTCAAAGAAGAACGTTGCACTCAGTGTATCATATATTAGGGTAGTTAGAAACGAAATAAGCCAGACACAAAGGGCAATTAAATTAGAGGAGTCAAGAGTAGGAAAAGGCTGTTCCACTTTAGTGTGTAGGGTTGTGAATCAGGGAAGGTCCATCCCTGCCTAGGACATAAAACAGTGATCTCTTTAATTACCTAGCATAAAAACCACAGCATAATATTCTCACCCTAGTATTATACAGGACTGGAGTCGTATGATTCTCTGGAGGTGACTGTCTTGTACTGTGGCAAGGGGAAAGATGAAGGTAATGTAAATGGATGGGCTCCTTTGTAGGCTGCTGTAAAAAGCAATCAATTAATCTGGTAATTTATACATTTCAGTAGAAGGTGAACTGGATGGAATATGTGATTTGCCATTAAACTGTCCAGCACATCATTCATAACTTTAGATAGCTTTGCATGCTCTGAATATCTGGTGAGTGTGCTCTGCATTTTCACAACACAGTACCTCTTTGTGATAAATAATAAAGGCTTCAAAAGGGAAAAGAAATGATGCTACGTAAACTTACGCTATCATTGCAACACATCATGCTGATCTGAAAACAAAATGACCAATTCAGCTCCATTAAGTGAGTTAAATGTATATGATGAGAGGTGTACTTTAAATATATATATATAATATATATACAGATTATGATGAGGATTATTGCAGTAATCATGCTTATGATAAAGATGATGCCGCCTCATAAAATCGGAGTGGAGGTGTTATTGTTGCACTGGTTCCTCAGCCTCTCTCTTCCATGGCGCATCAGATAAGTGCGTGTTGGTGCCGCGGACAGCATTACATCATCCTGCTCCTTCCCGGCACAGTGAGATGTGGCGCGATGAGATCAGAGCCCCCTTGTTATCCTAGTAGCAGAGCAGACTGCTGCAGGACCTAAAAGATCCTCTCCTCATAGTCAGGGAAATATGCGAGACACTGTTTGTCTGCAGCCCACACAGCCCAAAAAACAGTGCTCAGATTCAGGTTCATCCACAGGTGAAGCCTCTATTTCAGGTGCAGAGCAGAGAAAATCTGCGGAAAGGCTTCAAATGCATGCACAAAGAAACAGATAGGCACAGATATATACTGACACTTGGAAACTTGCAAATCCCCAAAACACCCCATGGTGTTTGGTTTGTGATCACAGAGCATACAAATCATTTTCCAGATCAAAGACTCTTTGTGACTTACAGAGCTTATTCAGTTAAAATAGTTTTATATCTTTTTTTGTTTTACTGCAAACACAAATCCAGACAGAACTGTTTCATTTATTGGCCAGATTCCCTTTGTTGTATAACAAAAACAGATTTTAGTCTCATAGCTGGTACTCAATGAAGATTTAGCTTCATCAGATGTATGTTAGTCCGGGCACTGGTGTGTGTCTTTCCTCTCTGGGTTACCAAGTGCTCAGTTGCCATTTGGGATTCAGGAATATGAAGATGAATGGACAGATGATCTGATTTTTGTGGACCTGGGTGACTCCTGCCCCGGCTACTGTTACACAGTCTCCACCCTCGGACTGTCCTCCCTACACCCCTTCTCCCATTCTGGTTATCCTGTCTATGACACCGTAATGATGACAAAGACTAACAAGTAAAAAGCAGCATCCAGCACCACAGAGGACCCTTTTATGGTGCAATGAAAGTGAGGGATGAAGCATGGTTGTCATCCAGGGGTGCTCCAGCAAATCACTGCACAACGGCGAACAGTCAGGCAGTGGAGTGGAGATGACCGTGGCGGTGCTGGCATTGAGTTGAGCTGTTTGTCAACAATCAGTCGATCTGTCAGCGTAATGCAGCACAACAAATCAGCTCAGCCACCGATCTCTGTCCGTGGCCAAGTGCTGTAAAAAAGAACTGTGTCACAGCTGCTGGAAGAACCTCTGCACATGCCTTAGTCTGACTTGGTCACACAAATGAGGAACTGATCCTACTTTAAAGTGGTGGAGTTTTCATCTTGGAAGGGCAAAATGAACACCTTATTACGTCAAAAGTAATGTGAATAAATTTGTTTTTTTCAACATTTGGCCTTTATATCCTGATAAGCTGGAGCTTTAGACATGTAGATCTTTTTAAAAAACACTCTGCAAAGTGGATAAATTAAAAAATGCTGCATGACAGCTTGTGGATAAGCAAATGTTTTTTTTTTCTTTCACGCCCTAGTTGCCAATGCACTGATGCCTACTTCTCTCTTTTGTTCCCCGTCCCATGCCAAGTTTCAGCAGCTGTGACAACACAGTGGCCAGAGACTTAAAGAGATATATTGTTAAACACAAACCCGTCACACATGCTGCCGTTCAAACACTCCCTCTAACTAGATTAACATGTTGCCAGCACTCTGTACGCTGACGAGTACCACTTACACACTTCTCTGCTATATGCAAAGGGAGCAGTGGACAGTCTAATGACCTCATGCAAATTGACTGGCACATCTTCACTGTGCTATAATGATGTGCATGCACGTACACACTCACACACATACATACACAGACTCACAGAAACACATACACACACTCTCACACACTTTTTTCTTTGTGCGCATGAAATCGGTGCTCAGACGCTGTGGCCACGCTTGCAGTTGTCCCTTTTCACTGCTTTTACTTTTGTTGAGTAAAGCACCATTGTGAGCCCAAAAAGGATTAGAAGGCAAGGAATAAAGAGCAAGCTGCACACATTTTCAAACTTCTTTAAGATGCTGCCCACAGTGATACAATATGCCATTGCCAGTACACAATGGGAGGGGGAGATTTGGGGGGGAGATGTAATCTCTCAGGTCACCAGTTATACATGGTAAGACATTCTTAAACCCACACACACTCAACCTTGCATTTTGTAGCGCAGATGTGGGTGATTAAATCTGCATTGTAAAGTGCAGGGTGGCACATAGTTATCAATATTAATCATCAGTAGAGCATTTGGTCCTCAGTCACTGCTTGATTAATCAATATATTGACATTATCACACCTGTGCGAGATAAATCACCAGTGAACATGAGCTTGTTATGCAGTTCATTCAGTGTACGCTAGAGAAGAGGTAACATCCCTGTGGTTCAGCTGAGGACGGCCTGAAGGTGATGCCGCATGCAGGAGGTGTGTCTGTGTGTGTCTGTGTTCATTTTACCTCCCACCAGAAATACACACATGCACTAGAGCAGACACACACACACACACACATGCAGCACAGGAGACAGTGTGTGGAAATACATGTTCCATTCTGATGACATCACCGTCTTGGCTAGGTTGCTGGAGCATTTTCCATAGGCTCTCCTCTGTTGCTGTGTAGAGGCCTGCACCAATCCCTTCCCCTCCCTCCTTAATGTATACAACACCGGCTCTATGAATGATCTGTGACATCTCTTCCTTGGGCTGATCCAAAAACAACATTATGACTATTCAGAACCCCGCTGCCGCCCCTCACTTCCCCGCCAAGCCACAAACTCCCTTTCAGCTTTCGACTCGCCTGATGCAGGATGTTTAGGGCTATTTGTTGCGTACTGTGTGAGTTGAATACTGAGTGGCCTCATGATGGTCTGATATGGCATGTGACAGTCCATCATCTGAAGGCATTTATGTTAATTCTTGGTCCTGGCTTGTACATATAATAAAGGTGTTCCGTATGTCAATTTGTTTAGGGCATGATAGGTAAACACTGAATGCATATACAGTATACAGTCTATGAATACAGTCTGTGATTTAACACTGAACAGAGGTTATAGAGAAGCCAGCCAGCGAACTGCTGACAACACTGTCCATTACTCTGGCCTCTCTGCAGTCCATGCACAGTACATGAAGTGTGCATGCTATAAATCCTTGGCTGTTTTGCTCGATACCCATACCTGCCACCAGCTGAAGATCTATACCAGTCTTGAAATGTCTCTCTACCCCCTTGTCTCAATAGCCTTGTCTCTTGGTAGACATTTAAAGAGGCGTGCGTAACTAAGGCATTTCTTCTCTAGGGCTTTCGGAGAAGAAAGAGTTCAAGAGGTCAGAGATATGTGTTATTTTCCCACCGGTGCAACACTCAGGATGTGTCAGAGCCATATGTCAGGGAATGACAGTGAAAAGAAAGACGGCAGGAGAGGTAGATCTGGCAGACAAAGGCCAGATTTCACAGAGAAAGTGTGAGATCAATGGATCGGCATGCTTGCACCCCGTGCTGACAAACAAGTGCATGCTCACATACACACTCCAACAAACACTATGCTGCAGTTTGATGGTAAGATTGACGTATCTGGTGCCCATCAGATAAACTTGAGCAAGACATACAAACACATAAATAGACAGAGGAAGAAACACACACACACAAACACACACACACACACAAATGAAGACCTCTAAACCTGGCCGTGCGCATTCAGGGTGCTCCTCAACAGTTCTCCTCCCTAAATTTGTCATCTTGACGAATGGATCTGGGTAACTGTCAATTAAAATTTAATCCCATCTGTGGGATAGAATAAGGAGGACACATTCAATGAAACACGCACACACAAACACAAAACGCAGTTCTGGAGACCAGTCGAAGCTTCTGCCCAGAGACAGGGGTTGATCCACACGCTGGGCTTCATATGGGCAATACATCAAACAGACAACATTATCACTGGCTACACCTCTGAAAACTTCAACATGATTAATTATAATTAATTAGTGAAATGCTACATGTTGGCTAATTTATCATATTTGCATTATTCAAAATCCATCATCAAAATGTAGCCAGCAGCAGGCCTCCTGTTATTTATTTTTTAAATTAATTATTATTTTCCGACATAATGCTAAATCAGCGAGTTGCAATTTTCACTCACTCCCTAGAGAAGATTCCAGACAGTCGTTGGTAAACAATTTAGTTTCAGCCTTTGTGGAATTCCAACTTGGACCGGATTAATCTGTTTTCAATGTGTGTGCGGCTGCTAATTCATTTTGAAGCACATTTGCCAGTTAAATTGATCATGGACTGACAACTTGTAACCTTGCTGAATAAGATGCATAGTCAATTTATGCTGTATCTTAAAGAAAGGCATTTGCATGCCTGAAAGACTATTTTTGAGATTGTTACTTGACATTACTAAGAATGCTCTGAGATTGTGGCTCATCTTTTTCTACTACAAAGAAAAAGATGAGCCACCAACATTAAGCTTTATAAATATTTGCTGAACTATCGTACTGGCTTTCAGGTTTATAAAGAACCTGGTAAGCCGTTTAAAGTGTTCTCCATTTAAAATGGAACTATACGACAACCATATATTACTAATGACCTCAGCCGGGACTCTAGCCAATCCCCTTTATGCGAAATCATCACTATATGATTGAGACCAAAAGTGGTAGTGAAAGTCAGTAGGCAAGCCTCATTACCCCAATTAATGGCAATTCTTATTGCATAAGCAAAACTCATCTGAGGGTAGAAGTCAATACCTTTGTCATGGTTATGATAATGGCCTCAAATGCTCATCTATAGTGATGTGCACAGGGAGAACTTTGGAGCTTGACATTGAAGGACATCAATGCTGCAATGTAGGTAATTAAAATGAGTGCATCTCAGCCATTGCTATTAAACAGGGAAACGTGTGTCAGGGTCTGTGTATGATTTGTGTCATTAATTTTCATTACCAAGCGTTTATTAACCTTTTTAGTTCTAAAGGTAGACCCCTCTGTGTATATCATGGCCATGGTTGTGTGTGTGTATTTGTGTGTCTCCTGGCATTTGTCGCCTACAGTATGTTCAGATCATGGGAAATTTCATGTGCGGTCCAGGGAACTGTAATGTTCATGTTTTTAATACTCTGCGCATTCATCAACAGCAGGAAACTGCACAGCATTAGCAGGCAGTCCAATGAAGGAAATATTATGGCTCCTAATTAAATTTGAAATTAAGTGATATTTCATCTCCTCTCATTAATTAGAAAAGAGATCTTGTTATTTAATTATTTATTTCTGGCAACAGGAAAGGACAATCGTAATCCTCTTAGTGATATCTGGTGTTAGTGCACATAAAGTGTCTGTAAAGGTATGCTTGTTCCTTGTCATCCGGACTTTTAAATGAGGTTCCAGAGATTTTTAGAGCTCTATGATGCTTGATAACTACTGCCAGTTGAGGTATTTTTTGGCTGTAACCAATGTCATGCTGATATCTTCAAAGGTGTGATCCTGATTCACTAGACTACAGGAAACACAATTGAAGTGGATCTGTAAGATGGCACTTGCATTATTCAGGCTATAATGATATTAGACCACTTCCTTTTTGTGTATCTGAGGGGGAAGAGGTGTTGCTCAATGGTGATCACTATCAAAGCTTAAAGCAGCAATCCCTGTTAAAGATGCATAGAGGTATGGATAGTGGCTGTAAGGGATTAAGAACACAATCTCCCATCTCAGCCCCATGCATTCTTAGTAATGTCAAGAGGGGATCTGGAGAATAAATACCTTTGCCCAGATACATGGATACCAATGCCACCCAGTCACCTGGCCTTAACTTTGATCAGTCATTTTCTAGTAACAAGATTTCTCTGATTTTATTAAATAGTCATTTCGCACCTGGAAGCCCAAGGCTTTGCCGAGAGATCAATGATCTAATCACGTTACCGTTAAGCCAATTGGCTTGAAAGGCCTTTGTGATATCCCTTTACTGTTTTAATGACTTAGTTCAGATTAAACAGGTTTTAGGAGCCAGGGATTAAGGGACACATCCATTGAGGTGGAAAAAGCTTTTTCTGATGCATAATTTATTGCAAAGAAGGGAAAAGGATTAACGAGCGCCATGTGCCCACCACTCAACATCCACTGGTCAGTGATTAGAACAGAGGCCTCAGGACAGGACAGATATAACTGGCTGTAAAAATTATTTAATTTCTCCTTATCTTCCTGTTGTAGACAAAAAGAAGATACAATTCCTATACTGAAAGTATCTCACAGCTACTGTTCACCACTGTTGGTTCATGACTCACCACTTCCTCTTCACAAAACAGCAAGTGATGTGGCCAAACACTTAATGAGTCAACATCATTAACCAGCATCCCTAAATGATGATTTACTAACCATGTGCAGTAGTGGGTGATGATTGCCTGACTCAGTGAGAGATTCACAACATCTAATTTGCACAATTAGTCACATACCTAACTTACCTGATGGCTGGGTAAGGTGCACCAATTAATATGGAAACAGATTGCTTTATAATGTTTTGTTTTTTTAGTGCTGTGTTCAAATGTAGGAAGCAAAAATAGAATAATCTGGATATTGTTTCAGAAATAAACCACTTGATTTTCCTGTCCAAGAGAGTTGCAACTCATCTACCATCCATTGAGTCACACAAATGTCTCATATGTAAGGATTGCTGTTTTTCTCCTGTCGACAAAGTGTGTGCTTGTTGACCCTCTGGCAACATGTGTTTCCTTAAACTACCTCATGTACGGCTGGCACTGAGAAAACATGTAAATAAACACAATAAAACACAGCAGAGTCACATCTGCCAGTGAAAAGGAATAGCTCTGCTGGCATGGGCCCCACTCCTGTAGCTTTGTGAAGGTTCTAAAAAGTTAATTATGAATTAGAGACATGTGGTTGAACACTTTCCAAACATATTTCGTCTCTCACTGCCACACTCTCTCCTCCCTGATTTTTCTGGCTGTTGTTTCATCCTTTCACCAAAACTGCCTTTTTCTTCCAGCCCTGTTTTATTTCTTCGCCGCAGTAATCTTCCTCAGGCTCCTTATTTATGTGTCCATGGGCAGGAGGAGGCATTTGCTCCTGCTTGAATACCATGAATAGCAGTGCTTCAAAAACACATTACCAAACACAATTAGAGCAGACAATGCTTCTGTAACTTGCTAGGCCACTAACTTGCAGTCCTGTAAACACATATTTACTTTTAGATGAAGTTTATTCTCTGTCTCTGCTGGCAGGTTCCATTTTTACATCTCTATCATAAAATGCATGTGTTTTTAATGTATCTAATTCAACCTGGCCCCCAATCTAAACAACTAAATAGGTTGTTTGTCAATGCCTCCCAAAATGACACATATGAGCATTTCCCTTAACCCTTAACAGTCCAGCGACAGGCAACCAGACTTTAAATAAGTTACGTAAGTCGTGTGAAATAAGTCACATGATATTAAACACATTGATAGAGTTGTGAAAGTGACAAACAGCACAGAGCAGATCGAACCGGCAGGACAGGAAATCAGACACAGAACGGCATTTAGAATCCAGTCGATTTTCAAAATAAAACACCCTGTGCACACTCCTGATCATAAAACAAAAATAAACATGCTTAAAAAAGACAAAAAAGATAGCATTTAACTACGTAGCCTACTTAATCATAGTAGAAGCACAACAAGCAAGGACTGGCCACCAGATCAGGAAAATCTAAACATGTCAGCAAAATCAGGCAAAATGCTGTGATTCTGAAATTCTCCCTGTAGGAAATGCAGCCTGCACTGCACAAAGAGCTGTGAAGAAGGTAATAGAAGCACAAAAATGACAAATTAACAAGAAATCAATAACGTGGGGCAAGCTACACGGTCCTCTGCTGAAACACTTCTGAGACGCTTCCTGTGGACTTTGATGCCAGGCTGAGGACAGATCAAAACAGTGGCGCAGCCAGAGTCAGAGGACTTTAGGAGTTAGGCAAGAAAACTACTTGGCTAGTTTTAGAAAAAATGTTGTGGTTTGCTTTAAACTAAGCACATTATGTAAGTCACATGATGTAAATCATGCAAGTTCAAGCATGTAAGTCATGTGAAAAAGTCACTAACACTATTTAACTTAAAACTCAAGATACAGTTCTCCTGGGTGAAAGACCATCCATCCATCCATCCATCCATCCATCCATCCATCCATCCATCCATCCATCCATCCATCCATCCATCCATCCATCCATCCAACCAACCAACCAACCAACCAACCAACCAACCCCACATCCACCTCTTTATACAGGCTTTCTCATTATTTATAATACGAACATTAATATGGTTCGTATGAACGTGCTTGAACAAACAACTTATATGGTCATTTTTCTGGTGAGGACAGTCTCATGTAATTGGCTAGAGTGGGAGTTTTGAAATGGAGGATTTATGAAATAAGACACTAAAGAAACTGAACCAACCCTCTGGTAGGATGTTTAAAGGTGCTTTTTTCATGCACTTGCTGTTTGTAGATGAATTTCCATTCTTTTGGCCTGAGGATACCAAAGCTGAGCTTTTTATTAGTTCACCTGGTGCCTATAAAAGCCACTGGTAAGCTATTATTGTGTCAGTGACAAACGGCTGATTCACCATTCACTGACTAATCCAATGCAACCGAAGGAGAATGAGAGAGAAGACCTGTGAGCTTCATCTCCTTCAGACACCATTCTCTAGTGAAACACCCCTGGCTGTGTAGGAAGTGAGGAGTATACACTCTTCTCGCTTTGTTTAAAAGTGTGGGAGAGATGAAGCAAGGAGTGGAAGTGAAACATGATTATGAAAGGAGTGGTAGACTAATTACACATGTGAAATGTGTGAGCCTTTTGTTATTTTTGACACAGAGATGGCAGGTGCCTAAAAATGACATAGCTCATATACTGAATAAGGACTATAAAGTGTTTTCAGAAAAGATATTACTCATGCTGAACATCAGTTTGGGAAAACTAAACTGTTTCACACAAACTAGTAATTTTAGTTTGTAGTTACTCTGCAGTGGTCGTTTATTAAAAGTAAGAAAAAGGACTCCCTCTTTGCTCGCTTAGGTTTATGTAACAAATGAGTTTAAAAGCCTTTGAACAAAGACCTAAGAGAAAACAAAGTGCTTGTCTTAGACTGTATTAATTTTGTCTAATTCGCAGTGGATGAGAAAAACACCTCTCTTCATGGTAACTGTGTATGCACAGCTGTAGTCTGTAGGTTATTCAAAGGACATTCAAATGAATGATGTCTGATGAAAATGTCACAGAATGTTTTTCTCAAAGAAACTGTCTTTAGTTTTTGGTGACTTAAAATCAAATGACTCAAATGTGACTAAAATTAATTCATCCATCCATCCATCCATCCTCAACCTCATATCCTGTGTACAGGGTTGTAGAAGGGCTGGAGCTATTCCCAGCTGGCAATGGGCGAGAGGTGGGGTACACCCTGGACAGGTCCTAAAATGAATATAAACAATGTAAGTCAAAGGCTAATTCCAAATCAGGTGCAATCGTTAACACTGGTTTAAGAACATAAACAACTAATTCCATTTATACCACAGAAATAACATGCTAAATATCTTGTTGCCACAAACGATGTAATAAGCAGTCAATATTAATACAGCATGTGTGTATGTGAATGTAATTCCTCTTCAACTAAAGCTAATTCTTTTATGAAAACCATGTCTGTTCCCAGTAAAAACACAATTAGTTAAGACCAAGCTTAATCCACCTCAGGGAACATAGCACAGGATGTACCATTAATGGAGGCCTTTTTGCTGCACAGCACACCTGCTAATTTTGTGTTATCGCATAGTGCGGGGGATTGTCAAAATGTATTACTACACCTGTCTGAAGAGCAACATACAATAAATGTGTAAGCCTCTGCACTCCACCTTCTGTCTAAGCATGTGAGCGTTCAGCTTATCATGATTAATTATCATATCCAAACGTCCAAATGTCAGTGTTGACTCTGAGAAACAAATATGAGTGTGTCTTTGTAATGCAGCAGAGTTTGACTCATGCAGTGAAGTTATTAATCTGTTCTCCCCAACTCATCTCATTGTCCCCTGTATAATGACAGTCTGTGTTAATTGTGACTGTTTATAAAATGGAGCTCGACGTTGGAGCCAAGCTGTGCTAATCTCATCATCCTCGTTTTCTCTCTCTGCACCACTAGGTTTGAAAATCAACTATTGGTGTTCCTTATTACATTAGGTGAGCTGCTTGATGGCAACACACAGCTGCAGGCCGTTTGTATGGATATCCTATTGATCTGATTTACATATATAGAGAGTTTGTTGTTTGTTGCTGAGCAGACACTGTGTGCCTTGTAGTGAAGTATTGAAAATGTGACAATCTCTGTCACATTGAAGATGTTTTTTTTATACAACCAGCGATAAAACTTTTATCACAAAAGTCACTATATTAGTAAAAAATGGAGCTATGTGAGCCTTATTATCCAGACATGACAATTTTGGTTCAAATGACCAGTGACCAAGTTTTTACCTTCATCTAGGCATGATTGTATGAATTGAAAATATCTTTATACTAAACCAGCATTAGCACATATTTACACTGTCAATGGAGAATATTAGAAATTTTGAAACAGCTACTAACAGATAACACAACAGTTTTAAGTGCCAGTGACAGTAGAAACATGGTATGTTGTCACTGAATGCTAACAATACATTAATTGAACATGTTTCAGTGTTTCGGAAAGACAAAAAAGGGCAAGACAACATGGGGGCGGAAATGTTGAAAGCAAACTGGACAAGAAAAGGAAAGAGGACAGAATATACAAGAATCTGTGTTTAGTCTGAACATGCAAGTAATTGCAACATGTGAGCAAATATTCCCTTTATTCACACAAATTTGAATTTGAATGCTGAGATTTTTTTACATGCGCCTCAAACAACCAAAGCAGTTAGCAAGCATAAGCTAACATATGTTAGCCCATGATAATATCACACGCTGTATATAAGTGTGTGCGTGCATGTAGCTGTTACATTAGGTTGACCATATATTGGGTGTTGGAGTAATATTTTTCATTCGAATAACAAGTAGGAGGCAGACGTATGAATTCTGAATGCTTGTTTCATAAGAGGCATGATGATGGCTTTTTTCATTTGAAGACAATACTCACAAGCAAAATGTGAGTCTATAAATCCACCATGAACCATTATTGGTGAAGAAGACGTTCTGGGCTATGATTGTATCTCTCAACAAAAACTTTCAGCAGACATTCACTCACCCTGCAATTGACTGTGGCGCTAGAGACAAAGATTTTTACACAACCGACTAATATTTAACACTATTCAGTACTTTTAGGCACAAATTCAGTGCCGTACACTAGGGTTGTGCTAATGTGTGATGTGTATTTTTTTTTACATGTGCCTCAAACAACCAAAGCAGTTAGCCAGCATAAGCTAACATATGTTAGCCCATGATAGCTAATATCACACACTGTATATAAGTGTGTGCGTGTATGTAGCTGTTACATTAGGTTGACCATATTTTGTTTTTTTAAAAAGAGGACAATTGGAGTAGGCGGTAGATGGACTGCAGTGGGTGGAAGTTTGGCTGGGAGGGATTCAAGGAATTGGTTGCAAAGTGGCAATGTGTATGGGAGGGGTGGCAACTATGTTATTGAACTCTTATAGGGCCTACAAGTGGGCTTTTAGACTGCCAGCACCTTTATTTGACACTGACACATACATACCAGCTTTGCAGGTCATGCATTCTGCTTTACACACAGACACACACACACACACACTCACACACACACACACACACACACACACACACACACACACACACATACACACACACACACACACAAACAGTTATATTACAACAATAATTTTAGTAACACAGAACAAGGGGAACATTTTGCTCTCGAGAAGAGAGGTGGCAAAAGGAGCAGATATTTGTACAATGGCATCCTAGCTGAATCTACATCTGCCCACCGCAGAGGCAGTATCCATCTAGGGGATTAACTAAATTTGTGTATTAGTACACTATGTAATATTTATGACAGCACCTAAAAAGTTTTATGTTAGTATAATACTATTATATTCCAGGTTACGCATTTTTTGTCTTATGGCTGCCCACAGATTGTTAATAATAGCCCTATTTGTAACATTTCAACAGCTTATTGATTTTCAACAATGACAATTGTTCATTAGCAACTTTATGCACACACTTGGATATAAAAAGCACCCAATGTTCGTCTATTCCATTGGAGAGGGCAGAGCAGAGTATCAGCAGCTTGTGAAAAGTGTTGGTACACAATAAAAAGTACGCCAAAGTCCTGGTACGCCAAAGAGAAAAAAGTGATAGCGCCAGTACTGGTCAAAGCAATGCAAAAATGCACACATTGAATGCCGACTCTAGAAAGCAAAACCTCCAGTTATTTCTGTAAATTTTCCGTCCACCCTCTTCTTTTTCACAGAGTACAGATATGAGCAAAATAAAAATAAAAAAGTTTTAAAAAACATTTTAGATGTAGTCACTTCTATGCTTTGGTTTGGGCCATTGACAAACGTGTGTCTTTTCTTGTCTTTTAAAATTGGTATTTTTACTGCGTCTAATACTTTCTTGTGTTTTAGATACAACATTTTCTCTTTTTCAGTCCAAATTTTCTGAGAAGCCCATAAGATGGTTAGATGGTTAAACATAAAACATGCTTTGTGCAGCTTAAATATTCGTCTGTAGTCAATCATCAAAGGAATGCCTTCATAACAGAAAATAGAAAGTAAAGCAAGGAAACAAAGAATGTTTTGCAAGTTAAAGACTCACTAACCACTTGAATTTAAAGCATGTACATGTACAAAACAATTAGCCTGTGATGGTGCAACACTTAGACAGTAAAGTACTACACAATATACTGTACAGACACTTATAGAAGCATATTTAACTTTGCATTAGTTTGCTGTTGTGATCTGTTGCTGGTTGTAAACAATGCTGCCCTAATTCTGTGGCTTTCCGAGGCAAGCGGAGGAATTCTGCCTCATTTGTCTCTAATTTGTTCCCAGTGCACATATGAGAGGGGTTATAAATACATTAGTCCTCTCCATAGCGCAGCACGCTGGGGGGGCGCTGGGCAATCAAGAAGCTTGCTGTACATATAGTGCTGCTTTTTACCCAGTCTAACAGTGGCAGCGTGGAGATGGGACAAATGCTACAAATGTAGCATCTACCTCATGCAGTGACTGTAGGCAGGTTGTGCTTTCCCAGAGGTGGGATGCTTGCACTGTGCATTAAAGCCTTGAGCGTTGGACATATCGGATGTGAGTCAGTGCAATAAAGGGAACTGTGGGCCATGCAGATACAAAACTGCTCATATCTCTCATCCCCCTGATGTAATCCACCGGTGGTTTGAGTCAGTGGTGTGGAAACATCAATTAAAACATGACGATTATCACTAAATTTGTTATTAGCCCTGAGGAGGAAGCAGCCATGGCCAGAATGTCTGTCTTTCCTCCCACAGACACACACACAAACAGAATTGCCTGCGGGACTTTACAGAGTGAGAGATAGGTCTTAACTTGTTCTCCACTTGGGAAAATCAAATCCTGGTGCATTTTCATCAGCTGTCAGTGTCAGACAGATATTTCTGCTGGGCTGGGCAGGAAATTAGGCCATTAAGCTGTTCACAAGGCCCTCGTCATTTTGCCTGCTTTCACACAGATGTTCTATCAAAGTAAGTCATTGTAACCATCTAGCTTCCCATGGCTAAATACCTTCTTTCAGTAGACCCAAAAAATGCAGTTCTGTTCTGTCTCGTCTCTTGATTTCTCCTCTGCTCCTCTCTCTCCTTTTCCGCTAATATCTTGGCTTAATTTGCGCCTGCTTTAGGTTCAAGCGCAAAATCAATTCCAAGGAGGTCAGCAGGGGTCAGTGGCCAGGCCAGAGCCGGAGCAAAGTGGATTACTGATTATCATGCAGGCAACATGGCTTTCATATTGGAACATCCGTGACCTAGATATCCCATCTATATTATGCACTGTCTGAGAACCGATCACTTTTTCAAGATTTGAAATGTGGAAAAGAACTGGGAGCTTCTGTAGAATAGAAAACCAAAACACATTCATTCACATGATTCAAACCTTATTTTCAGCCCAAGAAATGGGTGTTGGAGTAATATTTTTCATTCAAATAACAAGTAGGAGGCAGACGTATGAATTCTGAATGCTTGTTTCATAAGAGGCATGATGATGGCTTTTTTCATTTGAAGACAATACTCACAAGCAAAATGTGAGTCTATAAATCCACCATGAACCATTATTGGTGAAGAAGAGGTTCTGGGCTATGATTGTATCTCTCAATGAAAACTGTCAGCAGACATTCACTCACCTTGCCATTGACCGTGGCGCTAGAGACAAAGATTTTCACACAATCGACTAATATTTAACACTATTCAGTACTTTTAGGCACAAACTCAGTGCCGTACACTAGGGTTGTGCTAATGTGTGAAGGCATAGTGATGATGGGTTGCGTCAAATCAGATGTCACTATTAGAAATGCAAATCACAAGAATATATATTTTGTCTGTATCCTTTTGCTAAAACACACAAAAAAAAATCAGTAAGATGTGTTGAGAACACTGTTCACACTTGTCAATGGAGTAAAAGAGATAACTTACGCACACATGTACAGTAGTACTGTGTGTCACACACATTCTTCCCAAAAGGCAGTGAACAAAGCCCTTTCTCCCCACGTTTAAACCAATAGTGGGACATTATGGGAAATACATGTTCAGCTGGTGGAGAGTTAGATGACAAGAAATGTACGTATGAGTATGTATAAGGCTATAGCTGGCAGCTGATTAGCTTAGCTTAGCATAAGGACCGGAAACATGGGGAAACAGCTAGCCTAAGTCCAAAGGTAACAATATCCACCTAAATAACATGTTATATCTTGTTTTTTTAATCTGTAACAAAAAGAAAATGTAAAAATGACTATTCTGTGTTTTACAGGGTGTTATGCGCTGGACTATTTCTTACCTCTGTCACCCAGCAGAAACTCGAGTCCAGTTTTCCACCAGATATGAACCACAGAAAATTATACTTGCCTTATTTAGACAGGTGGACAGTCTCTTCTCCACTAATGTCATCAGACATTGTAGAGTTTCGATTGGAAGGAACAATCTTTAACGTCCAGCAACCCAAGCATCAACAGTATATATTTGTATGTGTAAATTTGGTGTTCTGTTCTCTGATTTACGAGTTTATGAGGGGACACATCACACATGAAGAGATGTCAGTTGAAAGATTTACACACATTCACATGCCCATCATTTCTTATACTCCTCAGTCATGTGACATGATTTCTTGAGATTTATGTGTCTTCATACAGTCTGTTTTGTAGGCCACAAACTTGATAATTGATTTGCCTCGCTTTGTGTTTTTAGATTTGAATGACATTCCAGGGGATTTTTACAATTGTGATGATCTCATTTGTACTTTCTCCTTTGCTTACTGAGATGTGGAGATCTAGAGGTACCACGACATTTTGAGAAGGGGGCACATTACACAGCACTTTTATCCAAGCCTGATAGAACAACTGCTGTTCCTTGGTTTCTTTTTCTCTTTATCTCCTTCTCCCTCCTCTTGTCAGAAACCCTCACATCAAATCTACCATCCTCTCTCTCTACTTAAACCTGGCTTTACCATTGGAAAGCAAAGGTAAAATGAAAGGGAAATAGGATCTCATTATTTCAGACCCACCGCTCACTCTGCTCATGATTGATCATTATCAGAAAAAAAGCCCATTTAGAAGCAAGTGAATTCTGCTTTAGAAGAGAAAGAATACATAGGTCCATTAAAAAAATGATATTCAAAGTCCTCACAGAATAAAGGAAACCGTACCTTTTCTTTGCGCAGATGCTGTGATGAAAATGATCAGTCTTTCACTATGCACTTAAAACATACTTTTGAATAAGGCTAGTTATTGTTTTTTATTTAAATGTTAAAACATTTCCTGTAGTTGAAGCTTTAGGAAGAATGTGGTGCATTGACACACCTGCATCTGAGGGTTTACATTGCTTGCAGTACACACAAACCAATTTTTTAAGAAAAGATAAAAGGGGAATATTCTAAAATATTTTGCTTCATTCTTTCATATTATGAAAAGTAAAATTCTTGTAAATCAACACTTTGCTTTCAAAGTACAATGCCTAATTTCACAAAAAAAGGTTTGTGAAGAGAGTTGCTACAAACTCGGGGTTCTATGTTACAAACCCTGTGCTTACCACAGCACATCATAGTTTAAAAAATGTCTAAAATGTACAAGTTAATTTGTGTCACGTTAACCACCAATCCATTGTCCTTAGGAATTACATTCATATTGGACAATTCCTCACCTCCCGATTTATGTCCAATGTTAACTTGAGGGTTTGCAACCAGGGAGGTTGGGCACTTAAAATCGCACATGCAAGAGATGGGAGTTTGTTCCCCGTCACAGACCTGCCATAAACATTTGCATTTTTTAATAACTGTAACCACTATACTGTAACCAAGAATTTTAGGGCAGGTTCACATCTAAAGGTTGCGTTCTTTTATCGCACCAATGTGTCAATGATATATTGTTTAAATTTACATACTGGTTCATTTACATTACATTTACAAGGGCAAAACTTTGATATAGAAAGTGGATCACTAAATTATGTGGGCCATGATTGCAAACATGCAAAAATCACAAAGTTGGCCCATGCAAATATGTTAGTAAAGGTATATTATAAAGGCAGCATATGTTTACAGAATCCATAGGTATCTTGTTAATTATTAACTTGGTACTTGGTAATAAAACATATTCTGGATTTAGTTGTTTTCTGGCTGAAGTGTTAGAAAAACTAAATCTGTGAAAACAGCTTTTTCACTGTGTTGTTGCCACTCCCAACTCATCACATATTGACACTTGGTCAAGGCCCTTTGGCGTCACTTTTTAACACCCTGGGTAGCCCTTCAGAATCATTGTTAGACGTTTAAGGGTCCACGGTTAAGTTAGCAACGCTTAGCAACGATAAATATGTAACGTCCAGTTAGACTTTCAAAATAAAACACTGGTGTTTCTAAAGCATTTCGAAACATCGCTATTTTGAAATGACACGTTATTAAAGTTGTGAAAAGTTGCAATTTGGTTAGGTTTAGGCAACAAAACTATTTGAAGGTTAGGAAAAGATCATGGTTTTGGTTAAAATAACTACGTAATAATGCGATAGGGATCCTTAGTGCGTTACAAACTGACACTACAGGGTTCCCCGAATGCGTTGAACTATAATGCGATAGGGATCCTTAGTGCGTTACAAACTGACACTGATGGGTCTTGACCATGCGTCTATATGTGAGCAGTCGGGGCATGAGAACGGGTTGTTGTAGCAGGATCTTGAACAGTGTTGTGATTTGACAAAGCAGAGAAAAGTTGGCTATTAAGGAAAAAAGTCATGTCTTCTAGACCATCTGAACAGAACCATGACCCCTGTTTCTTCTTTAAAGCAAGTACAGTGAGGCTGGAACAATGCATTCCAAAACTGTATAAAACATCAAAGCAAGAAGATATTGATGACAACAAAAGACAAAAGGCCATGTGAAAGAGCAGTTTTATAAGCTACTCTCCGGACTCTAACCTGTCAGACAGGGTTTTGGGAGCCCGGGCCTGTCTGCCAGTAGATGTGACATGCCACCTGGGAGCACAGCTTTTGGGAACATTCTCAAACTACACAGTGAGAGGGTTAGACATAAATTTTTAGTCTACACTGATGCTGACAATCAGTAAGCTGTTTAGATGCTAACTGTTTTTGACATTAACTGTAACAGTGCTGTCACATCACAAAGTAACAGTTGAGTTGAATAATGATTACACAGCAGCAACTTTAATTGCATAATTCCCAAGTTGTTCCCAGCTGCAACTGCTCACCGCAACTTCCAATGATGTATCCCCAAAAGTGGATGAGGGAAGTATTAAATGATCCAAGGAAATAGGGCCCATGAAATCCAGAACATAAGTAGCCTCCGGCGTGCGGCACACTTGCTGACCTCAGACCCCGCCCCACACCCCAGACACCGCACATATATGCTCATTCATGTAAGACGTGTGCCTTTGCTGCAGCTTAATTTGAGTTCCCTCAGACTGAGCAGAGTGGCTGAGTGCGTCTGGGAGGGAGTGAGGCACCCAGGTGACTGTTCGCCAGTTTAGAAGATGTTCAAGCCACTCTGGGAGGGCATTTATATGCACTCAGCACATCTTTATCCCACAAGCAAGAATTTACAAATATATTTCGAATTAGAGCCTCTGCTTAATTTTCTAATGCAGTGACCCATTCTACAGCAGTGTAATAGCAGGTCCCAGTGTGACAATTAAAATAAATCACGTCTGAACAGAATTCGCCATATGTATTCATGCCTCATCAGTAACTGCATTGACGTAAATTATTTATCCCAGGGAACTTAAATACCAATGCCCAGACCACATAGGGCTACCACCCTGCAAGGGCCCAAGTTGCAACATGCTTTACAACAGCTCTGCTGTGAATAATGAAGTTGACTTGTCAAAGATGAATGAGTGGATGTGGGAAGATAGACAATTATGATTTTCTGAACAGTTTGTTTTTTCATTTCAGTTGAATTTTTTTTGACTTAACAATCAGTTGACTAACATTTTTCTTGATATTTAAAAGACAATGTACCTTTTATAAGAACTCAAAGCTCTTCAGCATACGGAATTTACTTCTCAGACAAATTGCTCCTTTTTACTCTGACTTAAAAAAAAGAAAAGTAACAGTGAACAGAACAGCCAATTGCCAATTAAGTACCACCATAATTAACAGCCCATATTTGAACCTTACTAGACTGTAAGAAAAAAATGGTTTGAGACCATGGGCTATCTTCGCTTTTTATTAAAAATGACAGCTACACTATGTAGAAATGTCCTTTGATTAAAGTGGGGAAGCAAACTTTGAGCTCTAAATATCATTATGCTCTTGTGTGAAGCTACTTACACTGTTTTAGTCATTGACCCCCACCAGCCATTAAAATACAGTGACTATGTCACCTTCCTCCTGATTTGGACATCCTCATCCTCATGCGCAGCTTCACCCTCATCAGCTTTACTTTCTCTGCTTTTGATTAATCCTGTCTCATTTGAGATTTTGAAACTATCAATGGGAATTATTCAAATCCCCAAGGTATGAAATAGCTATGAGGAGGCTGTGGAAGACACTCATTAACCCCAAATGGAGGGGAGCCCACAGAAATCTCTATGAATTCTCTCTGTTATAGAAATCAGATTAGTTCCGGTGGCTGTACTAAATCCAAGTGGAAGGTAGAAGTTAATTTTGTCCAGTGTATTTGCAATAATTCAAGATATAAAAAAACTGCTTTTAAAGTATATATTATTAGGAGGTTTGTAATAATGTGTTTCTGTGGGGGTATATATTGCCTATTTATGAAAACAGAGGGATTACATCACTCGGAAAAAAACAATTTATTGAAGAACAAAAACAATGAAAGGAAAAGAAATATTAAGTCATCAGCCAACTCTGTGACAGTTTGTTATGACTGAATCCAATAGCTCAAGATTTCAACCAATAACAGGATGCACTTTTATGGATTTAATCATTGGGATGTAGTGGCTTGTTCAAAGGCCTCTGCAGATTGCATTGTTCTATTGATCATACCATTGTAGTTAGTTCTGCACTTCCTGAGAGGATTGTCTTTATCCTTTCGAAAAATAATGAAGGATTTTTGCATAAAGTCATGCAATGCACCATGGACGCCAGCTGAGGAGATCAGAATCTTGCCATATAAACCAAAACTAGACATTCTTCCCTGAAGGGACATGTTTTAGCTGTAGCACCACATCCAAATTGGATCAACAGCTGCTGTATATGATTCCATAATTTGAGGCATAATATGTTCCATTAATGCCGGAGCACTCACAAGCATTAGAGAAACAGTTGATGCAAACCTCTTAGGATGTGCTCTGCTTATTCTTTGCCTTATTTCCCAGAAACGTGGCACAGACTGGTGCCGCTGCCATTCTCTTACATGCAAATGTCAATTATAGAGGTGGCAGAGAGTGGTGAGCTGTGCACATCTGCCGGTGGATGATGTCTCCCCAGTACTGTGCAAGCCAATGAAGCCTAAATCTCAACCATCAGCTGGCAAGCTTCACCATAACAGTAATGTCTGCAAGACACTGCCAGACCAAAAAGCCTATCTTGTATGCATCAATTTTGGCAATTAAGAGCAGCTGAGAAACATAATTTGCTGGATTTTCTTCTACTTTTTTTCTTTCTTTGATGTACAGCTCACTTAGATATTTATTTTAATTTTTGTCCTTCATGGGTCACATGGCCTGGAGGGTATATGTCTGTATGCCTTCTTCTGTGTTTGTGATAGGGGGGTTCTTCCTCATCACACCCAGACCTCTGCTGCCTGCTGTGTTATTAAGCAAATACAGTGCATTAGAGACAGACCAGCTCCACCAGTGTTGTCATAGAGAACATCTAGTTATCGCATCTTGTGCTCAACCACCTACTGAGTTCACAGAGCCATGAGCATCCCCCGTGACCCGCTTGTGTCTCTGTCTGTCTCTGCTGGAGACCTTGGATATGTTAAACACCCCCATACGGTCGGTCCAAGTTGTCTACGTGCAACATCTCCCTCAGAAAATAGTTTGCTCAGCACCAACATGTGTACACACATACAAACCAAAAAACAAACTTTAATTGAACTTGAACATTGTGAACATAGCCTACCTCCAGTCCATGTATTGACTTGTACCAGAGTGACTCTATTTGTTCTTTACTGTATCAGACGCTGTTTGTCATCGACAACATGGCTGTTTCCAAACGCATCGGGCTCTAAGTGTGTGGATTACAGCGGTATACATTTGTATAATGCCTGTGATAATGGGATAAAGCAGCTTCCGTGGGAGAAATCTGTATGGAGAATGGATTATTCCAAAGCTCTGCCTATGGGACGTTGAACCCAGGAGTTATCACAAGCAGTCAGCATCTCAAGTGGGTGCATTGCCTCAGAAAAGTGTTAGGATGCCGCATTTCATGTCTGTGTTCTATTCTCTGGAGAGTAAACATGAGATGGAGAGCCCACAGTTGTGTATGTTTTAGTCAGTAATTACCATAGGAGCACTCGAAAGGATGAGATATAGTAGTTCCATTTCAAATTTGCATTTGCTTTACATTAGGAATGTGCACATGGCTCGCATTTATTTATTGTTCTCTCGTCCATAAAACAACAACCCACTGAACTAGTTTGTATGTTTCTCTTGATAGCCATTATAGAGGAAAATTAGCATTTCCATGCATACAAAAGCAATTACCGTCAATTTATACACATTTCATAGAAACATGTCCCCAATTAGAGGGCCATTTCAGGAGACTGATAAGAGAAGCAACTCTCACTCTGAACATCTGAGGTCTGGACAGACGGAGCGTCCTGCTTTCCGCCTGATCCCTATCTCTGTCCACAGCTCCAGCATTATGAGGAGTTCAGTATTCAGCTCTCACTCATTTCAAGCACAACTAATTTCACCCTTAATAAGGGTGCGGTGCTGAAAAACAAATGTTGCTGTGCTGATAGGGATGCTTTGATATTAGTACAACAGCGACTGGATGGTCATGCAGGCCGGAAGTCTTTATTGTCTACATCAAAGACAGTTGTCTTTTTCATGTGCCTCATGTGTTTAAGATAAAGTAGCTAGTGCATCTTAACAAGATTTAACATAATATGAATTGTAAAATTGCATATATTCTCTAATTTTTTACTGAATGTGATGGTTTTGTGGCAGTGCACTTGGTGTGCATTTCTGCAGTATGTGCTGTTGCCATTTACATGAGGACTGAGAAATCTCAGATGACATCTCTGAATCTGCCCATTCATTAGGCCAAACAGGCTTATCTACTTAAAGACTTTGGCTAAGACCCCATTCTCCTCACTAAGGAATGACTCACCTCTGTATTGCCTTGTTATTCACTAACAGCAACAATTACGTCACCCTGTTACTGGCTGTTGGAGATTATGGAGTTATTTGTGCAAATCCTCTTTTACATGATATCAAATTCTCTGCCAGAGGTCTGTGCATGAGGACAGGAGGAGACAATCAGCCTGTCTAGGCTCTTGAGGTACCTGATTCAAGGAGTTTACTGATTATTAATACAGTGGGAGGAGGAGAGATGGTGGTGGAGGGAGAAGATGACAATGAGATTGATTACAAAGACATTGACATCACCCATGTTTAGGTCAACAGTGGAGGAGTCAGAGGACAAATGAGCACAAACGTTCAAATCTTTGATAAGCAAGGACATATCTAAGTTTTTACAGTCAGTGCACAGCTCCACATTTCGGTGTTTTAGTTGCTGAGCGTTACATGAGAAGATCTGTATCATTGTCCAATCTGTCTATTTAATTTGAAGCTACAGCCTGAAGATGCTTAGCTTAGCATAGCAGAAAGACTGAAAGCAGAGGTAGTATGGCTCTGGAAATAAAATCAGCCTACCAGCACCTGTGAAGGGTAATTAACACGTTGTATCTCTTTTATTTAATCAGTACAAAAATGTGTAAAAAATTTACAAGGGGTTATGTGCTGGGCTATTTCTCAGTCAGGCACAGAACTTCCTGGGTGTTGTTGTCACATTCTCTTTTTGCACACATTAAATAAATGACTTGAGATATAACGTGTTAATTAGATGTGAATCTTTGGACAGAACCAAAGATAGATGCCCCCCCATGCTTAGCTAAGCTAACTGGCTGCTGGATCTCATCTCAGCCCATCTACTTTGTTGTTGATAACATCAGAGTAAGCCAGCTTAATTTATAGGTATGCAGAAGTCTAAGCAGACATAGTAAAATAAAATAGATAAAGAAAATACTATTACACATAATCTTATCTGTACCATAGTGGATGTATCCCTGACTGTTACAGCTGCTGTATTGCAGCTGGGATCTCATGATTCTGCCATTTATTTATTTTGGAGCCATATATACTTGGGAGGAATGGCACAGGATTGTGAACTCAATCACAGTGCGAGGGGATGTCAGTGCACAGGGCGCTCCCCGTGAATCACACACTGAAAGGCTATCACCCAAACCTCCAAGGTCCACTGCCAACTCATCAGTCATCACGGGCCAGACCAGGCCATAGACTGATCAGCCATGCACAAGCTCTGGTCACTGGGGACATTCGCAAACTCAGTCCCTCCTTCCCTCTCCCCTATATCCACGCCAATATCCATACTCTCTGCTCAAACCATAGCATAACATATTCCAAGGTCTGAGTGTGACTTTGTCTCTCAAAATTCTGTCACTCTGCCCAGATTGTGTATGAATGTGAAGGCCATAGATGCTTGTTGTGTCACACGGGCTGTGCTTTGTAGATGGATTTTCATACTTTTATTTATAGCTGTAATATTTTTAGGTAGCACTCATCTGTTTGACATATGAAATATTAAACATGAATGTATACAACAATTTATAGTTTGTGTGTGGTGTTTTATTTAGTTGTTAATGTTATGCTGTATATTTTATTTTTGACATAGTCTTATTAACTTTGAGTGCTTACAGGGGAATAATTTTAAAATGAATTGTCGAATCATACTAGTCAGGCCTCAGAGGTGTTTTCCCACAAACTGCTATAACAGATAATAAAAAAATAACAGAAAACATACCTGTTTCTACCCTTTTCCTTTAGTTTAAATACATAAATACAGTAAAATAAAATGAATAACAAGACTAAAGTATTGTATACACCATGGTAGCATCTCCATGAGGTTGAAATACTCATAACTCACCATATGGACAAAAAAATGTAGCATGCTCATAGTGAAGACAGGATTAATCTCATAGTATTACAGAGGGTGATTAAAATTCTGTCATCAATTTAAGTGGTATGTCAGGAACTACAGTATGTGGTAGTGCAAATCTTGGCCTGTGGATGACACCAGATGAAAAGTTATAAGCTCTCCAATGTCATTAAGATTCATCCTCTGGGGATAATGCATGTCTGCACCAACTTTCATGGCAATCCCTCAAGTTGTCAAGCTCTCAGGTCAACAAACAGATATTCCCTCCATAATGTAGCAAAACACACATTGTATGTTTTAAACAGCGTTTGTCCAACATGATGTGCGCGATGAAGTACGAAGAAAACATGCATAAATGACAGACAAGAGGTGTGTGGGACATGAGGGATAATACGCATGATTACATGGACAGATGAGTGATTTACCTGCGCTTATGTCTGACAGCCGTTTTAGATGAAGGACGCATGAGTGGCATCTGATCCTGTATTCTTTAACTGTAGCTGAACGAGACTCACATCATATCCTGTAATTGATACATGACTGTGAGGAGGTGCCAGATACAGGGAATGATGTTTATCTAGCAAATTTCACTACTGGGACACAGATGCATTATGGGGTGTGCAACGAGGCTGATCGAGTGTTTGACACAAGAAAACTTTGTGATTCAAAACACTTTACTTAAAAAGTATTATCTGCCTAGTTCACTCTCTCTGGCTTATACAAGCCCACTGCACCTGTGCACGCTAAACAGTGCCTTCTCTGCCGTACACACCTCTCCTATTTGGTACACTCATGCCTAGCCCAAGCCACATTAGAAAATAGATGATATGACAATTTCACACATATAGCATTATCCTTTGCCTCACTTCGATTCACCTGTGGCCAAGCAATCTTCCTAAAGTAAGCACAATAATAAGTAATTACCATAATGTTTGAATAAAAAAAGGAGAATAAAAAAAAAAACTTTGAATGGAATCAGGAGTTGGGGGGCGGAGGGGTGGGAGGGAGGGGGAAATATTTGATTAATCTTCTTAACACGTTTCATGTGCAGATTCTTTGAGTTAATTTCAAGGACCATGCCTAAAGGAGATTACCTCCCCATGCTCCTGCACATTTGCTCATGAGTGATTTTGTTTATTCATGTTTTATATTATAATGCTCCTCCTGCCGTTTGCAGCCACAGAACCAACGGCAAAAATGCAATTTATTTCCCGCTCTGCACATGATGGAGACAGCTGATAATGTCACCAGGAAATATGAAGACTGCTGGGACGGGACCAAACAGCCTACTATTTATGTATGGAATATAAATAAAATATTTGGTGAGGGTTCTCTTAACCCACACATACACCAAAACACACCCCCCCCCCAAAAAAAAAAAAACTGTTGCTCCGATTAGTGTCATTGAATTTTTTTAATTGACACTTCCGGCACTATGTGTGTGTGTGTGTGTGTGTGTGGGTGGGTTTCTGTACATTGACTGACTTTGATTAACATATCTGTCATCTGTCAGTAGATCAGCATGCATCTACAATAACATGGATCATTACAGAGAGTCATATAAAAGGTCAAAGATGCGTTCCAGTTCTCAGAGGTTGCAGATTATGCCTCTGCTCAGTCGCCAATCAAACTTATCATTAACAGCGTATGGAAAGCTCATCCCAGCCAGTGCATGTGCCTCTCTCATGTGAAAACCCATCTACAGTATGTTGTCATGACATATATGACACAGCCCACTCATATTTCATTGATGCGACTCAGTTATAAACATGCATCAAAGTCTCTTTCATCACTCCCGCTAATATGGATTTATCTGTTCCACTGGCAGTGATGGGACGGCTGACGTAACTGTTTACAGTGACTTCTTTGCTCCCTTGAGATGACGAGGACGATGATGATGACGACCGGCGCTCTTTGCCCAGCAGACGGCCAGGATGGCGGGATTTATGGCCCGCGGTGCCCATCCTCGGCACAAAATGCATTGTCTCTGGGTAGATTGTTCGTTGTCCTTGCTTTATTGATCTCACTCCTCACAAGTTCACAACTTCCGCGTTCCTGGCGCATCACTTGACAGGAGAGAGATTTGGTGGAGGGATGAGGTCAGATAGAGGAAGAGAGATGGAGGGAGTAGGGAGAGAAAGAGGGAGGGTGGGTGCGATGCGGGAGGGAACAAGGAGAGTGAGGCAAAGTAAATGAGAAAAAAGAGAAGGAGGGGAAATAAAGAGGGGTCTGTGAGAGAAAGGAGGGAAGGAGAGGGGAGACTGACTTCCTCTGGGAGGATTCGGCTCCAGGCCAGGTCAGGGAAGATTGATACTTGTGAGTGTGTAGAGGCCTGCAGAATTAGCCCCTGGTACAGTGGAAATCCACTGGTAAACACACCCAGCAGCTCTCAAAGGTGCACATCAATCTCAGCACTCTCATTTTGCACAATGTACACACACATACACTCATATCTCTAAGTGTTTGACTGAAATGGTCAGTGAACAACTGTATGGTAAAAACAAACATCACTGAGTCTGCCTTCAGCACTTGTTATATTATCTTTTCCCCAGGTGATTTTGCTTTTTGCACTTTTAAAACCACGGTGATAATAGCTCCCCCCAAGCTTCTTTGTCACGTACAAAATGTTTGCAGGCGTGTGCAAATGTTTCAACAAGCATACACTATTCTCCAAGGTGAGATACAGTATGTTTCAATTTTTCAGTTCACCACATTTTGAGCCTTTGGTTGTAGCAGTCCCTCAGATCTCCTTCCAGACATGACTTTGAATGACCTCCATCCGTTTCTTCTGCCTTTCTCTTTTGGAAAGATTTGACTTTTTTCCCTAGAGTCCACAAGATTACATTGGAGACAGCGACTCTATTTGGAAAGCCCACAGGGAGTGTGAAGAAGGCAAAAGAGGCAACTTACATAAAGCCAGGCCAAACTCACAACCCACCAGCCCAAAGGGAGGACAAAGCCAAGGCTCTACAATGTTTCTGTTAACCCTTGTACAGGCTAATTGGCTTGGCAATCATAGAAAATGAACTGTTTGTGTGTGTGTCAGTGGGTTGGTCTTCACATGTATGTGAGAGTACCTTCTATATATTTATCTAATGCACTATACATTGTTCTTTGCACTGTATGTGTACACTATTCATTGTTAATGACTTGTCTGGTGACTGATTCAACAATTCCCTGTCGGAACATTCATTAGCGGTGCATAAGGAGCTGCTCTGCAGCATGACCTCTTATCTTTTGAACTCAGACACTGTGATAAGGATTTCAGAATGACTAGAGATCAGAGTGCAACACCATTCAATTACTTCTCTGTCATTTGAAAAGCAGACAGACTTCCAAATGGAGCCAGAAATCCTGAAATGTGACTCGACATGCCATTCTTTTCAAAAGAAGGGGAAAAAAGTTGTGAGTATCTTATTGAAGTAGTGAACAAGAAAATAAAATAAAATGCGGCTGTGTGCTATGCCGTCAGCCTTTGATAATAAGACTTTTTAGTCTTTTACTAAAGTCAGTGCATGCAGAGTACATACAGAGCAGCACACATGGGAGAGTAGCAAAGAGATTTGGGGTGCATGATCCAGAAACAAAATGAGTCATCAAATTACCCCTGTGATTGTGTGTACCTGCCCAATTATGATTGATCTTTGCAAGAGAAAACAAAGTGGTGTATTTTATTTGCATGTTAAAAGATGCTCTCTTTCTCTCTCTCTCTCTCTCCCGGCACCATAATTATCTCAAATGTGAAATGCTATTTAGGTATTCATAATTTATTTCTGTGTGGGGAGGATACAATAGACAAGCGTGCAATGCTCTGCCAAGCCCCAGATTTTTTTTTAGTTAATTGAAAATCTCATTTGCATGAGGAGAAAATCAAACACTCATTTCCATACATGAGATTATAAAAAGATAACTGCTAGTGTTTGTTGTTCCATATTTGATCTGAGCATTTCCACCTAATTGCTAAATGCTGCAAATAGGACTAGAATGTAACCTCCAAACTAATGTTCACAAGGCGACTGGATGTTATGTGTCGGTTCAGATGCCTCACTGTGTTTTCTATCTGTGTTTTCCAAAGTTTGGATGTGCAATCAGGCGAATGTGTATTTTTGTCAGAGCCCCTGTGATTCCATATCACAAAAAGAAAAAATGCATAGCTGCATAGCTGGGTATCTGCCAACTCCATAAACAGCAATGCCAGCCCAGCTGGATGTTGTGCAGGAAGGCTCATGCATAGAGCGGACTGTAGCAGTCAGAGCCAGTGATCTTCTCTCTGATTTGTGTGCGAGAGATCAGAGGTGTCCTGTTTCACCTCTTACAAAAAAACCCATGTATTCTAACCCCCCCCCCCCCCACCCCACCACACATACACACACACACACACACACACACACACACCTACACACAGACAAACACAACCCTGTCTATTCCAGGCGGACACCATTACAGACCCAGCCTCAGCCTCTGTTCCCTACTTGAAGCTCATTAATGCAGTCTCCGACATGGGCGGACACCAGGAGATTTCCAACCTCTCCCTTCCCCTTTCTCCCTCCCCTCTCTTTCTTCCTTTCCCCCCAAAAACATGATTAATGGGATTTATTTAGCAGTCTGAACCCCACATAAAATTGGCCTGAGCATTGCTGGGCACGACTTAGTGCAGGCTGACGAATTTCTGTCTCACACATTATGAATCAGTGGAGGTGATTTCAGATGAGACCATGAACAGTAAAATAAGCTGTTGTCCGATGAGGGATTTTTCTAAACATGGCCTGTGGGGATTTGCTGTTGATCTAGCATGGGGCAAAATTACTCAGAGACTATGAAGAAAATTAAAATTGGAGTCAGTGGTCTTCTTAATTTATATATGACTCATTTTGTATGTCTCCCATGTTCTTTGCTCTCTTTCTCCTCTCTCCTATGAACCTGTCTTGAATGTTTACAGTTCTGAATTTATTTCTGCCTGGTATGCTAGTTAGTAGCTCTTGAGTGTCTCACTAGCCTCACAAGTCATGTCCTATTAACAACTAAGTGCATTCAATTCCCTTGTGTGCTCTTTATCATCTACCGTATGCACTGACGGGGTTACGAAGTTGTAAACATTCAGGTTCTTGCTGCTAGCATACAATCTTCACGTGTTATTTAGAGGATACAGAAACTTAAACCCTGTGGTTTTCTCACACAGGTGATGATGATGTGATAAGGGCTGTGTTGTTCCACCCCCCACTGAGGTGAATAATGTAGCTGGAATGTTGTGTATGTATTCATACTGTTTTTCTTTTTCAAAGCTCAATTCCAGCATGAGTAGCTTGATTCATAAGCACATCTGCATTGACTGCACACAAACAGACACACACACACACACACACACACACACACACACACACACACACACACACACACACACACACACACACACACACACACACACACACTTCAGACAGCTACACTGCCACAGCTGTACATATGACGACCTCTATTCAATAGCTAGGAAAGGACAACTGTCAAATTAAATGACATAAGGTATATTTTATTTCTCAGTGCGTCTGACCTAAGCATTTTGCCTCAGAAATATGTGCTATGTATTTTCATCTAGCGCTCCAGCGCAGGTAATTGAAAAGCATTGCTCAGTGTAGCGTATGCACTCAGACATGCGATGAGGCCACCATTACGGTTCAGTGTGGCCTGGAGGGATGAGGGGATGGAGGGATAGAAGGGCTGCGTGCCATGATAGAAATTTTAGATTAACTGGTACCCTCACACTCCTCTCAATGTCAATGGGTAAACTGGAAATACCTGTGTGGTATGGCATCTGGAATCTCAAAACCACAAATATGCTGGGTTATAATGGCCATAAAACAGTGTTTTCTATTGTTATGATTATTAAGGGTTAACAATTCAATCTTTGTCCAGTGGCTCAAATGAAAGTTAACGGTACATGCACTACTTAAGACCTTAAATCTTCCTCTTAAATGACACGTGATTTTTTCTCTCTCATTTTTTTCCTTGTGGCCTTCACGGAGAGTGTGCAGTAAATGGGGAGGGAGCGTGAATACTCAGTGCCTCATGTAATAAGCATATAATTAAACTCCTCTGACAATTACATCATGCATTATCAGCCTAAGCCAGATCCATTACTCCTCTCGATCAATGGCTTGGCCACAATAGGCCTCCTACTCTGACCACACCAGGGACTGGCGGCCAGGCAGCTGCAGGCTTCTTTGCTGTATTGCAGGACCAGTAAGTGCTGTTAGTGACATCCAACACCAAGGGTTTGAATGGGGAGAGGGAGGAGGGCCGGCTACTTAATGCTAGGTAAAGGGAAGAAGGAAATGGGATTTAGTCCTGATGAGGACAGTGAGGAGGTGGTGCATCTACTTGCTGAGGCTCTAGAGTGTAATGATGAGTCATGGTAGAGTGAATTAGTGTGGCCTTTTTTCCTCTGCAGTATCAGAGATTGCTATCTCTAATAATGAAATCCTCAAAGAATACTGAGGTCGAGCAAAGGCTATTCCAGTGCTGAGTTGCATAATGATTATGAATTAAACATCAGAGGAACTTCCAGCCAAGCGTTGCAAGCTCACAGAGATACATTTAAACTCTGGGTACATCAACAATTCAGATATAGAATATTTTAAAGTTGGCTCTTTCATACCGTAAAAGACTGTGCCAGTAATAAATTCAGGGTGAAAGAAAGGGAATAAAGTTGTGCCATGGCCTTAAAGTCAGGCCAAGTCAAGCTTTCCTTCAAGAGATCATCAACTATTATCATATATTCAAAGGCATCATCGGTAGAAAGAAGTCAGGAGAGCGGACACACACATGCCATTTGCCAATGTGGTGTGATGTGAGAAGGGTATGAGATTATAATTTTGATCAGTCTGCCAAATCCCTTCTGCCTGTCAGAGTGGTCTGAAAGGAGCAACCTCAAGCCTTGCGAATAGATTAAATCAGCCCAACCTCTTTCTGGCTCCATCTGCTTTTTCCTTTCCTTTCTCACTCCTTCACTTGCTGCCTCTCACCCTAACCTCTATTCATCTATTCCCCGACTCATCCATCCATTTCATCGTTTTTCTTCCTCCTATACTCTCCTGCTCCTTTTCACCAAAAATTATTACATTACACATCCAGGGAACATCCATTAGCTCGGAACGTGTTCTTTCTTCTCCTTCATCCTCTCTTCTTCTCTTCCTCTCCTTCTAGGAATTGGCTAAGGCAATGTTATTTCAGATTATACAGTTGTTAAAGCTCATTTTAAGCTAACAACGGGACACCAAAAGCGGTGAATCTGCACAGAGGGAGAGGAGGAGGTGTTGATGGAGTTTCTGGGCAGGTGAGAAATGGAGAGGGGCTGTGAAGAAAAGACCTGATCAGATGGAAGGGGGAGATTAGAGAGGGAATTATTAATGGGGCCAGGCCCTTTGGAGCGGGAGATTTGTTTGGAGGAGGATGCAAAACTGCATGGGAGATAATCAAGAGGGGAAAAATGATTTTCTCTCCTTTAGCACAATGTGAAATTGGAAGATACGAGAATCTGGACCGAATGTATCGTTGTTAGTCTTTATACAAAATTATTTTATTCAAAGAATAAGAGGGCCCATACGATTTAAAAAGTACACAAAGTGATAAATGTAATGCTTTGATGACTTTCATTGTGCAGCCTATGCTAGAAATGGACTGGAACAAACCTAACCTATATGCTCACTGCCCTTTCTATCTGTGTTAATGTTTTTTTCTTTTTTTTTTCTAACTCATATGCTTTCCAGGAGCAAGCAGGTCACCCCAAAGGGAGCTTGAGTGATTGATGCCCTGATGTCGTGCTGATTGACTCCATGGTTGCATACCCTGGAAGAAGGGATAAGGTTCACTGTGGTGGAGAAATCACAGCCAACCACGACATACCTTATTTTCCTCTCTCCCTATGGATCAGTCCTCTATCCACCCACACCTTGCAGGTTGAGGGGGCTAAAAGCTGGGCGGTTCTCAACGTCAACTGTGACCCTTGCATGAACGCACTTGTTTTGCTTTTGTGTTTGATGGGGAATTTAGGCATCTTGAACCATTATTTGCCAGGAGGTCAGTATGACCACTGTGTTCTGACATGGAAGCGTTGCAGACTGGGGAGTTACCTGTGGAGTTTGTCTGTCATTCAGTTTGTATATGGATTTAAGGGTACCTCTGCTGGGATTCCATAACACCAGTTGCTTTCTCATTTTTCATGATTTGTACTGTAATCTTTGGGGATCACTTGCTTCAAAATGTTAAGTTTAAAAATGTCTAAAATAATATATTATAGAAGTAGACTCTAGACATAACATGTACCAGGGCTGTATGCTAAACACAAAATGCCCTGTGCGCTACACAGACCCAGTACTGTATTTATATTAGAGTTTGTCATGATGAGAAACAGATGGAGTTTGTCAAAGATAAAAGAGAAGGAAGTATGAAGTATGACTAAGGTTATAATGATGGGGAGCCAAGACCCAGGAGACCAAATACACATCTCTCTCACTCTCTCTCTCTCTCTCTCTCTCTCTCTCTCTCTCTCCCTCCTGCTCTCTGTTTTGCATTTACTGATTTTTTTTACCAGCAGGTCTCAAAACATTTGCTTATTTGCTTTGACCAGATTCACACCAGAGCAATCGGCGGTGGTACCACAGAAGAATAACTCCCCGGAACATGCAAAGATGGGAAAAAGCTAAATGAAGAATAGTCTTAAGTGGCCAAGTGCTGGCTTGTGAAGCCAGACTAATATCAAGCTCAATTCTCAGTTCTTCCACCATTATTGATCTACCATATGTATGTTTAGCTGATCCTGTTCTGAACTCCTTTCAGTAAACAGGCCACAGTCAATATGGCCACACCATGTTTGACTAACACCTCCATGCTAAGCCAACAACCAGCACCTCACTGACTTGCAATGCATGTCAAATGAAGCGAGTTGGAGCATGCCTTGCCTGGAAAACCAGCTACTTAAAACCACCCGGCATTAAACTACTCCAGAATGGTAGTGGCGGCAATGCTAATGGGCAACAGAGTCCCAAACTGTCATGTAGCAGTGCTGTTTGTGTCATCTCCAAGAGCACAGCCTCCCATGTGCACCTGCTGCTGGTCGGGTTCATTTTGGATTTCTCTAATGGATTTTAGAGTTTTAATAGCAGGGTTTTGCATGGAGCGGGTAATGAATAACTAGATGTCATCCCTGTGCCTAATGAGAGTGCCCACTGTTTCTCAGAGACACAAGGAATAGAAAAACATGGCAGGCAGCTCCTGGAATCCGTCTTTATTTATTCATTTGTACGTATTTGTTTGTGTGATGGAGTATTTGTGCAATTGCCTTATTTTTGGGAAGCACAAACAGAACTTATACAGTCCTGTTGACTTGGTAAATCATTTTTTATATGGCTTATTTTTGGGAGAGTGGAGTATTTGGGTTTGCATTGTTTATAACTGCAAACAGAAGATTCTAAGCTTTCTGTTACAGCCAATATGCTTCCATGACGACAGAAAATAAGTTAGGAAACACTGGGGCGGGGCAACAGGGGAGGGTGATGGCATTACACACCTGACACATAGACTGCCTACTCTAACATCAGTCATAGCCACTAACTGGATTCTCAGCATCCCATTTATTTCAAATGGGGAAATGAAGTAGGAAGAAATAAAGTAATCACTGGCCAAATTTGAAATTATAATAGTGAAGTGAATCTCTAAAGTGTAACCTAACTTGTCAAAAAAAATCCACAAAAACACCACTCTTTTTCAAAGGTTTCCATGACTTATATATTCCATAGGCATGTGTGGTGTTGTGTCAGTAGAGTGTTAGTTTAGTCAGATAGTAAAAATAGGAGTGTACCTCTTACAACCCCAATCAATATGACCTCTAGAAAACACATAATCAATCACTCGGTCACATGTTTTAAAATTCTGTCTTTCAGCAGCAGGTGACAGCATGGATTATCATTAATACCATTCATTCAGATACCCGCACACTTCTGCTTCACATAGGGCATATAGTTTTGGAGCTGAAATGTGAGATGAAAAATAAAAAGTGGATTGAAGACTCTGCTCATCAAGCATTTTTTTTCATGAATCACTGTTATGTTGGTGCTGTTGTCTCTTGGTGGAATGAGCCGGTTCGATATTTTCACTCTGTCTCCTCCAAAGCGATAGACAGCTGTCTGTTCTCACAAATTGACTGCAGATGCTGATGTAATGAAAGTGTGGAGGTGGTGGTTTCTGTGGAGAACAAGAGCAGAATTCCGCCAAAGAAAAGGTTATGTGTAGAAATGATATCATGTTTATAGCTCAGATGAATACTGCACTCTAAATGCATAAAATTATAGTGGCTTTTACTTCTTTCATGAAAAACACGATTAAGGTGAATTGAAAGTAAGTGAGTTAAAGACATTACCCCTTATTGATTTCTCTTATTGAAATTGTACCAATCACAGCAGAGGAGAAAGAGAGAGAAAGACACTTATGAAGGAATGTTCAAGTTTGAGGAAAACTGAGTTTTTGAATATGTAAAATGCCTTCCTTATTTACATCAGGAAGATGCTTTGTACTTCATTTGTTCTATATAAAGTTGTCACACTTTACGGAAAGCTCTGAAAACCAACTGTATACACAAAATTGGGAAAATGCATTACCATGGAATTCAAAATAAAGCAGCAATACTGTCATTTTCAAGGTGAAACACCTACTACTATATAATGCATTGCCTCTCCTCTTGGTTTGGCAACAATTGCTACTGTAAATATCGAATATTCCAATGTACTGCAATGAATGGGAGTAAGGCTTCCTCGAAAGTACCTATGAGACAGACCCTCCACATTTACTAATGTGTGACATATAGTGGTGTGGTCATGTTGTCCCCTGTACAGCGTGTGCACTTTGTCACAAGAGTTTTGAAATCAATCAGCCTGTGTGAGTTATTCACAGTCCAACATCAAAAAGGCATTACTTATCTAAGGCTTTTAATTTCCAATCCATCTGTCAAGCCAGTTGAAATATGGAATCTCATTACTTTGAACAAGTGGGGAGGGGGACAACATAAATCATTTTATTTTCATCTTACCCTGACAGAGTCTGTTTAGAACTGGACCAGAAAGAAATGGCAGAGAAAGTGGGAGTTGAAGAGTGAAATTGACAATCAGAAAAAGAGAAAAAGAGATCTAAACTGACACCCAGAGGGTGTAGAAATATCTTTTTTTTAAACGCAACCCCTAAAAAAGTTTGATTAGATAATTTAAGAAATATTCAGTTCAACCTGCACACAAGAACATGAACAAATTAGATTTAAGATTTATCAAAGGATACAAAAAAGAGTGCTAGATATTTAGATGAGCCACTATTCTATTATGATCATCAGTATTGTTTGTTTCCTGCATACCTTGGATTTTGCTCTGAACTGACCTCGAATAGTCGAAGATTCGATGCTTCAATGGGCAGAGCCTGATTCGACTATCAATCTCACAGTTGAATCTTCACAGTGGCGTTATGAAATGAGGATCATACCATTTTGGCTATATGGGGGTGCTCAACATGCGATGTTTACCTAGGACTACCAATTTTCTCCCAATAAGTTAATATGCAGCCTATTATGATGTAAATGTCAACATATAATGCTGTAAATATACAGCATTACAGCATATACAACTACTAACTAACCCTTAAGGAAGGGGGTCAGTGCTCATATGTGGGCGTAGCATGTATGTGTCGGTATCGTTGGTAGCCTATGTGTGTAGTGGCAGAATAGGGTCACTTGAACAGACGGAGTCCCAGCTTCACCGGTGTTATGCTGATATATCCGCACCTCAGAGAATGTTCGGATCATTTATCACTGTTGATGACCACACAAACAATATTACATCACTTTTAAACAGTGCTTGAAATAGATCTCCAATGTGCAAAACTCAGTGCAAGACCGGTGAATGGCGGGTAAGCAGAGAGAAAATGGTCACCAATAAGCCTCAGTTTGCTGTAAATGTATAGTGTAAGTTACACTGACTAATGAACAGAGACTGCAGCTCCTCAAGATTATAGAGGAGCTTGCTGTGTAACCCCCACGCACAATCGCCGCCACACAAACACACATGATTCGACTATCAGGCAACACCTGACAATTCTGATTCGACTATGTAAATCCTTAGTCCGAGATAGCCGAACTCTGAATAAAAGGAAACATAAAAGTGCAAATACGCTAACCTGTCTTAAAGAAAATTTTAAAATAAAGAGAGTACAATGTGAAGCATTTATCAAGATGTTGGTCATTTGGTAAAACAACATTAACCTCTGTACACTTCAAAAGACTCACAAGAGGGCCACTTTTCTACTAATTATGTATGGCAACCTGGGAGGGATTGAGACACAAATTGAGTGTAGTGCCCCTTTAAATCCATCACTGTACCATAGTCTAATAATTCATGTCTATTACAGACCCTCTAAATTATTCATTTACCAAGATAATGAAAATATGCTAATTAGAGAAATGCTATCGAAAAAGAATGCAAAACACTCCTCAGCCATCATAATTAGTCTCTTAAGTAATTATTTAAGTGATACTTTGTGAAGTTGAGTTATTAGGGTCTGTCAAGTACTTGTGAAGGATCAGAACACCAAATTTTGTATGATTGAAGGCAACATTTTTGATGTCTTATTTTAGGAAATATAGTCTAAAATACAGGTTTCTGAATGTTTGAGTGAATCTTGTAAAAATGATTGTCCATGTTACTGCAGACAAAATACACAATGCTGTTGTGTGCAAGAAAGTCTGACTTAAGTTGTAGAGATTTTAAAAATAATTTCAAACACTGGCCAAAGAATGAATTCCTAAACTGTCACCCTTCACTCAGCTGCTTCTGATTAAGCAAAGGAAACCCTTCAATCCCTTTCCCTCATTCTTCTTTCTTTCACAACGGGGCCGCTGAGCCATTTCCAACAGAGAACTATTCTGAAAGTTTATCAACAGCTCCTAGTCAATCCGTTCCTCCTTCTTTGTGCTCTCTTCTCCCGAGTCCCTTTCCTTCTTCCTCCCCCTCGGGGCCTGCTAGAAAGGAGAGCTCTGTCATGGCCCTGTGGAGAGAAAATGGCGGAATTCATCCCATGCTGTGTCGATGATAACACTCCCGAGCGTGACACATCCCGCCTAAGATTACAAGCTGAGGATTCATTCCTTGCATTCTCCTTGTCACCTCGCCTTCAATGCCAGCATTAAGCAATTTGCCATAGAATAATGGGCTCTATCAAGGAAGAGGCCCTGCCTGCAAAAGAGGGTGCCTTTGCAGCCATCATTTTACAGGAATGACATTCAATGGAGTTTGCATGCATAGGGTTTGTAAACACAAATGCAACAAAGCACATGCATGCATGCACTGGGGCCTATAAAACATCCACACACATCCCTGCTATTATAAGTACTTTCTAAAGGAGCATGGATTCTATATCTAAACAATAATATGGCTGCCTTAACCTTGAATATGATTCTATAAGTGACCCATATTACAATACATGACACTAACTATGGGTTATCAGCTGATCTGTGAACCCACTGCCGGATACACCACAGTAGCTGTAGCCGGAGAGAAAATAGCGCTGACTAATGTCTCACTCTGTGTGCCTTGCTGGTGCCAGAGCTGATGTAACTCAGCCAGGAAGCAGTCTGTTAACATATATCTGAGTCGCAGCAATTGCCAGCCAAGACTGAGTCACTCAATTCTTCAATGGACTTTTTTTCATGCAAGATCTACTGTAGGAAGATAGATAAAAAAATCCAGACAGCAACTAATGAATGATGTCATTTGTTTTTGAGAATTACCAGTAGAACACAGTAGGATAGCATGTTGTATGTGGTTCATCTCAATGAATATACGTGTCATGAGTCTTACATGAACAGTTTTGGCAGATTCAATGAGTAATCAATAGAGCTGCTGTGTCTTGTAACAAGACAGATTCTGAAAGACCATTATAAGATGGCAAGTTTCTGCAAGTCACTGGTTGTTGACAGAATTATGGTACATGTCTTATACCTTACATTAACGCCTGGCATTTTCCATATCCAGGTATGGTATCTAGATTAAAGATTAATACATGGCATTAACATGTAATCTGTATCTGGTTATCATATCTGGATATGAAAAATACTTAATGTCAGGTGTAAATGGTCGCAAAACGCATTGTGATTGGACTGTGATTAGAGGAGGGATTTGGAGGTGGTCAGACTCGCATTGTGGTTGGCTCTCAGCCAAGTGTAACAATCTTCGCTTAATAGCAGTAGCTAGTCTAAGCTCACAAAACACGATTTAGAAATGACTGACATCCATTTGTGGCATTTCTTCCGTTGACCTGGGTCACACCATGTCTTTTGACAAGTCCATGAGCCCTGCGTAATGTTTTTGCATTTTGAGATCAGATTACAATTGAACTGTAAAAGACTGTGGGTATATTATTACTATTCTGTTTGTTCTACTGGCATGGTTTTTGGACTTTGGTCCTAACTGAAATATCTCAGCTATTACATGGATTGCTATGACATTTTGAACACACATTCATGGGTCCCAGAGGATAAATCCTTTCATGCCACCAGCAGGTGGACATTTTACGATTTTGGTCTTGACAGCGATTGGATGTATTCCAATTAAATTAGGTTCAGACATTCATGTGCCCCTCAGAATTAAGTGTGACACTTTAGTGATTCCTTGAATCTACATGCAGTACCTTCATTAGGCAGTGATGGGCAAATAACTCATATTTTAAAAGTATCTAAGCTACAAAATATAGACCTTATGTCTATCAGCCTATTTGATCTATCCTTCTACCAATACACCGACTCACCTGATTAAGTGGACAGTGTTTGAGAGCAACAGCTTTTCTCTGCATAATGAGTCCTGCAATAAATCTGACAGGCAACCAGTTAACAGATTATATATTTACATATCCCTGTGATTACCCAGATAACAGTTAGTTTTAAAGTAACCAACAGTTTAATGTGTGACTAATAGTTTTCTAATGTCTCATAATTGGTATTTAGCTTAGTATTAACTAATTTTGTTAGTTGGTGTTGGGTAATGAAGGGCTTACTTTGAGCTGCAACAAACATGAGTGGTGGATGGGTTGACAACATGCTGTTTAATGGAGTTGCAGTGTTGTTAATGTCAACCAGGAACAGGTGTGTACATTGTCCTTTGGTGAGTCTTCTGAACAAGTTACACTATCTCTTGACATTATAAAGTAATGTTGTACAGCATCTTTGAAGCACATTTTTGTGCACAACCAACAAAAACTTACCATAGGCTAAAAGTAACAAGCTAACGTTAACTGTGAAGGCTGCTACTTGGGGCAAATAGTTAGCTAGATTAACATTAGACCGGATATTGGGAAATGATTTAGCCTAGACTTCTAACACCAAATGAATGAACACCAAAACTAAACAGGAACTGATAAGAATTGTAGCAATTTATGCTAAAAATCTGAAAGCTGGCAACCTCCATGTTTCTCATATTGACCTTTGTGTGTAAATCAGTTTTCTGTTCTGATCTCAGCAAGTCTGAGCAAATTACTGAGTAGGCAGAGATCCGATGCAGCATATTTGTGATGTCATCACAAAGACTTCTCACAAAGTATTTTTAAACTACAATATACCAAACACTGAAGTATTTTGATACAAAATATTTTGGATTTCAAATACATGTTTTAAATATATGTATCATAAATATTGCACTTTCCTTTCATTAGGTCAAAATTTCAATTTGTCCAATTCTTTGGTTTATACTTTAAAAATAATGACATTGCCATCAGCCTCAGCTGTACTTCGCATTCATTGTTAATTACCAGATGTTAGTACACTGTTCTAAGATTGTGGTTAGGTATAACGGTAAGCATAAAACTGCTACACAGGTCAGCAATCAGCTTGTTAGCATTGTCACTGAGAGCATGTTGCCATGCAATGATTAGCATTTAGCTCAAAGTATCATTGTAAGTACAGCCTCACATCGCTGTTAGCATGGATGTAAACTATTAGCCCTTTTAAAATGTCCACTAAAGACTCCCTAAAAGCAATACTAAAAGTAAGAAGATTATCCAGAAGAATAAAGTAAATTGAAATTGCCGGAAGTGCTACTTTTTAGCAAGACTAAACCAAGCTATGTCAAATCATAGCCTAGAGCTTGGTAAAAACAATACTCCAATATTTCTACAACTCACAGCACCAAAATCAACTAAGCTCAACCCCCTCTTATCTTTCCAGACAGCCAGTTCAAGCCTCATAATGAAGCTATTCACACTTTTATTCCTTGTTCCTTTCCTTTCATTTTAATACCAACACTGTTTCCCGCCTTCCTTCCCTTCTGCAGTACTTTGCTCAACAACGCTGACCCTTGCTGACCCTGACACAACCTCCCTGTCCTTCTTTGAGTAGCTAATGGCCAGAAAGCCTCATCTCTCTATTGACCCTTTGCCCATACTGAGGTGAATTATGGCACCTGAGCGGCCATCTAATGCGGCAGGTCCTGACACAGAGACATCCGTCCAGAAGGGCCAAGCCAGTCAGACTAATGATGCAGACATTTGTAAATGACGGGCAATGTTAGAGAGAGACAGAGACAGACAGGGAGAGATAGAGAGACAGAGAGCTTATTAGGCCTGATTGCCTCATCATTGTGTAGGGAAGACAAGCAGAAAGACTATGGAGTTCATTTCTCCAGAGTGACTGTGTTTCTGCCCGACTTCATCCAAGGCGCTGATCAATGAATTGATTATGGACTTGATATGAGAGCTGATTGCGATTCTGGTGGATACCGAATACTGCTGCTGACTAGCTGACGTGTCAGTCTTTTGAAGTAATGTCTCACCTTCCCCATTATTTGAATTTTTGTTTGCACTGCACAGATAAAATGTTGCCAGGGAAAGGTCTTTGAAGGTCAGTTTTCATGTGGTCATGTTTTTAATTTGAAAGAAATTACATTTCGCATCACACTCTCTGAAGGCAAATAATGTTTGTTTGTGTGTGATCATTGGCTGCACAGGCTTCTATCCATCTTTCTCAATCACAGGCAAGTATAGATTCCCCGCAGGGTTAGACTGTATACACAACATGCTTCTCCTTTGGAGTCTGGACACATTCTGCCTCCTGCTGTCAGGCTGAGGAGACCCACATTCCCCACCCCCCCTCTCCCCTTTCCTCTTCCACCAGTCCCTATTACCCCCTATTTTCCCTGGCCTGAGACATAGGACATATGATGACAGAGGTGTCAGCACAGGTCATGGTGATCCTCTCCTGCCGTTCTGTTCCCACTGGTCCGGGAGTTGATACATTCCTCCCCGTTCTCAGTCTCCGTCAATCTGCTCTCTGTGTTCTCAGGATCCACATTCCTGCCCATCAAGAGCCTCTACTGTCCAGCCTTACGGGGGTCTGGTTACACTGGACTATAGTCGAAGGGAAGCCTGTGTGAATGTTTCTCTCTCTAATCCTTCATCCCTTTTTCCAGTCGACCAGATTAGTCATTGTGTGTGTATCTCTCTTTTTCTTTCCCTCTACCTACATATCTGCTCCCCCTTTCTGGTCAGTGTGTGTGCCTCACTGTCTCCAATTTATGCCTTTCTTCCCAGTCTCTATACCTTCCAGGCCAGGCTAAGTCCTAAATCTATGTACTCTGTAGGTGTAGTCAGAGTTCCAAAATAGCATCTGCCATAAGCCAAAAAGCAGTAATATTTGCTTGCTCTTTGCCTGTTAACCAAAATTTGCAACTGCTGAACTCTGACTTTAGTCACTGGATTCATCTGAAGATGTCTTATACTTTCCTTTTCACACAGGGTTATAATTTGTATGCCGAAAATTAGGTCTGTGTTCAGCATAAGCTAACACAGCAATGTTTTTGCTACAAAACTTGCTTCAAATACTGCTTCACTGAGCCCATCCCAGCATGCTCTGGAGGAGATGTACTAGTTGCCAGTCTCTCAGACATATAGACAGGCAAACCTATTCATACCTATATTCACACCTACAGGCAATTTAGAGTTTCCAGTTCACCTGACCTGGATGTCTTTGGACAAGCTGTTTGCACAGCTTCCACTGGAGGTCTGTGCAACCCTGCGTGGATCTTCCTGCTTTTTGCTGACTGCCTTTACTCCATACAGTCCTGCATGTAAATCATCCTGTTTCTTCCACTGCCTGAATATTTATTAAAGGGATATTTCACCACTGGAGTTATGGAGTCACAGTGTATAGAAAATGAACATTATTATAACACAGGCATAGTACTAAAGTGACTTCTTGTGCTTATTAACTTAAACCTTAACCTACCTAGCAATATGGCACTCAATTAGTGTGTTGATGATGCTGCAGTATTTTGGCTGGGAAAATGCGAGAGAGGTAGGGAGAGTCTTTGTTCTGCTCAAGGTCTCTGCCTGTTAAAGAGGAGTTTTTCCTTGCCTCTGTCACTAAGTCTTTGCACATGGTGGGAACTGTTGACTATAAGATATTGAAAAGACTATGGTCTAGACCTGATCTATATGAAAAGTGTGTTTCTGTTATGGATGGGTGCTATACATATAAACTAAAGCTACAAGAATCCCTGAAGTAAATATGTCCTTTGCATCCTTTTCCACAGGCTACATATAAATAAAATATGTAGCCTCAAGAAATATTGGATTGTATGTTAAAGATTTATAGTGACAATGGTGGAGTGAAACAAGTTTGGCAGCTTTAATATTTTGGTTCAGTCTTACCGCTCTCGCCAACCTTGTTTTGAGCCACAGCATGCATCAGTTTTAAGCTTAAATGCTCTGATAAATCCACTGTACTGGATTTGCTTCAGGAGTTGGTGGAGAAAACAACAAAAATAGAAGTTAATATTGCTCCATGCTGGATGCTTAAATAGCCAACAACTTTCTAAGCTGATAATATGTCAATGTTGTTACTTGTTCTGTTCATCCTTGTTGATAGCATTATTAAATAGGTTAATTTCTGTTAAAAAGTAAGTGAAATGTATTCAGAAGAAGTTGAACTTGTTGCCCTCCAACACTCACTTTTCATAAGTTGTTGTTAGGAAAACAATATATCCTGCATTAAAGTGTACTTAAATCAAATCGGACAGTGTTGTACTTTCAGTATAACAACATTTTCCCAAGTTCAGTGATTTTGAACCTCATAGTTTCAGCAGGAGGCTGTGAATATATTTTATGCATAGAGAGAGTCTACATGTCTACAGCTGTCCTAAAGTTTTATTTAACTTCCATTTCTTTCTTACTCCAATCTTTTCCAATATTACAGCCTTGCACTGTATCCCCTTGCCCAGGGCAATTTCAGCGACAGTCTGACAGAAGGTATTAAACAAGAAAGCTAAAATCTGATTTCCCCCTCCTCTTGAGTGTTCACTTTACTAAAGTTCTCATTACCTGAGGGAGACAAGGGCTAGAGAAGTCTCATTTTAGCAAGATTCCAGAAGCTAGGTACCCAGACCTTAAATCTTTATATTCAATGTTTCAGATGCAATCTCCTCCACACCCCTTCTCTTGGTTATGAAGTAACCCCTGCCAAATGGTTTGGCTTTTCTACCTGGGCTAATCTCACATCATCACATCAGGCCTGGTGTATTGATTTCTGTGGAAAGTAGTCTTAAATTGCTCTTCCTTTGTCAATCTGAGGCTTGTTACCAGGCAACAGGATGACCCAAGTACCCCCCCAAAGTCCAAAACACTCACACACATGCACCACACACACACACACACACACACACACACACACACACACACACACGCTCAATTACACTCTTGACGCAGTGCCAAAAGTGCAATCTGAGAGTACCTTTCCCCCTTCTAATGTGAGATATGAAACGGTGATGGTGACAAATATGTTTCAGCACATGCAAACACCAAATAAATGTTAGAAGGCATAGCTGAGTTTTTATTGAAGGTATAAAATTACTCAACTTTCTTATCCTTCAGATGTTTGTTTAAAGGAAGATTTCACCAGAACTTCAGCAATAACATGAAGCAGTGGGATTAGAATAACCAAAAATGCTCCATGCACGTCTTCTAATTTTGATTAAAAAATGTGTTTTAGCAACCTTGTGGCATTTTGATGAATGATGAAAATAATGTGGGGTTTTCAGTTAGAAACAGTGTAGTGTGTGTAATAATTTGATAGCATGAATGCTGTGCTTGAGGCCATTTGGTTAAATATTGTGTTTCACGCTAGCAATGATGACTAACAAGCCGAATTCTGGAGAAGGACTCTAGTTTAGAGTCATTGTTGCTGGCTTTTTGATAGATTAGTCAAATATTTAAATACAATTATTCAAATACAATTCTTCAAGATAATTACATTTGGACAATGCTCTTCTGATGTCTGCACCCATTTCTCATTTGTAACTGCTCAAACCTCTTCAATCTAAAGTGGGAACTCAACTGGAGTAATTTCTGACTAATTCAAATATTCGATCTTAATGCACCAGATAGATGCACACACAAAACAGAATACAGACACACAACCATTCAGAACCTCACATGGGTGGGACATCATCGGGAGCTGTGGGAGGGTTAAAATTGTGGACCACCTGCTTCTGTCACCTGGGACATATTTTACATGATTGAGCCAGGTGCTTGAGATTGGACACACATGACAACATTCAGGGAGCTAGGCTGGGTAAGAATGTGCATTTTGGCAAGAAACTTTGCAATATTTGTGTCTCTCCCTCATGTACTATCTTCTTTATGTGTCTTACACCAATAAATAATTCCAAACAAACAGACAACTGACGGATCGAGGTTTTAATGAGAAAAAGACAGACAGAAGCGGAAATGAAACATTGGTTGCCCATACAAATTGCTGTAATAACCGTATCTACATTAAAGCTTTCTAATAACTTATACTGCATTGCTTTATTGAGGTGGGGAGGGAAAAGAAGAAAATAAATGCCTATCTGCACTGTTTCTGAATTAATATCTCATTATGGTTCCGCATCATCATTTTTTGGTCTCATTTTAAAAAGGCAGGGGATTACACACTAATTACATATTGCATGGTGGGGAATGTCTCCGCTGGTGATGAATAAAAGTCCAACTGCTCACGGGGAAGTGTTCCTGTTTCACCGAGGGGGAATGCTACTCTTTATCAATCAAGTTGGCTTCACAGTAAAGAATTGGAAAAAAATGCTTGATCCTAGTCATTTCTGTTTAGATGTCACTGTCTCCACAAGCTTCGTGTGAGTGGTTTTATTATAGAAAAAAAACAGCCTCCCTAAGACTTTGTTTTGGGGAGCTTACCGTAAGATATACCAGCATGAATGACATTCCCTTATCATATTATATATCCATCATAACTTCGTCAAACTTGAAACAAAAATGGTCTATGTGCTCATTATCATACACATTCAGTGACTCCTTGGTGTCACAAGGGTTTTTATCTGCCCTCCCTGCACATATTCAAAACACACACAAAAAGAAATCCCTCGCCATCACATCTTTCCACTGATGAAATTGGTTCCTTTTAGAAATGATTCCAAATGTGACTGTGTCTGTATGTGTGTGTATGTGCCCGCATCGCAGGGAGGCTGCAGTGATAGCCTCAGGCTGCACTCCTCTGTATGTATCTGATCTGGGCCTAATGAAGCTGAAAGCCTGGCAGTTGTGAGGAGCATCTGCAGAGCCACAGAGTGATGGGCATCTCATTCTGCCGCTGCGTCCCAGGGGGGGCTGCATACATCTGAGGACCCTGCCTGCTGTTTGCACAGTGACTCAGTGCCCCTGTGTACCAATGCTGCAGAAGGTCATGCCACATATGCTGTGGATGCCATCTGGAAGGGCTCCTTGACTGCCACAGCAGCCTCTCATGCTACGCTGAACTGGTATATAACCGGCTCAGAAGCTGACCAAATACATGTTTTTCGAAAATGATACTGCCAGGCTTTATGTTTGTTTGTTTACATGCATACCTCGACATATAATCCAAAGTGCATAGTGAAAATGATCCTGGTGGCTATCTGTAGTCACTGATTTTGTTAAGATTGCAGACAGATATCATAATGGGAATCAGGATACCCAAAGAAGAACAAATGATTATATATACATTACAGTCATGTGTAATTATGTTTGGGTTGGTGGTTAGGGTTCGAATTTTAATTGACTGCAGTTTGAACTAACATCAGCATACACAGTGACATGTGTGACAGTGACAGGTTTTGATGAACTGAAACCATGCTCATCCTAGGCCCGCCTGATATTTACATTTTCTGATGCTCTTTTGTGCATGCAATCAGCAATTCTGGTCTCATCCCCCTTTTTTTCTTTTGCCTTTTATTATTATTATTTATTCTTCCATGTTGACACTTCCCAATTTCCACAAACTAGAGATGACTAAATTACAGGCATTAATATGGCAACAGAGTCCCATGCAACAGGGTCTGGGCCGCTATTCCCCATACAACTAAATATAGCTTTAATAACAGTGGCTGTTTTTTCATCAGTGGCCTGGAATGCTTACCGTGCAATCTGCAGCTCTCTTTCTCTCTCTCTCTCCTTCTCTCACAGCGCATATAAACATAAAAATACTTGTCTGAAAAGGAAAAGAAGTGCTGCGGCTCTCTTTTTCTCTCTCTCTCTCTGTAATGAGGACAGCACAGAAGAATGAATGTCTGACCATTTGCTTTTCGAGCTACATTAACCACAGAGTCAGAAGAGATGCTCCTTGGCAGATTTCACAACAGTGGTGTAATGAAAAAGGGACCTCTAACCAGTGGTGTACTGAAGCGAAGGCGTTAAGGCAAAATGACTGATAGACTGCCTTTCTCTCGGCTAGTCTGCCTCGAATAAAGCTTAGTTTTCTGGCAACTCTACAGATTCTCCACAGTGTTTTGCTGCTCATCTGCATCACCATAATGATGTGAGCTCACATTTCACACTAGGTGAGAGAAGGGACAGGCATATTAAGAAACTTTTTTTTTTATTAAGAGAGCTTTACAGTGAGAAGATGGCATGTTATCGGATGAGAGAGGAAGGCTGCCTCAACTAAAACGATAGGCATCACACGGGACAAGCGGTGATGTATTCGCTCCATCCCGACACGTTGAAAACATCTTGCTGTGAACTCTGTGCCAGGAAGCTTTAACATCAGTGTGTTGCTCACTCAATTCTCATGTCAATTAGTTCAGATTACCTCATAGAAAATCAAATTACCGCCCTGATGTGAAGGTGTTATTTATCAAAATTTGCACACTTGCAGCTCACTGAATTCATAATAGATCCGGAGAAAACTGACTCGTCTCTCTTTCAACCGCTGTATTCCTGTGGTCTCTCTGCTTAGTCTGCAGACAGCCAGTGGTTCTGTTTGTCTCTGTGCAGCTTCCATAGGGTATTGAATGCGTCTGACCCACTGTCTTTTATGGAACGTCTTCCAGTGGTTCCTAATTACCTTTGGTTTTATGGTCAGACCTGCGTCAGTCCCCTGCTCAATTTGTTTCTGTGAAATATGGCTTAGCCTTGGGTTCAAGTAGGGGAGAAAACACGACACATTGATTAATCAAGGCATGCAGGTTCAACCTCTGTTCTCAGTGAAGTCAATTCAATGACATGTTCTCACCTAGAGCACATTCCAGAAGTCTGAAGTTGCTTCCTCTCCCTAATTAATTTCCTTATATATTTCCTTTATCTCTATACTCCTCTTTCCTTGAAGTGACTGATTGGATTAAAAAGCTGTTGATGCTTTATAAAAATTAGGTAACAAAATTAGGCAAGCAGAAAAACATTTCCCTTGTCCTGGAAGGGGCTGTCCATACAGTATGAGCAAGATGGGACACAAGAAAAGACATTTGAGACTGGCCCCAGAACTGCAGCAATGATGATGCTTTAACTGTAAACACAATATGTTTTGCTATAGATGTGGAAATTACAGGCCTGTTTGACTTTTACGATCTGATGCCACAAAATTACTTTGCATTGTTGTTGCATACAATAATTGCTACCCTATTGTTTTACAATCTAAAAAATCCACACATTTTACTGTTATTTTGAAAAACAAAAGCAAAAGGCTGAAGGGGAGACATTTTACATTTTCTCCTCTCTCTCTCTCTCTACATTTATCTACTTTCCTCTCACTTTATTTTGTGTATGATATGAGTGTAATGATCAAGTGAAAATAAAACTGATATGCTCCATACATTGGTAAAACGACCAAATGAAATGGGGATAGTTCGTAAAATTTAGAAGTGGAAACATTTGGGGGAGCAATTTTACTTTGCAAGGTTATCTGAATGCCTTTGATGTCTCCTCAGTTTAGTTTATTAGGGTAGTATCTAGCTTACCATGAGCAGTGAGACAATTACAAAGACAATTTCACGGGGAGGGTTTCTATAATCATCAATGCATGCTGGGAGCCCATATCAGAGTAAGTTTCATTTGGACTGAAGAGAATTCATTTGTAGTTTATAACTCACAATGCAGCCATTAGAACAGCACTCAGTCAGAGATTTTGAAAAGAGAGAGAGAAAAAAAAGTGGGGATGAAAATGTGAAAACAACATGCAAATTAAAGCTTTGAGCTCAAGTAAATGAGTGACTTAAATGATTCATCCAGTGCACATTAAGCGCAGCCTTTTAAGTATGCATTGTTGAGTCTCTGGACCTAATACCAAAACAAATTCATAAAACGTATATTAAATATTTATTTCACAACCTCAGAGCAATGTAATTCATGCAAAAAGAATGTCACAAATGTTACTTAATCCTATGATCCTAAACTTTATTTGAAGCGAGCACAAGTCTGCATTAACCAACCCTGAGCTGATTTTTTTAAGTGATGGTTCAAACAGAAACTTGAGCTGGCCAACACCAGGCCACTTACTGTAATCTCTATTATGCATGCTTACATCAGGCTGCAGCGTTGTTTTGATGAAAACATAACAAGTCTTAATGAATGGAAATGAATGTATGTTTGTGGGATCAAAATAGTACATAATTACACTATTACCCCTGAGGATACAGGTATGCCCCCATCTAACACCACAAACATCAAGGTCTCTCCAGCAAATATTTCCTTGAGGTTAGTTTGTAAACAAATTAAATTCATTAAAGGGGGATGACTGGAGGTAAACACCAGCAATGGCTTGTGGGTTGGAGTTGCTATAGTCTACACAGGTAATGGATTTTCCTAATGCAATTCAACACAGTGTCATTGGACTCAAAGCAAAGCAGGTGATCTTACATTAAAGCTAGATGATGCATAGTACTGATTATTATTGGTTTAAATGAGGATGCGTATTCCCTCAGCTTAGAGTTTATTGTGTTTAGAATGTCATTGCATTAATGATGGTTGATGATGAATGAGTTTGTGCCACACCATGATAGACATGGCTATTAGGGCTAAAAGGAGATGGGACCCACACCCACAGTACCCACTGCAATTAGTCTCAGCCAGATCAGAGGGTGTTGGCATAATGACCTGATTCTGGCAGCTTATTCTATTCCTGATCTCTAATCATACTGGCTACTGGCATCTTTCTCTGTCTCTCTCTATTTCTCTCTGCCGCTCCCTCCTGGTCTGGGGATTCGAATTAATGAAATAATAAAGACTAATGCGAATGTTGTGGGCCGAGTGACCACTCACACATGGCTCTCCTGTTTTAGCGAGTACAATTACACAGTAAGTTTGATCGGTGGTGATAGACAAAACAGCAGGGGCTCATAAATATGGATGGAGAGTCTGAGAAAATAAATTAACAGGGCCTGGCCTCTCGGCTGCCCCACTTAGACTGTCAATTACGGACCTGACAGGAGCCCTGCGAAAGAGCCACACAAGGATGACACACACATGCGCACACACATACACAGTCATTAAACTGTGCATTTGAGACCATTCTGAAACCATACAGCAGTCACCTGCTTCATTATCAGCAGACAGAGTTCATGCTTTCTGACATGTATCAAGAGCTTACAGTTATTGAGTAGTGTCAGCTGGTGCACAAAATCCAATGCAGGGGTTGATTCAGGGATGACAGAATTTCTCATTTTCACAAAATGTAAAAAAATATTTTACATGAAGCAGATTTCTTGATTGTTTCTAGGAGTGTGCAAAGACATTTTGGGCGGCAGTGGGGAAAAAATGTCTGGCACAGAAGAACTGCATCTTAAAATGGTTACAGTGAGGAATGTTGCACCTTTTTTGAGCAGGGTCACTGTTTTTTGTTTTTTTACATCTTTGGGAGTTTTTAGTCTGTTTTTAAATATGACAGTGAATTAAATTATGTATACTGGGAAGATGAACACAATTTAAGAGGGCAATGAGTAGAAGGACAAAAACGCAGGAATTCAAGACCCATTTGGACCATGTCCACGCACATGTCTTTTGGATTCATGTTCTATGTGAAAGGGTCAGCCCTGCAGTTTTGATACCAGCAATAAGTCGCCTACTGACATAAAAAAGCTGGTTTAAAACCAATGTGTTGGTATTTGCAGAAAGAACCAGCATACATTAGTATATGTCAATATATCAGTGTATGATGTATTGATGCAATGTAGTTGCTCTTGTTTATTCAAATAATGTGGGTTGTTCTTTGGTTTGCTTTTTTGTAATTTATTATATAATATAATTTATTTATTGAATCTATGGAACCATAAATTGAGGGGGGGATTGTGGGGGTTAAGAAGCAGGCTAGCAAGGGTGATATGGGGATATATTGATTGATTAAGACCCTGATGTTCCACAAATATCAGCTGCCATAATAATCTAAAACCAATAACATTTCTCCTGCCAACCTTCCTTTTTTTATAAGGAGCCAGAATGTCTGTGTAGATTATCCTTGGCCTGCACTGATAAGAGAGGGAAGAGAGGGTTGGGGGTACAGGGTGTAGACATTGTTCCACTTCTGATAGAAAATCCAAGCTCTTGTATACCTCAGGGGTCTGAATTGGATTATACTGGCAAGTCCAGCAAGGAAAAAATACTACCTTCAGCTATTGCAAATAAGAAAATAATTTGCTTCTAAGCGTTTGAATAATGAATCTCTCAAGTTACCTTTGAGGATGTAAATAAGCAGTCAGGTATGTGAACAAACCATCCACCTGAGTATTATACACCTTACAAAATGAATGCATAATGACTCTCAGTATCAAACAGTTGGAAACATTTAATTTTCTTCAGGGTACCTATGTGGCCATGTGAGTTAGGGTATGAAAAAGCTACAAAATGTCTATTAATTGTATACACATTTGCAAGATGATGTGTATTAATGAATATGTGTAAAGAGGGAATCAGAGAAATAGATAAAATTAGAAGAGAGGGGAGTTCTTTGGAGGAGAGTAAATATTCATTGTTTTTTTTCCTTCAAACTACTCACCATTATGGGTTCAACCAAAGTGTATTTTAAATAGCTGACAGTAGAGATTAATGACAGAGAGTAGTGAAAGGTACTGGGCTAGAATTGAGCAGCAGATGACACAGTTAGACTTCAGATTTTGCCAGATTCATATTCTAAACAACAGACCACAAGTTTTTTTTATAAAACAGGGACAGAAAAAAGTATCCATGTACCACCAGTCAATTAATCAATCAATAGATCAATCTCAGACAACACTGATGGCTTCTCAGTGAAGTGCATTTTTCTCCCAGTTGGCGTAAAACAACTTTAATACCGTAATTTGTGTATAAGGCCTCATTCAAACCAACAGAGACAAAAGATAAAATAGCTGCCACTGTGATAACTGTCCAAAGTTGTAAAATCCTTTCTGTTAGTATTACAAACAGTGCAGTGTTTTGGTGGCGTTAAGACTTTAAATGCATTAATCTGTTACTTCAACTGGACTTCTTGGATCGTATTTCAGTGTCTCACTGGTACTATTCAACAACACGCCCCCACCATTAATGCAGGGCTGTTTTCAGTCTGAATCCCCACTAATAGTAGCCATGGCTCTTCCCTTCCTTTTTCTACAAGTAAATATGCTCAAGTGGCAAATGTTTGTAGAACTTCTTTTTTTCTACTGTAAAAGTAAGTAAAGTATTGATTCAGTATTACTAATTAATAGAAGGTCACAGAGCTTAACCAGTCCTTAATGCTACTGAGGTACCACACTGGAACCAATTGAAAAACCCCAAATGTAAACTTAAATCCAAAATGGTGTTGGAGGCCAATTCAAACAAGTGCCTTGCAGCAAGTAAAATGATTTCATTTCAGGAGACAGATTTGGTGTTGGTACAAGGTCTTTGTTGTCACCAAGGGGAGAGAGATCAGTGTCTGCCAATAGAAATGAAAGCATTAGAGATGGATTGAAAAGCAGCAGCGTTCTGCCAATTCTCCACAATCATTAACTCATTGACAATTTTGTCAGTAAATTATGCGTAGTCTGCATCAGGTTTCCAGGCAATTTCTTTGTGAGCCATCAAGTTGTTTACCCGCTGTGTTTGCTGCTAAAAAAACTGTTAAAACACACTGTGAGGGAAAATCTTTAAATGCTTTTGGCTGGTACACAACCAGAGAACCGTTCATACCTTAACATGCCCTCATACATTTAGCCTGTGTTGTATGTCTGCTAAAGGTCTTGAAAAGCGATTGCTGGAGTCCATATTAGGCTATTACTCTGGAAGACATGGATGTCTGATGTTGACGACGTGCAGTATTGATTGTGCCACCTAGAATAAGTTGCCATAAACGGGATCATATTGATCAGAATCATTGAAAGTATACAGTATGTTTCACTGCCCTGTGGACAAATTCAATTGTATTGATGAAAGCACATCAAGGATCAAGTGCATACCTATACCATACTGCATGTGGGAGGAATGGCAGCATGATATACAGCCGATTAATCAAGTTAACTTACACCCACAACAGTCTAGACTGCCTGCATACAAGTGGTGGCTTAGAAGACTAACATGTCATTGAAAGAAATGTACATCACATACATGTGCTGTAAATCTACTGGATGTTCGTGATGTTCCCTCTTGTCTTTTATACATGTTTTCAAGGGGAGGAATTCATTCTGTGTCTGCAGACTAAGCAACAGTAAAAGATAATATGCACATTTTAATATCTACAAAACACTCCACTGTGTGTTTGAATGGACGGGCAGATGGACAGATTTTAGTAGCTGTAACTAAAGGATAGATTAGTGGTTAATCTTGTTGCAGGGTTTCTTCTTTCACTCAGTATCATTCCAGGAAACAAGAGCAGATTTGAAATCCATCCAAATCTAATTAAAAACACTCAATACAAAGGACTGTGCTTTTTTGACAGTTTGATTGGAGGGATGAGAGGCATGGTGAGGGAGGGCCCACTGTAACCATTTCACAGGAGGCTACATGCAGTGTTGTTCTTTAGAGGGGGTGCCTTTTGTTGTTACTGGAGACAGATAGGCATTCCTGATAAATGTGAAAATGTGTCAAAACTCAGGAGGGAAGCCGGGAAAGTACCAGAGGTAAATCTGGCCTACTTGGGCATCACTACAGCTATTGTATGACTGTCAGTTCACCCACATTGTACTGTATTTTTGCTGATGCAGTGCCTGCCTAGAAAATCACTTCACCGTTTCCTGCGGTGTTGCTATGCATTCTGCACTTAAATGTTAAAATTCACTGAAAGGTATTGATTATAAGGTTTTTATTTCAATTTTAAGAATGTTGTTTTATAAAATAAAAACACTCCACAACATCTGAAATACACACCGCTCAACTGCAGACTCCTAAACAACTGGGCATGAAGCCACAAGGCAATATGAGAGTGAGGCTAGCTTAACATGGACAGGACTTCACATGCTGTCTGACCACAGGCAAAAAAAGAGAAATCAATATTTCTTTACAGGCCTGGGAGACTCTGAGGGCTTGCTTAACGCCCTAACAACATGCTTAGGAGTGCTGTCTGTCCCGTAAACCTATGGGATCTCTGCAATCTCCAACTCTGCCCGGCGACAGGCCCTCCCAGGCCCCCGTTCATGCCTTTCTGTCTGGCCCCTGCAGTCCTAGCCCTTGTAGCCCCCTGTTCAAATCCCTGCAACCTCTCGCTCCCAAGCCTCGACAGGAGCAACAGCAGTGCTGTTAGCATTGTTAATGGCTATTGTTATGAATGAGGACCTCTGCTCCTCTTTCTTCATTGGCAGGCCCTGGGCAGGCAGATGGATAGGCTGCTACTTCTTCTCTGCTATCAGGACAGCCCAGACGCCGGGCCCAGGACTGGCGGAACAAAGTAGGAGGAATGATGCCCCAGTGGGGAGAAAGGGGTGAGTGGGACCAAGGCAGAGAGAAGGGCGAGGGGAATAGGATGAGGGAGGAGAGTCAAGGGAGGAGGGCAACAGAGAGAAAAAAAGCAAAATAGGAGGGGGCAAGAGACAAGGGTGAAGGAGCAAGGGAGCAATAGAAGGGAGCAGGTCTCTCCTCACTTGAATAAATTTGGAGCTCCATTGTAAGGGGTGTAAGAGAGGAGTGTGGCTGCTGTCTGTGGCAGAGGCCTATATTCTCGGCAGCCTGTGGAGAAGAAAAGAGGAGGGGTGAGGGGCACACACTGCCCCGTTACTGGCCCCCTGCCGTACCCCCCTAACCCCCCCTCCAGCACCCCTGCCTGGTGATGAATGGTGGTACTTGCTGAAAGTGAAGCCTGCTGGTGAGCCTTGGCTCAGGCTGGGAGGCAGGGGGAGACTGCTTGGAATATCGCGGGGACAAACTCAGCAAAAGGCTGCCCTTCAGTCGCCCATATACTTTACCAAGATGGCAAGCCCGCTGTTGGCACTCAGAAATGGGTTACAGAAAAAAAAACAGAGGAGGAGCTTAAACTTATGCCCTAAGTGAGTTGCTTGCTCTCCATCATAAACAGATCCAGTATCATAACCAAATCCACTAAGGCACATTTTGCTTTTGTGAATTCTCCAACACTGTTTAAGTGAGGAACCCTTGCAGTGAAACACTTGCAATAAATAGCAACTGTTATAAACAGTTGCTATTTATTTATTTTTGCTATATTTATAGTTGCTATAAACCATATGACTGTATGTAGTGAATTAGTCATGTAGTTGACAAAGCCTATATTTTCTTTTAATGCTGTATCTAGTGGGACAACTCTTCACTATTGATCATGATCTCACTTCCATAAATTACTTTTTGCAGTCAGAAATGTTGGCCGAGACATTTGCAATAACTGCAAAAATGGAAAAATACTAATTGCTTGCTCAGATAATGAATGCGCAAATTGAAGACATACACAAGATCCTTTTCTGTAGTTTTAAGATTTTTTTTCAGGCACGGTATATAAACAAAGCCATGTCAAACAACACTGTTCTCTTGTTATATCTCTAATGAGTGGTGCCTTCGGTCCTACACACTTTCTTGTCACTCTAATGCATTTTCTCCCTCTGTCACACACACATAATGACAAAGTAGACCTTGCTGTATTAGAGTAAGAGACAGAGAGATGGAGAGAAAAGTGGGAGGAGAGATGGAGAGAGCCTGGGGGCTGGCCTCTGTCCCGTCTCCCCCAGCCTCTCTGGATCCCAGCCATCTGCCACAGCTGCTGCCTGGCTTTAACTGCCACTCTAATTGACAATGAACCCAGAGCCCTGTGATAATTGTGGCTGCTTGGTGACTTGGGCAGGTAATGCCTCCCTTTCAGGATTTATCAGGCCCCATCTGTTCCTCGTAGTGCTATATGTGGCAGAAAAGGCCCCCTACCCAACCATCAGCACTCACCACTACTTCACCCCCTTCCTCCTCCTCCTTTAGTATACAACCCCCACACACACACACACACACCACCTCCCGTCACTCCATCCATCCCATCCATCCTTCCAATCTGCCCCTCCCCTTGTCCTGTGCATTGTCATAGCCAACCAATATCCTGCTCCCTAACGTCTCCTCCTCTAGTTGCTGAGCAAATATTTTGCTTTTTTTGTGAAAAGATGCTTATTAGGGAGCAGCTCCCCAGTCGGGGGCAGCCACACCCACCAGAGGGCACAGCTCTGAGGCTGGGGTTGTTTGTTCAATCATTAACTAAAAATAAAAGACTCCTTGCGGTTGCCTGAAACTCCGCCTTCTTCTCTGTTTGGTGGCGTGAGATGAGAGTTGTGTGCGGTGTGTCAAAGAACAACTGGAGGGGAAGGGGGGTCCATAACCTCACACTCTTGCCAACACCATACTACCCCTGCTCTGCTGATTAGATAGTACCCATCTTTCTCGCGTGGGGGAACAGTTGAGACCTCTGCAGTGTTAGCAGGTGTTGTGTCCAATGGCGTTTGATTATTGCTATGCTCAATCTTGATCAAGTCTGCTTAGCAGCCGTCCCCCATGTTCTGAACTGTCACAGTCAACAACATTGCACATTTAGCATGTCAGAAATTGTAATTCTGATAAATTGATAGATAATTCTCATATCATTCTTAATGTAAATAAGTGACAATACCAACATGAGTGAATGAAAAGAGTCAGAACTTCCAAGCCTGCAAGGTTAGCACTTTTCTTCAGTCAGTCAACAGCTGTTCGTCAGATGCTTTTGGAAATTATTATGACAACAGGTTGTCTTCACATCCACATCAAAGTCGGCTTTGAATGTCTTTCTGAATACAACAAAAACAAAAAGATACAGCCTCAAATAGAGTATGGTCCAAAGATGCAGACAGGAAACACACACCACTATGGGCACAGAAGACCGTGCCAAATGCTTTTTTCTATTGCCAGATAAATGTCAGATACTGGCAGATAACTGGAAAATATGTCAGCTTTACTTTCCAGAAATGGACAGATCTTGGCCATGTGCTGCCTAATTGTGGGCAGTGTTTTCCCATCTGTTAGGAGTAGATATAATTTTCAGACAGAGTGATCAGATATGGTACACATTTACTATAATCAACCGTAAACGGAGAATATGTATTTATTTATAGCATTATTTGGAGCTAGCTAGATGTTCAAAGGTTAGGTACAATGTCTACTAATACAGCTCATTTGGGTGAGAGCAACAGCATGTGTTGTTGCCAAAAAAGATACAAGAATGCTTCAGTGGTTTTTGATCAGCATAGAAATTAAGTCATAACTGTTTATGGAATAATTTTCCCAACACGCAGTGGGAAACTAGATTATTTCTGTTCTTCACGTAATTATTGTATGTTGCTTAAATTAACGGTAATTGTATTTCATGGAATAACACAGATTCTAACACCCTTCCCTGTTTGTAAACTACGCATAGAAAACATGTTTTACAAACCATTAAGCTCACAAATTTATTCACACAAATAAAATCAGCCATCTGTAATTTAGCATTATTTCAATGCATTAGGAACAGAACATTTAACTCAGCCATAATTTTAGGCTTTGAATTAGAGCTTGGATGAGAAGGCACTCTAAACAGGAGTGCTGTGTGGACACAGGATATCACACAAGAGTGGGAAAATGTCATGTGGAGAGTTTATGAATATGAAACAGTGTTACAACTGAGACACCGAAAAGCATTCTGTGTAGCTGACAATCTATGATTTAACACATTGGATGTAGAGAAATTGATATTTGAATATGGATGTGGTTTAAAAGCAGTGCCGTAATATGCTGAGTATCCTAAAAGCTGCATGGGCGTATGGAAATTATGGTTTCCACTTTTTACCAAGATTACAACAAGAAATTGCTTCATTCTCTGACATTTACCAAACTATTTGATACCTGGAGCTGATTTACCTGTGTATTACTTTCTAATACCTCATCACTTCCAGAGCAGATTTCAGTATTTCAAGTGTAAGGACATCTTCAGGCCATAAGAGCTTCAGATTCAGCAGGCATGCGACACTGAAACAGCATGATTCTCTCCCTTTTACATACTTACACACTCACAAACACACACAGACACACGTTCACTCACAAATGCAACCTGCTGACAACCCACCACTCCTAATCCCTCCTGATCATGGCTGCCTGAGCCTTCAGGGTTCCAGTCATTTGGTGTGTATACGGGATACTGCTGTTGTGTTGCCTGCTCAAGTGCAGGTGTGTTTGTGTATGTGTGTGTGTGTGTGTGTGTGTGTGTGTGTGTGTGGTGAGTGCCTGTTCAAAATGTAGTTTCATTCTTTGAAACAGGAATTAGCTGGCTAAATACCATACTAACCTTCAAAGTGCTCACCTCCAACCTAATCTTAATAGTCAACAAAACAGAATTAATGCCTGTGGTGGGTAATTTATTTTTAGAATCATTAGTAATTAAATGATTTCTGAATATTGGGTTACGGAAATAGTATGTACACTCTGAAATACCATTTATACATCACCACCTCACTGTTTATGTATACTTCAAACTGGGCTCTTGCTCACATTTTAAAGTATTTCTTTCTTGGAAATTTGTGTCCTCATGTCCTCATACACCATTGTATCCTTTAACATGGAGCAACATGCAACCACTATCCATTCGTGCGCTTAGGAATTTTAAACAAAAAAACCCTCTTTGCTGACGCTAGCAGGCAAAAACACTGCTTTTGTGGAGCAGATGAAGTTCAAGAGGATTGACAGATGACATTTTAAATGTGCTGTAGCGACTAATAATCTGTTGTATAAAAGACCACATACCAAGTAGTTAGTTATTATTCACATAAGTGAAGCCTGAGTTATTTTTAGATTTGTTTTAACCCCCAGTTTATCTAGCTGCTGATTTAATGTAGCTTGGTAGTGTGTTTGTAACTCCATAATACTGTATATTCCCACATTATGGTGTTAATCCACTATGGCTCTAATGCACAAAGTGGAAGTTAAAGTGCTGCTTCATGTATGTTCTGATTTTTTTACCAAAAGATAAAATAGCTGAGGCACGGGTGTAGCACAAAATTCTGGGCCCTATACATAAGCAGTGTCTGTGGGCCCCCTTCCTCTCTTGTCTCTTATGCATCTTTTGAAAAATGTTTACAAATAATTGAGTCAAGCTTTGTGTTGATAGATATCGTGTCATATGACATTGTAGCTATGATGCTTATTAATTTACAATGTCGGGGGCAATGTGTTAAGATGTAACACATTACTGTAATCAGATTACTTTTGCCTGTAATGCAGTACTGTTGATAACTTCAGTAATCACGTTACATTAAACTTTTTCTGGAACTATCCCGAACTACATAAATCAAACGTTCCTTTTTGTGCATGTTTGCGTAACACTTTTCCAACCTAACTATTGATTTAGCGCCAGTTCATGAGGACGCAGAAATTGCGGAGCTGCTAAAGACATCTTGTGAGTGGTGGAAGTATTGCTTCATATTGTTCCGCGAAAGGACAGTGATACGCTCTAGTGCGCCTGTGGCAAGGCTCTTTAGCCTGGGCAGTCTTGTGGTTACTCCGAGGAAGAACAGGTTGTCTGACAAACAATTTGAGAGACTCCTGCCCATGAGGTATAACCACTCTTTGATAAGCATGTTCAGTAAGAGGGAAAATCTACTTTAAAGCCATAGTTAGTGAGCTACAGTAAGTTTGTTGTGTGGGTGTTAAATGCACAGTTCAAATAACATTTCATATGTCTCAGCATCATTTGATATTTTGATGAGAGCCAGTGTCTTACTTTTTATTGATATTATTTTCAGCAAATTAATATTTGCACTAGATGGTTGGAAGGACAATCTATTTTAAGTTATGTTGTATTTAATTGAAATTTATTATTTAAAAATAAATGTTTCCAATGAAATGTCTAATTAAAGCCCCCCTCTAGTGTATTTTGACATTCCTATGATATTTCATAGGTAGACATCATAGTTTGCCAAATATTTTATGAGAAATAGCTTAATTTTGAGCTCAAAGTTGCAAAAGTTGCTTAGCTGTTAAAATGTGATTGTGATACGTCATTCTCCAAGTTTGCGCAGGAACGCTGTCATGGCTCATTAAAAACTGTGATGCCGTCATGCTGTCATGCCTCATTAAGTCAGAGCATCAAACCGATAAACATCGTGAGCTAGCTAACCAATTTATCATGTAATTTACTTAGAACTTACAGTAGCTATGTCTGTGTCTGTGATAGTTAGCTAAGTTAACGAAGTTGTAGTTAGCTAGGTATAGTTAGCTAGCATAGTTATTGCAGAACGTTAGCTAACAGAGGGTCTTCATTTTATTTTTTAGTTTCCTCCTCTTGGTTTAGTGTGTTCATTTTCATTATGGCATTTGTGCGTGCCATGTTGGAGGACAGATGACAAAAAACGCGTTTCACTTTCTTATATACAGTCTGCAACATGCATTTTACTGACGGCCGTTTTACCAATGCATCGATGGAGGCACCCCCCCACACACACACGCACACACACATCCACACACCCACCCCCGCGGTAAAGTAAGCGCACCATAAAACGTAGTGGGAGTTATCGTGTGCAGTGCGTGATAGGACCATCGACTGTATGATTGATAACAGCTAATACGAGCACATTAGTTTCTGTCAGACAGTAAATTGTACTAAACTTTACAGTGTAGAGATGTTAACACAGCATATGGTTAGTGAACACTCCAGCCAGTCAGTTTTTGGTTGTCATGATAATGTATTACGTCCGACTACTAACCACACCCCCATTCTCTGTTTGAGAAAGAACGTTAACCAAAAGCGGCACTTAAAACTGGTTGGATGGGGGCTTTAAAGTTCTAAGCATTATAGTACTGTTCGCTAACCTTTTTCTTCTACAAATGTTGGGCTGGTGTTCACAACTTTGTTGTCAGCTTTGTAGCATTAAAGAGCATAAAAGAGAGATCTTCATTATAATGAGGATTTGTGTTGATCTGGGCATATATGAGGTGTAACTTTATATTGTTATTGTGCATCACTGTTGATGTTACACAGTAATCCAAAAGTAATGTAACAAGTAGTGTAACTAGTTACTTTCAGCAGTGAGTAATTTAGTAAAGTAAGGCAGTACTTTAGAAAAGTAACACTTAACTAGTAATGTGTGATCCACTACCTTTTTGTAACTACCCCAACTCTGTTAATTTATTATGCTGATAATAAGTTTTGTTCTAGCCTACAATGCAAATATGCGCCAAGCAAGATTCCATGCTGGCTCCCTTCAATTTAAACAACAGTTGATATTAGCTTAAATCATTCTTTAACTGTGTTAGTTGTGATTGTGCTCACCTTTTTTTTGAATGAAATTAGTTTCCAGTTGTTCTCTTCACTTTGCTGTCTTTCTCTTTTCTTTCTTTGTTTTCTTTTTTGGTACCCCAATTTTCCTTTCTTTGGGACATGACTGTCACAAAGTTCGATTAGCCTGTTTAGAGAAAAATCCTAGTGCTGGGCAGGCTAAACCAATTTGCATCTTTTTAAGCCTCCTCCACTTTTTTATTTTGGGTGGAATATGGGTAATCAGTCCCCTCCCCAGCCCCACCCACCCACTACAACGCCCATAACTGAGCTGAGGTAAGGTAGTGTTTACCCAGCCTATAATTTACCAACATTTATAGACCTTAATCACAAGTGCAGATTCACACAGTTATATTTATTATATATGCATATGTTTACTTTTTGAATTTTAAATCACATTCTGTAAGGCAAGAATCTATGATAGCTTTGAAAATGCTATATGTTGGATACGGCTAATTAAACACAAAAAATGCTCTCAGAGCTCTCTGACTCACAGAATAAGTGAAGACAAAGGCAATGACATGATCTTAATCAAAATGACAAGAACATTAAAAATGTAGCATTGCTCAACACAGGCAAAGATAAGAATTGATTTGGGCTGCTGATGATGGTTATCACCATTAATTATTGAATTACTTCTCCATCATCATATAAGTGCACTGCTGCATCCTTCAGGGTAAGGACAGGAACATGTTTCACTCTGCTAATGTACAATTTGAGTTGTTCTCTATTCTACTGTATATATTGCCCTCAAGCTAAATTCACACTTACAGGGTTCAACATGTAAACATGACATACTCATTTAATCTTTATGTCTCAGGCTGTCTGGCTGTGTTGTTTTCTCTATTCTCACTGGTCTTTATCTCACTGCAAAATGTGCCAGTGGATTGGATGCTAGCACTCTGATAGCACACATCTCGAGCTCTCTCTTGTAATAACTACAGAATCCTGTGTGTTGTGACTCGTGAGCCTGTGATCCTGTGAGCCCGCGGCCCATCAGAAACACCATGTCCCTCTAGGTGTGTTAATCCGACAGGCAGGGCTCGACGCTGTGGGCTGAGGCCTAGCTATCTCCTGCTTTGGCCTCCCTGGATGACCCTGCTTAGGCAGAGGAGCTCCCCACTGACCCCCAGTCTACAGGGGCTCTGAGATTAGCAGCTTTGTAACTTTGTATCTGTCACAGGCCAGTGCTGTTGAGATGGACGGAGCTGGATTAGCGCAGGGGAGAGGATAGCTATTCTACATTTCACACACAGCTAAGAGGGGATTCAGGATTCTGGTCACTGCCAATTGGGAGATGGGGTGTAGATGAGAGTTTTGGGAGGAATTGCATGCGTGTGTATGTGTGGGTCTGTCTTAGTATGTTTGAAGCTGAATTAAAATAAAGATTAGAAAGTTAATCCCAAGTTTTGAGGGAAGACTGTTTGGGCAATATGATCTTACCCTTTACCCTTTCCCTTTACTAAGGGAGATCACATGAAACCCACGTGGACAACAAAACATTCAAGATGAGGCTTTTTTTTTGCTTTACACATATAGTTTTGTAAACTCAATATAAAAAAGTCCAGGTCAATGTCCAACACTATCTAATAGCTTTGACTAAATAACATCCACAGCTAACACAGAATGTCCTTTCCCGAATTGCCTCATACTACTTATTGTGTATTGAAACTGTTGTGAACATCTTCTAATTCAATGAGACACAATGGCTTAGAGTGAATAATGGAACAGCAACCATAAGGCAAATCGGACACTCAATCATCCAAAACAATACAAAGTAGACACTAAATATGAAGATGGCTGTGTAGTTCACATGAATATAAGCCCTGCAGGTTTCAGGTGTCATTGATAGCAGAGCACTCTGAAGGTCCATTACCATATGTTTTAGCCATTGTCATTAGCCTGCTATTTGTCGGTCAAGGGACCTTGACATGATAGAAAAGGAGCCCTCATTTATCATAAACATACAACAGTGATCCAAGCACTTGCACCTTCAGCCTCTGCATTAAATTTCACTGCCTCATTGGAATTGTTCTGCAATCAATACTTTTCTTTTTTTCACATTTCTCTGTTTCACACTAAGAACTCTTACTTGCTTTCCCTGTCATTTTTCATTTTTCAAAGTTTTTCAATTTAGTGTCATTCTTCCCCACTTTGCATAATGGTGTCAAGGTTAATAGCCTTAGTAATAGTGCTTACATTGCATATTTCCAAATTCCCAGGCTCCACCAGTCAAGAAGATCACTTCAAACGGCAGCATCTGAGCAGACATGCAGTAATATAAGCTTTACTTGGAGACATTATTAAGTAAGACATAAAACCCCCTTTAAAGTTAAAATATGGTCCTTCACATTTCAAGCCACGGCATTCATACAAATACTTAAAAGTGTCTGTCTAAGTCAGTGTGAGCAACTGTTGCAGATGGAAGGATGAACGGATAGAACCACCTTTCAGGCAATTTGGCTTCGCCTCGCTAAATGTCTTCCGACAGCCAGATTCATCAGTGGCTCATCTGTGCTGTTTACACTGTTTAATTGTTTGACAGTTCCTGTTTATGCTGTGTCACTTCCAATCCTCTCTGCTTCCATTAAACAGCGGAGCGTTCCTTCAATAAATGAGCAGCATTTGAAATTTGCCAGTAGCTGCACTGCTGGATTTGATCAAACAAAATGTGGCTGTCCAGCTTCCTGCAGGCGTCACTCTCATATCCTGGAACTGAGACGAGGTCAATCAGCACTAAAGGCACTGTTTGTGTTGTATGCGTGTGTGCATGTATATTCATGTGTGTGTGTGAGTAACTCTCACTTCCCCAGCCGTTTGGTTTTTACCAGACATTTCAAAGTGTGAGGCCTGATCGAGAATCAGTTGAGCCTTTGAAGTCTGTTATAAATAAGATGGTTAAGGGGACCTGCATGGGCAGTGATCCTAGATTGCTACTCTTAGAAGCTTGATATATCTGGGTCATTGGCTTAAGATGACTTATTAACACACACATACACTGCAGGTAATGGAAGCGTAGTTGTACAAGCTTGCACTTTGCATGCCCATGACTATTCAACCTTCAACAACTCCTATATAACCAAGAACAGTGGGCTCAAGGGAGAGAACGAGTGAGCGAGACTGAGAGAGAGCAAAACAGACAGCCAGAGGGTGGAAAGAGAGTTAGTGGAGAGAGTCAGAGAGACAGAGAGAGAGTGCGCGCCTGCAAAGATGAAAGACAATGCAATCAATAAGATATATAAGATAACAAATAATGCCCTAGGTATCTCATTAATCGTAACATAGGCTTATTATGCTGAGCACAGGTTTATAAAGCTGGGTCACTTTGGCTCTCTTTATTGAAATATCAGCAAAGGTGAGAGAAGGTAAAACACTACTGAGACTAAAAGTTGCTGTAGCTTCAGCATAATATGTGACAGAAGGTCACCCACTCACTAACAGAGTGAAGAGCCTGTTGTTTGCTGTTGCACACTCAAACATATGGGGGCCTTTTTGCAGAGAACATCCAAGGAATTTGAGTTCATGCTTTCCTCCATGCTTAGTTCACAATTCCATTGTACATTTAAAATCATGCAAACTATCCAGAACAATTTATGTAGGCTGTAAAAATAATTTGTTTTTGCATATTAGTATTGTGTGTGGTTCTGTGAGTTGTGGTGTGTTATTGTAGACACTGTGATGACATTGGACCCTCTGTCATTCTTCCCTTCATGCGTAAGAGGAAGAAAATGATGCTTATCCCTCGATGCCCTTGAAGGCAAGGTGTCTCTGCATAGAATATCCATCACAATCAACACAAGATCATTTATATTAAATGCCTTCTTTTTTTTGCTTTTTTTAAAGCTACACCCCGTAATATGTTGCTCCCAATGGAGAGTGAATTTAAACAGAGCAATAAACAGTGATCGTTGCACACAACTTGTCCTTCTAATTTACAGCTTGGAGGTGGGCACTGGGCTAAGGAGATAGGAAGGTTGGGAGTCCAGATGCATAATGACATACGCATTTTCACCTGATCTCGGTACTCCAGGTGCCATGACTTTCTACCATAAAGGTAGATAAAATCCATTAGCAGGGACCACAGTTTACAAAGAGTAATATTGTAATTACATATAAATGCAGTTTATATTGTAATACATAAATGCAATGTCTGTTGGTCTTTCCATTAATCTTGATGACATTTTAGCATGATTTTATATATATATATATATATATATATATATATATATATATATATAATAGAACTGTTATTAGAGTAGAATATGGCTTCTCATTGTGATTGGTAATCCCTTGGTATTCGGGGTCAACACCTAGCTTAATCCTCATTTTAAATTTGCAAAGTATGCTGTCAACTTTCAAACGCTGAGGCTGGAAAGCACTGGGCTCATCACATACACCACTATACAGTCTTTATTTCTGTCTGGTCTGGTTGTTCTTAGTTTATTTCTATGTTCTATAATTGTTTGATTATTTTTGTAATTTTGTTTTTCTTTTTTCTTATCTAAATGTACCCTAATTCTTGCAAGTGGGTATACATAGCTCAAGACTTATGAGCAATCATGAATCATGGAGATGACTGCAGGGATAAAGTCGCAAATTCAGAAAAAAGCCATCTCTCAAACATGAAAAAAAAGTGTATGCTAGTGTCAAATCTGCATTACAAAGCATTCCAAGACTTGGATTAAAAACATTCCACAATTACCAAGCACATTCTGCATGTGAGCCCAGAAGTAGCATATTAGCTGCAAGCATGACATCACCTTGCAGAGTAATGCTGATTCACACACATTCTACTGCAATTGTCTTTCTCCACAAATCACCAAATGTTCACATATGTCACCCCGTACAGGGAGCCAAATGGCTTTCCCCTTCACATTAGTCTAACTGCAGACATAGAGGAATGTTACCTTCATCAGACACTGATCAGTGAGTTCCACAATATTGCACCCAAATGTATCTGTGCGTGTAAATATGAAACCTTTTTCATGAATTGGAAATTTTCCATCCTTGATTTTTTATATGACAAATGGCATATTGTTTTCTGACTTACAAAGATGGATATGGTGCAAGCAATTTCTCTGCATAAATAGGTGAGCTAGACGTGGTTCATTAATAAACTAACCCTCACTTTTCTTTTTGCATGTGATAGGTTGTTGTTGGTTTTATCATGGGATTTTCTGCTTGAACTAGCAAATAGCAAGTGCTGTTATAGCTTCAGACTGCTATATAATTGATTGAGATCCAGGCCCTGTCATTTCAGGATGGCAGCAGACATGAGCTGTATGAAGGATAATGCAAGGGCTGCTGGCTTTGACCCAGGCCCCTGGCAATTTGCAACTCACCTATAAAAAATTCCATGGATGATTAATACAGGAATCATGTCAGCTTATTAGGGCTCAATTCAGCAGCCAATGGAGGGGTGTGAGCATGCATGTTAAGAACCATCCAAAATAGGACAGCCTGGAATAGCCGGTGAAGTCTGAGGTAATAGTGACTTGGATATAACTTGCGTATATGCACACACAAACACATAGAACCAATCTGAATTTGGTCCGCCCATACCGTTTCACTGAGCACCGAAATGCTTGAATGAAGATGGATAGGATTTCCTGGAATGAAATCCGTAGGAAGCTGATAATCATTGCCGGACCCCATCTTGGTTTCTGTATATGCTGTCACTTACTCACCCAACCTGTCCATTGGTGGGTCTAAGTTGGGTGGGCTTTACATGCCCTTGATTCTCCAATAAAAGGAAATTACCAGGGATGTTGAATATGAGCCAGACATTCATGGTCATGCCTTTGAAGATGACTAAAGTCAAGGTCTTGGTCACTTTGTCCATCTGCGTGTCCCTTCTCCACCTCCAACTGATCAATATGTCAAAGAGCACAGCCCAATCAAAGTAAAATACTCAGGACACGCCTCCTAATAACATATTTGCATCCATAAATGTAAAGATTAATGATAACAAATGACCAAGACAGTCTTATGTATGCCCTGACACTCTCTCAATGCATGAAATTTCAGGCTAGCCGCTGCTTGTCATTACCTCTACATGGAGGCATGGGGGTTTCAATCATACCACCCCAAAATATAACCCCATTCCAGTACCACACACACACAACACACACACACACACACACACACACACACACACCTCCTGCTCTTATAATGAAAACATAGGCTAGGCACACATTAATCAATGCAGACGCCAAGTTCTATGAAATCTAAATGGGGTAAACATCCCCTGAGCATTCATTACCATTTTGTGTCAGGCTAAAGAAATGAAATAAAAAATAGAAGAAATAATACATTAGTATATTGATTCTAATACTGTTTTTTTTAAGTGTCAGCCTACACGAGAAATTGGTTGTACACAATACCTTGTGGTCTTATGCATTATAAAAATACTTACGACTTTGAGGTTACCCTTCCAAGAACACATAGAAGGGAAATAGACCATTTAGTTTAAGTCCATAAATGCAAATAGTGACAAAGCGCAGATATAATGTGAATGTAGGTTACAACTGGATCGTAAATATTGACACAGTAAAGAGTAATATGTGTGGAAAATGGAACCTTGTAAAAGCAGGGGTTGTGACCCTGATTGCAAATGTAAAATAAGACTACAAAAGAGCATACTCCTACCCGTAGCAGACATTACAGCAGATGTCCTTTATATTTTATTATAATCAGCCATTATTTCAAACTTAGCTACATTGTTTTAGATATTAGCATCTAGAAATATTGGTGGCTAATTGTACACTTTCTCGCTATATATTCCATACTAATACAGAAGTAGTTTTTTAAAAAGATATTCCCTACTCTTGGCTGCTGCTGTAGGGCAGTGGAAAGTCATAGCACATCATACAGATATTAGAAATGCAACAGTACAAGCACATGGCTGACTGGGGGGTGGGGTATTGACATGCAGAGGTTCTCGGTGCTGTTGACCTACAACTGAACAGCCCTTAACCAAATGAGAGGACTGGTCTGGATGGTTTCCACAGGCCTCTGTGGGCCTCTGTGGGCCTCAGCAGGCCAGGAGCTGCATGAAAGCATGCTATAATGTATCCACAGGCTCAGACAGTTGAGAACATATGGGGTCTAAAACAAGATCCCATCCTAACTCACTGTGTCTTAAAGGAAAAAAAAACTAACTACCAATTCTGCTTTGTGCATTGGACTATACTGGTAAAGGGTTAACGTTATGCAAATCCTATATTTTTCTGCACAACACATTTAATTCTCCTCTGTTGTTATTATGATATGGTCACATCTCAGACAGAAAGAGATTCAGACCAAAGAAATAAAAATCAGGCAAGACACAGATGAAGCAGTTATCACTGCTGCCTGCAGCCATGATGAGCCTACGTGAGAGACAGTACCAGTTGCCCTTTACCGTGGTGCAAATTACATGCAGAAGTGGCATGTCAGACATGTGTGACTGTTGGCCTATGAATACATAGGCAGTAATCAACATTGTTTAAAATGCTCATTTGCATATTCATGCATCATTAATTCTATGCAAATGAGGCAGTAGGGACTGCACTAGTGTGACTCTCCTTGTAACCCAATAGTATAGCTGTCAGAGGAAGGTTACAAAGCGAGGCAAAGTCATTAGTTTGTAGCAGCCTTTCGCTGTATATTCAGTCTTCCGCTTTATGATTAATGTAGAAGATGTGCAAAAGTAACTTTTCAATTTTGTATACTCTTTTGTATGCTTTTCTATATTTTAATAGTGCACATGCATTGATATACACAGCAAGGAGCCTCTGGAGGATTAGCAAAAAGAGGCTGTCTGTGTCCATTATTGCCATAAATGCATCCTCCATTATGGAATACCTGAGTTTATCCCTCAATCCATGGTAATGTTTCATTTTTGTAAATTATGCATGCACTACTTAAGAAGCATAATTTATGGGGGTTTATTTATTTTCCTCCCGTGATCCAGAATGAACATCTTGGGTTGACCTGACTTGCTGTGGACAGTTATTCACATGCAACACATATAGAGACAAAGCATCCTGCACGACATTCTCTCTCTTTTTTTGGAGCCATGATCATGAAAGAGGCTGCACAAGCATTCACAATGAACAGAAATACCACAGAGACATTGAAATACTTTCAACAAGAAATCTGAGTTTTCACAGAATGCTGTATGTACCTCCACATGTAATGAGTTCAAGCAGAGGCCAAAATCAGGGTTCTTAAATCTTATCAGGGTTTGTAAACGATGATACTCTCCATGAACTTGATATACATAATTTAGGAGAAATATTCTAATAACAAAATACAGCATCAATAATATATTGTGAGACCACATACTGCTCTTACACCTACTACTTTACTTATTCGACTGTCTTCTTTCTGCTCTGTAATGAATCAGTCTGGCAGGAAAAAAAGATGGCCTCAGCAAATATAGATGAGAATGACACCTTCTGGAGTTTGAGAAGTAGAAGAGGCATCTAATAACGCCACTCCCCTCCCTTTACCATGTATCCCTTAGCAGATGCGATGCTTCCGGAGGGGCCTAAGAAGACACATGATGACAGCCATGCTCAGAGGAAGACGGTAACAAGATGTGATGCATAACACATGAGAGAGCCTGGGGTGTCATTACAGAGGGATGAGCAGGCTTCATCAAGCACATCACAAATACATTTTAGATGACACCTCCACTTGTGATGCGCTTACTTCAGAGAAAAATAACATTTATTTTCCTGTTATGTTTATTGGAAATATGCAGATGTATTAGACAGCTGCAGAGGACCCGGGGTGTAGATGAATTACTGAATTCCCATTTGTTTTACATAAACTTTTTCTATTACTTTAAAATACTTTTTCTTTGTTTTTTTTTCCCACAGAATATTGGATATTAGTATTCTGATGCTGATAGACTGTCCCTTTTCACTGCTGCGCTCAGAATAAATTTGACATGCCTGAGTGCCTGCAGTAGACTTTGTTTTGCTTCCAAAAAGCGGTTGTTATAGACTCAGTAAACAGCCAAGCCTCACATTCCCCTTTTTTCCAGTGAAAGAGCATCCCCAAAACTGTCATGATTGCTTTGGAAAAGAGCCTATGAAAAGTTATGCAAATTAACCATTTAGTAGAATGCTCCTCCCAGTGACATATGGTTGTAGCCAAAACATTAAATCCTTGCTAAGTCAATGTGAATTATGTGTTAGCAATTTTGAAGCTGGGGAGTTCTCTTTTTCTAATTCCTGGCAGACATTTTTGTCAAGTTTTCTGGGCATTTGAAAAAACTGTATTGATGGCTAGATGATGACATTAGGGTAACAAAATAAGTTACTATTTAACTTTCCTATAGACCTGTGCATCTACAATTTCTTTAGAATTGCCTGAGATGAGCCTATTTTTGTATTTCCTGTATTCCAGCTCCAGTATTCCCTTGCTGAAAGCATCTGGGCTTCTCAGTAGTGTGCAGGGATGATGCAGGGAAACAGAAGAGAGAGGAATAAAAATCTGCTGAGCTATTAAAAGTTTTTATAGAGAGTGAGAGAAGGGGGCCAATACTGGTTTCCTCTGCTCGCCCGTTAGCTAATAAAAATGCTTACATACAATGAGAGAAATACACAAGAGCAATCAATATTTTATGTAACAGCTCAGGCTGGGCCTGCAGTGAAGGGGGAGAAGCCGGGGAGGAGAAGAAAAATGCATTGCATTAATCCTGTGCAGTGATTTACAACAATTATGTCATCTATGTGATAGACAGAGAAAGAGAGAGAGTGAGAGAGAGGAAGGTTGAATAATTTGGGGCTTCCACCTCTATTCATGTGGTCATGAGTAAGATAGCAAGACTCGAGTGCAACCCAGATCGTAGATCCTCAGGCTACCAGCAAAAAAACTATGGAGAAAAAAAAATTAGGAGGAGGGGTCTGGAGAGAGGAGAGAGAATGAGAAAGTGCTTGTAAATTCAGCAAGCCCTACCTCAGCCCTCTACCCCTACCCTGTCCCAACCCTGAAGCTCTGTGGTGCTCCACCACACTCTGCACCATGTCACCATCCACATTCTCCTTCTCTGCTCAATGTTCCATGACAACAAGGTGAGACAGACAGCAGAGGTTAGGCTGAACAGCTGCTTCCTGGGTAGGAAATTCCAGGCATTGAGGGCCATCTGTCTATATGTTCACTGATGTATATGGGAGCCATCTATCAGGCTGCTAGCCCTGCAGCTGCTGGGGCCGTCATAGCCCAGTCTGCCACCCGTTCGCCTGCCTGCCTGCCTGGCTGCTTGCTTGGCTGGCTTCTCCCAGCCTCAACCCCAACACAATGAGAGCTCCTTCTTCACTTTGTGTCACACAGAATGGGCTGATTTGATTAAGTCCTGGGCTCTCATTATGTTAGGTAGGGGTGTAGAATTTCAATGATAATCCATAATGCATGACCGGGGTTTTGTTGCCATGGTGACATAAATTCAAGGTTACCAGCTCAGACGCATAATTGGGTGCGCATTGAGCGCTGAAGAGGTGCTGTTAAAATTCCCCTCATGAAAGTGGAGCATCAATCATGCTGTCGCAGATTGCAAAGTACTCATAATCAGATGAAATGCTTGGCACAGAGAAAACGTCACAACAAGACAGGGCTTCCTACTCTTTGAAAACGAATCTAACATTTCAGAATGGACTGTGGGACAACTTTATAAATTTTTTGTTTTTGTTTTCTTTCACTTTTTTTTTCTCACTCCTAAGAGCCTCCTCTTTTTTGTACAGTAAGTTGGTCTCAGTTCATCTGGCCCTTATCTTGCTCTCCCAGGCATGAATATACCCTCAGTCTGTACAGCTCCCCCCCAAATGATGGAAATCAATTCTCACAAGAGATCAGGACCTCTATGACAAGCAGAGCCTCCAGCTCGAGGCTCATCAGGCCCATTTGAACGGCAGACAAAAGCAAAAGATTTCTGCCCCTTGTGCCTTCTCCTGAAATCCCATTGAAAATCTGCTCATGCCTTCTCCAATCTGCGCCACAGTTCTTTTATTGATGCTCTTTTTTTGGGGAGGGGAGGGGGGTCTACAGGGGGATGTGCTCGCTTGGAGGGATGTGCAGGACGGGAATGGTGTCGGTCCCCTGAATAACCCTTTTTTACTTCTACTTCTGGCATCTCTAACAATAAAAAATCGAAGAACTGATGAGTGGCTTGAAGCTACTTGTTAGCTGGGGAAAGTTTTTTTTTTTTCATTTTTAAACCAGTGGAAAGATTGTCAGGAATAGAACTAAAAGCCTCAAGTTTTGTAGGTCAGCTTATTGTACAATTCAGTGTGTACTAACTGAGGCTGCCTACCATGTCTGTCTATAAGCTGGCAGGTTGTAACATTTCAATCACATGAGCTCTATCCTGAAATACCCCCCGTCCATCAATACAACGCCACTATCATTCTCCTATGGTTAATAACCATAAATCAAATGAGATTCATAAACCATTAAGATGGTGCTTATTATCTCTTACACTAGGTAGTATAGATATTCATAGCCCTGAGGTACGTGCCTTCAAACCAATAATCTGCTCCATCTATGCAATATTTCCCTCTTTTTATCACATGAATTATGCTTTGTGTCATAATTTACCAGAACATTTCTAATACGCTTTACTGAATTCACTTTCACTGCTTTTACACCACACCACCATACGCTACCTCAGCCCTTTGCCAGAGCCACTTCCCTCAGTGATAGGCAGAGTTACAAGGTCAGACATCAGTTGCAGAATCCAGTTCACAGGATACGGGGCGAATCATCCTTTTGGAGTTGGGAAGTGCTGTGTGCCTATCTTTAGGACAGGTACATGAAAAATTGATGCAGTTTACTTTAACTCAAGTGAAAGTCTAGTCTTTTCAAAAGGAGACAACAAACACATAAGGGAGTTTCAGCAGTGCTCAAGCATCAAATTAAGGCCCAACAAGAAGACATTCTTGTATGCCATTCACGGCTCACCTTCAAAGGCCCCGTGTACAACTATAGAAGCCATTTTGTTTGAGAGTACAAAGGAAAACAGGTTATTAAGAGGAAGGCTTTAAAAATGGAGAGACAGACATTCCTTTTCAAGTCCAATTTCCCCCCACTACTGTATTTGCCACCTATCATTCTGATGAGCGCGTTGCTTTAAAGCGACTCAACAGGGTTCCTGCGGAAGATCTGAATCAAGTTTTTAATGAGCCCCGTCATTCTTGCACTGCTGTCACAGGTGTGGATCTACTGATGTCGAAGCTCTGTGGGACTTAACACAGGTCTTACCCAGTCAATTAAGGAGTATAAGCTATTCACATTGAGCAAGCACTGCAACTATGCACTGTGTAGCTGTTGTTTTCCCCCCTCACTCTGTTGAAATCAGTGGCTTGTACATGAACACCAAGACCTCTCACCCAAGGAAATACACTCGAGTTTTAATCAGGCAGATACAACTTTCAATTCTTTACTAGTCAGTGCCATAAACATAAAGGCACAATCTGCTGTTCTATTGTGCTATCTCCCTGTTGATTCCTGAATGAATTCCTTACAAGTAGAGTGGAACTGCCCAACTTTATCATATCTTTGAATTTAATCAGGGATTGGCCTTTTACAATAGGTTGTTAATCCATCTGTGTTAGTCCATCCGTGTGTGTGTGTGTGTGTGTGTGTGTGTGTGTGTCAATGAGCAAGACACAGAGACAGAAAGGGCGTGTGAGAGAGGAAGGAAGCCTGTAATTCCCTGTCCCCCACATGAACCCTTGATACTGTCCCATATGTTATATTCACACATTTCACTTGTCATAGGTTGATGTGTGACTTGTATGGACAACTAACATGTGTTTCAAATGTGTGTCAGTACGCAATGCTGACTCCGATGTGTATATATGTGCATGTGCTGTACCATGTTTTATTCTGAATGTAAACAATATGTAACTGGACCGATGATGCTTAGTGGACACATGGCTGCCCATGCCGAAACAAAATAAGCCAATTGAAGTGCTGATGCAGACTTAGAAGCAAAGGAGGAAAGAAGCAGCAGAGGGAAGGGGGAGAGAAGGGAGAGTGAAGGAGAGAACAGAAGGAATGTATTGGTCAAGCACACAGAGTGTCAACAAAGAGGTGTAAAGACTTGTCACTCTTGGTCACTGCGCTCACTGCTCGGAGACTGGAGAGGAATGCACTGGTCATTCATGCACCAGAATAGGCAGTGCTCCTTTGGCCCTTCCACCCTGTGCACTATTGTATCAGCGAGAACATTGTTCAGGAGATTCCTTTGTCCCTTTAGATTTTTGGAGGTCCCTTTTCAGGACATCCACCGAGACCCCCTGTGCAGTCAGGCCATAGCTGCTCCCCAAACAGCTGTCTGTGACCAAGCTGAAGTCACTCTATGCTAGCTCCCATTTGAGCCAATGCATTACAGATGTTTATCCCTCAGAATCAGACCGCTGTCTAGCTAGCTGTGGGGAGAATGATAATGTCGACTTTTATTCGGCCGATTTGGTGCAGTTACTGTATGTATTTCCGTATTGGGGTCTTAAACCAAGCTGACCTCTGGTAAAGATTTCTCTGTTCAGCCCCTTTCCAATGTGATTGAATTCCGCCCCAGCTTAGGGGCCATAATAAGCCCTTCCCAATGCTCCACCGAGCAGATCTCCAATGCACAAACTGTGGCCTCCCCCCATTGTAATGTTTACAAGGTCAAGGTTGCAGGGTCAGTGTTTCTGGCTTAAATAAATTGGCATGCTCTTTTTTGGTAATGGATTACCGAGTTGGTGATGGCTTGATGCTTAGTGTCACTTTTATCAAGGGCAGGAGAATAATATGGGGACAAGCTAAGGATTTAAGGCCAAATGGAGACAATTGAAGCATCTCAATAGATATCGAACACACAGTGGTGGGGATTTGCATAACCTGGTCAGAGGCAGATAGGAAAGAAAACACTCTCTTGGACCTGACAGTCTAAAGGATCATTTGAGTGATTTATGCAGGAAATTGTATTTGCGAAGCAAGGGAGATAATTTAATAAAGCAAGGCCTGGCCTAGTCCTCAAGAACAGGGCTCTTTGCTGAAAAATGATACAGCCTCCTGTCTGAGGGGATGGCAGATAACGAAGGCCAATATTTACTGTGGATTTGTGCTCTTTCTATTTCCTGTCTTAGTCTTACTATTATCTTGCCTAGTTTCCTGAAATGAGCAAACATATTATATGCATACATATAAATGTTTAATGTATGCAAATGTAACCTGTTTCATTTCCTTTATGCAAATGTTGTATCATTATTATTAACAAAAATGACGAGAATATCAGGGAATCGCAAGGCAGCCTTAACTACAGTGGTGAGTAATCATGCTATTAAAGAGAGGAAAGAAAACACCAAGAATCCAGATAAGTTCATGTACGTCAGACTCATAACATCAGTCCTTGACTTGTAATTAGGTCCTTTATTTAGGTTTGCCAGGGTGGCAAAGGACATGCAAACACTTTACAGTGACAAGACAACAGTCACATCATGGAAGATGAGTTGAAACGTGTTAAAGATGCTGACCACAGCTCATAATGCAGCATAAAAATGATTGAAATGGACAGAGCCTGTACAGGAGTCCTCTAAGTGAAGTGCTTTGAGGCCTTTTCTTTATTGCATGTAAACAGTGAAAAGTGTGAAGAACCATATAAAAATATCCTCAGTCCAATAAGTGATACATTTTCACTAAGTATACTGCTTCACCTCATTTGTGTGCGCATGAGCTTCGGCCTTTCCCCTCAATCAACCCACCACATGCATCTTTGCATATCTTCCTGATATTGTAAGCGTGGAGACAGAGTTGAACCCGGCTAATGTTGCATGTCAACAGAGTAGGGTCTCTCTCTGTCTCTCTCTCCTCCTGCAGTAGGTCTGTTAATGTTTAGAGTCAGGAGGCCCAGGGGACTCTAAATCCCTCAGACACAAAGAGCCTCTGTGTGCTGGGGAGGTCACATCTGCCCAATGACTCTGTGTGCACACAGGGAGCATGCTACAGGCCATCAGAGGGGCCTGCTGCAACTGCCCCACTTCCATAATGCAACTCTGTGTGCACTATCCTGGCCAGTGGGCTTGATAGTTCTTGACATTTCACCACACGCACATTAAACTCTCTGTCACGTCATTCCATTCTCTCCAAGATGCTGGGAGAAATGGAATATTATAAAAAGCCAAGCATCTGAAGCAAATACCGGTAAAGAAGCATTTGGATGAAAATATTGCATTTTTATTTTCAACCCTAACGTTTGCATTGATACAGCTGACAATAAAGGATCAAACCATTACAGTGTCATTGCTAGCATTAAAAGAGTATCCACAGACAATTATCTTTCATTTCAACCCACTCTATTGGTCTTATCATTTCCTGGAAGGCACTGCTCCTCTCTAAACCTGACATACAGTCATGACAAGGAAAATGGTGCACATTTGGTTTGACATTATGTCTTTCAATAACAGATGTTTACTCAGTGGCTCTCATTTTGGGCTCCTTTCTTTAATGAAGGTCCTTAGAGGTGAAAGGAAAGCTTTAGAAGTGATGCTTGACTCAATGTCATTTTTTATTAAGATAAAAAAAAGCACCAGAGTAGTTCTATTTTATCAGGTCTCCTCACAAACCGTTGGAATATTAACGCACCGTAGAAATTATTAGCATTGCTATTGACATGGTAAACAGTGATTAAAAATATATGCCTTTTAATGGGACCCAGCCATGCCAATCAGATAGCGTGCAGGCTAGTCAGTGGTGCAATAAATCACTAGGTCTGGTCATTGGAAACCAGGTCTATCCACTAAATCCAGGTTTGACTCAATATGGAGATATCAATGAAAGCCTTTGTTTTGTCCAGCAAATTAGACACACCAGTATGCGCAGGTAATGTACACACTGCAATCTTCCCTGACCTATACAGGCTGAATTTAGCACTTGGGATTTCTCATGAAGCAAAAGTTTCATTCCAGTTGGCTACACAAAGTAAATGTGGCCCCAATGATAGGATGGCTAGAAAGTCCATCGGCTGGAATTAAAATAATCTGTTCAGTGAGACAGCAGTGTTGTCATACAGCTAATGAAATGACACAGTTGGAGTTCAGCAGTGAATGAACCTGTATTTAACCAGCTGTAAACATTGCCCAAAAAAATACAAAAGAAAAACTTCGAGTCCAGTTGACCTCTGACCTTGTTTGTGTTGCTCAGAGCAAAACTCTGAAACAGGGATGAAGAGTGGCCAGTAAAATGTGCTCTGCCTGAACCATGCACGCTGAGAGCAGTGGCACTCTGGGGACAAAGTAACGGGGACCTTTTAGGAGGTGACAATGACAGGAGAGCTTGGATGAGGTCAGGGTGGTTTGATACCATGCTATTGAGGCCTTAATTGCTCATAGAGAGGCTATAGGGGCCTTCTGTGCATTCACAGTGAAAGGACTGAGCCAGGAAAGGTAATTTATGACTGGCAGGGTGAGGTTACAGGGGGAGCGTCCCCTTAAAAGAGAGGTATGCATGCCTGGTTCCTCTCCTGAGCTCAAGTGGCTCAATAGATGGCAATTGAGCTACTTGGGAGGTGGACCCACACTCTCCTTCTCTTTCTCACTCTCTCATTCTTTCAGTCTTTCTCTAACTCTCTCCCTAACTCTGCTCAGCCGCTCCCTCCCATGTCCTAGATCAGCTCATCTGGGTGTGCTGCGGCAGGATATCAATCTTAATGAAGCTGCCAGGCCAGTGTCGTATCAACTTTAGACTACAGGCCTTGATAAGCATACCAATTCTCTGTAACAATACCCAGGGTAATAACCAGGACAATAAGGTCTCACAAAGGATAGAGTGTGGAAACATCTGAATTTTATGGTTGCTGTGCGTGTGTGTGTGTGTGTGTGTGTGTGTGTGTGTGTGTGCGTGTGTGAAATAGAGAGAGCACATAAATTGTCTGTCAGTGTGTGTGTGTGTGTGTGCACGCGTGTGTGTGCAGGAAAATGATGTGTTTGAACTGAACATGTACATATACATGGTGCATGTGCGTAGCATAAAGTGTGAAGCGTTCCATCTTATTTAAATCATATGTCTTCATGTCACACATGTCAGATTCATATTAAAGCAAGACCACATATGAAGAGCAGAGTCATACAGTACAGTCTGACTCAAGATGACTCAAGAGTGTTTTAGCCATACCTCAAATATAATAGTAATTTAAAGTTTGTTGCATAAGCTACAGGTCGCTCAGAGAATATCATCCAGTACAGCAGAACTATTAGATTCCCTCATCACTCAGCTTCCCAGTCATGTTTCTGAGATGAGTCAAATGTTGTGTTTACAGTATGGTTTTATCTCCACAGCCAGATAGGTCTGGAGTGGGGAACGTAGGCGCCTGCCTGCTGGCTGCTTCTGGTTTGGAGGGCGTTGGAGGACAATGTGTGACTGTGTGACCGTATGTCTGTTTGTATCTGGGGGGCTTGGTCACATGAGGCCAAGATGCACGCCTGTGGTCTTTAATTTATTGTGGTGGGTTTATGTGGCTGTGACTATCGCACACATTAGCAACATTACTCTGCTTTCATCTACAGAGTTTTTCTTGGATTAAAATGGGGGATGGGGGTTGCTAACCACAAACTTATTTAGGACGGATGGAGTGAGAAGGGGTATTTCCATTCTGACTTCCTCACAAGGGCAGGCAGACATGTGGTTGGACCTTTGATGTCAGCCTCAAGGAATTTGTTTACACAAATATCTCATATGCTGATACATTGATTTAACTCAGTGTTGCTGAGCAATCTTGCATCACCTTCTTGGTATCATCTAATCATAGGCAACACCGTTAGGAATTAGAATAAAGGTAGGCTCCAAATCTGGTCACGATCATGTTTTCCATATACATTTACATTGCCATCCAGAGATGCGCCTGTAAATAACCCATATTACATTTGAGGTGAACACCAAGGCACTTTTCTTGGTTTATTTTGGATAGATTAAAAAGATAAATTCTACAGAGAACAGACAGAGGGGGGAGGGGTCATCCAGGAGCTTTAACAGACCAAGAAATGTGATGATGCCTCTTGATTCATCACCAAGATAAGAGCTATAGAACCGACAGACATGCCTCCAATGAAGCTTAGTTGTCACAGGTGAGGTTTTGAATGGCAGGTCCATTGTCTCGTGTGAATGCTTTTCTGTCAGAGCTCAAAAGAGCTAATTAAAAGAGACTATGGACCAGGCTTCAGGGTGTTTCTCATTACAGTCACATACTACAGTAGATCACTAGTACAATCTTGGAGGCTCATGCCTCTATGCCTCTTCTTCCTCTGCTGTTTACACTGATAAAGACACAATAAACACATCCAGTTTATACAGTTGCAGAAAAAATTCACACATTTGTATGATCAATGGGAAGATGAGTAACATGGTGAGAGCATTTTATCTCTACGCATCCTGAATTTGTGAGATCATTTAATGCAATCTAGGTGCGGACAGTCTGGCTTAGCTGGACATATGAGATATTTATAGATTCAGCTTCCCTGTGGATTGATTGTCTGGTGGGTTGTCCTTTATTGACCTGAGTTTCAGGAAACAAACACACCACAGGTCAGACATGCACGCGCACCTTGGGAATATGGACATTGGAAATATTACAGGTAGGGAGAGTGGCAGAGGGGAAGAAGCAGCAGCACGTGGGTACAGTGGATTTGATTTAGATTTAGTATGCAACACTCTGGGGACAAGAGGGCTGACATTCAAATTAGGATTTGGAAGTGGAGATTTAAAACTAGATAAATTATAGCCTTCTGAGCAGCTGAATGTCCTGCACATGGCTTTTCTTGTTTCTGTCTTTTGTCCCCACTGATGTCTGGGGGCCCATCTTCCACTGAGGGTGTAGGGTGGCACCATGTTGCATTCTAAATTCTCTTGTTTTGAGGCAGCAGACCCCATCACTGTCAATGTCCCAAATAATAACCTTTTATTGGTGCGCACAGTGCAGCTTGCTGATGCTACTCACCCATTAAGATGAAGCAGAGACAGAGAGAAAGAGAAAGAAGGTCCTCAGTGCCCCCTCTGCTATAATTTAGGGCACTCGTATCCATGCCACCAGCTCAGATTGTAATTCAAGAAGCAACAGTGTGGAGGGCCTAGTCCTTTTTTATGCACAGCCATTATTGGGGCGGCGAGATACAGTAGTGGCTTTTAGCACAGGAGAGGCCAGACATAGATGGGTTGTCCAAGTGTTTTACAATTGAATGTGCTAAACCGCTGCCACCATGCAGACACACAGGCATCCAAGGATGGGCCCTGATTCAGGTCTTTCTCTCCCACTCCTGCTGTCCTCTACTTTGGGCCTCAGTGATGGGCAGAGAGGACCAGGCTGTTATCCCCTCTGGTAATTACCACCATTAAAGCTAATCCTGGTCCAATTCAGGCTGCTTTTGTTTTGAGCTTTATCTCTTCAGTGCTGGAGAGTTTCTCCTTTCAGAGCAGCACACAAAGACACAGTTTTTAGAGTTGGTAATTATCTGTTTTATCCCCTCTGCTGGGAATAGGATGAAAAATACTCGAGATGGACAGAAGCATATCTGCTCTCTCTTTCTCTCACACAGCCTTTCTCCATCTTCACCTACCGCCATCTGTTCTCGCAATCTCTCACCCCTTTCCCCTCCTCTTTCTCTTAGGCCCTTTTTTCATCGGGACGACAAAAAAGGATAATTGTTAAATTCTGTGCTGGATGTTATTGAGAGATTAACGAGATTGAGCATGAATTTATCAATCTCTGTGACAATACTGCGATAAATGTAATTATATTCGGTACTTATTAGCATGATGGTAATGCTGGCCCCTAATTTTCCGCTGTAATTGGGGCTCTATTTTTACAAGGTGTTAACTGCTATTAATCACATTGATGATTCGGTAAATGTAGCGCAAAGATTTCCATTCAGTTCCATTTCCTCTGACCTATCTTTCAGCAGATCTGTCTCTTATCAAAGGAGTAAAAGATCATTGTTACATAAAAGAGGGGAGAGAGAAGGAGAGAGCTCTGTCCATGCAGAACTTCTTTTAATGGATTTTTTCATCCTTTCCCCAAATCAAACTCAATGTCATAATTTTCAATTTGCCAGTTTTCACTGCCACCGTTTTTTCACTTTTTTATTTTATGAGCCGGCAAATTGTCAACTGTCAAAGTTAAAGTGACACCCTGCAGTGAGAAATAGACAGTTAGGAGTAATTTCTGACTGATGAATATGCTGTGTGTGTATGTGATGGAAGGGCTGTTACACTAATCATTGTGAGTATTGTGATCTGATGTCTTGTGCACCATGTTAATGCTGGTAACAGTATTCTACCCATCATACTAGTTGGCTATCACACACACACACACACACACACACACACACACACACACACACTAATCTGCTACCACTATGAGGAATAGCCTGTGCACATCTTTAATAAGCACCATCTGACTACTAGAATCAACAACAGAGTTGGTGTGATAGGCAGCATGAATCCAAATGCCCTTGTTATATCCAGCAGCACACTCCACCAGCTTTCCTCCAGCATGTCATCACTTTGTTTCAGTTGCCCACTCACAGCTCCTCTTCACTCCAGATGGTGCTTCACTTCCTGGTCTCGGGCCTGCTGTGCTGGGACACTCTCTGATTGGCCAGCACACCTGCTCCCCCCGCCACCTGAGAGATGATTGACAGGTGCCTTCCCCAAACAGAGGCCCTGCTGCCGCTGACATTCTGCTGTTGAGTGACAGCCCCCATGGTGTTGGACTCCCCGGTGATGATTCTGGGCATGACATCATTAGTTTCTCTCTATCAAACAGCTGTTCCTGGTTTCTAGTGTTCATAAAACCAGGCGTCTGATTGTACAGAATGTAAATAACATTAATTAGGCTTTGCGTGCGTCTCACAAATCACAACTGGCTGAATGTGTTGCATGTTTGTGGAAGTGGTAAATCAAGGCTGGATTGCAATACATATCCTTAAAGATAAAGTAACCAACCCATTTATAACACTTAACCAGTTTTCTCTCTTTGATGCTCTCTAGACTAAATGACCAAAAGACACTTAAATATTGAATTTGCATTAAATGTTTTTAATAATTATTAAATGTATTAAAATTAGTTTTTGAAAACATAGTCTTTTGTCTTAAAGTTCACCCTTTCATGCAGGGCGTCCACATTTGTGGACAGTTATTTTAACTCCATTTTGGGTAGCAACATTGTAACAGTGGTTACTCTCTTGTTTTTCCAAATAATTATTGCTTGATGGCCTCATCAATCCGAGATGGCCAACTTTGTTGACCATGCGTAAAATAACCCTGACCCTAACCCATATCTGTGAAAAACTTTTATTCAAGGAGATCAGTCAAGAAATAAAATGGTATTATGTACAGTAAAGTATTATGGTTTATGTTTATTTAAATTATGGGGACAGTTAAATAATTTAAAAAACAAAACAGAATTTTGAAAAAAAAATGCAATTGGATTTGTATCAGCCCAATTTTGAGTAATAAAAGAATTTTTAAAACATCTATAATGTTTTTAATAATTCATACCTGAGAGGGTTAAAGCACCCAGAAAAAAACTGTATACCTACAATTCTGTAACAATTGATTGTCAAGAATGTTTTTTTCACAGCTCTTATGTAATTTATTCTAATATAAGAACATCCCAAACTACAACCTCAAAAATAGTTGTGGTGTTGAGTCAACAGTCTCTGCAGGCTATTTATTGTTGGGCTGTTACATTGCATTACATTGTACAGGTGTTTCTATTTTTCTGGTCACTGAGTATATATATAGCTCAAAGCTTCTGTCAGGTTGTTCTTTCCCCTTTTTTTAGAGAGGGAATGAGGGAATGCCACCTGTACTGACAGCTTCGGCTGATGAGGCTGATTGACAGGAAGCGGGCCAGGTGGTCAGACCATTGGAGGCTGCTGCAGCATGGTCCTCAAGCCTTGGCCAGATGGAAAGTTTCAGGTGTGAGTGTTTGTGTGTGGCTCAGGTATCTCTGGAAAGGAAGGAAAGCAGACATCAGTGTCTGTGAATCTTGTAGGAGCAGTCTACACAGGTAGCTAATGGATATGCTGCCTCAGACACCCGAGGGCATCCTTGGGCAATGCACTGGCACAGCGCCAGCAGGAATCAAGCCTGTCATCATTCAGGCCACAGTCGGAGGTAGGCATGAGGAGAGTATTTAGTTTTTTATCTTATTTTTATATTTCTGTGAGGGAGGGAGGAGACAAGGGAGCCATGGATGCAGCCCCATTTCAAGAATGAGGAAAAATAAATAATAAATAAATATGGGGATTTTTTTCAGCCATCATACACTTCAGGCAGACCCTACACTATCCCAGAAAACACAAATTATTCCAATTTGCAGGGCCAGCCTCAAGCACTGGTGTCTGTTTTGCAAGCTAACCGAGGTCATTCCAGTGTGTCTAATTATTGAATCCATTTAGACAAGAGGAGACTTTGTTTCATGTTGTTGTCACCTTGTTGCAGGGAACTTGTGAGCACAGGGCATTTAAATTGTTATGGTGTCAGTATGCCCTCCCCACCACCACCACCACCAACCACACACACACTTCTCCAAATCTGATTATAAAGTATGTTTCTTATTCTGCTGAGATTAGCCATCTGGCTGTGAGATGCAGGGAAGGAATCTCTCTGCTTGTTAGTGACTGGCTTTTACAGCTCTCCCTCTGTTGAGCTCAAAGCTTGCTGAGTGACACCGCTGCCCACTCACACAGACAAAAATACCCAGCTAACTGGATGGCATATGCGAGACATTCGCCACAGGGTACAGTTCTGTGTGTGTGTATGTGTGTGTACAACAGAAAGACAGACCGTGGGTGAATGAAACAGAGAGACAGCAGGAAAACAGAAAAGTGTCTTTTTTCCCTTTCTGTAGAAAAACCTTGTCAATTGGGGTGCGTGGGGGAGAGTGGGAATTCATTTACATGTGGAGGAAACTTGGCTGATGGCTTTGCTAGATAAACTGAACCCCCAAGTAAAAGTCCAGGGCATCTTCTCCTCTGAGGATTATGTGGGAAAGTGTGAATATTTGTCCAAACATGGTGCTGAAAGCCAAGAGTAGCAAGCACATGTGGGAAAGGTGGGCTGAAATATGTTGGACAAATTGGACTTTGTCAGCTCGGCCTGCTAAGCTCTTCAGATGGTCTAATTGAACTTGACATGGCTTTACATCTGTGGCTTCCTCTCTGGCTCGGCCTCTATTTGTCTTCTCACTCATGTTATAGTCATTAGCCATGTTCGTCTCATTGTCCTGCTGTGCTGCAAAAACACGCATCCACTTAATAAAGCCTTCATTGTGAGTGATACAGTAGCACCTCTGTGATTGAAAATAAATTGTCTTTTTACTGGAAAGTGTGAAGCTCTGCTGGAAAGTGTGAAATCTCCACAAATACTGGTGGACTTATCTAAGCCAATTTAATGCCACAATGAAGTTCATTTGGCTGTCATTATATTTTGTGTTGTCACACTATATTCCTGAGGCAAGGGAATTTATTTTTTTGGAAATTATGCTTGCCAATCAGAAATAACAGAGTTGTTCTTTCTTTACTGTGATGTAAATGTGTTTTACATTTTCAGAATACACAAACTCATGCAGCTGCCTATATTGTATGAAAAGAAAAGACATTATTTAAGGTCAGAAAATGCCTAGAAGTAAATCATGATGTCAACAAACTGGGACAAGGGAAACAGCTTTTCAACAGGGGGCGCCACACTGTAAATCCAGATTTAAGATACTGTACAGCACAGTAAAGTGAGGAAACACTCACAGGAGGTAGGTGGTGTGTCAAACACACACACACACACACACACACACACACACACACACAAACCCACATTCACACATGAGGCATTCTGTGCCAGCTAAGAGTTAAAAACAACTCACCTCGCTGACATTTACGCAGGGCTGCTGCTTCTTTTCAGATGCACTGTGGGATATGACAATACCCGCGGCAGGAGAGGCATTGAAAAGATTTCTGGGGAGACAGGAAGCCTCCACTAGCATGGTGCACCTGGACTACCTAAACAACCAGCACAAAAAGACCCTCTTGATTGAGTGAATGTGGGAGGACAATGAGCACAATAAAATAAATGGAGTGGTGAAACAATGCCAAATGATGTCACCTGGCGGTCAACTGGACCCCAGCCACAGTGTTGGTTTGGTTGGCCTGTGCTGTCTGCTACAAGTCACTTACTCTGCTCCACTGTGCTCCAATTTCCCCCTCTACAGAACAACATTTTCCACATCTAGATGTTCTCTTTTCCCCGCCCTGGCAGAAAAGGCACAGTGAGTGAATAGGCTTTAATTCTTGATGTTTGGATGGCTTACCAATGCAATTTTTCAAAACACACTTCACAGATACTACTGTTGCCATCAAAGACCCCCAGAGGAACATTAGCATAGAGGAGTGTTTATACTTTGCATTGATAGTCCATTTACTCTGGCAAACATCAAAGAGCAGAATATCCACTTTGTTGAATGCCATTTACTGTGGCATGAGATGTTTTGATGAAACAAGCTGAATCTCCAGTCCACTTCTCTGCTGAGAGAAAACTGTAGAGAAATTATATGGGCTGAAGTGACGAAACAACAGACTCAAATAAATAAAAAGGAAGTTGATTCTGACATCCTTTGGTGAGAATGATTCACTTTTGCCCATAAGAAAGAAAAAAAACTCTACATAGGAGAAAGCCCTTAAAATTTCCCCTTCTGTGCACTAAACTGATGACTACATCTAAAGAACATAATTCACCGCCAACATTGACTAACATATGCCAATACCATACTAACATACTAATCCTCATGCCGCTGCTAATCACTGCAGCCACATTCCCAGCACTTTGCTGTTCTGCGTCCAGGTTGGCTGATTTGATGAGTATCAGATAGCCCAGACCCAAGCTTCCTGTGTTGCCTCTCCATTTGGTTCCCATTTAACCTGTCTCACAGCCAATAAAATACCTAGTCAATTACAACAAACGGGGAACTTCATATGCAGGAAATAGGCCAATTACATTAAACCCGGAGAGCTCCCGCAGTCAGCATGCTAGGGGTTAAAAGGGAAAAAAAAGAAATATGTAAAGAGGCAGGGAGTCAAGCAGGAACAGCAGCAGTTTTGGGTTTCAATCTGCCAGTTAATCTTCAAACAGCAAGCTGGCAGTGTGCTGGTCACTGATAAAGGCCCTGGTCTGTCATCACACAGCCTCACCTCCAGTCACTCAGCCCTCCTGTCAGGACGTCATCTGGAATCTGGGAAAAAGCTAAGGGCAAGGTCTGTGTTTGTGCGTGTTCACGTGCATGTGTTTGCTCAGCTCTCTGTCTGCGAGCTGCAGTGGTTGTATCTACGTGAGCCATGACTGTCTGTGTATGAATGTGCTGGGGTGTTTTGTTTTGTTTTTTTGCTTGCACATCTCTGTGGCATGACCCCTGTCCGGACCGCTCCCTCCCCTTTGCTGACACACTCACACATATACATACCCATAGCCCAGGTCTAAGTCATAAAATCAAACGCTGATTGTGTGATCATGGGTAATTGTGTGAGGAGAGGCCATAAAGTCTAAAAAGAGGGTGTATTAGTGTTTTGTGGCTGTGTTTTATGGGAAGGTGCACTTTTACGTCTGGGGATGGCTGTGCTGAAAGGTGAGAAGGGGAGGTATCAAAGAGCTGACTTTGTTGTTTAAAGGCAGTCCTCCTGAGGTAGACTGCTGCTGAAAGACAATGTTTACTGCCTGCTGATTGACACTGTAAAGGAACCCAGACGGCACTGAAGAACTAATTGGATATGGCAGAAAGAGTCACCCGTCTTCATATCTGTAGAACTTCATTATTAATTTTGACATGAGATGATTTGAGGTTCACACATCTGATTTGGAGAACTTAATTCATTCGGCAAACATGATTTGAAACACAAATTGCTGCAATATTTCTGCTGCCTGACTTTTCTAAAGATGCTTAATTTCTCCTCAATACTTATTGTTAAATGGAAAAAATGGAACCCTGCAAGTTTAGGACTAATATTGCTTTTCTGTCAATTGTACTGTTTCAGGAATCAATACATCATCGCTCATGGTATTCCACAACATTTCATGTAATACTGTAAATAAGAGCTATAGAACCACAGACTCACTTGGATTAAAATCATGTTGCTGAATAGCCCATGTGTGTGTGAGTAATAATACAAAATGATTACTGCTTTGTGTAATTATTACACCTGATAGTTGTGTTTTTGTATCTTTCTCCCTGTAATTTTCTTTTTATAAGCGCCTGAATGGGCACTTTTATGTCTGTAGCTTGCTGCTTATACATGTAGCCTATTTGCATTCAGTCAAGATTAGTTGCTTATCCTTGCTCTGTGACCTCCAGCATAAACATTAATTGTGTGATACTTTTAGGTCACCGATCAGGTGTGGGCTTTTCTAAACATGGCGTAGCATGTACGAATGATTTATATACTAAAACCAAGGTTGCTCAGTGTGTGTTCTGTGTGTAATCTCTTGCTGTACATATAAAAATAGACCATTGGCAGGGGGTGGGAGGAAGCCTGATTTACTGCAAGAGCTGCTGAAGTTATACCATGCTGCCACAGGAAGATTGACTGACCTAGAACTTTGAATATTGGATGGTGTTTGTGCATTCACAGAGTGAATGTGTAGATGCATGGATGTTCTGCTGTAGCTTAAAATGTCAACAGAGACTTTTGGTAAAGTTGTGTGTATTATACATTTAAAGAAAGAAAAAACTATTTGATCCAATCATGGTGCTACTCACAGAAACATACAAGTACATTTAAAAGACTTAGTTTTAGTTGTGTGTGTGTGTGTGTGTGTGTGTGTGTGTAAAGTATAGTGCCACTGAAGGCCATATTTCCTTATAAGTACACAGAAATATCATTCCGTGTGCCCGTGTATGACACAATTCTACTTCCTAAATCACAGATCTGAAATAAGCTCCATGATTACCCTGAAACCTTGAATCCAGTTCCATGTCCAAACATTGGCATAACTAGACGCAAACAAATCTCTCTTCATTTTGCTGTGCTGCTCTGCCCTGTAGCACAGACTCACAGTTCACTTTCTGATTAGTTCACTTTATGGCCCCCGCATTCAGACAATGTTCTGCGATGTCCTTTTTTCCTTCCTTCGTAAGCTCCTAGATCATTTCCAGGCCCTGCATCCAATAATATTTGGTCGAGCATACATACACACTGGCATAGTGAGGTGAGTCAGTCAGTCAATCTTTCATTAGGCCTGAGGTGAACAGGGTCACACGCCACTCCTTCACAGCCCAAGACAAGCAGCACATCTGCTATGGGGTTGATGCTTGGAATGATAATGCCTCCTTCTCCTCTTATTTCAGTCTTTCTTTCCTTCCCTTTCTCCCTCCCCTGCTTTCTATCTGTCTGTATATCCCTCTGTCTGTCTATATCCTCCCCTCATCAGGAGGCAACCACGGAACAGGGCAGCAGCATTGTGCAGGAGGTGATTATGTGTGATCTGCCGACTCAGACTTGACCTTTTCCATGTCATCCCTCAGACTGAAACCAACACTTGTGGACTCGCCTCCGCCCATGCTTCTGCTCTGTTACTTTCTTTCTGTTGCTTTAATGTTTCGTACATATTTTGCAGAGAAGGGACTTCTGACCACACGCTTGCAGTAATTGCCCAGTTCCAGTGTTATTTCATGGCAGGTTTGTGGTTTTCTGTCTGTGTGCACGTGTGTGTCTGTGTGCAGTTTTAGCAACTGGGGATTATAATTACAGATGTGGCCATTTTGAGTGGACAATAAAATGAATAAATGATTTTCAGGAAACCTGTCTAGCTTCATAAAGGTAACTTATTTTAATCAGTTAATCATATACTGCTCAAATTATGTACAGCAACACAAGCAAATGTTAAAAACAGAGCTGGAACTGATTTATGGATTTACTTTGGGTTTGTGTGAAACCAGCAAAGCAGCATTTACAAGACTGAATTTGAGTTGTTAGCATAATGCGGGCAGTTTGTTCAATTTCAACTGCAAAGTCCATTGTTCTCTGTGCCACTCCACAATCCAAAGCAAATGAGACCAACTTGTGTGCAATTTACTCTGTTGTCACGCCGAGATGGTGAACATACCTCTCTCTCTCTTTCTGCGAGCTTTGCTGTCGCAGCAGTTGCTGTCAGTTTGAGCAGTGCTGCCCCCAAATATAATAGGGTTTTCTTGACTGCCTCCCCAGGGATTGACTGGCAGTGAAGAATTCACCATGGCTCATTTGGAGCAGTGCAGGGACAGGGCTTCATAAAACTAGCTCCACCATGTCTCCAGGCAGTTCTGTGGCATTCCAAAGAAGTGTTAGTTTCACTGATAATATGTTCATGGAAAGACAGCTCTTAGGTTTACCATGTTGTCCAATGTCTCTGGGTCTGTCTGCAGCACATGTCACTAGGCTCAGGAATAAGACTGTGGTGTTGATGTAGGTGCTATTTCAAAGGCTATCCTTCATGTAAATGATGTGTCTATTAAAAGCATTGTAAATCTCAAGCATTGAGTCTTGTCATTGTATACTGCTTTTCACAATTTCTACCAAAACAATGATTCATTGCTGGGGTCATGATCAACTAAATGATAGGTAAGATTTTTTTCAAGTGACTTTTAAAAGCGATATTCACAAACCCATGTATATACCGGAGATACAGTAGATTAAACTGCTGAACATATTTGCTTCATCTGAATTAAAGACAACACTTTTACACAGAATGTGGACTGATGTTTTTGTCTACCATCACTTACATTGGAATCACATAAATGGATTTCTTGATGGCCAGTATGTAAGGGAGGAGCTATTATACTGACGAAAAACATATGGGCATGAGTTGTTTGTTTTTTTACTAGACAAAATAGACCAGACAGAACAATCTGAACCTACCTACCATTTAAGGGGAGACACAGATGAACTTAACCAAAAAATATCACTATGAAACTTTTCCAGTTGATTTTTACATTAAGAAAAAAACATATTACAAGTTTTCTGAAATCTCCTGTTTAATTAATTTAATTAATCGAAAATCTGTTAATTTACATTCATTTCCAGTTCAGAAAGCTGAACGTTGGAAAAAAACAGGTTCAAAATTCTTGTTTCATTTTGTTGACATAATTAGTCAAAGCTTTATACAGAGTGAATTTGGATATCTGTCTTAATTACTCCATATATCAGAATATGCTGTCTACAGCCATTTTTAAAAATCTATTTTCACTGTTTTTAGGGATAAAATGTTGTATTAATCAGGCTATGAATGATTTATGACCTGTAAAAACCTTTTGAATATAGATATGAATAAAACTTGATAATGTATTGGGGTAATAAGTGGAGATTTCTTTGAGAAAACAGTCTTTAAGGATATGTGTTGTAAAATTCCATAAACGTTGCAAGACTCTAAAGGTGAATGGGGTAAAACAAATTTACTAAGAGATAACAAAATCAAAACTATCTAGTTGATTATTTACATTAAGGTAATTATATTTTGAACAATAAGAAAGAAGACATGTTAGGTAAGTAAATTTGCCCAAAATCTCAAAAGATTTTGCCTGTAGTGTGTCCCCTTGCATGTTAAATTTAAATTTAGAGTGGATTTACAGTGGATTTATTTTAAATAATAAATAACAATTAGTATAAGCATGTATTTGACTTTCCTTTATTCAGGATATGGCTCCTCAGCCTTCCACATACCTAGTGTCTCACCTGGTGCGATATTCATCAACGGCCCACTTTCACAACTTCAAACCCACATGTTCAGGCACACAATATAAACCACATACACACACTCCTTAACCACAGGCCAGTATCTGTGGTATGAGGGGTTCTTGTTGCTAGACAGCTGCATGCCTTGGCCTCTTCACAGCGGTCGACTGAGCTCCGAGGAGCTTGACAAAGAGGCTTAAAGTCCTCCCTAAGTCTCCAGCCCCTAGGTCGTCTGCATACCCCGAATCCAGCTCTGGAAAAGGCCTGAATGCAAGTTTAGCAGCTATGGTTACACCCCGGCAGACCCCTGCCGCCGCTCTTGCTTGCATTACCATTTTTTCCCTGGGCTGCTTCAGTCTTATAGCCCAGCAACAGGTTCCTCTGGTGCTCTCCTCTTATTTCATAACATGATGAAAGAACTGACAGACATACTGCTGTTACTGAGGTACTAGTTTTTCTCCCCGTGTGCATGTGTGGGTGTGTATGAGCACGTAGATCTGTATTTGTTTCTATGTCTCTACCAGGCCGCAAACATGTTCTTTGACAGATTTGAATCTGCAATCTCTCTACTTGTGTTTGCCTTTTTTGTTTGTTTTGTTGTGGTTTACTTTAGTTTTCTTTGGTGTGAGGGAAGAGTAGCTTGCTGTGAGATGTGTTTCCTGGCCGGTTACCTAATGTACTGCGAGTGCCGGTGAAACAGCCTCACTGAAGAGACTGGAGGGTCTATTATGGATATGGACAATAAATCATCACCCATATCCACCCTGTCTGGGGGCACATACACAGGAGGGTAGATGAGGGCGAAGGGGCCGCCGTGCGTGCAGACATGTAGACCCACACCATAAATGATAAAAGCGGGAGAAGGACAAATGCAGACTCAATAAGAAACTACTGCAGGCATTTCAATAAATGGGGGAGGTATGTGTATATGTGCATATGTGTGTGTATATATGTGTTCTATACTGGACCAGTTTGTACCTGTGTGTAGGTCAATTGTGTGTGTGTGTGTGTGTGTGTGTGTGTGTGTGGGAGGCAGTATTCAATGTCGGCAGCTGGAAGTACTCAAGCTGCTGCTGCTGAAGAGAGAGAGAGAGGAAGAAAGAGAGAGAGAATAAAAGAGAAGAGAAGGTTTGCACAAGAAAGAGAAACTAAGAGAGGTACCAGCACAGGCTCCCTCTTTACAGGGCCTGAGCTCTTGCAGAGTGAAAGCCCCTATAGAAAGAAAGGAGGGTCATCTCAACGGCGCAGCGGCCTCGCACACACAAGCACACACTCCCTCACACACACGCTGGAGCAGAACAACACCAGGGCCAGCGTGAGTGCACAGCAGTCCTCCTCAGGAAGCGGGTCTTGTTTAGACTTACAGCTATGTGCAAAGAATAATAAGGACCAGGACAATGTTGGTACAGACATGCAACACTCCCCAGCCAGCCTTTTATGTCTGCAGAATCTCCCTCTTCACTCGGACAGATACTCCCTTTGTGCGATATTGTAGATGAAAGAGGATTAGGCATACCTATGTTATGGTCAGTGCCGAGGCTCCCAACCGGCGATGCCAAAACAGTCAGATGAAAGATCGTGTGGTTTTTTGAAACTCACTGCAGGTATTTTGCCATGCTCCTTCTGGAAGTTATTCAAGTTCACATCCTTTCTTCCTCCCTCTTTTCAAACCTTGCTGTCTTTTCCTCTTTTTCCCCCTTCCTTTTTTTCTGGAGAAAGGTAATGAAGGGGAACCGAGTTACTCGGCTTAGGAGTGCCAAGGCTGTGATTTTCACTGTGATGTGTTAAAAGTTACAGTGCACAGCTGAACTTGTATATTCAAGCATTTGGCAGAGTTACAGCACCCCAGCTAAGCCACATGTTTCAAAGTTTCAAACTTAACAGCAGAATGAACAGGTGTCTTAGACAAGGTTTCTGTTCTTCTTGGAAATATGTGTTTGTGTATGTGCCTTTGTGCGTGGGTCATGTACTCATCTCCTCTTCTTTCTGTCACATTAAAACAGGTCAGTCAGGCTCAGGTCTCCCTATTTTCTTCCTTTTTCCACAGATCTTCACTGTAATGGACACCTTTAGTTTTGTCGGGGGAAATACAGTCCGGTACTTTGTGCTTCTCCTTGACAGAAACATCAGTGAATCAACCCAGCGATTTCAGTGGGTCATTCCGGAAGATTCTGTTACCTTTCAACAAGCAGATCGGGCCCCCAGGCTGAGGCCAGGGAGAGGCAGGGAAATATAGGGAGACAGAGAAAGAAGAGAGCAGAAAGCAATACAGAGACCAAAGAAGAGATGGATAGTTTTTGATCAAGCTGGCGAAGGGAAGAAACAAGGAAGGAGTGTTACTTAGAAAGCTTAAAGAGAGATTCAGAATGTGGAGGGGCGAAAGGAAAGATCTTGAGACAGACTGAGGGTGTAAGAGTCCTCGACACAGTGGAAATCCTTGAGTTCATACCGTGTTCCAATCAAAGTCCATTGACCTGGCAGGCCTGTGACAAATTATCCCAGCGGCTCTACATATGACTCAATCAGCATGGCGGATAGCTTTCTGATGAGCAATAGGTCTCCTCGTGTATCAGCCAAATCACCCCCTGATGACTTCATCAACACGCAGCCTACACTTCTATAAGTGGGAGGTGAAAGGAGATCTTGAAATCAACTCTTAACAAAGGTAACTGTTGTCTAAAGAGCACCTCTAGACCCATCATACTTTTCTTACTTCTCCATAATATAGCCTAAGATGTGCAATGTTGAAGTCATGAACTTGACCATCTGACATATTTTAAGAAAAATAACACACCTTCAAACTGGTAAGAATTTACTTCCTCCTCTATAAGTACGACATCCTGGCTGGAAAGACAGTGCTTTTGAAGTTAGCTTGAACCTCTGTTAGCCGTCCATTACATAATGTCTAGATTGAATGGATATTGGATGACACATCAAGCAGAATCTCATCTGAAGCTGCAGGGTAGCTACACAACAATCACACACAAGAGACAACCCAGAGGATACCTGCTATGCCATGGAAGCCAAGTGGATGGATTCACTCTCTAGAGCCAACAGAGCTCTGAGCCGTGAGTAGTGAACATCTAAAGGCCCACCTCTTCTCTTGTAATTGAAAGTGCACTCACTAGTAGAGCAGCGAGAACGTGTATATATATCTTGCTTGAGAGATTCTCCCGAGAGGGTGTCTATGGGGCGTTTCATTCTGTTGCCATCTGTCACATGGGCAAACTAATCACAGAGACAGATGAAAGGTAGGGGCCAGAGGAGGGGTCAGCTACTCAGTGATGGCTTCCTCTGATGGTTGGGTGACCCCCTCACCCCTGCTAGAGGATCCTGGGTAATAAGCCATGCATGATGATGAAACTCAGAATGCTAGCTCCTGGGGCTGCGATGATTTAACCCAACCTGCATAAACTATATTTATACAAACAATCTTTTTTTGCTTACTTCGTGTAGATCCTTTGTGCCCTCACAAGCAATTACATGTTTAACCTTTAGCGCAGGTGAAGATCAACCCATTAGATTTGGTGTAAAAAGAAAAGCATAAACAGTAGCTAGCCATTTTCCCATTTAGGCTCTTTTGGTGTTCTGTATTTTTCATCTGCCATCAAACCTGAGATCTAGTCATCCATTTATACATTTATAATTGGATGTGTTGCATAAACCAGATTCCTGTGCTCAATGGAGCCTTTCATGGCACACTAATCTGAGCAGACGCCACCAGACAAGAGCTACATTTACTTGTATCATGTTAGAACAAGCCTCACATGAAACGATATTTTGGATTAGGTGTCTGAGGACAGCAGCAAACAACAACAGCCTGGGTCAGGAAGTTCAACACCATGATCAGTTTACGGTCACAGCACCGTCTCCACATTGCTGGTCAAATGAACCACCTTATTTATACAGCTACAGCTCTGCGGCAGAGGAGTTGTTAAAGTTAAAAGAAACCCCCCCACTGAACCAAAAGCGGATTTTCACTGCCTTTCTTCTCTGCGTGGAAGCAGTATGAACTTAATGCTCAGTGGAGAGGACATTAGACTGTTTATGGTTTATTAATTGTTTCTGAGGGAGTGGCAGTCCAAGCGTGACCTGCTGTTAACTACCATATAAAACATCCACATGTTCACAACATCTGGGGGCTTCTAAGTAAACAATACGGTGAAATATACTTTCAACATATGAAATTATTTTGGCCCAAGCAGAAGGCTCGTCTGCCTCTGCAGCTGCCTGCCCTTTTTAACTCCCTTAGTCGTGTCGGCACATGTCCACTGTCAGGGAGCAGTGCCAAAAGCGACCACTGTGTTCAATTATATTTCAGTAATTGTGTATGATACACATTAATCAAATCTAATAATCAGTTTTTAGTGGCATATGGTTAGCAGGGCTGCGCTGTCAAGTGGAGAATATCTGCAGAATACCTCGGTGTGGGAGTGAGCATTCTGAACTTAAAAATACATTAAGTTAAAATGTCATAATCAAGATCATAATTACCATAAATATAATTTCAATGCCAGCTGGGGCTTAAAGATGAAAACCAGCATAGTAAATACTTGGATGAAATGTGTGTGTGTGGTATAAAACACAGAGGTGGAATTAAAATCTGATGTCATTAAAATCTGGCAGAGTATCACATTATTTACATGATGTAACCTTCCTCTGCCAGGACGTGTCACTCAGGACTCCATCTGCTCTGAGTGCAGCGCAGAGCAACACTGTGTGTGTGTGTGTGTGTGTTGTGTGTATACCAAGGTACTGCAACAGGCCTCTAATACGTGACCTAAGAGATGGCCTAAAGCTGTCACCTCTTCCCTGTGGGAAGAAGACGACAGCTAAACAACTGATTATCTGTTCCAGTCTCCCACAAACACTACTGACAATACCTCGCTGCCAAGAGAAATTGGCAAAAGTGTGACAGAAGTAAAGTGTGTGTGCTTGTTTGTGTGTGTGTATGCCCTTGCATGAAAGATGAGGGGCTGATGGGCTACGGTGCTATGCATCTTATTCTGATCACGTCGTCTTGCTCTCTCATTTTTGTTCGGATCTACAGGAAAGCAGAGTGAGGTTTGTTGACAATGGATTTTGATGTGGTAAATACATTAAGGCAATTCATACAGGTCGTATGAGTTTAACCCCCCTTCACATTTCAATTAGAGTGATTTAGATTTCAAAGGATGACGCTCCTTATTTTGTAACTGGAAAAAACTTGAGTCCAGAGGCATTTATCAATTGATTGAGACTTCATCTGTCGGAGCTTTGATGTTTTCCTCATTCTTCTTTCTTTCGTATTATTCTTTTATCCTCCTCCTTTTTCATACCCTCAGCATTAAACGGGTCCATGAATGGGCCTCTTCATTGAGAACACCTGTGCATAAGTTAAAATAAGCAGGCCTATCTAATACTTCTACCATCCCGTGTCTCTCTTTGAGCTTCTTCTGTTCCAATATAATCAAACAGGAAAGCACGCGTTTCCTGTCTTTGGCCCATATGGACTGGAAGGTAACTATCAATATACACGCACGCAGCTGAAACTTATTTTTCCATCTTGCTCTTGCTGTCTCCTGCTTATTCACTGTCTTTTTCTCTCATTCTCTCTCGCCTTTGTGAGGTATGCTTGTGTAAGTGTGTGTTCTCACTTTCAAAAAAAAGGTAACAAAGTTTGCGAGAGCTTTGAGCTTTCCCTTGATCTGAATACAAAGCTCTGAGGTTCATGTTGGTTCACGTTTGGTTTGCACAGCGGCTCAAAGAGCTAATTGTGTTCAGCAACTTCACAGTGTGACACGTTGACTGACTAATGCGTTACCCATCACTGTGTTTGATAGAGACGCAAACACGTGCGCAGAATGCCTGGCGCCGCTCAAAATCCACCTCACCACTTGTGATGTAGCTATGGGAGACTTGTCGTGGCCGCTCACTTGTTTTGTTGGTGGTCGGTGTCACGGCTGGTTCACATGTTGTTTTGATCCCTGCTGTCAGAGCCCAGTGAGCTCACATGGACACAGCTGGCTTGGGTGGAGCCATTAGGGGTACATAAGGAGTTGAAGGACGTGGATCCTTGCCAACACATTTCATACATAGCGCATATCTTACAAGTGCAGCTGAGAATTAGAGATAGGGGACCCTCGCAACTCTCTGCCCACCCTACCATCTGCCCGCCTGGGGCTGTGGGCTCTGTGGCTTAGCTACCATAGTACCAGGCATGACAACCCTGCCCTCAATCAACCCCTTATATACACACATACTTCTCTTCCCCCTTGCTATTGTAATGACAGGAAGATGTTAGTGTGAAACTTGCTTCTCCTTAATGTCAGTGTAAATGAGAGATTACTGGCCTTTAACAGCAGCAAAGATGGGGCGCATTAGTTTCCTCTCGCCATCTAATTTGGTTCTTGCTCAGAGGGGACTGCAACGCCAGCAAAGGTTAGGTCTCTGCAAAGGTAGATGTGTGTGTGTGTGTGTGTGTGTGTGTGTGTGTGTGTGTGTGTGTGTGTGTGTGTGTGTGTGTGGATGTTAGTGAATGTGTGTCAGTGTCTCAGTGGAGGTTACGGGTCTCTGTGTGGATATAATTAGAAACTTCCGTGAAGCTTTTAGAAAAATAGTCAGCTTCCCCTTGCTTGTTTTCCTTTCACCATTTATCTCTCTTCTCTGGTGACACGATCAGGGAGTTAACCGCCATGTCCATCTTTGTGTCTCAACTTGCCCCTGTATTTCTCTGCTGGTGTAAATCTCACATCCTGTTCCCCATCAGCCAAATAAAACAGCAGGACTGGATAAAACACGTGGCGGGGAATCCCTAGAATCAGCATATGTGAAGCTCCACAGAGCTTCATTTCTCTTTGGGATGAAGGCTGGTTAGAGGAGTGAAATGTCTGGATGACTGATACCAGACAATGAAAGAGAAGAAACAATAGTCATTTAATTACTTAAACTTGCACATCTCAGCAAGGAAAGTACAAGGAACCAGTGAGAAACAAATTGTAGGACATATCTTTGCTCAAATTAGCCATTTCCTTAGGTAATGTGTCTGAAGTTGAGTAGTAGTTTGGGAGCGGTCTATTCTGTAGATCATCATTGCAATCTCTAAGATGTGAAGATACTGTGCATCAGGTTACTCTTGCCAACATGAAAGTTCCTATAGATTTAGAAATGACAGTTATTAGTAGGAAGCTGTTGGCAGATAACTAAGAGAGAATTCCAAAGTGCCTTTCATCCTCCTACAATCTGCTATAAATAATGGCAGGTTACTAAGGATAGGCTGAGTGACTCATACACTGTCTTGCTGCCACTGGCCTGCTTTTTCTCCTATAGCTGTCATAGAAGGCTTAAGGGGCCAGTATACTTAGTTAATAGCTTTGGAAACCCCCAACACCCATACCTTTCTGACATTGGATTAGGGTCGTCTGTGTCCAACAACTTCTGTACCTTTCCAAAAACCGACAAGCCAACTCTCATACCCACTTGATGCCATGATTGACCAACTGTTTGGAAGTGAGAAAGGAACCAGGGATTGAACTTCTAGCTATCTTTTTTTATTCTTGGAATTATGTTTTTAATCACTTTTCATGTGAGCAACAAAGTGCAACATCACAAATGACTTTAAGGAGAGAAAGTATATTGTATATACTGTGTACCAAATCCACCTACCACATGTACATAACACCTGCACATAATATTTATTTATTTCAGCATCCCTTGCATTGTGCTCCATCACAGTATGTACATGTGTGCATGTATGTGTATGTGTACCTGTATATCACATCCACCCCTGACATGTACATAATAATAATAATAATAATAATAATAATAATAATAATAATAATAATAATAATAATGATGGTACTAATAATTTATTCCTGCATCCTTTGAACTCTGCTCATTGCACTATTGTCTCAATCTGTCTATTTTGTTTTGTTCATATTGTGTATATATGTGTTCTCTATACGGTAGCCTGTGTTTGTATTTTATTACAGCATTATTGTGTTATTGTATTATTGTATAAGTAAGCACATCATGAGCATTGCACAATTCAGAGTCAAATTCCTCGTATATGTACACATACCAGGCAATTAAGCTGATTCTGAAAATATTTGCCATTATTATGCTTCTCACTCCACCTTCAAATGTGGGCAGGTATAAACACTTCTGATAGATCATACAAACTATTTATTTTCTAATATAACCAGAACTTAGCAGTCCACCAGTAATGGGCTGCAGCAGAACAACAGTTAGCTCATGACGCCAGCTGATGTTAAAGATCCCTACTGATCCATACACAGAGGAGAAAGGATACTCTCCTTTTCCTTCCTTCGTATTGCACTTTAATAAGGCTAATTAAACATTTTAATCAAGGATAGCGCTGTATTGATCTCAATCCGTGCTAAGGGGGGTTAGTGTTAACTATACCACTCTGATTATTCCGGCTCCACTAGAGCTGTCACTCAATGATCTCATCAACTCTCCCTCCTGCCAGTGTCGAGAGAGAGGACCAGTAAAAACAATGAGTTGAAGTCCTCCCCGACTTATAATTAATCTCTTGTCGGCTTCTATTGACACGTCCACTCTTTGATTAAATAATTACCTAAGTGCCATAAGCCTCCGTGATTGAGTCATAATCCTGAATAAGCTGTAACCAACTATGGTCACCTCCTCTGCAACGATTAGCTCATCATTTGCTTGGCTGCCCCAATCTGTTATGCTCTGGTTCTGGGACAGCAGTTTTGGGTTTCTGTGTTTATGGAGCCTGGTAACAGGTTCTCATTTGACTCCTGGTGCCATTTAACTCACGGAGTGTGTGAAGGTACAGACAAGTGCACACACACATATGCCCATGTATGCAAATACATTCACACGCATGTCTGCACATTCTGACAAGTGCAGTTTCTCACATTATACTACTGCTCAAACCCACCCACACACACACTTCCCTTCACACATGCACTCGCAAACACACGCGTGTAAACCCACCTGCCCACCCAGCACTCCCACACCTCACACATAAACAGCCTGGCATCTGTCACAGAAGGGGGGTGGGGGTGGGGGTTCACGTACACACACATGTGCACACACGCAAATACAAACACACCCAGACACACAAACACAGTCCTGGTGTCTGCAGTGAGCATACCCTTTTGACCCTTTGACAGGTACACGGAGGATCTCAAAGTTAGAGGAGAAGCCTCAGCACAGGTCTACAAGTCAGAGACGTGCCCTCTCCATAGGTAGCTGTCGAACTCTTCAGGGCTCCAGGGGACGGCAGTGCCTCTCCCAGGAAGCTATAACTCTCCTCTCAGGAAGTGAGGTGTGTCTGGAGCGTTATCTACATCTGTCTGGGAGAGAAGCAGGAGGACAAGAGGTCAGACAAGAATGGGACCACTTATATCATGTTTTATGTATGACGTGTGGCATGTGTTTGGATATTTACATGTGTCTGAAGGTAATGCTAATAGAGAGGAAAAAAGAGGGAGGAAGTTCAGAGAACTGTGTTTCCTTTGTCAACAAAGACTGTCTGTAAACAGTTGAGCATGATGCAATTCCAGACTTGAACCAGTAACACCCACAGTGCATATCACCTATTGATCAGAGCTCCACATGCATATATTAAGGTTTTCAAAATCTGTGATCAAGTCCCTATACACTAGGCAATGACGAATTCTTACTCGGTCAGACTCGGTAAACACATTTTCAGAAACATATCATTGCATTTACCTGTTAAATTGTTTCATCTTATGATCCCTTTAACAACAGCTCTGACCTTCAAATGTGAACACTGATTTCAACAGTTTCCTTCTTCTCTATTCCTGAAGGTTTCTCAAATTCCCCCTGGTCCTGGGTATGTTGAACGACCCCTGAAATAACACGTTTGAAGAATATAAATGATCAGCCCCCACAAAGTTGAGTTAAAAGCTTTGGGGGCGATCCTTGTGAACTCCTAGAACACTCCCAGGCATATAATTAAAAGGTAGTTTCTAATTTCTATGAGAGTAAATTAGCGCCTCTGCTTCATTGTTAAATCATGACTGGTGGCAAGTAGCCTGGGGAGATGGATTGAATGGATCAGGGAGGGTTGGACAGTCACTGGATAATTTTGACAATGGGGTTCGGGGGTATCATCCATCACTCAAGAGCTTACATGAAAGTTTTGACAGGTAGAGGTCATGGCAATGTGGCAGGAGCCAACAGAGATGGATGCCTTTAATTTGGGTAATGAAGAGTTAACCATCTTGGGAGAGCAAGAGGAGTGTTAAATGGGAGAGCCATTCGCCATTAAAAGAAAGTCTTATTTAATTCCTCCAACCCTAATGAAAGACATCGGAACACAATCCTTGATTGACAATGAGGCCCCAGCTGTAATTCCCTGCAGACAGTTCACTTAAGTTCCCTCCCTTGTTAATCTCAAATATAATGAATTGCAAAACTAAGGTTAAATGTGGCAGCGTGAATTCATTATCACTAATACATTAGACCATAAGATGATTTACAGTGCAGTCTCTCTCTTATTTTCATTAACAGTGAATAGCTTTGATTTAGCCGAGATTCCGCTGGCCTGTTCATCCTCACCATCAATCTCACTAGCTTGGTCATTGTCCTCTTTTATATCTGACCTCTTCACTCAGGAACGGAGAAAAGAATGAAAATATGTAGGAGCAGACAACCTGGTGAAAAAAATTATTATTCTGCTTTTTTTAGTGTGAGTACAAGAGCCCTCTTTATCGCTGCCTCGGAAATTATATTCATCCTGAGCTGTCATTCAACTTCATCCTTGACCCTGGTCTTATTGTTGCAGGCTTAATGGTAGTGCTTTTGCCAAGATAACAGTTAATGCTCCACTGTCTACCAGCAAAGGCCTGCAAAGACTATCTCACACTAAAACACCAGGGACCCTATCTGCATACTGAGCTGATAGCTATATGGACATTCAAAATGCATGTACATGTTCCCCTATCATTCATTAACCAAAAGAAAAGGTGTCTGAAATGCATGTTTCTTTCCAAGGTATAATTCTAATACAACAGCCACAGTGTATATTGAAAATAATGCTCGGGCAACACTCTGTGTCTATTCATATTAATGCTTGAAGGAATGTCATACATAAATCAGCCTATTAGGGTTATAGACCCTCAAGCAACATGGCATTTGCCCGATTTGCCTCGAAAAAAATTGTATATGTGCATTGACTTCCTGTATTGCCATTTACAAAGTGTATGCATATTTGCTTAAGTGCATGTATGTATCTGACGTAAGGATGTAAGTAAGCATGTGTCCAAGCTACCTTATGCATAAATCTGCATGACTGTTGGGCATAAATGTGAAAAAAATGTAACAGTGCACTAAGAAGAGGCTGCAGCAGCTATGGTGAGTGACAGGAAGGTTATGGGCTCCTAATGACAGGGTTTTAAAGCTATAGCTACTGCTAATTGGGGTGATGTGTCCGTCCCGTGTTCCCCCCAAGACATGTCGAGCTGCCATGGATTAGCCATGATTAAGGTACTGGTCTTCCTAGTGCTTTAAGACCTTTCACAGTATTTATCCACAATGGTCAGATTACTCCAGTGATGGACAGATAGAGATCATAGGGGTTGAGATATATGTAGACAGTTAGTTTGAAGCGTATTATCGCCACCTTCGCTAGTGTGCCTTTGAAAATTACATATGAGATGGCTCACTATAGGCTACAGACAGAAAATCACTGTAATATTTATGCAATCAGCTTGTTATATAAAAGTACTTCAAAAATAATGCCTTAGGATGTTTTTCACATTTCTTGTTAAAAGGAAAGGGGAGGCAGTTCTTACACAAAAACATTTGCAGTGTAAAATCATTATGTTCTGCTGGCAAACAATTTAGTCTAGCATCACACTAAGTACACTATAATGGTTCTCCCCAATTAACAAGACACTAATTATGTGTTGCTTCCTCTACAGGTTTATCGGAAACACAGTGTTTTATGAGCTACCCTTTTCTTCTTCAAATACTTTCATGGTAAAATTGCAATTTTTATGTAATGACATGAAAGAACAACAACTCTTCATGACAACACATAATGATGACCATGATAACCTTAATGGGATTAAAAACTCCTGATGTGAAAAAGAGAAGCAGACTTTCGCCTAAAAGTCACCAATGAGAATTCACAGTACTGATTCACTGTGAAGAGACAAACACTATAAAGGAATAAAAGTGCAGCATGAATATGTATTGAATGGAGATTTTTATGGGTACTTTTCACCAGGAAAACTCTGGGCACCAACTGTGAGCCTCTTTGGTCATTATAGTCTGTAATGGTCACAGTGAACACATTTCCAAGGAAAACACATTCACATTTAAACTATTTCTGTTAGTCGGGGTTTGAAATGATCAAAAGTGCTGAGGCTTATTCTCTTTTCCTTGTTAGGCCGTGTCTGTTCCAGAGGAACCTCTCATGTGTTTTCATTTGAGAAGAAGGCTGTGAATTTAAAGGGAGCAGGAAATTCTACCTTGTTAAAATGAATTGTCATGTATGCTTGACAGACACTTATAATGAGATTAGTGTAGAGACGTATCAAAGAGGAAATGTTGGAAATAAGCGAATAGCTAATCCGCTCACACTTTTATGACTAAATTCATTCTTTCTTGAAACTTTGCTTTCCTGTTAATTATCTGAATTGTCTTACAGCTCTTAACGTGTAATCCTGAGCTCCTCTATTGACACTGGAACTCAGTTTAAAAAGACCCTGTGAGACTGGAATAATAAACAGGAGATTTTGTGTTGACGATATCAAATTTGTATTAATACATTATGTTCGGTTATAAAACATGCTTCATTTGTTCAAAGAGGTAGATTACTTCCACACATTAACATAATCAGTAGAGAAAATCATACACACATATTAACATAATCAGTGTCCATTCACGCTGCTATCTAACACTTGAAGAGCTGAATATTTGGTACAATAATCTAGAACTTACAAATTCCAGATGTTTAATTGTTCACTTTGTAAAGACACCTAATAAACCAAAGTTTAAACAATAAGCTTTGCCACACCTGAGTTCGTCTGTAACTATGATTTGAAATACTCATTATCAAACCTTCTGTTATTGATTCTTTCTAGATAGTTGTTTAACACTCCCCCATGTACACAGCTTAGCCTTTCCACATCCCTAAGTCTCCTCCAATGACCTTTACTGTTGCGGTAGAGATAGCTCTCAACGCATACAGAGGGTTGTGGAGGATTTGCAAAAGAGGACATTTATGAAAGTCTTTCTTGAAGCCTGTCTAAGAAATCCTTAAGAGACATGAAGGAAAGGGCAGTGAGTCAGTATATGGAGAGGACATACTAAGGCTCTGATATGGATGGAATGCTGAGGATAATACTAGTCTATATGTGCATATGTAATGCAAAGTAAAAAGGAAGTCACAAGACTCTATTGAAGTTTTCTCCTTTTCTGTGGTGCCATTGGTCTCTCCAGACATACACTGAGAACATAAATATATTTGAGGAAAACTTTACTTGTGATTCAGCCTGCATATAAAGGTTGATATTGAAATGACCTTCTCTATAGACTTAAGCTCGTATTTAAAGGAGTTCAAATCTACATGCAGTGTACAACACTTACTCTAATGCTAGCCAGTTCTCATGTTTACATTGAAATGAATTAATGAATGAGTATGGGGAAAAGGCCAAAGTCTTTTCTGTCTGAGATGGCCCCACAACTAGAAAAACAAGTGTTTTCATTCCAGTCCACATGATTATGATTATGTTTACAAAGTTGTACAGTGTTTACTTGCTGTGTTTTATCATCACGCAGGAATGACGGTCCTTTGCATCTTTTTAGACTTATTGGTTTTTGACTGAACAAAGCTGTAGAAGGTCCAACTAATTTCGCTTCAGTTTTAGGTGGTTATTTGTCACTGTATGTGGTTTGAGGAATCGATTTTCTCCCTCCCACTACATTGATGAAACCCCTCCTGGGGTTTCCTCTGGGAATTCATCTTGTGCTGATAACTTTGAGCTATCTTATCTGGTCACTGTTCAAACAAGAGTGAATGCTCAGATTTGCTTGAGGTGTTTGTCTCTCCATGGGTACATTTCTTCTTGTTTTTGTTTTCAAGGTTAAAGTCTGATTGATGTGGCTGATTTTCGCCATGCTGTTTTCTTCCCACTTTGTGATTAAATCCCTTTCATTTATCTGTTGAGGAAAAGTATTACACTACTGATGATGGACAGGCAAGCCATAGTATTCTGGCATTCATTTGTATAATATACACTCTTTGTGTTAGGTTTGGTTTCAAAAAATCTGACAAAATTAAAGGATAAAAACTTATTTTAGGAAGTTGCCTTTGGAATTGCACACCTGTGGTTGTTCTGGAAGATGGTAATGGCAATATAAATGAATGTGATCATGCACAGAGCTTAATGTGTGACAGACAGTAGTTTGTGGGTCACAATTGTAAATGTGCAATCATTATTTTAGTTTAAGACAGTTTACAGTCAATAATTAACCTTAAATATCAATAAAAGGCATGTGGGGAAGCGATCAAGCGAAAAATAAAACTAACAATCCCTGACTTTAATTCTGGGTTATCCTACCTTCTAATTATAAAACCTTATGAACGTAGATTTGTCCGCGGGCCATGGATTCTCATTTTGTCATGCTGCTTTGAACTGTCACTGTGCAACTGGTGGCGCAAAGATCATAAACCAGTAAAACTTCAGAGCACAGGATGCGACTGAGGGCCGATTACACCAGGAAAATAATGGTCAAAAGTCAAATAGAAGTTGGAGTGAAAAGCCAGTCATCATAGAGACGGGAGAGACGCAATGTTGTTTAAATATGGGGATAACGGCAGGTATTTTAAGACAGTCTCTCTTGGAAGACATTCATAGTGTTGCACTTGGTTGAAATAGTGTTTTAAAGGATAAAAAGAGAGCTAGGGTTTCAAAGAATTTTAAAGCCTGGCCTCATTCTCACCTCCACACAGCTGGCCAATCACTGAGTGAAGTGAGTGTGACTGTCAGATAGTTGGTTTCAGAAACTTACAGAACTAGTCGGACACAGATCCCTCTAATCCAAAGTCGGAAAGCTGTGTGTGTGTATTATGTGTGTGTATGTGTGTGTGGGGGGGTGCTGTTCGACCATCGGACAAACAGTTCTGATGGAGTATGGAGGCCCCTCACCCATCCAAATAGAGTGGCCTATAGTCAACACTATCTTATCTCGTTTGGGGGCAAGTCTGGGCTGGTCAGCAGGGAAGCAGAGCCACATGGCTTTAGTGGGAACTGCCCCATACTTCTTAGAAATCAACTGCTGGAGTGAAACACGATAAACAAATCTATTTCTCTGAGATTGATGCTGTTTTGGCTTCATGTTTGACTACAGCAACTCAATTTTATTGATGAACCACTCCACCACCATAAAGCCAGCAACTATAAACAACGTCCTCCTGCTTTTGTATTTCACTGGTAATGATGTGTAGTTTTTCATCTAGCTCGCATTATTATGGGAATAAAAACTTTATGTTGCATTGACACACATGTTTTTATATTCTTAGAAATGAAACTTTCCCTTGCTTCTTCCACAGTCTCCACCAGTGTGTGTGAGAGCAAGACCTGACCTGCAGCCATACAATCCATCAGCATTAGTCCTACACAGTCTCCAGACTAAACACACTCTCATTACAGTGGCCGTGAGCGCCTGCAGGGCTCTTCCTCCGCACAAGTTTATTAACACAAGACACAATGTACAATACAAAACTAGGTACACTGGGCTCTTACAGTAAACACCGCTTCAGTGCTGCTGGTATATAATTAAAGGATTTAAATGACTGGAGCTTATGGGGAATGACATGGCAATATGATTACTGTAGAACACACTGTACTGTGTAAGCCAGAGTTGCTCCAGGATGATGTCATCTCCTTCGGGCCATTGTGGATTCCCGTCGCTTTGTGGGGCTGCGTCTGTGCTGTGAAGAGAGAGAGAGATAGAGGAAGACAGGAACTGAGGCAGGAAACTCTTCACGCTTTTTTACAGAAACAGTTGTCACCTGCATAAAGACTTGTTATGTGTAGCCAGCTAATAAAAGTCTAATTCCCATATCTCACATTCCCAAGTGCAATAATTGCCTTAGTGACAAAGTATTCAGTTACAAATTTATTTGTGTGCTACACCCACACTGATCCTCATGTATCACCCACAGAGTTTATGGTCTCCCTCAGGGTTTAATGCAAGCTGGAGTGGTCGGGTGAGTGTTTACTGGTGAGGCTGTTGAGTTTGGTGAAAGAAGTCTTCAGATCCTTCAGAAAAAGTAGTATTATCAGCTAAATGTGTTTAAAATATGAAAGTAAAAGTACTGATGAAGCAGATTACCTCATTTTTTACTGGGTTATTATTACTGATGCATGTAAGCAGCATTTTAGCAATTAGTCAGATTTTAACAACTGATCATGTGTTTTGAATGTAAGATCTGCATTTACAAAGGAACTAAGCATTACCAACATATAAATGTAGTGGATAGCATCCAATGGAAATATCTGAAACTTTTGTTGCTTTCCACCAAGAAATAGAGTTATGTTAATTATTAAGGAAAAAAATCTAATTTTCTCTCTTCCTTGCAAAGACTGTTCAAGAAATGCAAAACTTGTCAGTAAATTTGTACTTGACACTACAAAATTCAACACAGTGCATGAATGGACTTAACTCAGAATAGTGTTAGAGTAGAGGGCTGTTGCTAGTACAAATGTACACAGGGTACCGGCAGCTTTGGCCTCTGATTGTATTTGTGCGTCTGGGTGACAAACATTCCAGCACAGTGCTCAAGCATCAGCTGTTTACATTCACGACAAGATACTCGAGTCTCAAGTATCCGCTAAGCATCAGACCTTGAGAGACAGAGGCCACATCAAGGAGGTCAACAAACAACCTGACACCCTGGAGATACATTTGCATTGAGTCGAGAATGTTAAGCAACAACGGGGCATAAAATGGCCTTGGAGGCACCAAACACTTAAGTGGTAAAACAACAACCTCCAAACTGCTGTGAGATCCTCCTCATTGTCAAAGGTCTTCTTATCTTTGAGAGTGAGAGAGGAAGACAGCATGATCCTTGAGGAATGAGACCAAAGTGACAGACGGCCAGCGAAATGAGTTCTGGGCCAGCTGACTTAGCTCATTTTGGTATCATCTCACAAGTTCAGACAACGAAATAGCTTGCAGTAACCGGCAACAAACGTACAAACAATAAATCTTCAGAGTCATACACTGATATTAGGTTTCACCTCCAGCCATAGCCGGGATAGAAAGAACTTTAAGTCTGTATGGAAAGAGACGAGGGTGGCTTTTGCCTCATACTATTTGCGAACTGCTGGAACTTGTTAAATTCTATGTATAGCACTAGATTACCATTAAGTGACTCCACTATATGGGCTAGAAAAATACCAATTCACTGTGTGGCAATAAACATTGTAAAATGAGTCCACAGGATACTCAAGAATGCCCACCCCCCGACCACAACACCATCTCCACCACCACCCCCCCTTACCCATTGTGAAGTCATCAGATAGTGGCTTCCAGAAGTCCACACCTGTCTCGGGGCTATGCAGAGGAGATGGATCCATGCATTTTTAGCATCAGATAGCCTCTAGCCGGGGTTAGTATTGATCTAATGCTTCACTGGCCCTTTGTGAGAGCAGCAGCTGCTTTGGGGGGCTTTTAGATAAGCAATGCGAAGGGAATTGTTTCTCCTGAAACCCTCTTTCAATGTTCGTACATGAAAACCATCACTTAATTCAACACTCCATCGCTCTGGAATAAAATGTCCTCTCCCCTGACACCAAAAAGCAGCAAATAAGCATTAAAACATCTGCCTTTGGGGTATTGGAAAGCATGTGGTATTAAAAATCACACCGTGATAAGCAGCTCTCTGGATCTCCACTGTTTAATCATATGTAATCTCTAGAGTGAAACTGAAATGAAAACGCAACATGTTTCTGTATCCCACAATGAGGCAGTTGGGGTGGGGGGTTGGGAGGGAGGTGAGAAGGGGTGTTTTACTGCTGCATCTGGGTGAAGCAGACATGGCGATGAGACCGTCCCTAAGATGACTCATAGGCTGTATGGGCTGACACCAGCATCTCATTCACAGCTAATAATGAGCCATGCTAATGAGCAGGACAGCCACCCTGCATGCTCATCATTAAGCAGTTTTGTGATTCATGTCCAGCATGAAACCATCATATGAAGAGATAAGGCTGGCTGGAGCTGGCTGGGACGAGATAAGTATAGACAAGGGGCAAATCACGTAGGTTCAAGCACTATACTGCAGACTACGTGTGTATGAGTTGGCTGATCAATATTTTTGTAAAGGAATAAATAACCTTTAGCTAAATCAGAACAGAACAGTACAGTGTTACTTAGCTCTGTTCTACATTGGCAATTTCCCAGAATACCACGTAGATTCCCAGTCAAAATGTGCTTGCAAATTTTACCTATATGATACCATGCTATCAGTTAATTTGAAATAACCCATTCTACCAACATCTGCACTGATCAGATCAAATACTATTCAAATCAATCCATCAGAAACAAAACACGCTGACACTAAAACATGCATGTGCATGCGCCAGCCTCCAGAGACTCCTGCTCCGACACATATATCTGATAAGCCTTAATCAGCACAGGGTGGTCATGATAAAGCATTTCAGCTCTATCTCTGTCTGAGAGAGACACACACAGACAGGGGGTTGCCTCTCCATGGGTGGAAATGGCAAGAGCCCCTCCATCTCTCAGCTTTTCCCCCTCAAACTGTCTCAGTCTCCTTAGCCTTGTCTTCTTTCCCCCCGTGTGCCTCTTTTTCTCTTTCTCTCTCTGTGCTATCCCCTGTCTGCCTTTCTAGCTGCTTCAGTCTGTATCAGTGGAGACACTTCTTAAGCCCCAGTTGGGGAAAATACAGTGGCTTGGTGGGGGGAGGGTTTCAAAAGGGTAAGTGATTGCCCTCTAGGGGACAGAGCTGAGAGGAAAAAGCAGGACGCCTTATCGCCCCAGCCTCCAATAGCACTGCTGGCTACCACCCAGAGCCGGGGGGAGGAAGGATGGCGGAAGGGGTGCAGGAGACGCCAGCTAGATGCTACACTGCCTCTTGACACAGCAAACTCAGCAGGGAACCTTCCATCCATGCCTGGCTGTATGAGCTCAACTCAAGGCAGCACAGCCAAATGTTGCCATCTGAATGAGTGTTATTGCTTTGCTGGCATGCTTTATTCTGTACTACATGAGCATTAACCCAAATGGATGAGAAATCATAGCATGTGCGTGTACTTTATGATTCTAGGTTTTATTTATGAAAAGGGTTTTTTTTATGTGGAAATGTTTTTACAAGGAAATAAATGATTTGTGTGCGTGCATGGGTGTATCCTTGGAGCAAAATTATTATTAATAAGGGTCTGTTGGATGCTGCAGATGTGTTTTGGGTGATCTCACACTACAAACAAGATCTGTAAAGCAGAATGTACTACTGACCTATTTCCTTCATTCAAATGGAGACATGGAAACAAACGGGAAAGAAACAACGCCAAACCCAAACAAATATGATAACACTTGGCCACTCAGATATATCTGAGAAATACACGAGGTTATACTAAAGTTAATGGAACATCGAGTCTTCCTCTAAAGCCATTACCAGCTGCTCAAATGTATCCTTGTACAGCAAACAAATAGGCAGGCAAGCAGGCAGACGCACCGACGCATCCAGGCGCCTGAAACAGTGTCCAAGCGCCACCTTCAGTATCCAACCTAAGGGAGTAAAAAAGCAAATAATCACATATCCTGAATCTTTTCCTCCAGACACATCTGCACTGAGCTGTCTGTCTGGAGAGTAAGTAACTCGCTTACATGTTTTCTTCCTTCTCTTTTAAAATAAGGGAATAGACCGTAGTCTTATGTGCGCTTTGGTGCGTGATGTTCATCTCAGGAGCGTATAGTGCTAAACTGCGTGTTTAATATGCCTGTCTCGCCCGGCGTGTTGCCCCAGACACTGTGTACCACAAATCCCCACCTCCACTCCAATGAGAGCTCGGGAGGGAGGAATAAAAGGGTTAAGGGGAGTCTTGTATGGAGTCTGCTGGGCGGAGTGGAAGGGATCTGATTGGATGGCTGTCTGTGACGCAGGGGACATGAAATAGCTGATAACTAGTTAAGAAGGCAGTTTGTAACTCTGGAAAAAGAGTGCAGAGCTTGAGACGCACATTACGCAGTGGACGCGGACGAAACGGCGCAAACACAGAGAGCTGAGCCGTCTTGGCAGAGTGGGGGCCCATTGCAGAGACATTGCAGCGTCCGGACACAAAGTAACTTGGAACAGAGGACAATGGTGCAGCACACAGACCTCAGCGAGACGGACGGGAGCATGTCTAGGGAGGCTACTGATTCGGAGGAGAGTGAATTTATGGCATGCAGCCCCGTACCGATAAACCCGGACTGGTGCAAAACAGCCACCGGCCACATCAAGAGACCCATGAATGCATTTATGGTGTGGTCCAAAATCGAGAGGAGAAAGATTATGGAGCAGTCGCCTGACATGCACAACGCAGAGATTTCCAAGCGTCTGGGGAAGAGGTGGAAGATGCTCAAGGACAGTGAAAAGATCCCGTTTATCAGAGAAGCCGAGAGGCTGCGGCTAAAACACATGGCCGACTACCCCGACTACAAGTACAGACCCAAGAAAAAACCAAAGCTCGACAGTTCAAAATCATCAGCACCGTCTCCGGAGAAGTGCGGTAAAATTGCAAAGACTCCCAGCAAGAAGTGTTCAAAGATAAAGACTAAGAGTGGCTCCAAGTCCTCTCACGGCTACGGCGAGGACTGCACGTTTCCCAGCTTAAAAGTTGCAAAGACTGTGAAAAGTGAGCTCACCGATGAGGACGATGACGACGAGTACGAGGAGGACTACCGGATGGGGATTAAGACGGGGGACGAGGAGCGCCTGAGGCCGTACAATGTAGCCAAAGTTCCCGCGAGCCCAACTTTGAGCTCCTCGGCCGAGTCCGAGGGGACGAGCATGTACGAAGAAGTGCGGAACAACAACAGACTGTTTTACAATATCAAAAACATTACCAAGCAGAGCACATTGCACACTGCTTCCGTCTCACCAGCATCCTCCAGGTCGGTCTCCACGTCCTCCTCTTCCTCCTCCAGCAGCAGCTCCTCTTCCGGCGAGGACGCGGACGATTTGCTGTTTGACTTTAGTTTAAATTTCGCCCCCAGCGCCCCAGGCGCGGAGCTGGGCAACCCCAATTCAGGAAACCTCTCCCTGTCTCTTGTGGATAAGGACCTGGACTCGTTCAGCGAGGGCAGCCTGGGCTCTCACTTTGAATTCCCAGACTATTGCACGCCAGAACTCAGTGAGATGATTGCCGGGGACTGGCTGGAGGCGAACTTTTCCGACCTGGTCTTCACATACTGAACTGAAAAAAGTTCCTCTAGTAATAACAGAGAAGGGAGAAAGTAAATTATATATTTGTCCTGGTCAAGTTGTCCCTAGCCCTGCCTCCTGTGGGTTTTCTGAAGGGTCCTGGAGGGAGGTGGAGGACCAGGAGGCGAGGTGAGGTTTGAGGAATGAGATGCTTATGAAGCTGGTAGCAAAAAAGCAAAGTCTGCAGACGTTTTTTTCTGGCAGCATGACAGGGTTTTATGGATTTTTTCCCCAGTAGGTCTACATTTACTGTTCAGCTTAAATGGACCACAAAGGGAAAAATACGTGAACTTCTATGCATCTTATCCTCTTAAAAACAAAAAAAAACTGCAGGGAGCTGAAAACGGACTGTGGACTGACTCAAAGCAAATCTGTGAACTGACAATTGTTCAGGATGTTACTTTACAACGGTTTATGTAATTTCTAAATGCCGCAAATGTTTGTTTGTTTTTTGTAACTGATTCAGTTTACCTCCTGGTTTGGAAATTTAAGCAGCCTAAACCTCTGCAGAATACAGGTGTGGAGGAAACATTTTGATACATAACAGACCTCATCTTTTTAAAAGAAAAGTAAGATATTTTCAGGCATATTTTTGTACAGTTAAAAGGGAATGTTCTTACTGTGCTTTCAGTGAGTTTCAGGCACTTCTTCCCTTTATCATTTGTTTTTAGCATGCAAGGGAGTCCTGGTTTTAAGGATTAAGTTAAATTAAGACTTGCATCAAAAATGCCTTGTGATTTCAAACTAGGTTTTGTACAGTTGTAGAACAGATTTGTTGAGTATTTGTAGACGATACAATGGCATCATGGGGAACACATACCTCAGAGCTGGAACTAGTTTCAAGATTGTATATGTACTGTAATATAGTAAAGTTAGGAGTTTATGTATATCATACTCGTGATATGTGGATGGGTCCCAATCGCAGGTGTGAAACTGGATTTTGGTATTTTTTATGGCACATACTGTTTTTCCCCCTTCTCATTTTTTTGTGCAATATATACTCTTAAGATACAGACCATCAACAATTGTAGCAAGTGATGGAAAAACAGACTTGTGCACTGTCAACATCATTTCATGTTATGATGCTGAAGCCTCTCCAGGCAGAAAAATAAACAAATCAGCTGGAACTGATACAAAACAATATAATATGGCCTCATGGTGTGATGCATACTATATAAACAGATTAACATCACAATTTGAATGTTATTTGACTCATAAGGAAAATGGGCATATCTGACACCAAACAGCCTGAATCTGACTGAAAATTAGGGATAAAGAGTTCTGAGAAAAGGGCATAGTCTGATAGAGTGGTGGTCTGGCATTAGTTTGACAAGCAAGCAAAAAAGAACATTCCATAGTCCTGTTTCATGAAATGAAACTTTATTTTAAAACTGAAGACTGCCTTCTTTTTTTAAAACATTAACCATAAACCTGTATTTTTTATTTCTTGCACTTAAAAAAGCAGATATTGTTTATTTTTATGTGGGTCTTACATATGAAGTCTGTTTGATAAAAAGGTTTTGGAATATGGCCTAATTATATGCCAAGACATTTTGTTGGAAGTTCTAGGCAGTAGTCAATTCACATTCCAAGTGTGAATCTGTCTTTGACTCATCTTTTAATAAATAAGTACCTACCACCATCGACTGTCCTTTCAGTTTGTGAATATATGTACACAAATGTGTTATGTGTTGCGTTTGAAAAGGATGTGATGACAGAATGATGCCTATTTTGTATGTAGGCGGATACTCTGAAATGGATGGGCTCAAACTAACATGTGAATTCACATTTAATAAAAAGGAACAAAAGGAAAACTTTTAAACTGCAGTGTTGAGGTGCTTTACTGTCCCTGTTTGTAAAAATGTGCTGTTTTCTGCTGAACTTCCTTTCACAAGGCCTCCCTTAGAATGGACACTGCGGCTTTAAGAAATTGAATTGCCCGCTTGCCTGCGCTGAGCAATGTGATTGGTGGGCTTGGGGGTCTCCTTGGAGACGGAGCTGGAAACAGGAGCTGCTCCTCACAGTGTGTGGGAGCTCTCAGTGTGTCTGGCTTCCATTCAGAAAAGTAGCGCAAAATGGCTTGAGAGCTGTGTGAACAGAGGGCTGAAAAATTGTCTGAATGTGACATATGTTCACTCAGGGATAAACAAAGGCACTTATTCCTGAAAGATACTCTTCAATCTCTGAAAAGTAAGTTCTAAAGTTTTTTTCTAAATGGCCAAAGTCCACTTATCTGTCATACTTCACTGGGTAAATGTGTATGCGGAACAGGGTGCTAGGTCGGTGTGAGATGTAAACATGGCTTAAAACAATTATTCCAGTGGTCTTCAGTTGAAGCTCTTGAATACTGTACCACAGCTCTTCTATCTTACAACTTAGTGCCTGATTTCCGCCTGGGTTTTCAGATTTTATTTTTTTTAAAAAGCAGATTAGTACTGGATGACAAGGACTGAGAACCTCTGAAAGTCATTTTAAGAAAAACATTAACAGAAGTGGGTAATGTGGAAATAACAATGGATTGCATACCTTGCATACACAAATATAATCCTGATTCTGCACCTCCAGAGCTGATTATGTTATGACTCAGACTGAGTTACACAGATGTCGTCATGATGAGAACTCTCACTACTGTATGTAAGCACTCTGATATAAAAGTTGTATATTAGGGAAGATGAACAATAGGGTGGCACATCTCAGCCAAGTATGATGTCATACAAAATACAATTAGTATAACAAACCATTCATTTAAGGTGATAACATCTTCACAGTGTTTGAGTGCCTCCTGTATGCCCCAGGGGACCATAGATGCAGCATTCTGTCTCCTCTGAGACCTGGTTAGAGAGACCCACGTTTAACAGATCACATATAAAGAACCGGAGGCCCTGGCCACTGAGAGATTTGTGTTCATTACAGCAATAGAATCCAATGATGAATATTTGCCATGCATGGCTGCATAGGTACTAGCCCCCCCATTAAGTCAGTTTGCAAATCTGTAATAAAACATTTATCTAGCTATTACTTTACCTGACCTATTGGTCAAAGTTGCTAATGGGTTCCAGGGCTATTCCCAATGGAAGCTCAACATTGATTTTGTGTTCCTCTGAAATATCTGCTCAAGGCTAATGCCAGTGGTACACGTTGAAATGAAATTAGTGACCCGTTGAAATTTCCTTCTATTTCCTCTTTAAATAAATAAATGGATATCTAGAATGCTCAGGAGAAGCTGAGTGAGATACTGTCCTCCCAGGAGGGGGGTTGGTGGAGGGCTGGAGGGTTTTTACGGCAACTAAAGAAAGTAATTTCCAATCATTTGAGCGTTTAAATCATTCATATCACACAGGATGTCACAGTCAAATGCTCTACTTGACACCTATACAAAGACTTCTGCTACAGAACTGAGGGATGGAGGTTGATCTCCCAATTTGCAAGTTGCTTAAAGTGGACATCTGAAATTTGCCAACGCCAAAAATCCTCCGTGACCCAGTCTTTGTCTCCGTCTACTGATGTTAAATCCAGTAATAATAAGGCCAGTTATGATTCCCTCTCATGTTTTTTTCTCCGCGCTTACTCTCATGCAGTGAGCTCAGTTGCATTACATCACTGTTTAGCTTATGCTGCTGCGCAGTAAGATTCCATGTTGTGTCATCATTGATCCACATGTGCTCCTCTTCTCCCAGTGGGAAGCTGTCTGATATTGCTATGGGAGTACTGATATATGCTCTCCACGCTGGAGGTTTCCAGCAACAATAACAACACTGCTTGCCTAAATTTAAACCTGTTTACTGTCTGTTAATTGACGAGTGGACAGGATTTATGGTATCTGCTTCAGATCTGCTGTGTGAGATCGGGATGGTGTTGACACCCCTTCAGTTCGAGCAAGCCCCTCTCCTGCTCTGTTTCACAAGCATGTCATGCTGTTAGACGCCGCCAGTGCCTTACATATCATGCCAACAGTGTGACAGAGTATTGAAATGACACCCATGGCTTACACCACATGCTATGATCCAAACAGGTAAAGAGGCATTTGGACCAGAAATATAATTTACTATCTTATAAATCCAGATGACAAAACTACATGTTTATTTCTGGGAAGCCTGTCTACCATGAAATCTTAGATATAATGACCTATACGTACTCATTCCTAGTGTTGCAAGCTCCCTTGCTTATAGTCAGGGAGAATATGTCTGTAAAATTGCCTGCCTGCGCAACAGTCCAGTCCCTGTGTCCTCTACTCCAGTCTTGGCCTGGGGCGACTCCTGCTGCTGTTGATGGCTATCCATTTGCTCTGCCCTCCCTGTATATGGGAGGAAGGCAGAGAGGGAGCATCGGCCCCATCTGCTGCACTGATATTTACTATCCCTTCACATTTGTGAGGAGATGGGGGGGTGGCAAAGGCCCAATTCCCTCATGGTGTTTCAGCACTCTGGCAGATACACATGTGCACACACATTTAAAGGGAGTGCATGATAGAGAGAGACAGAGGCAGAGACAAGTGGAAAAAAACTGCTGTTCATATAAACCAGAGTTAAACTCACATTTAACTTGATGTGGCTTGGATACAAAACAGGCGGTGTAAGTGATAATAAGTGTGTAGCTGGAAGCAAGTAACCTGCACGGTCTGCTGCTGCCTAATTTTCCATTCACAACTTCATTGCAGGTTTTTATTATTTAGTAAAGGCAAAGAGACATTAAAAATAAGTTTGGGGGAGCAGCTGAGCTGAAAGCAGACACAGCAGGCTGTCAGGAGCAGTTTAAGCTGGCGGTGCTATTGTCTCATCAACACAGAAACAAACAGTTCCATCACTCCTCCCAGAATATGTCCTGACACGTGGTAAGATCTCATTGGGAGAGGGTCCTTCTTTTTTAGGGGAGCTGCTGGAGGTCGCGCATCAGTCATGTGAATTAGCTGGTGAGAGGGCAGGAAACTCGGTTGCACACCTGCTTCCCTTTTCAAACCCAACTCTTAAGTGAATGGGGTGTCTTTGATGACATTTTGCATGTTCAGTGTGTGCTATGTGGACATTCTGTTTGCACCACTCAATGTGTGAAAGAAAATAAATGGAGCCTTTTCAGTAAAAAAAAAATGCCACAATGATGGGCTCAGTGTAATTAGAGCCAACTTGTAATGATGCCTCACTTTATTTAGAGAGCAATCCCACAAGTTGGTTGGCCTGCTCGCGGTCAGTTGAGGATTTGCAAAACCTTGTTTGGAATTAATTGTGACTCTACGATAGATATTTATCTTAGAGCTTTACAGCTGCTGTGGGAGCCCTTGCACTCTCCTATAAGAAAAAGGGCCTAAGCTCATTATGCTAGTCCAACTGGGTCATAATGGGCCATAATGTATGCAGCATGTTAGTAGTAAATCAAAATCATATTTTAATCCAGATTAGAGTGTGGGAGAGTGTGTTTTTATTAATTTGATTTTATAGCTTTAGATCATTCAGTAGTCTGTATGTGTTTATGTTGTTGTTGACCAGATAATGTTGTTGCCCTGTAATCAAATGGAGTGGATCCTAGTGTATTATTAGAGCTCAGTGCTCTCTTATGGCATGTGTGTATCTATTGAGGAAAGTCTGTTTGGCTTTTTGCCCAGATGCATGGACTTAAGATCACAGCATCACCCCCTCCCCTGTTTTTGGAGTCAGGGATTGTGTGTGTATGTGTGTGAGTGTGTGCAAGTGTTTTTTTGTTGTTTTTTTACTGTGAGCTCATATAATGTTTTGTTTAAAACTTAGCTGGTAGTGAGCATAGTGCTAACCATTGAGCATGCTGAGTCCGATCATGGCACATGTAACATGTTATTGTAATTGTAATAAAACTCAGTTAAGGAAAGGCACCTCACTCATCTGCAAGTCTTCAATTTAATGATACCAGCAGCAGACATGCATGACCCCCTACCTGCCCATCCCAGGATTAAGTCAGGCAGTAATCTAGATTCAAAACTGCAGCTCAAAGGGAGCCCATGCAATTTCCCCCTAAAGCTAGAGCAGAGCCAGCAGTTGGTCATTCATATGCATCTGAAATCTAATACTCCGCTGCTGTGCCCCTCAGTGACCCCACCTCTCCTGACTCACCAGTGAACCTCGACTCCTCCAACGCACTCTAACCATTATACACCCGGTGCTCCCCCCTCCCCCCTTTTCTTTCTTGCCCTCCCCCTCTTTCCATCTATTTGCATGTTACCCAGGTTACAATGTCAGGGTACCCCCTCACAGTTAGACTCGACACAGGGTCTCATTTGATAGTCATTGCTGCTTCAGTAAATAATTAGCACACTGAATCCTCTGGGGCCCTATACAGGAAGCATGGCTTGCTTACCAGTGGGGCTAAGGTTCCAATGATTGCTATCCTGTAAGGTCTTCCTGTAAGGCCTCCCCCTCAACACAGCCTACATGAAAAACATAACTCACACCCTTCTAGAATTAATTATGAATGTGAATGTGGATGAAGTTTAACATATTTGTTTTACATTTTGAGATTTTTAATGCAGTAATTCTCTAATAAAATGCTCTGTACGACTGTGTAGGTTTGTGCTTGCAAAGAAACGGATGAGAGGAATATTCTTGAAAACAGATCTATCATTGCATGTCATTATGTTCTCAAATTAAAATGTTGATATACAATTCTAGTCATTGAGACAATAAAAAATTGTGTCAAATTACATCAGCGGTATGTAACATACATAAATTTATTCAAGTACTGTACTTTATAAGTAAACATTTACTATTGTGCTTTTTACTGCTTTAGTTACTAGTTACTTTACAAATCAAGATTTCTGCAAACAAAACACATGGAGAGCTTTTAAAATATGATGTCTGTTATGAAGTAAACCACTGTACCTATACAAGTAAAGCTGAAACAGTTAGTTAATTAATTAATCAGTTGATTGATAGAAAAATGAATGGCAACTATAGCTACTGATACCTGTTTAAGTCATTTTTCATGTAAAAATGCATTTCATGGTTCCAGTTCTCAAATGTGAGAATGTTCACAGAATTCACATAATTACTGTTCCTTGTAATTCTTTCAGTAAACAAACAAAACGAACACTGTTTTCTGAAATTTTACAAACCAAACATTCAGTTGAACCGACAACTTGAGAAAATAATCAGGAGATTAATCCATAAGGAAAATAAGTTGTTGCAGTCCTATATAAAATTCAGCTCATGAATTTTAATGAATGATATAATAGTGATATAATAGTATAACACAGGGGACTTTATTTTTGACACTTTAAACACAATTTACTGAATATACTTACATATCTATACTTAAGTAACATTTTCCATACAGGACTTTTACTTCTAATGGAGTATTTTTACAGTGTGGCATTAGTGCTTTAACTTAAGTAAAGGATCTGAATATCTCCTCCACCACTGAATTACACCAACATAATGTGTAATGTTTTACATGTTCAGCAGTTGTATTTATTCTAAATCGTAGCACCATTTTACAGTTTCATTCTTCTGAATAATCTTGTCCTTCTGGTAAAGCAATACATATTTTAACAAACCAGAAACATCAAACTATTGCCAGATGGATGCTTGACCTCACTGATTAGCAAATGAGACACTCAGACAAAGTAATGCTCACTCAGGATTGCATCTATAAAATGACAACTCCTGCCAAAAAGTCCATTAACTGCATGTAGATTTTAATGACTCCGTCCAACTATATATGCAGAGACAACTTCCGATGTTATGGTAAGAGATGGAGACACTAAATGAAAATGTGCCAGGACCTGAGTGGGACTTTAAAATTTCCCTCCCCCTATGCCCTCCAGTGCATGTTGAACCCAAAAAAAGGGCAAAACGAATCACACTGTTGAATAATTCATATGTATGCGGATGAACAATTCATATGCATCATGCTGAATCTATATCCATTATGGAGAAATGTTATATTTATGAAAATACAGCACACCAAAAGCTACACCTTAAAGATTGTCAGGGCATAACTAAGTAAATCTGTACTTCTGGGAGTTAACTACATGGTTGGCAGTTGCCATCTCCTCCTGACAGGATTCATAGGTTGATTTTATTGGCTCCCCAGTGTTCCCATGATGACAGACTTTGAGGCCTAGACCAGAGGAACAAGTGGCCTGCTTGTCCAAACAGGACAGTGTGGAGACACATTTTACGCGCTACTATGCAGTGCACCCAGCCTCCTTGGGGTTCTGGGCAGTTGTAGATTGTTTGTAGCCGGTGGGGACTGAAGCTATAGTGTCTGAGGAGATGTGACATGTAGCCCCACTCCCCACAAAAGATACGCACAAAGACTGCTGACACACACACCGACACATTCACTAGCCTTCTCTCTCCTGGCTGGTCAGAGTTATTCATTTCGTTGAGCACCGCAGCCGCCAGCAGAGAAATGCTGTCACTGGGTCATTACAAATACCCACAGGCGGTTGAGAATGTCCTCACAGATACAGGAGACAAACGTGGGCATGCATGCAGCTGCCTGAGTGCTGCTGTTTGATGGTGTTCTGAATGACCTACATTTCCCTCTTAATGTATGATATTTCATGTTGGACCTGATGAAATCATGGATTACTAATCCAAGACCTTAAAGAATAGTTATTTTGTCTCATACACGACTGAAATACACAAAGATACCATAGCCAACATATTCAAAACATATTTCTAGTTTATTCTAAGACAATATCAAGTGTTTCTTTTTAAGTTTTATTATTTGTTACATTTTTGATAATGGTGTTAAATTATCCTGTGGCAAAGCTGTTATATTTTGGATCTGTTTCTGACAATAAAAAAGTATAGGCAAGTAAGGCAGTAGCCAACAAGAGAATGTCCTTACACTGGGCATCTCTCAGATGTGAATGTGTGTCAGTGATATCACTTTCATACACAAGTCATGTATGGCATATACTGACAACAAGACCCAGGCTGGGAACAGTACTTCCATATACAGTATGTTGTGTCTGTATGTGGCTCACCTCTGTGGCAGGATGGCCATACGCTATTTTTACGGAGTGGTGAGATGAGGGACACAACTGCACTCAAAGGAGGACTGCTCATTGATTTTCAAAACCACACATTGTGCTGCAAATATATATCAAAGGGAACAGCCTGCATGGCCTCTGTGATATGCTCAGCATGATTTAAACATGCTAAGGCCATGTTTAAGCCTCAAGCTAACACATTTTAACTCTGAATAACAAGGTATTACTGCCTCCATGCCTGCACATAGAAGCCACTGAGGTACAAAAAAATAAATCAAAATGGGTAAAGAGTGAAGAAGAGAGAGTAATACAAGAAATGGTGCCATTGTGATTCCATGAATTATTAAGCTCCCCTTTACTGATTTCTTAATTAGAAAGGGTAATCCAGTAATTATCATGAGGACCAGCTGGCTGGTACAGTATATCCCTGAAACATACAATCCCACTTCCAGTAATACTGTGAGCTGCAAGTTCCCCCTCATAAAAACTCACTAATAATCCCATTAGAACTACAGAAACTATACCCTACTCATCTTTTAAACGCCAGCCTCAACCGTGTAATTGCTATGCATTTAAAGCAATTTGGTCAGTGGCGACAGAAACCTGCTTACTGCTGAAAAGTTAATGACACTGAAAGCCAATACTATACCCTGACCACTTAGTCCTACCGTTTGACAGAATTTGTCATTACACAGTTCCTTACTCAAATACTGATGGATTTTCCACTTCCCGCGTTTGTTCTTAGCTCTACTGATGCAAGCATGCAAAACCCCAGAAAACGTCAGTCGTCTATGTCAGTTGCAAAATCCATGGATTATTAAGATGCAAGAGACATAAATAGATTGCAGACCTGTCCATGAAGGTAATACCACTGAGAAGTTGACAGTGAGTGGCAACAAAGATATGTTCAAATTGTGTTTAAAGAGACATACAAGGTATAAAAGTGATTGAATGGTCACAATAACAGATTTAGTTGTTTTTGTCCAATTTCAATCAGGCAGCTGGCTTGTTCTTGTCATGACAGAGTCCCCTAGCACATTGGAATTGCGTGACTGATATCTCATACAATAGATTTCTCACTTCAGTGCACCCTAGAATGAAGCCTGCCCAAGCTATATCACCCACACATACACTTCCTCCCCCCTGCGCCTGCAACTTCCATTCCCAACCCCCACCTCATCCATCCAAACTAAACTACCTTTATGACCATATTTCTGTTAGGTCTACTGCCTTGATTTGCTTTGGCATTCCTGTCCTTATTCATCCAGTGGGGCTGTGAGCTGGAATAATTAGGAGAATGCCATAAGGCCCCTGTCTCCTGACAAGTGATCAACAAACAATGATTTATGAGGCCATCTTGTATCAGGGGATGACCATTGATTTAAACACACAAAAAACCTCACACACACATACATGAACACACAAACACATGAACACACACACAACTTCTCATGCAGATGACCATACGCATAAATCAGATTCAATGTCTGTACATTTTCAGATGCCGTTGTTTTATGCTGACCTATCCTGTTTACCTGTCATTCACTTTAATAAACACCAAAACTCATAAGCCCACAACTTGATATGGATTTGACAAGTGATCTGACATGGTAATATTGTGCACTGTTTAAAATCCCTTGAATGCTTGAATGAACTGTCCACAAATCAATTCCGTCACTCTTTTAGTTCATATATGCTGATTCCACATATTTTCTAGCTGTTGTTTAAGTATTGATTGTCACAAAGGCCTGGAAGATACATGACGACGATGCAATGTCTGTGTCTTACTGTTTAGAATGAGTCTAGCATATTATGCTGGCCTGTCTGTTGTTTTGGTATGCCAAGGTAAGTTTTCTTGACAGACAACATGCATACTGTGTTTTATTACCCCGCCAGCTGCAGGGGCATTATGCATTGCTCTTCCTGCGAAATCATAGGATCATATTTCTATGTGTACTGGGAAGCGGCGGTTTCAGATACTGATTAATGAGTAATGAAATGGCTTTTAGTTATTACAGGATGAAAATATTAATATGAGAGATGCTGAGTGAGAAGAAGGGCGCCTTTATTATGTTACCAGTCTGTTCCGTCATCTCATAGATCTGTCATAGGTTCACAGCGTCAAGGAGATTAAGAAGCCATATTAGTCATCAAACGCTAAGTGATCCTGTTCCTATTAGAATGGGCGCAGGCTGTCATCATCATATAAGACTCCTTTTAGGACTCAATAAATCTATGTCTGGACTCATTTTGTGCTTATGATATGCTGCCCTTGGCAAAATCCCCCAATAGTTTACTTTATAGTCAATAACAAATGCATTAAATTTATATTAATTTAATCATTAGTGTTACCAGGCACAGCAGTGGGAAGTGATTATTGTCTTCTATAAGTAAACGACACAGATGCCTTAGAGACAATGTGGGGATGAACTCCGCATTATTGTCTTTCCTTACCACAGATTGATCATCACTGCAGTCAGGTCGATATGTGTCCAAACACAATGTTAATAAGGTGACTGGACTGACTGTCCTCAATACCACTATGATGATGCAGACATGTACTTGAGAGATCACAAGAGAGAGACAGAGATAGGTCCAATGATGTCTCTTATCCTTCCTCCTCCTTCTCCGGTGTGGGATGATATGAATGGGTGCCATTATGGTCATGGCAATTATGCTGTTGTTAGTGATTGTTGTTGATCAGGCAGCTGATGAAAATGAGTGGATTCATATTGGTTAACTGCCCTTGTAAGGGAATGACCAAGTCTCACACAGTGGCAGAACCTGTGCTTGGTATACATGATCGACTCCTCCTCTGCTTTAACTTGCAGTGTGGCAGTGGAATAACTGAGCATGCTGCATGACTCCAGTAGTAGAGATTCGTGTGCCTCACCCCACCTCTTCCTCTCAGCGCTCATTTCAGCTGGCGGATGATTGAAAGGCCACTGGTGTCTTCCTGCTCCATGTGGATAAGCAGTTGTCATAGGGAACATCAATATTTGAATGGATAGACAGTTTTATCCATTGATTAAACACTGAGTTAATGCACAAGTACTCACCCTTGCAAAGGCTGACGCCCATGCTAGCCACTATCTCTCTTTCATTTTTGTGATTTAGGGTACATTTGTGTGATGATCTCTAAGCATGGTGTCATTCATTTCCCTCACCATATTTGCAAAAGCATAATCGATAACTTCGTTTGAGCTCCACTACATCTGGAAGGTGAATCATGTTTGTGGGGAAAGCAATGTTTTATGTTGTTGCATAAGGTCAAGCCCTTTTTTTCTGCTCAGAGAATTGCTTCGGAAATAGCCCCATCAACAATGATGAAGCAATGACAAATGGGAATTATGGTTTGACAGGTCAAAAATTGCCACTTGGAAAATTCAAATCAATCACAATAGCCTTCATTTTACAGTGTGAAGTCATGGTGAAGGCGTAACAGAGCAATACTGTACTTTTCATTTAATTTATTTATTTCTAATCTGATTATACTCCAGTGCTCCAATTCAAAAATGTTAAATGTTTTTATGGGGGCAAAATCCAACAAAAAAACAACAATCTTCATGCCACATTAAAAATTCAGAAGGACTGACACTTGGGTCTATTGCAACGCCTGGTTAAATATGAGTCTTATTATGGTAGGCATCTCATTCAGATGGTCATTAGACAATCAAATGAGAATAATCTGCCTGGATCTCAATTACGAGGAAGCCAATTCTCTTGGTGTTCTGATGGCCTTTCAGAGAAGCACTGAGCCTTACCAGGTGTGTTGCTCTTACCGTGATTGCTTATTTGTGCCCGGGAGATCTCACGATGTGTGAATGCCCTTTATGATGGCAGAGGAAAATGCCAGTGGGAAGAGTATTGTGCATAAATATGGAGTGGAAAGGGTAAAATGAGCACATTTGTTTCTTGGATTTGATTCATGACTTTGGTCATTGAGAGGCAACCAGTAAACGACTGAAACAGGTCATGTTTTAAGTCATATCTGATATGATGTGTGTTCTGTTTGTACTCATTGTTCCATGCCCAGTTTCACATGCTCTTCATTACGCTTTTTTTCATTAATATGCAATTCATAGACCAACTAAACTAAAAGTGACTCAAATGCTCTCTAACAGCCGTTGTTTTCAAGGGGGTCAATTTGCTCGGTCCTAGGCCAAAACAGCAGTGGCCGTTGCCCCAAGCATTAACCCCTGCTGGCTCCCAGAGGTTAAAACCCCTCTCTTAATTTACAACAGCCAGTGGACACAGCAGCCATTAAAAAGATGTAAATTTGGACTATTTGTAGAAAGAAAGGTGCATGAACCCAGTGACAGACCACCCACTCTCTCTCCCTCAAACAACACTCTCCATGGCTGTGGCTCACAAATCAGGGGGGGGGGATTTCATTTGGGGAAGGTCACAGACCTTTTTATCACCTCCTTAAGACACCCTTTGGAGCCATCTCTCATGTTGCACAACTGCATGCTACACATCCCTCAAGGGCACGGCTTGTGGACATCAGTGTTTGCTGCCTCAAACAAAAGAGAAGTGACTTTTTCAAAAGTGAAAAAGTGGCAAAGAAACATACAAAATATTATCATGAAATTCTGTCAAACTAGTATGTTGAAACTGTTGTTAGGTAGTGTCCTTTACTTATATTGAAATTCTGTCATATCACTAATCAACAGTATTTACATCTACCTCTCAAATTGTGCACACACAAGGTTTAAAAATCCTTGACATCTGCCTTTTGGCTCAGATGTGATGGATGGATTAAATGCCACCTATGCCCTGGGTGTTTCCGTATGCGGTGTTGTGTATGTGCTTGTGTTGTTTGTTTCCGTCAGATGTTAGCGTTGTGTCTGTCAGTCTTGCTGGTGCCTTTGCCTCTCTTGTCCTGATGTGTTTGCTGCATCCTGCGGCATTTGGCACCTTCTCAGGTCCCCTCCTCCTTTGCTACACACACACACACACACACACACACACACACACACACACACAAAGACATCCACAATTAGCCAAGATAAGCAGGGATTCAGTGACTTCCTGCAGATTCCGCTTCAGATAAGGGAGAACACTTTAAAAGCCATGCTCAGACAGAAACATAAGTATAAAAGAGTCTCTCTGGAAGCCAAAGGAAAAATACTTCTCATACAGAAGCCAGAGCTACCAGGCTCTTTCTGTGGTTGTGATGATTGGCCTCAGCATCATCCTGTCATACTATATTACTTTTGTTTTTTGCACACCTCAGTGGCACTCTTTGCTGAAACTCATTTATCACATAGCGGGGGATGGACACCATCAGATCACAGGGGATGTTTCTGAAAGTGTGACAACATACTGTTTTTGAAAGGAGCAGATAGTGCTTATTTGAGTCTCTGCAGTGGACTCATGATCACTGTAGGATACAGTGAAAAACCTATTAGAAGCATTGACATGCATTAAATCCTCACAAAACTCAGTATGTGTGATTAAGAATGATTTGAAATTTGATCACATTGTTTGCCTCTAAATATTTTTATATATCATTCCTTTTTGACAACTAAACTTAGCTATGCATATCTTTGAAAAAATAATTAATAAACATGGGAGTCACCTTATATTTTCTTGACATAATCATTCAATCGGAACAGCAATTCTGGGTACAAAAATGAATGAAGAACTGAAAAAATTGGAAGCTTGTTGTGAGCTAGGTTTGGTTTCTGATCTATGCATTTATAAGCAGTATTATTATATGAACAATGGATCACATGGCCACTTGTATCTAAAGATGGTTGCTTTTGCTGATGAACCCATAGAGAATTAACATGCCCCAGCTCTTCTGAGCTTTATAGGGTCTTTCGACTCTTTATTTTGGTTTTCCGGCCAGCAAAATTACTATTTTGGTTCACTACTTTGATTATGTGGTTTTCTTAAACAGCAAAAAAATATTAAAAACCCCACTGCATGCTACCTACCCACCACCAGAAAGCAAAGAGACAAAGTTAGCTGGTGAATATATTGGAGCATTTAGCAACGGACCAGCAATTTTCCCAAGAGTTAGTGAAGACCAAAATCAGAGCTAAAAGAATAGTGAATATTGGATTTAAATTTCACAGCTGGACACAAAACTCTAAATGAATGCTATTTTGGCTCAGTTTCTGTTGGATTTGTAGTTTGGTAAATCTTTGCTAACAAACTGGCCATCTTAAGGAGACAGTCTTATGTTTATGGCTTGTTTCTGCTGCCCCCCAAATGGTTAAAAAGTCAGTTATAGCAGGTTCAAGGAGATTTTTACATTTTGAGAAAACATTTGTGAAAATGACCAAAATCTTTGGACAAGAATATAGAGAATTCATCTTAAAAACATTTGAATTTACATGTAAGGACTACATTCCTTTTTTTGGCAACTTGTTGTAGTATTTTTTGTGTGGATGTACCTAGACGCCTGAGATGTCCACCTGAGAAAATGGCTGGATGAGATAAAGCACTGAACTCATCTTGAAAAAAAATCAGTTAAGTACCTCTCTCTCAGAAGAACTTAAAGTAGCTCTGGTTTCCAGTGAAGAGGAGTTTGTCCCTCTAGTGTGCATATTATTGCATCTCATCTTGCTTATTGCTGCCTAGAGTGCTATGACAACAGAAGTAAGAATAGATTTAATCTCTCCAGCACTGCTAATAATACTATGTTACTGGATGAGTGCTGAAACACACACAAAGGGCTAATCGTCTGTAGTACTAAGCGTTCTCTTACACATTTTCCCTGCAGTTCTCAGAACTGTCAGGAGTAAAGAGATAAAGAATGGGCAGAAAGAAAAAAAAGTCAGCCGTGGTGTGAGAAGTGTCTGCCACCACGGCATCATTAACACCCAGTGGTGCTGGAGTAAGGGAGGCAGAGCAGACAGGGCCTCCAAGCACTAGGAGCAAAATTGCAAACCCAAGGTTCCTGATACAACCTGTTATTATTTTTGACACAAGCCATTTACAATAGCTATGAAGGTGGCAATGGAAAATGTAATATTGATTGTATGCCCTCAAGGCTTGGCTCCCCTGACTTCTAAACGTCACACGTCTCAGATATGTTGGATGTGATGATATGTTTCTCTTTTTTTATTTTGTTTTGTTTTCCCCACTTGCACAAATCCTATTTTAGTGGCTTTGTTGATAGTTTATTTGATGAGGTAATTACATTGGTAGATTGAGAGGGTAAGGTGATGTTTTGGCAGTCAAGAAAATAATAGAAAGCTACGTAACTCCGCCAATGCAATATGATATGGCGCTGATGTGACAGGTGTTAATATACCCAATGGCAATCTGTATTTCATCTCTTTTTTATGAGGGTGCTTACTGAATTACTTCCAAATGCCGTTTAAGAAACATTAAGCGGTTGTTGCACCATGGGAAAGCAGTGTCTCATTCCAGAATTATTAAGATACACTCTAACATACAGTATAATAAAAAACACACTAAGACAAATCTAGTTTTTCTTAAACACAGATGTGTGATATCCTTGGACTTATTTAGCTGTGTTTGTACAGACAAGTAGGCTTTGAGCTTCATTGTAGGCATTAGAATGTAGAGGAAGCTGTTAAGCTTCTGAAACCCAGTTACTAATTAAACAAACTGCGGAACAACTGGGAAGATAGTCGGCCTTTGGAGTACCCTCTCTCTGTCTGTGACAGAAACCTGTCAATACCAAACAAGGCCTTCAAAGGATAGGAGAGAATTGTGCAAGTCTGTGTGAGGTGCAGTGGAAGTCTCAATATCTGGGAAGATTGCAGGGGTTATCTGCCAATGTGTTAATTACGCTAGGGCTTGCAGGGCTTCTCTCTCTGGTAAGTGTGACAACTTTCCGCTTGTTCCCAAAATGAATGCATGACCTGCACAGCACCCCTCCATGTAGCAAACCACTGATTGCTGTGTTAAAAGCTATCTTTGTGAAAAGTGCTGTCTAAGAGCTCTTTTTCTCTGCTGGTAGGTGCTTTGGAACACATCGTTATGGACTTACATGATGATTTAGGTGACCCCGTAAAATTTCTCTAAAAAGAAAATATAGCAAGGGCAAAACCTTTGTTGTGTCAAGTATTCTTCATATTTGATTTTGTACTTTACTGTTTAAAAATTCATTTTTAAATGTATTACACATTCCCACTGATAGTGACATTTTTTAACTATATTATCCCCATTAATACATCTCACATGTTAGAGGGATACTAATCAAACTGTTGCTATCAGCCAATAGAACATACAATGTTGATTCAGTTCATTTTATCACTGTCATTACTTGTCTGGCTAGTAGCGTCTCTCATTCTCACATGTAGTTAGACTGACATGATTTTATCTCTGTCATCACATTAGGTTGAGTGGAGGAAAATCACTCTTAATGACACAGAGATTATTGGCTTTGTGTTTTGGTTTACCAGTAAATGCCGGCCATGCCAGTGGGACTTCCCGACATAAGCCTTTACTATCAGTTTACAATAACTGTTGCATTCTGCTGTTATCCACAAGGATATCAAAGCACAATGCAAGAAGTTTGTGCCACTTGACTCAGTGACATTGTTGAGCAATAGTACTGAAAAAGACTGTATCCTGTGAAGGTTCACTGAGCAGTGTTTTTACTGTCATAGAACAATCTACGTGGAAAAGTTAACACTGTTGTTCACTGTTGACTAATTAGTCAAGTTACTTACTTACAGTTGCTTACTGTCTCTTTGGAATGCCTCCCCTCCACCACTACACTAAGTTTCATTTGCAACAATGCTATAAGCACACATGTGTCATCAGTAGCATTATTACCCATAGAAAAACCTTTCCATATGTGTGGCTGTAGTGTTGATATATCCTAAATCTAATAGCTTTTTTAACAGTGATGCTGTTTATCAGTTAAGTAGCACAGTTGCACACCTATAGACTACACATTTACAAGTACAAAGGACATGAATCCAGTCATAAAACTGAGAACCCTTGATTGAGTTTTAGCAAGCAGTGGCTCCAAACTAACTAGACGCTTTCAACCTAACCTTTTGCCGAACAGATCCCGTCATATGCAAGTGCATCTGTATCTACCCAGTGGGAACTGGAGTAACATTAAATACGCCAAAAAATGTATTACTATAAAATATGAAGAAAAAACGTGTTTGTTTTTGCAACGTCAGCAACACATATTCAAAACATTTATTGTTGAAAAGAAAGTACTGGTGGAGCCAGGATATCAAAGTTGCAAAGTTATAACACTAGCTTGCAAGTTTAAATGTGTAGTGTTTGAATGAATGTAGAGCTGTACCAACGAGTGTAGAGAACGATGAGAACTGTATCCACGATGACTCAGGTGTCAACTACGCAAGTGGCATCTAGTCAGCAATAATTGGCACCCACATACTCCCTTAGGTCACTCACACTACATGCTAGTGACACATCTGTCCAATTAGGCAGCTCATACTGGGGAATAGAACGAATAGAAAGGTTTATCGCAAAACTGGTCACCAGTATATTACTTTTTCTTTAAAAGTCAGCAGTAATATGACGTTAATGTCACATCAGACACAATCAATGTCTCATTGGTCAATAGTCACCAGCAGTGTAAAGTAAACATAACAAACTGTGTTTGATATGCTACATTATTATTTGATGGATATTAGACTAGATTGTTTAAAATAATTAAAGCTACTACAAGAAAGATGTTGTCCAACTTCAGTACCCCAACATCTGTAATCTATAATTCTTTAGATTCTAAAAGAGATCGATTAAATTTGTAGATTATTTAAAGCCCTTTTAAAATGATTGGACTCTTGCAAGGGCACACAAATGATTCATGCCACTCACTAAAATGAGGATGACTGTCTCTCGGGAAGAAATGGCTTTCAAATATTGGAAGACCTGTTTGAAGAATTGCTGAATATTTAGAGTTTCGCTGCTTTCATGTGGCTGGGTTGATGTGAGGTTCAGCCAGTATTCTCTCTAGTATCCCTGTCCTCATCAGTGTCTCCACTGTCACAGATGATGTCTGTTTCATGGACACAGAGAATCACATTTGTGCTGAGGCTTCCCATGGCGAGTGGGCCAAGAAGTTTTGATGAAAACTTGAGAAAGGCTGTAAAAGAAGAGACGATCAAATCAGTAGCTCCATCGGCCCTCGTAAGTGCTGATCCCCCCTGAGTATGCTTGTGGGATCACAATACTTCCCATAAAACAGCGGGAGCTGGGCCAGCCGTCTGAAAGGGACCTGCCTCTCACTGGAGTGAGGGAGTACTGAACTGGAGAAACCTTTCTTTTCCCTCTACTCTTTCCCATATATGCAGGTTGAATGAGGGTCTTAGTGGTCAAACCTATAGAATTAGAGCAGAAATAGTGGAGTGGGAGTTGGTATGTGGGGACTGAAGGAGAAGGGGGGCTTGTTGGTCATTATATGAAGCCTAAGTACAACACCAGCCCCTCATTCTCCAACTCCTGAAGGTTTGTGTCCCTGCTGAGTTTACCACAGGCCCCCTATGGATTCCTCTAAATCAGACAGGAATAAGAGGCAGGACTGTGTACTCCCATTGCCTCACATTTACCTGAGGCTTACCCTATTGACCTCAACTCTGCATGTCTCTCAAAGGAACAAATTATATTCCTGATTAACTTTGTATGTCTTTGTCATAAAACGTTACATAAAAATGTTGTTGATTGTTTTGGAAAAAAAGAAAGTTGTTTATGTGCTTCTTTTTACAGTATATTACAAGGTTTAGTAAATTGCCCTACCAGAGGTAGAACATTTACCATGCTGCTTCATGTTTTTTACAGCCTCTTTTCAATCAGTGTATATTTGGGTTTTTAAAGAATGTAGTTATGAGCAAGAAGTAATTCCCTGCTCGTTCCCTGCAGTGAGATAAAAACATCAGGTAAAAACGTTGTCGCACAATGCAGCATTCTTAAACTTGCACTTAAACCCCAGACTTAAGTGGGGAAAATGACTGAGCAAATGAATCATTTCAAGCTGTATAGCCGTTACCTGGTTGAAGGAACATACGAGTATGAATGCATGGAATAAATATGTCGCAGCTTTATGAAGTGTGAAATGGGCCAATTGCAAAGTCTCTCCCTGTGTTGCTCTGTCTGTTACTCATTGCGGAGGTGACTCCACATTTATGGGCATTTACACCCCTGAATCTCGACAGTTTGGAAACCCAAATTTATGGGTCCATTGGCACTTAAGATTTTACTAGTAGAAAATATTTCAGTAGTTTGTTCATTCTGATCATCTTTTTATTTAGCCACCTCCTTGGGGTTAAAGCAAAAGCAAAATGCTCTTTCCATCAACATGATGGAACAGGATAATGATGAACACATTAACAAAGTGGCTGTGTTATTTACAGAGCTCATGCCTGTGTCCAGGCGTTGTGATTTAAATGGTGCACATATACAACCTCAAGGCCTAATAATCTAACAAATTCAGACACTTAGGTCTGTTTTTATGTTACAATACTAATTAAAGGACAGTAGTTTTGTATTTGTTGTTTCTTGTAAGAAAAATGTCAAAAACGTGCCTATGAAATACCTGTTTATTTTCATGTTATACCTGCTTTTTCTCCCCTATAAAAATCAGGTTTGTCATTCTCTTTACGATTTGTCCAGTTGTTATACCCCATTAAGAGCATGGTTACCGAAGACCGGGACCCTGTGTCCATTGATTGTGTAGGATCAAGTCACATCATTGGTGACCTTTGATCCTAAAGTCCACTCTGGCTCTTGGCCTTAGTGTGCAGCTGTGGTGAGAGTTTGCATTCCTCCCCTGTGGGTCAGGACACCATTAGCCTTCACTGTAAAGAATGCAACACCATTTGTAAAGACTGAACAACTGGAAATAACAATACATGAGATACAATTTACTGACAACCTCTTTCTGTTTTGGCAAAGCTTCACTGGTCTGGAAAAATGTTATTTTCTTCACCCCCTGCCAGTTAAAGATTCCCTTATTAATCTTAAAAGTTGTTTTTATGCATTTTATATATCAAATTGTGAAACTGATAAATTGAAGCAGAAACATTAAATGTCAAACAATGTGCATCTTTATGCGTGTAAATACATCGTTCATGGTAAATTTACATGATAAATGATTCTTAAAGACTGAGAAAGACTTACGATCTCTGTTGTTGCACTATGTAATGGGATTTTAATGGCTTTGATAGCCAAAACACATGTCCCAACTAAGCTGCTGCATGTAGGTTCAAGCTTGGTCAGTGTGACCAACGCGCATATGGCACCCTTCCTCCACATCATCTTATTCTCGGGAGTTGAGCTGGAGTCCAGATCTTTTTTTTATCTAAGCTCCCATCTTTCTCTTTGTTTGTTCAAGTCCTTTTTTCTCTGTTTACTTCTAACTTCCTCAATCTTTGTTTTGTATTGGGTGCAAAGAACTAGACTGATATACTGCTGTTTTCACCAAGCTCTTATGAGTGGTGGTGAAAAGACGAGAGACATCTCTAAGCCTTTTGGGACCCCACAGCCACAAGTGTCTGCAGGGCTGTCTATGTTGGAGTCTGTTTTGTTAAAGTCTGGGAAAGAAAAAGACCTCATAGTTCCTCAAACCCTTTGAAATACTGTTTTTATGATCGATCCACAGACCAATTCAGTAAACCCAGAGGAGCAAACCCCTGCTCATATGCTCCAGGGAAGATCTTAGTTTTTGAAGCTGATGGTATTTGCGTTTTATGCAGGCAAACTGTGAAACGTGTTGATTTGTCCTGGGCATCCATTGCTCCACAGGCTTTGAGATGAAGACGTTTGCTTACTCTGAAGTACTTGCCAATTTGTCTCACTGAGGGACAGGCAGTCTTACTGTTTTCCCTCTTGTCTTCCTCACCAATCCTCTATCTAAACTTGCCCCTCTAGACCTCCACCCCTGTCAGCTCCTCTCCTCGTCTTTCCCCTTTCGTTTTCCCCCCTCATCTTCTTATAAACTTTCTATTATCTTTACTTTTTCTTTCCTTCTTTTCTTCCCTTTCAAATTTCCGCATACGCTTCTACCCTCCAAGTAAAGTTCAGTTTCCAAAAATTTATCAGACTTGACATTGAGAAAAAAGCTGGACCTCCTTTGCTATTAATTGTCTAATGCTTATTCCTTTCTTACCAGTGCAGATGGCTGTCAGATGCTACAATTCCAAACACTGTGTTCAGTTGGGGTACCCCTTTGATCTCTTTTGACTAATAGTAATGGCTTGTTTTGTCTGGGGGGGATCTTGGCTAGCTATGTCAAACAGGGATTTCATCAGGGCAGGCGATATGTCTTTTTTGTATTGTTTTACTTACAGAAACTGGCTTAGTTGAGTGCTGAGAGGAAGAACATAGGAGAGACAGTGACAAGATGCATGACCACTTTTTGTAGCTTATCATTGATCAATGTTTGAGCAGCTAATCCCTTGTGCACTTACAACACTCATATCTCAGTGACTGACTTGATGCATACACGCAAGCCCAAGAACACGTCATTGTAGTTAGTCAGAGAGGGAGAGAGAGAGAGAGAGAGGGTAGATTGAGTGCATTTAACCACGTACACTCTGCTAGAGCAAAAAAAGTATTATTCCACTTTTTTGAAAGTTGATCATGCATTTTACTGCTGGCACTGGTTTTGGAGTGCTTGAGCTGCACACTACACTGACTTTGCCGTTGGCTTTTCCAAGCCATGAAAGCGAATGCACCTGTGATAAATATGGCCTATTATTATCACTCATTGAATCAATTAATTAAATATTCCTAAAACATTTATGCCACTCGTTACCACACCGATCCCAGAACGGGGAGATGGATTACAGGTGCTTCCTGTAGGCAGAAGGAAAAAAAAGACTAATTAAAGTTGAGCGTTGCGGGTTTTCTTCTAGTCCTCCAGTCTTTTGCCCCTCATTCCGCTGTTCTTATCCTCCTTTTGGAGGCTCATACACTTTTCCTGTTTAAAAGAGGCCACAGAGGGACATTCCCATGTACAATATGTATCAGCAGCCAATATGAGATGATAGTGTGGGGTGCGGTAAAAAGAAAAAAAATCATGCTAAGTTATTTCTCCACCAAGGGAGCGGAGGGACAGCTGACAGGGACATGTTTAGACAGTTGTGCTCGGGCAGGGCATTCCTCACCCTCTACCAACGCGCACGCACACACAAACACACATACCCACACAAAAATGTGTACATGTGCTGTCATCTTTTTGGATACCACAACACATTTAAACAAATATACAGACACAGGAATATGGGCAGGGCTCTTGACTCATCCATTACCCCCCACAAACATGTGCACACACACATACTGAGTGACATTCCATTTCCTCTCCAACATGCCAAGGCTTTGCGCACACACACACGCACAAGCGGATAAACACATGTACATGCGCACACATACACACTAAGACTAACATAACTACACTCATGTGAGCTTGATTAGAAAGCTGTGGTTGGTTGACAAATGGCACTGTGTTCATTTTTTGCCGCTGGCATGGCAGTGGTAATGATTCCATAATTGTCCTGAGCGCTCAACACTCACTTCCAATCAGCATCCAGAATAGCTCTGCAGCTGGCTACCCACGCCTCTGGAACCTGCAAAGACACACACTTTATACACACACACACACACACACTTTATACACACACACACACACACAAATAAAAAGATTCAGTTGCAACTGTGGTTTAAAGTAGTCATGAGAAGAACGCTCTTCACTTCTGTGTGTTCACTGCTCTCATCTTTTGCTCAGGAATTTGCTATGTGATTCTATCTGTTATTACACCTAGAAAAATGTTGCTGAGGGTGAAATGGGTCTGCACTCATGCCTTTAGACTAGATTAAAATAGTTGGGAAAGATAGGAATCAATGAGGTTTCCTGTGCTTTATGCTGTGCTTTTTGCTTTATGTTAGTAACTTGTGATTCCCACTTTGGCACTCTTGAAACATATAATTAAGGAAAGTGACATTGACTATGTTGTCCTTGGACTTGGACTCAAGGTTCTGTGAGATGAATGTGGGCAGTATGGTTCTTTTCAATCACTGTTGCTTGTGCTAAACGTCCACAACTCACATGTTACATGTACGATCCATTCCACAAGCATGGCAAAGATCATATCTGGGTCACAGTGTGGAGATTGGTGCAGATCTCTCTCTCTCTCTCTCTCTCTCTCTCTCTCTCTTTGCACTCAGAGGGAAGAAAATATTCAAACATGCAATCCATTTGCTGTGATATCACCCAGTGCCTGCTAGGGAAAGACATCTTGTCCAAATCATAGGGCTATTACTTTGGATAGTGGGGTTAGGGATTCTCTGAGAAAGATTCATCCCTGTACCCCATGCAGACTTTAATTAGTGATGAATTAAGCCTCTAGTCTCAGCTTGCTGGAACATGGTCCCTGTTGAAGGTTAGCTCTGCTTGAATACTTTAGGAATGACCTCTCTGAAAGGCTGCCAAGAATGTCAGAAATCCTAGTTGCGTGGGAGCGCCTTGCTGAGTTCCTCCTGGGTTGGTTGGTTGCCTCCTCTGCTCTGTGTTTCTGCTATTAGCAGTGCCCTCTGCAGGATGCCTGGACCGCATGTGATGATGTAAGCACATTTCTCCTGTGTAGTGCAACTGCCTGCAGCTATGAAGCGATGCAGACAGTCTTTTAACTCTCTCTCTCTCTGCTCCTTTTCCCTCTTGCTGCAAGAACCGCTGATTGCTTAGATCTTTATAAGGTTAAGAGTTATAAAAGCTACATCAGGTGTGGTCACTGTGAAAGCTGATGTATATATAAAACACTGGCATTTGCACTTCTGTGTGCTCTGAAATGTGCATTATCACTTAAGTGTCATTTGTTGTGTGAGTGAATATGACATCATCACCAACTAAAGATGACAGAAAGACAGTTTAACCAGCCTGTATCCATGTGTTATTTTTAACACAAGCTGTAGGAAGCTGGCCTACAGTGAGCCAAAAGAACTGACAGCACATGTCACACTGATGTACAGATTCTCTGCCAGTGTGTGAATACAAAATATGTCACTGACACTGAATGCAAAGCTGACATGTGGAGGATATTCCAGAGTTGTTCTTGTGCATGTGTGTGTGTGACAGAGTGACAGATGATTGCGTTGGATGGTTACCTGGTCTGTCTATACTACACTGTTTAGTTACGCCTTCAAGGTCTGCTGGTTGGTTTAGCGGAGGTCTATATAAGGCTGCTTAGGAAGGCCTTCAGGGTCCTCTATGTTAATTAACTAATTACTTTGCTAATTGAACACGTTCAATGCGCCCCTCCCCACAGCCAAATTCTTTTTCACTATCTGTTCAGAAGCCTGGTAGCAGCCTTTGGCCCCATCCACACTACTCTGTTTTAGTTTACAAATGGAGAATTAAAATGAATACCATCTCATCCACACCAGCGTTTTAGCTGCGTTTTAAAGTTGATCTCTGTCTACATTAATACGACTGAAAACACACATCTATTGGCCTTTTGCATACACTGGGCATGTGCGTGCCAGGGTAAATATGGAGCACATGGTTTATTCCGTAGTTAAAGATAATCTGGTGAAAGAATAAAGTGATACAGACAAAGAATCAAACCAGATTTTTTTTTGAATAGACAATAACGAGCTTGGACTGTTACTGACTGTAACACGGGAGATAAAAGTGGCTGTGACAACGGAAAACAGACCAGGAGTCGACGCAAAGCAAACGGCGACATGCACAGTAGAAGTGTAGGCAGATAGGCCTAAATTTTATTTGCACGGTACAAAATATTTTAATAAAAATAACAAGTCAAAAACTCTGGCAGTAGTATTGTGTTTGTGCTTCGCATGACCTATAAGACCCAATCAGAGAGCTAAACGTGAGCGTCTGCGTCATCATTTCTGAAGTCCTCTGTTTTTGCCTGTCTTTACTAAAATACCCTCTTGAGTTTCAATACGCAAAATGGGGTCAGCAGCGTTTCCAAACTTCTCTGTTTTAGGTCTTCATTTTCTGGATGGGAAGTGCAAATGTCGCAAAAGGTCTACGTTTTAATTAAAAACTGCTGTAGTGTGGATGGAGCCTTTGACAAATCAACATGCTGAGTTTTCCCTCTAAGCCATTGGAATTATTTTAAAATTCGACACATTCCTGTCAGCAACAAGAGCTTCACCCATTCTACTTACTCATAGGCAATCATGGGTTGATGTTAGTTATTGTTTGAGTTGTAGTGTCAACCTACATGACTTAAACTGAAAGTGGAGCAACACATACACTGTCTCAGTCTCAAGTGAAAGGATTGGTAGTTGTCATATAGACAAGGGGGTGTTTGATTTCCCAGACACAGATTAAGCTTTGTTGAACAGTAATATTTTATCTTCAACAGAGGCTCAATCGCAAATATAGGCCAGGATTTAGTTTAATCTGTGCTTAACCTGTTGAAATTTTATGGCTATTATGGTTTGTAGATGGTTAAATTGTATTTGTGTATAACAGTGGTTTATCAATGGCTTTTTTGCTTTGTTTTCATTTACCAGTTGATTATTTGGATTGTTAAATAGATTGTTTCTAATGGCAGGCCTTTAGTTGTGTACTGTGGGCTTGTAATAGAGGTGATAGAGGATATTGTTTCACCTATTAATAGGTGAGAGGATCTAGGTGTGTATTGGAGTGTGTGTGAACACTGTCACTGTCTCAAATATCGTCTCTCCCTTTAGACTGCATTTTTTCCTGTTATTTTTTCTTGCCCCCCCACCCCCACCCTCACTTCCATTACCTTCCTCCTTCCCATTTCTCACCTCTTCCTCATATCTTTCCAATTTATTTTGTCAGCTCTCTCTCCTTTCCCATTTCTATGACTCTTCCCACTCCTCCTTATCCCTCCCTCTCCAGTTCTTTTCTTCCACAGACCCCCTCCCCTCTCACCCTCCTTTGGAACAGGGAGTTCTGGGTTGGGCCAGAGCAGCAGCTGCAGAAGGAGCAGCTGCTCTATGTGTGTGTGTGTGTGTGTGTTGTGTGTGGGTGTACATGCCACAGCTTGTCCCCTCCACCAGGCTGCTTGGGCAGGGTTGGTCCCAGCAGGGTAGCACAACCCTGCCAACACCCCACCAACCAACTAGGCCCATGTGTGCTGATACACACAAATCACAAACACACATATACAAACACCACTTATAGACATAAGAACCATATGCCCAGCCATGCACAAGACAATTTCACACACACACATTCATATTCAAATACACTCCTATTCAATGAGAAAACCAGTGAATCACTCTGTTATGAGCCTCAGAGAAATGTATGGAAATACACGCTCACAACTTCTGAGTCACCCATCCCCTTATGGAGTTTGTGACAGACAGAATGCAATTTAGAAATATTCCATGTATGATGTCAAGGTATGAAGAATGAGGCAGGTGTTTTTTATGAATAAAAAAAAAACACGGTAGTTTACAACCACACACTCTGGAGTCCTTTCACACTGCAGGCTCCAAGGTTTAGTGCCCAGGGCAATGTTAAGCTGAACTCTCTCTGTGTCTGAAAGTGAAGGGGGATCATCAGATTTCATAGTCAATGGATAGTCCTCAGAGGCTTTCATCCTGTACAGAGGCGATTTCCATTCGCCCCCTCCCTGCACCAGTGCACATACGCACCCACCCACACACACACAACCCAATCATGATATTATAGGCATTTTTAAAGAGTTCTCAAGTTGCTGTTGTCTTTGTTTGGCTACTCTAATGAGAGATAGGCCTGAGGCGATGATTTTTCACAGGTAAACAAACAAAGCCGTAGGTTAATGTTTGCTTTAGATCACCGCCACGCTGTCTGTGTAAGAGGCCTGGTTGGATATGACTTCAACGGCTGTAAAGGAGGGTACGAAAACCAGAGAAAAATAAAGCAAGCCAGAAAGAAAGAAATTAATGGCAGTAAGACCGACACAGACAGAAAGTGAGAAGAGTAGCGAAAAGAGGGAGATTGGTGCTATCATCCAGTTAGCGGCTGGTGCTGAGGGAATACTGCCCTGTCATCTGAGCCAGCCATGCAGAAGGGGAAGCAAGCTCTTCTATTGCACCTTGGCGTCTGTCTGCATCTGTGCTGCACCATCTTTTTGCCTTGTCATTGCTTAATTCATCCGACCACACTTCCCCACACTCTCGGCACCCTCAGCCTATTTTTTTGTTTTTTTAACTCTCTCCACACTTTTCGTTTAGACCTCATATATTTTTTGTCTTTTCCGATTTACCCTATGTGAAGAACACCCATCTCCCATTCCCCCACTTCATTTATTTTTTTCCTTCCTCTCTCTTCGAAACCTAACCCTCGCATACCACTGTTAATTTTCCCGACTTTCCATCTCTCTCTCTCGCTTCAACGCTCATGTGAGAACTCCAATATTATGCCTGTGGTTCTGTAGCCTTGGCCTGGGGGTCGGATCTTAGGGCTCAGAGGGGTGCTGTTCCTCTTGCATCTGCAAACTGGGGGTACTGGGCAGTGTGCTGGACTGGAAGGATGAACAGCTGGAGGGTTGGGGGCCAGCAGAGGCCAAAGAGGTCACAGCCATTCAAAACCCTGGCTCCCAGCTCAAAGGTATGGGGTGAAAGAAGATCATGCTTCTGGAGCAGAAAAAGAGCTCTTGTTTCCCCCGTGGCTCACAAAGGACACAGCCATGCAGCCAGCCAAGCAGACTCTCCCAAACAACAATCCTATCGTTCTCTTGTCATGTGATAAATTTTTCTGTGTTTCTATGCAGGGCAGGAATTATTACATTTGTGCTGCAGCATAGCAATAATACATGGTGTTTATTTTTAATAAACCAAGCTGTGTCTGTACACATCTCCGAAGCCATTGCCAGTGATATATAATACTTGGCTGTGGAGCGTTCATCTTTCACATTTATGATGCTCATATAGGTAGGGGAAGAAGTCAATAACTTTGAGGGTCTAGCAAAAAGCCACTAAGCAATTCCCTGGTCTTTTGGTATTGAAAAAGCAACTTTTTTTGATTAGTAAACAGTGGAGCATGCCCTTCAGGGTACTTCCCAGGACTGGGAGGAATGTAAAGGGTAATCTTCAGTTTATTGCCACCAGCAGTCAGACTGATAGTATCTTTTAAAATTCCTTGTCAGGCGCTATTGATCCACTGACGTCAGAAGCCCCCAGACATGACATTTCTTGTTTCCTGTGCTGCTTGGACCATTAAATGACTATCTATGTTCACTATTCAAGAGGACCCTCAGCCTCATCCCATGGAACCTGACTAAATACTCCACAACATGGCTAATAAAATAGCTTCTTTGAAAAGTAGTAATGTTGGTGTCAGCTTAAATCTTCTGTTTACATTTAATTTTGCACTGCCCACTTCACCTTACTAGAAAACAAAAGCAGCCAAGACAGTAATTGGAATGATAAGGCATCCTTCCTCATTGCAATGAGCCGTCACTCTGAATTATTGGGCCTATTTATCTGAGTATGTATTTTATTTGAGGAAGACAATAGGGTCAGTGATCAGACTGGAGAATGCTCTTCTTCTCCTCTTCTCTGGCTCTCCACTCTGTGTCTTCTTTAGATGCTGGCCCGTGATGGGAAATCTATATGGTGCGAGAGGCCAATTTAGGTGGCTCCAACAGTGTTTGTTTGAAGAGTGAGCAGCCAGGGTAAACACAGTGAATAACGCCTACACTCTCTAAATGATTTCTGTGTGAGGAGATGTGAGAGGATGGTATTTTTCATCAGCTATTTTGTGTGATGTGTGCGATGTAGGGGAGAGAGGAGATCGCGGAAGTTTTCCTCTGTTGCTTGCTGCTCGAGGCTTGTGTTGTTTACTAAAGCCATTTCGTTATCCATGTACTTGTACCTGTGTGTCGGTGAGTGTCAAAGTCTGTGTGTACAACCTTGTGAACTACCCACTCGCTGCTTTTTTTAGGGTCTCTCTGATGAACAGAAAAATTCCCAGAGTGTTTGTTTTTGTTTACTGTGCACAATTTGAACAAAATTCCCCTTTTAGGCCCTTTTTAGTCCAGGCTACAGCACTTCTGAGCCTGCAACTCATTCCTATTTAAGATATGGTGTATCAGGCTTAGTGGGCTGCAATTAATTCACTGCCTCCAGGGCCTCTCTGGCTTTGTATGAAGGGTCAGACTGGGTCAGGCCAGATTTTTTTTCTGAGAGTAAGCAGCACTAGGTTTGTGTTGGATCAGATGAGACTAGGCTAATTCTCTCCAGCAGCTGGTCCTTTTCACTTGCTGTTTACCCTCTAATGCAAAGTCTTCTGCTTTGCTCTGCTTGTCTATAAAGAAATCTCTTTACACTTCAACTGACCAAATTTAACAATCCTCTTAATTAAAAGCAGAACTGATGCTTTCTTTCTTCAGTGTATTGATTCAGTTGGGGGCCTTTGGTCTGAAGTAAGCAAACGCTCGATTGGATTGGGTTGAATCTAAATTGAGTTGTGTCATGTATCTTCAAGCCAAGCCACTTCTTTGGTTTCTAAGCCCCATCATTATATCTGGTGTCCCTTGTTTCGCCTCCCCCCTGATTGGCAGATTTAGCTGAAGTTGAGCAGCTTCTCTGGTCATTTGGTTACTTGCTTGATGGGTCAGCCAGTTCTCTGTGCTTTCTGTGACCACCACTTCTGCATCTGGGAGTTGTTTGCTGAATGCTGTGTCATCAGAACTTTGCTGTCTTGCCCCAGAGCAAGCTAAGTCTAAACACAGCACTTTGTGGCTGAAAGGCCATCTGTCACGGGGAGGGAATCCGGCTTCTCTTCCAAAAAGCATAAACAGGGGCGGGCTGTTAAGCCGTGGCGCAGCTCACTGTCATGGAAATGCCCCATCTGAGTAAGGCTCAAGCCCTAATCCTTCACCCTCCCATCTTCGCAGCTGCTTTTTCAGGGCTCCGCGGCTGCCTGTGCATACTCACAGCCTGTTTAGTAAAGAGAGAGGGGCCTTATGAATAACATTCAATCTTCAATCTGAGATGGCAAGTCGGCTTGTTAGCTGGTGGTTTACAATCATATATATGCATGCTAAGCTTGTCATCACACATACCCTACCCCCACTTAGTGGGTTTACCCACAAACAGATAAGTGATGTATCTAAATGTGTATACTGCAATGTATGTGATGATATCCCAAAGACATGATCAGCATTTTTACACCCACAGGTGTAAATTATTCGTATTTTGTCCTTAACGAAAATGCAGTTTGAGAAAATTTATTTACATTTTTTAATCAAATCTAGACAATCCGGAGCTCTGGGATAGCTGGCCTGGACTGTTTATGATAAGTTGTTTTCTTTGCTCTCAACCCAGTCCTCCCTTCATCCACCACAGTACATGTGTCGCCTGAGCCCCAAAACAGCTACAGAGGAGAGGCAGCTGAAAGAGGGAGTGGGAGCAGAGGATCCTGACATTTCATATGTGATTGCGGAGATTTATGTGAGGTAATTATCGGTGCTGTGTCTGCCAACCGGGAGAAGATCAATTCTTTCAATCAATTCCACCTTTAAGAGGATAGGCCAGATTACCAGGGCCGATGTGGACGAGGGTCCCATAATGCTCTTAATAGGTCACTAAAATGTATGTTAGAACCTCTGGTTGTGGACATTGGAGGATTCCTTAGAGATCAGCCGTTTTTCTTTATATAACTTTAGTTATCCTTTGGCGGCAGGGTATCTGTTTTCCATTAGTCTCGACTGTCAGGAGGTTTAAAAGTCAAAGTGCAGGGGTTACCAGCAAAACACATTTCAATCACTTTTCAAAATGTCCCCTGAATATCTATTTGAGCATGGCACAGAAAACATTTTCAAAGTCACCTTATTACTGTCCTGTCACTTACTTATTGAGAGCTTTGTGCCTTGACCTGAAGGGTCAGGACTCTGTATGTGTGTGTATGGGGTGGGGATTTTGCCACATAGTCTCTGTGTCTTGCATCAGATAAGGGTGAGGAGTAGTGACAGGATAGATAGGAGAACTAACCTAAACCCAGCCAGTGTTTATTTTGACATAGCAGCAGGCTGGAAAGTCAACAGTGGGAAGGACAGCAAATGCACACCAGCACAAGAGAAATCTGAGACCAGAGACTGAAGCTGTTGGTGTCAAGCATCTCAGAAAGAGATTTCTGGCCTGAGATCAGCTTTGTGTGTCACCTCACTGGGACAGAACCTGCAGGGGAAATGGAAATGATAACTGATCTTAGATCTGCAGCGGCACTCTGAAAGACTTGGTAAACACAGACCCTGACCATGGTAGCCTGTCCAGTGTTTCTAGCACTCACTGGGGAGGAAGGTCACTGGGGCCCTGTTAACATTGGAAGCCATTCGCCTCTAGCCTTGTGTGAGTAACAAAAGAAGGAAAAGGGGTGAACACATGAGCCCTCCCCCCAACAAATCGTCCGTCACAATTGTACATCCATAAACACGACCTTGCTCAGTGATATGAGAATTTAGGGAACATTTGACATCCATAAGAGTTCTAGCATTTGAGTTAAACTACATTTATGACTGATGATATAAAACATATATGAGGAAACTGTAAGTGCTCTTAATAAGCATTTTTTAGTTATTTGCTGTTAAATCCAGTATTAGTGTCTGAAATCATTAACCACCTCTGCTTTGGAAACGGAAAACAATGAAAGATAATTATGTGTGTGAACTTCCTGTAGAACGCTTAATGAGCATTTCATTCATCTCTCAACGGCATTTAGCCTTTACCGTACCACCATACAATTAAGTGGATCAGGATTTAGTGCCTGTTCCAAATGCTGCCGAGAGCACTTCCTTTAGCAGTGGTTATACTTTCAGACATGTTAATCACAGATCCTGATGACTCTGCCATACATTTGGTATAGGACTTCTGTCTGGATAACTGCTCTGCATGGCTGTAAATAACTTCTGAGGCTTTCTGGTGATTTTCTGGAAAGTTCCAGTGATCATGGAGCTGGCTGCCTGCAGTGCCAAGTTGAAACCACCTTTAGGAAGGCCCCTCTCCTCTTTTCCCTTGCCACATGAAGGTGCATTATTTTTGAACGTGTTTTTTTTCTCATGGTTGATTATATATGAGTGATGGCAGCCAGGATGTTGATGATTTTTCTGTGCATTTGATTCCCTTTTTATTCCATTTTATTTTTACCCTCTCTCTGTCACACCACAGTCACTGGCACATACCTCTGAGACATCTGCAGAAAGGTTGGCATTAGCATGTGAAAGGGTTCATGCAGACAATGCTATGCATTATGTATTCACAGCATTTATATGAAATGCAGTCACTGTCATTCTTGCTAGCCTGTAATCTACTGGCAATATTTCAGGCAGAGCAGGGAGAACATCGATAGACATACATAGGCTACTACTAGAGCTACTATACCATACATGAAAAACTCAGTGTCCTCCATCACAAGAAACATCAAATACAAAGATCTGTCCAAACTGTCAGAACTGGATGAGCCAACTGTCTGGTACAAAGACACACTACCAAGTGGCTTTTGTTAATGAGGAGGTGGTTGTTTTTCTTCTTACCCAGAGGCAACACAGACAAGCAGTAAACAGAGCATTTGATCCCTGAGACTTGTTGTGTAGTTGTCACTTTACAGAATCAGGCACACATTTTTCAGTACCATCCCCTATATGAGTGTGCATAAATCCTGGATTCTTAGGAGATGTATGATGAATGACACAAAAAAGACACAAAAAACTCTCTTTGTAGACAAACAGTGGATATCATTTGAATAGTTCTAAACTATTATTATTATTATTATTATTATTATTATTATTATTATTATTATTATTATTATTATTATTATTATCGTTAATATTATTTATCTTCTTATGATGTCACTGAATAAAGACCATATACTGCTCTACCATTTAGCAAATATCTGACATATTTCCAGACACAAACTTGGACAGCACATTTTGTAAAGCTATGGTGCATCATTCTATCAGGACATTTATTGCTGTTGGATTGCCTAAACATTGGCACCAGGTTGTTATCTGAAGTGACTATTCATAAAGCATATGATTAATAAGCTGTTTATATACTCTTTACTGGATTTACTTGTATAGTTTCAACTTCCCACTTGGTTATGGTATTGCATATAAAATGCTTGGCAATAACAAACAAAATGTCCTTCGAATCAAGCAGAGAATCACTTTGTTGACTCTATAAAGTTTTGCAGATGGTTACACAGTCTTAAAGTCCCTGAGGTTGTCTGTGTGCTCTGGCTGCCTGTCATCAACCCATCATGCGTCACAGCAAACTTAGCTTTCAGTGGCAGCAGTGGCCATGGCCTGCCACAGCTGCTGCTGCTGCTTGAGCCGAGCAGCAGCGGTGTTTACCCAGACAGACAGAGACACACAGACAGAGACAGGGTGGGCCTAAGTGGAACACACAACCCCAAATCTAGTTTTGTGCCTTATCCCATCCCATGTCGCTCACACAGTTTATATGTTGCACCACCTATGGACTCGAAATGAATCTGTCAGCCCTTGCTCTACTTCTTTTATTGTGTCTCTCCTTCTGTGCCTATTCAGTGTGAGGCTTTTTCTTCTTAGAAGCAATGATGGACGGTTTTACGCCCTTGCATTTTAGTGTCACAGATAAATGTGTGTTTGCATGGCTATTAGTGAGGCCCACTGAGGGATGAGTTGCACATTCTCAAGTCCCCTCTCAGTCAGTGACAGAACAGTCTTTCTCTCTCTCTTACTCTCTCACTCACTCTTTGTTATAAGGTCACCTGTAGAGATTTGGCAGTACCGTTTCCACAGTGGTAGCTATCCCTGTTGATTCTTGAGTTAAATCTACTGTGTTTTTATATTTTGTCATTTACAGGTGTGCTAGCTTCTCTCCTCTCCTCTGCTCCCTGTGTTTCACTAAGGGTGAGGCTTAGCACACACGCAGAGCAGACAGGAGAAGTGAACACGATTCGCAGCGCTGAAATTCAAGTGTGGTGTTCTGTCGGAGATGCAGTGTCTTAAACCAACAGTAAGTAAGAAAAAGTATAAACTTGTTAGGTAGAAGGAAAGTCCACTAGCTGCTATGCTACTTTATGCTAAGTAAAAAGCTTTTGGCTTAAAGCGGCCAAATGTAGTTTTCAGCAGCCACTTGCTGTGAGGTTTAAGATTGCAATCAGGTGTTCGTATGCGTGCTTCCTTGAACTCATGAGCGAGCATTATCCGAAACACAACTTATTTCTTACAGAGATCCCATAATGAATGCGTTGAACTAATCCATGCTTGTTACATGCAGGACTTGATATTAACACCTGCCAACCCGCCAGATGTAGGTGGAATTCAGCCATGGCGGGTAACACAGTCACTCCCACAAGCCACTATGGCGTGTTGAAAAATTGTAGCCTTTTCAAAAGGCAACTGAAATAACAAACGAATTGTAATTTGACACTACAACACCACAACTCCCATGAGTACTACCTGCAGATAGTGTTCGCTCATTGGTCCATTCGTGAAGCCTATCTTGACCGACAACGTTGTAAACAAGAAGACGCTGTGGAGATTAAACTCCCGGACTGGCCGTCGGAACAAGGGCTGTTTTGGCCAGCCGTTAATCATCAACTTAACCAGCGGTTGTGGATTTTTTCTTAGATAAAATAATTGATTCTTTACTCTTTGTTTCTAATGCATATCATTTTCTACTCTGTATTACAGTATTTACTGCAGTTTTAAAAAAAAGTGTTTTGGAAGATTTTTTTTCAGTTTAATGTTTATCTTTTCAATGAATCTTTTACATACATGCAGCACTTTTAGTGTATACACTTTTTATGTGTTTATCTTAATAAACATGTTTTCAAAGAAAAGAGGAGTTTTACACGTAATCTTATCAGAGCTAATGATAATATTAGTACATTTTAGCATGCCAATTTAAACACATCATTAATCATATAAAACATAATTTTCACCAGAAGCTCAGCAATGTGAGCTAAATTTATTAGATGGCAACTAAACAGTTAGTCAGCTATACGTAATGTTAGGTTAGACTGCAGTAAGTAATGTTACTGTAGTGGATGGATCTTCCATTGTATTGTCGTTCTGTTGCATTATTGTATATTATGTGGGTTAATTAGAGACTGAGGCGGTGGAAAAGCTGTGTAACATCTGTCAAACATCAACAAATCTATATTGAACGTTATGGAGCAAACAGTGATAGATCTGTGCTAAAGTAACTGGCTGCTCCTACTCGTATAAACAAATTGCTCCACATTTGCTTTGTAGCGTTCCATCCTTTCTTGCAGGCTAAAATCAACAGTGGCATAATACCGGTGGTACTCAGGATAGTAATATGAATTGCATTAGCTGGTAAATTAATGTGTAGACATAACGTCACACATTATATATTGCACCGGATAACATTAGATGCTGCTCTGCATTAGCTAGCAAACTAATGTGACTTTCTCTGTGTTTCCCCAGCCTTTCTGATGTTCACTGTGTTTTCACTAACATCATCTGAATCTCTTTGGCCTGAGAGGCTTCAGGAGATAAACCATTATTATTGTTTTGTATCCTTATGTGGGGTCGGCACAGTGGTGCGGTGGATATGGCTCTGGCCTCAGAGCAAAAAGGTTGCGGATGTGTGGAGATTGCATATTCTCCCCGTGTCTGCATTGTTTCTCTCCGGGTGCTCCGGCTTCCTCCCACCAAAAACATGCGACCTAGGTTAATTGGTGAGTCACACCTTAGGTTTGAGTGTGACTGGTTGTTTGTTTATGTGTGGCCCTGCGATGGACTGGGGACCTGTCCAGGGTGTGCCCTGCCTTTCGCTCGATGTCAGCTGGGATTGGCTCCAGCCAATAAGGATAAGCGGTTGACGATAGATGGATGGTTCCTTACATGGAGTGCCTTGTTGTCGCTGTAGACAGAGAGCTGCTCGGGGGCCTTCACATTAAAAGCAGAATAGTGACTGTTCCAAGCGGCAGAGAAAACTGGCGTATGCTTCATTTCTAGGTGAGCTTATAGAGCAATTGACAATAAAGCTGTAAAAATGTGATTTATTAATAAGTGATTTCATTGAAAAACTACATATAGTCCCTTTAAGTTAATAATGGTTACTATCAAAAAAACTGTTGTTTTGTCTATAAAAGCTGACAGAAGATTTGGGCCATATGACCCACCCCTACTCTGTGACTTAAATTGTTCCATCATGTTATTGACAGATTTCCATTTCTGCATACAATTTGTGTATACACAGGACGGAAAACACCTTGGAATGCATCAACAAGCCAAAACTATAATTACTAGCTTTGTGTTCTATGCATTTTAAAAAGTGAGAAACTTTGTGAAGTGCCAAACAGGAAAAGTGACAGTTTTATTGTGGATGCTTAGTGTGCTGAACATGCTTGGGAGACACATAGTGTGCAGGTCTAATGTCTCTCCTAGGACCTCCTTCCCCATCCTCATTACCAGAGAGCTCCTTAATGACAACGTCAATATTGATCACAGCTCAGCGAAGCACTAGAGGACCGTGTGGTTAGTGGGCCAAGCAGGGGGAGCACATTCAATGATTTTCTTTTTTAAACTTCCCTCATGCCTCATTCATTCCATTTTGCATCCTGGATAAAAGCTCAGACTCAGCAGTATTCTTTCCTTCCTGTGCTTCCATCTCTCTTCCATCTCTTTCAATTTCTCTCTAGTCACTTCCCTCCTGTCTTGTTGCATACTAGTTTTGCCATCTTTACTGACTGAGATGGCTCTGCATTGATGTGAACGGGCCCTGTTTTGTCAGCCTGGTGCCAATGCAATCTTTTGTCAGCAGGTAATTGCACTGTAGTGTGGAGTAAACATGAGTTAGAGACGTGAAAGAAGAGAAGAGTTCAATATATAATCTGTTAGGATGAACGTGTCCCATATAGAAGCAAGTCAAACTGATTAAATTAACTCATGTAGCTCTGCAGTAATCGGCTTTCCCCTTCACATGCACATAAGTTCACAAATGTGCTACCAGTCGCACCGAAGATAATGCACCTGCGCTTTGATCAACAAGTATTGATTATCTCTCTTGCTAACTGGGCCCAAGTTAATTACTAGCAATTAAAATCATGAATGATACATTAGCACAGATGCAGCAGACATTCCTATAGGAACACTCACATGTGTAAACATTCATGCATTCTAATGGCACCTACTACTACTCAAGTTGATAAAAACACACTCACATATATAGAAATGATTACATTTCAAGCCCACGACATGGTAACATCAAATTGTATAAACATATAATTTGATTTACATAATTTTTAGCACAAGCCACTTCAGCTAAGTTTAAGAGACAATGCCAACGGGGGAAAGAACAAAGGAAAGCAGTGACTTTACTTCATTCCTGGGAAAAATAGTTCCACCTGAAGCTATCTAGTGCCTCCTCTAAAAGCCTTGCTGCATGGACTGATAAGCTCTGCTGCCTCCCCAAGCCCAGGTCGCATTCCTTTTGATCAAGCCTGAAGTTCAGCCGAACGTGGCTTTCACCTTTTAGCCCCGGTGTCCTTAAGCTGGTTGGTGGCTGCCTCTGCTCCCAAACTGCAACAGCAAGAGGAAATGAAGGAAGTTTCATCGACTGGCACCTTATCTGGTCAGGGTCAGTGCAGTGATCCCCGCAAATTAGCCCCGGACCTGGCTGAGTGTGTGTCTGCTTCCCTGCTGCTCCACAGTCTCAAACAGTTGGCAAGGATTTTGTGGTCAAACATCAAAGCCATCAAATGAGGAGTAAAGATGTTAGGGTTTTTTTTACTTCTCTCTTTCCAGTCTGTGTTGGCAGCTGCTTAGACAATAAAAATGTTTAGAGCCGGAATCGAGTAAACCATTAAACTTCATGATCTGCGGATTGTGCTATTTGAAATCATTTTTTTCTTTAAGAGAGACTTATGATTCACCTGCCTTATGATATGTATAAGAACTATAAATGTGCACTCTCAGATGCCAGGACAGCATTTTTCTCTCATTTGATCATCATTAATAAACATAATCAACAGTTTCAGTTTAATACTATTGCCCAACTCATACAGAATGACCCTGCCAATAGCTCTTCATTCAACACTGATGATTTTCTGAACTTCTTTACAAGCAAGATTGACTCAATTAGAGATACAATCACTGGCCCATACTCCCCTCAAAATGCTAGCTATGAACTCTCCAATGCTCTTATGGATGCAAGTACTATGCACTCTTTCGCAATTTGAATGAGCAACTGCCTCCAAACTTACAACCTACATAGACACTAGATTGTCTAATATTTTTAAGGTTTAAGGTTAAATTAGTCCTGTTTTTAAGATTATTAATGTCATTTTCGGTGAGCAATGTGCCCTCAGCTTTTAAACTTGCCATCATTCAACTGCTGCCAAAAAAATAATAATATTGATTGACAAATTATCATTAAAACTATAGACCAATTTCCAATTGACTTGCTGTCACTGATCAACTTACTGCCTACTTATCCAACAACAATCTATTTGATCAATTTCAATCTGGTTCCAATCCCATCATTCAACTGAAACTGCCTTAACCCGAGGAGTCAATGATCTCCTAATTATTGCTCACTCTAACTTAACATCATTGTTTCTGCTTCTTGAATTAAGTACAAATTTTGACACTGTGGGCCACAGCATACTTCTCAGCCGCTTGGGAAAGTACTGGTATCAAGGGGATGGTGCTTTCATGGGTTCATTCATATTTATCAAATAGAAGTCATTGTTCATAAAGTTACAGCTAACATCTTCACAAAAACAAATTTATCATATAACGTCCATTCTGGCTGCTCTTCACTGGCATAAGTGCAAGCTAGAGCTGATTTGAAGCTCTTTCAGTTAACCTATATAGGGCCTTGCATGGTCTTGCACCACCTTATTACTATATCTGAGCTCATGGTCATTCTTTCTGTTGACAAAAATCAGTTGGTTTCCGAGTATTTGTCCAGGCCCTTTATCTCTTGAACAGCCTTCCACCAGTAGAAATGCTTGAATCAGGATGAATGACTTCATTCCAATACAGCCTACCCAAGAACTAAATTGGGTCCATCATCTTTAAAAAATATATATTTTTAGTACTGATGCATCAATATGAGTGTTTCATTTTAATTTGTTTATTTTTCCAAATGCCCTTTTAACTAATGTTTTAATGTACTGTTTTATTTAACCATTAAATTGAATGATTTGCATTTCATCGCATGTATTATTTTATTTGTAAAACGTTTTGAGCTCATGTTGCACATTGATTTTAAACTTTGAATAAGATTGATTAATTGATTAATCACTATTGTGTTTAGGAAAGGATTTCATGTCTTAGAGTTACAAGATTGTGCTATTTGAACATTAAAGTCAAAATTCTTTGTCCAGACAAGATTCAGCGGCTCAGAATTGCTGTGGATTCTTGCACTGCTCTAAACCAAGGAAATTCAATATAGGCTGTGACAATATGAATGTCTGCTCCAGAATGCCTTTTAATGTGTCTATAGGTTCAAAGGCCCATGAATCTGCATTCCACAGCTTCTAAATGACACTGGTGCTGCTTGGGAAATTGGATTCATTACTCCGGCTACTGATAGAACGATTACTCCATGACTGATATTCGGCCCCACTCCTTCATTCCTTTTCTCTTTGATGCCCAACATTTCTCTTTGTTCTTTCTCTGTTACTGTCTTGAACTCCACTTCCTTAATGTGATTTTTGTCCCAAAACACAAGTGATAAACACATAGATTTTACGAAAAGTAATGTTTGCTTTTACAGATCCCCACTCTCAGTGCCTTTTTCTGTTTTCCTCTTTCACTGTTTTTCTCGCTTCACAGAATGGATGATATATTCATAGTGGATAGAGAACTGTTTTTATTTTGCCACTGCTGATCAACGACTGTGCTGAGATGACATGGAAGACGAAGTGCTATGAAAAGAACTGCGCTATTCCCCCACTTCACGGGCCTTTTCTTGGCTAATTAAAGATTCATGCAAAGCAATGTGGCAACTTTGACAGATCAGTTGCAGACTGTCTAAGTAATGCTGTAATGCCTTTTAAAGCTCCTCTTGCTGTGGATTTTCATGCAAGCAAGGCCTTTAAAGAAGGGCAGCTCCGACCCCAACAAATAGAACTGAGTTAAAGATGATTGATGTGTCTCGGAAAAATCTATCCCATAATTTCACCTTTTCACCTTGGAGACGTGTCCTCCTAAGACCCATATTAAAGCTTAATTCTGCCAACGAGAAGCAGGCGGTGTTTAAAAGAGAAGAACACATGTCTGTGAGGCCTGTTCCTCCTTATCTAGCAGCCTCAGCCTCAGCCAAAGATAGATGTCTGCCATGCCAGCATGTTTATTTTCCTTGCCGATTAGCTTCGATTAAAAGCAGACCGTGTTGTCTCTCTCCTCCTATTTGTGCATTTGTGTGTCTGCCTCTGTGTATGTGTGTATGTATAAGGAGTCCCCCGATCCTCCCTGTGCGGGTGTGTGGGTGTTTGTGTCTCTCTTTGAGAGTCTCCGTTATTTCATCTCCACTAGGCTGCACATGATAATTAAGCCATGGGGGGCTGGGAGAGGGAAGGTGGGTTACAGCTTATAGCTTTGAGTAATTCTGTGCTCCCCTCCTCCCCCCACCCAAACACACACACACACACACACACACACACACACACACTCCTGTCCTGTCTCCCTTACAGCCTACCTTAACCCTCCCTGCCTGCCCCACATCCTCCCTCCACCTCAGCTCCAATCCCACCCCAGGCTGTGGGAATTTTCTTTAGTCACACTCGGCTTACCAGGTAAACAAGCCTGAATGGGGAGACGCGAGCAGAGTCCATGGGAGCAAATAAAACAGGGGAGGATGTAAATGGATTTATCACTGAGCTCCCTCACCCGCATGCAACACCCTCACCCCCCACATCCTCCACCAGCCTTCTTTCCTCTTGAGCGAGGTGGCACTAACTTGGCAGACTCTTTAACGACTCAAATGCAGACCTCTGGAACTCAGGTACTCTGAGAGCTCAGAATCGCCGAAGTGGGGACTTTTTCTGTAAATATATTTTCCATTCACTCTTGTCTGCAAAGCATTTCTCTCTCTCATTGACTCTCTCTGTGTCTATCCATCGCTCTCAGTCCCTCAGCCACAGAAACAGCAGGGGTAATTCTCAGAGGCAGCTGTGTCAACTCTGTCTTCAGTTTGACTGTGAATGATAACAGTGCACTACCTGTAAGCCCTTCAGCTCAAGCAGACACACATTCTCTGTTCCTCTCCTCCCTAAATTATCTGCCACTAATCCAGATCAGAAAGTTAAAAAGCGGGTCAAGCGTGAAAGCCTTATGCTGAGTAATGAGAGAGAGACCCATGTGAACTCTCGAGTGTGTATGTGTGTGTATGAGTGCACACAGAGTGCTCGCAGACAGAATCCTACCAAAGCCATCCAAGGCCTCGTTTTCAAAGGAGTCTTTCAATCTGAGGGCAGGAAGAGCAGACTTAAACCAAGACCACCATAAACAGACTCTTCTGTTTTATAACAAGCCCAGCTTGCCAAAAACAGTTCCCGAGGTTTCCATGCCACGTTAAGGGGAAATATGGATTCAATAGGAAATACAGTATAAGGGTCAGGAAGAGGGATAAAAAAGGGAAGAGACAGAGAACCAAATTTACGTCCCCCTGTTGACAGCATTCAGGTGTGTGCAAAAGCAGAAAATCTATTTCAATCGATCTGGAAGAGCAAGGCTGAGGCAGAAAGATTGGGTTGTACACTGCTCCTGCTCCTCAAGGGAGCCTTGATCACGGTTATAGCCTCCTGTGTTAATTAAGGTGCTTTGACATTTCAGCATTAGCCCGGTCTCTCATCTTGGCACTCTGGCAAATCTTTTCCAGGCTCCTGAGAGCTTATGTTGGGAGGGATGAAAGGGTGTTATGGTACAGTTGTTAGGACGGGGATAGGGTGGATGTGCGGGCCTTGATGGTGCACTACATTCTGGGAGTGTTCCATCCAACTGTCTCTGGCTGATCCTGTGTGTATGCATGCATGTGTGCACCTCTGCAACAGAGACTGCTGCTAATCGATTGATCTTTCGAGGCAGCCTTATCCATCCTAATCCCAGGTTGTCATTAACACCCACAGTGTCATTTGTTATGTATTGATCTATTGACCCATTGATTGGATGGTATACAAATGATAACAAACACATTGAGAAGTAGAGAATGAAAGTCAAGGAGAGCGACAAGAATTAATGAGGTCTGACTTTTCCTTTCTTAAGTAGTTTCTTTTGCTAGATGGCAAGGGATATACACAATACTGCAGTGTTTCCAGAGTGTAACTGGAAATCAAAGTTCTGGTTCTTGTTAGGTCCTGAAAATATTAACTCTACATGATTTGTAGGGACCAAAAAAACTTTCTATCAAACATTTGTCTTCATCACCTTAATATATATATATATAATATTAGAGGTATGTATTAAAGTTTCTGCCAATAGTTTGAGTGATAGTGCTCTCTCTCTCTCTCTCTCTCTCTCTGCGTACACCCCTCCTAACTGAGTCCATTCCTTTGTGGAGAGCTGGTGTTTGCTAGGCTAAAGCTGCAGCAACATGCTGTTCAGAGTGCCAAATGCATTAAGGTTCAGTACAGGGAGAGTGGAAAACAGACACCATTTCAGACATTGCCGCAAGCTTTGGATTTTCCAGCTATGCCTGTTTCCTTTCTCTAAACAATCACTGACATTCAGGATGGGGGAAAATACACTTCCCTCCCAGATGTTAAGTGCTGTGTACATTTAAAGTGAATGTTAAGCCCAATGTGCACATACTTGAGTATTGTGCATTATAAAGCTTTATATAGTTTTAGTACATTTTTCAAATGCATATAATGTGTAAATGTCTTGGATTTGACTCAAGAAAACCTTCTAGGTAAAATATACTTTTCAAAAGTTGAACTCTAACTTGCCCATGAGGGATTCATCAAGAGCCATTTCTACTGTAATTGGTTGTATTTAGAACTCCCTGTGAGCTACATGTGGAACTCAATAAGAAGGGTTTTCCAAGAAGTTCTCACATTCTTAACAGATTAAAAGGGTCCATCATGGTTCTCAAAGGAATATAATAAGGTTTTACCTAGAGTCTCTCTAGCAGGTTCTTCACCAGTGTTGAGGTATAATGCATCATAGTATCTGATCTTTTTTCCACTATTGAGTAGTTTAAAGTAGCGCATTGTTCCTTCAACATTTCATGGGTTTGGCATGTTTGCTCATTTTTCTCAACAGAATTTGGATGGAAGGGTAGATATAAAATTGTTCAAAAAATTGTTCACAAAATTGTTCAATTGTTGTAAAATCGCTTTTTAATGCCCCGGGTATCTCTTTAGCGTCACTTTAGGCTACGTTCAGACTACAGGCCAAAATGACCCAAATCCGATTTGCCCATATGTGACTCAGATCTGATCTTTTTATGACAGTGTAAACAGACAAGTCACATGGAATCTGATCTTTTCCAGTTTGGATTCGGGGCACTTTAATATGCAGTCCAAATACAATACAGATCAGATCTTTTCAAATGCGACCAGAGTCTGGACACTGAGGTTGGAATTGATGTGACTTTGACTCTTTATCTTCTCTACTTTGCTATCATCTGCTCACAAATTCCCTTTCTACACCTGAAATACACCAGACCACAAGCTCTTTTCTTAGTTATGTGAATGCTACCTATCCGAGCGGACATATTGGGGAGAGAGAGAGAGAGGGAGTGAGTTGTGGGGCAGATGTGTTGTACAGCACCAGAAACTGTAATGAAAAGAACAGAAAGTTGTGAACACAACACAGAAATGTGACCCATGAGAGGACAATTAAAAAAATGTGAGTCTCTCGTAAGCTAACCGGAACTAACCTCTGCAGCTCTGTTTACTTCTGTAGCCTACAACAGCATGCTGCGTGTGACGTTGTGTTATCCTTCTGCATACACAGCTCACTTTCAGGCCATGGACAATTCATACTGGAGTCTGATATGGGCCACATTTAAACAATAATGTAAACAAAAAAATCGAATCTGGGAAAAAAATTGGAATTCAGCATTAAGGCCTGCAGTCTGAACATAACTGTAGTAATGCTTAGCAACCACAAATATGCAACATCCAGGAAAAGTTAGCAACATCCACATATGCAACGTCCAGTTACACTGTCAAAATAAAACACCAGCTTATTGACACATCGCCATTTCCCACGTTATTAAAGTTGTGAAACATTGCAATTTGGTTTAGGCACAAAAAACTACTTGGTTAGGTTTAGGCAACAAAACTACTTGAGCAGGTGAGGATGGGGAACATCACATCCAGCACCTGGACTATTAGCACTGGGGCCCCCAGGGGTGTGTGCTCTCCCCCCTGCTCTTTTCCCTGTACACCAACAACTACCCCTCCGGAGACTCATCTGTCAAACTCCTGAAGTTCACTGACGACACAACAGTTATTGGCCTCATGCAGGACGGTGATGTGTCGGCCTATAGATGGGACGTTGATCAACTGGCTCTCTGGTGCGGCCAGAACTTGGAGCTAACACTCAAAACTGTGGAGATTTGTGGACTTCAGGAGGACCCCACCAACTCTGCCCCCCATCACCATTCTAAACAGCCCCGTGTCTGCTGTGGAATCCTTTAGGTTTATGGGTTCCGCTATAGCCCAGGACCTAAAGGGGAAGCCCAACACTGACTCCATCATCAAGAAGGCCCAGCAGAGGATGTACTTCCTGCGCCAGCTCAGGAAGCTCAAATTGCCTAAGGACCTGCTGATCCAGTTCTACACAACCTTCATTCAGTCTGTCCTCTGCACGTCCATCACTGTCTAGTTTGGATCAGCCACCAAAACGGATAGGAGCAGACAACAACGGAGAGTCAGAATTGCAGAAAAGATCATCAGTGCCAACTTCAGGAGTCAGGAAACGGGCAGGAAACATCACTGCAGATCCATTTCACCCTGGATACAACCTGCTCCGGCTTCTCCCCTCTGGTAGGTGCTACAGAGCACTGTACGCCAAAACCAACAGACTCAGGAACAGTTTCTTTCCACAAGCCATCACTCTGGTGAACAGCTGACTCTGACTCAGTGTCAGAAACAATTCCTGTGCAATAACCCAGTAACTCTGCCTCTAATCAGCCACCTTTTTACTGGTTACCACTTATTATTTATTCATCAATGTCTCATTCTCTATTTCAGAGCCGTTTATACTGTTCATATTGTATATTGTATATACTGTATACCAAATCCACCTACCTCAAGTACATGGGTCTTGAACATGCATCCGTATGTGAGGAGTTGGGGTGTGAGAACGGGTTGTCATTGTAGGTTGTGTGAACCCAGAGGCTTCACTTTGAGGATGTCTGGTGTGCTGTGCAGGCTATTTTACATGAATGTGGCTAGGTATATAGCTAGTTGTGTAAGAATTTGACATTTTCATTCTTAGTCCTGCCTATTAAGCTGTCACTGGTTAACTGTTTGTCCCATCAAGGCAACTAACCATCAATGATCACAACCAGATGAACTGGAGTGTGGTAGTGTCAGAGGTCTGAAAACAGACTAAATTTGGTATTCAGCTTTACTAACGCAAAACATAGTTTTGTAGATCAAATCATCGTGTCTGGAATCATTTTGTCACCTAAAAATGCAATTTGATTTGAATATTCTTTAGGTGGAAAGGATTCTTCATATATTTGTTATATTATTATACATTTGTCTAACAGAATGGTTGTGAGGCCTTGTGGGACTATTTTAACCCAATGTTCCTCAAATACAAAAGGTTTTCAGTGTAATCTTAACCATCTGAAAAGAACACATTTAAACCTTGTTTCCTAAGAGTGTATTTAACTGCAGCAGCTTTGCACAATCAAAGTTTAATCAAGGCAGAGAGGTAATAGAGAGCAGCAAGCTGACGTTCAACCACTGAAGGTTTAAACAACTTAAAGTGGTGTTAACACAATAAAATCTGCATGTGTTTCTGAGTGCGTTTCCTTCCATTTATGGGTGTATTTGAATAATTTTGATCATCTGACTCTGAAAGCACTTTGGCCTGATTGCTGCTTCTTGCTGCATGCGAGCAATACCGACACTGGATGGGAGGTCAGGGTGCCATGATGGACGGTCTCCCTCCAGACTAACAGCCCCTCAGTGGGTTACTTGGTGCTCACATTCATCACTGATGAAGTCTCAACATAAGGCCCTTTCACACTTCCGCACTGCACAGTACCATGTCGTGCCAACATGGATAGACCAGCCCTTCCATCACACTACAAAATCCCTGAAAGCAAGCCATGCCTGCTCCACAGAATGCCTGAAGCTATGTGGCTTAAAAGTGATCTTAGAAGTGAGCGGGGTCGAATAATTTATGGGGTAAGAAAACAGTCAAAGCCCTAATCAAGGCTCACACAGTAGGAGTCCTGATTTAGGATCACCAATCACCAGCTCAGCACTCTTCTTGACTCTTAGAATTCAGAGCTTGTGAAACATATATTGCAAGATATATAGTCTACAGATCCACACTGAGCACAATATGGAGTTATTTCGGTGTGTGAGTCACTTTATAGTAAATGCAGTTGTGTCCTATACTTGAGGACCTTACTGACCAGTTAACTGCAACTGGCCATTGGCATTGTCAGGGCTTTCTTCTGGACTGTAGTATAACATCTACCATAGCTTAAATTTATTCCCTTAAGATTCTTACATAATCTTTTGAAATGAAAGAAAATCTGAAGATTATTCACCCCAGCAGACTGACAGACTGCCGTGGGATATCAGCTGTAGAAAAGACTTGAAGACAGTAAAGTATTTATTCCTGAAAGACAGTGAACAGTTAAGTTAGAGAGGGAGTATACGGAACATTGGGCAGTGCACCACAGTTTAGGACAAACCCCCTGTGCAGATTGGTTTGCAAACTCACTGAGATTTTCTCACTCTTCCCTGTCCACGACTGCACTGCTTCCCTGTATCCTCAGCTGAACATATTTCATGCAGCTCGAATTGGTTAGCCCAATGCAACCCTATCAAAGGTGTGATGGGAAAATATGGACTTTCAGCGCACTGTAAGTTTAACATCTGCTCTTGAGTGTAAAGGCCTGGATGTCAGCCCCCACATGGTCCGAGACTGTCTCATAACTTCCTGCAACCGGGAAAGAGCAGAAACACCATTCCACAGCCCCAAGGTTTTACTGTAGCACAAGCTTTTACGAGTTTACACAGGTGGAGGTCCTGGACTCCAGTCCCGTTTGTGTGCACAAAGTATTAAATATTTACAGCAGTTTAGATACCCTACCATTGGAAAATACAGTTCAGAAAGATATTTAGAGACAGAATACGAACATAGTAATAACTGCCATTAGTCAGTTATTTGCTTCCAGTTTGGAGGCGGTGGGATAAAAGAGAGGTCTGTCTTGGTATATGACCTGTTAAATTAGATGAGAATGCTGAATGTCTATCTGTACCATAATGTAGACTGAATATGCCAAGCAGTCTTCTGCATTGAAATTAAAACCACATCAAAATTGCTTTGACATGCATTCTTATGGTAATGACAGTTTCCCCCTTTCTTTTCATTTAGATGGCTGTCTTAATGACTGTCAGCCCTGTAAGTGCAGCAGAAGCATCCAATAAGGCTTCATTTAGAGCCCAGCGCCATTCAGAGTGAATGAGGGGGAACAAGGGGCCCTAGATGAAGAGTAGAGTGCTGGTCTGATTCTTCATCAGCTCCGTGTGGCTGTTGGGCTGGTAATTACACACATTATCAGTCATTATGCAGTCTGCCACAGCGCCTAAGACAGGCAGAGAGGTAGACCTCTGTGCAGGAGGAGACGGTTAATGGGGGTAGGGGGGTGTATGCACTGGTGTTAAGGACATGGGGACATATAGACAGGCTGCACTCAAGGTTGTACACAGACGATGATGTAGCAGACAGCCAAACACTCATACAACTTGTACTATAATGTACCATACAAAATCACTGTCCCCATTGAGACGAAGATCTGTTTTTATATTGATTGTGTGTCTCTTTATTTTGCCCTTGTTTTGAATCTCTATTTTGCCCTATCTGTTTTGTATTTCCTTCCCTATCTCACATCTTAATCTCTCCTGAGCTTATTCTCTTTGTCATAGGGTTCCCCTATGACAACGTATTTCCTCCCCCTCTTTGCCTCACTTTCCTCTTCAATTCCTCAGTTTTTTCTCTCTGTCTCTCTCCCTCCCTCCCTTCCTTCACTCAATAGTCTCTCTTTCTTTCTCTCCCCCACTTTCTCTCTGTCTCTTTGCCTGGCTCTTTGTGTATATCTTCTGTGCTCGCCCAAGATGCAAATGACACAAGAAAGTGATAAAAGTTGCATGTTGGCACCACCATAATTAAATATTAAAGACTCTCATTTTATCCCCCTCTTTTTTTTCTAAAAGAAGGGATGCCTGTGGATATTGCTTTCACATTACAGCAGAGAGCGAGAGAGATTTATAGGGAATTTAATTTAGACTCCAAAAGTTTCAGAATGTATATTTTCTCGTAGATTATATCATAAGGGATGATTTAAAATACTGTTAATGCGGAAACCTTGTTAATTTTAAAGAGATGTGATGACAGACTGTGCTGATGGGAGAAGTGTCATTATTATTATTTATGTTATTGTTCCAGAAAGTTTCAGGAGCAGAATCGCTAACACTACAAACTAAATTAAATGAGTGAGTAGTGACACATGCCATACTTTGTATCCAAGGACTTTTGTTCTGTCTCTTTTAAATATGCTTTCTTTAAGTATTGTTTAAAGGTGAACTGACTCATTTATCATATAAACCATTTTTTTCCTGTTGTTGTTGGGTTGTTACATCATCGTTACATACGTTATTCTAATGCAAAGTATGACCCACTTTCTGCTGTTGCATTGTTCCTGTACTTAGTCCCACCAGTCCTGTTTTCTATTCACTATGTCAAAATGAGGATTAAAAAAAATATTGCATGCGTGAGAGTGTTCATCTTTTTGTGTCCCTCTCCTTTACTCTTTTGCACACATGGACTGTGTATTTATGTGTCAGTGTGTGTTTGCATCATCTGTGGGCTTGGTAAGTATGTGTCATGACTGCATCTCTACATGGGGCATAGGCCTTTCTGCTGTGCTCATCCAGGCACAGCTAAAAAAAAATAGATGAGGAGGAGGAGGAGAAAGAGGAGGAAGAAGGGGCTTGTTGCTTTTAATTGAATTGTAAATGCAAGTGGAGGGGGATCGGGGTTGCTCCTAGCTGGGACAGACAACAGATGGAAGGCAGGGCCTGCCCTGCAGGGCGAGAGGGGTGAGAGGGGAGATGGGTGGGTGGAGGGCAGATAGATGGATGGATGGGGGAAGGGAGAGGAAAAGGGCCTGGTGCATGAAAATGACTAGGGTCTCTGGCTTGTGTGGACTCTATGATTCCTTTCCCTGCCCTTCTTTCTCTCTCTCAGTCTGTCTTTTTATCTCTATTGCTTCTCCTTCTATCTTTTTTCCTCTTAGAAAACAACTCTGGCTTGCCAAATGTAAGACCTGATATTCAGCTACTAATCAATAGCAGTAGAAACACAGCAACCAGTTGAGTTAAATGAGCTCTCCCTGCTATCCTCTCGTTTGGAAAACACATATATTCTTCAATGAAATGTAAATAAATAAAATAGAACATCAAATAATTGAAAAAGTATGTAAGTGAGTAATTAAATTATATAAAACTTCACTTACAATACTATGTGAGGTCCTGGTGTGCTAGTTGTTAATGGTTTAATAATAGGAAGCATTAACAAAGAGTGTTTCTATATGTTATATCTAAATAAGAAATCTCAAAAGTCACATGGACATAAATGGGCTTGCTGTGTAATATAAATGGAGATTTGCTCAGTGAGAAGAAGAAACAGGGATCAATTGGAAATCCACCCACCCCACCACCCGCTCTCTTCAAAGAGGAAAATTATCCCAGCCTGCCCTCCTCAGGTGAACAGGGTTAGGGATTCTGTCACTGCACCAAGTGGACGATGTCAGACACTGACACACACATACACACACACACGTACACACACAACACCACTAGGTCAATACAGGCTTTACCCCTTGACTAGATTAAGAGTATTTGGGTTGTTTGTGCATTTGTGATGATAATAACCCCACATGGGGTTGCTTCTCATTTTATTGAACTGACCAGTTAGATTTGCCAGGCCTTATCCCTGCATTGATTTACTTTGTTTGTTTGTTTTTTATTAATTCCAAGAAAGGAGTGCAGTGTTACCTCTGGTGTAGAAAAGTAACATCACAATCACACACGCAGCTGGAAATCATGATTTGCATGCATCTGCCACAGGATTCATTTGCTGAGGAAAACATTCTGAATGTTAAAAAGTGTGCATCCACAATTATAATATTGGGATGAACAAGTACCTCCTATTCAAATCCCTGCAACTCCCTTGCATATTTAATTTTTTATACATCATTTCAAGATGTAATTCTGTTTTTTTCTCTTCTTCCACATCTTGCAGACGATGCCTGTGATGAATACTCCTCATAACTGTCTCTGCAGGCATGATGTCACTGAGCTGCCTTAGTTAATCTCTTTCCTCCCAGACAGCATATTCACAGCCTTGGGGCTAGACCCAGCTCCTACATCTATCTGAAGCCAGCACATGCACTGTTGCTTTCCAATAACTCCACTCGATTGCCCATCATTCCTCCTCCTCCTCCGCCAACCTCTCCCCCCCACACCTTTCAGAGCACCTCAGTCCACCGCTGCATTTTTATTCTGTTATTAATCTGAAGACGCGTCTGCCAAATAATTAACCTGGCCGAGTTATTTATTCCCTGGGTGATATTTCCCTACCTGTGTTTGGAAGGCAGAGGGGAGGACAATGCCATTGAAATGTCCTCATGCAGCTAAAAGAGACCAAGGAGGGTGTGTGTGTGTGTGTGTGTGTGTGTGAGTGTGTGTGTTTCTGGGGGGGATGGTTGTAGAGAAGGTTTGGGGCTTTACCTCAACCATGGGCAGGCGATTCATGTGGGGTATTACAAATGCACCAGTAACCTTTTCAGTTAATGAAAAAAGAGGATGTGCTAATAAAAGAGAATAAGCTGGAGAGGGACTCTTATGAGGGGACATGTGGGCCTGGGTGTAACTCCCAGTGCATTTCCATTGGCAATCACACACACATGCTGCACAGGCACACAAAGAACACACACACCCACATCCACACACACCAACTGCTCACTTGCCCACCGTACAGACATGCAGATATGCTAACACACTCATAGTCATACACATAAACAGCAACACACACTCACTCGCTCACATGCAGCCCTGCCAAACCTCGCTCCTCGCTGGGTGTGATTAAATCCAGGAGAGAGGTAATGTGTTACGCCTGAGGTGGGAGGTGGTAGACATGAGTGCTTCGGCCTTGAATTTGCACCCAGGACTGCCTCCCCATCTCCCCATGCCCATTTCTCACTCTTAAGGGAGAGTTCACTGTGGGCTGCTGGAAGTGTGGGGCATGGAACATTGAGCTGAGTGTTTAGGGACCACCTTGTTTTACTGAAATACTTTCCTGACTCTCCTACCCAATAATGAATACCCAAGATGGAGGTAGTCTCTCCCTCTCTTACATGTCAGCAGCAAGCCATTTGTGTTGGCGAGATAGGCCTGATGAGTGAAAGTTTGTAGATGATGAAAATGTGTCTGCTGTTGACAGCTGGAGAGGGCATAAGCATAGTCTAATGACTACCAGTTTGTACCTTTACCCTTGAAACAGAGATTGTAACTCAGTACAACATATCATCATTTCTATAAAGTGTTTTTTTTTTTTACCAAAGTCAATTTCCCATTAAAAGGCTCAAGTTTAAAGTTTAAAGCAATTTTTTTGACAATTTCAGAATAAAAGCTCAGTCAGCACATCCAACCATAGACTGTATATTCAACACATTCTCCCTTCTGACTAGTCACAGGACTTGCGGTCAAGTTAGCAATAATAAATATGCAACATCCAGTTAGACTGTAACACATGGTTAACGTTGTGAAACAGCCTCTATTTGGTTAGGTTTAGGCAAAAAAATACTTGGTTAGGTTTGGATTGAAATAAGTAAATTATAAATGTAAGTTAAATTATGTACATTAAAAATGTTACCTAAGAAAATTTCATAAGTTACATAAGTTATGTAGCATAACGCGGGACTCACACAGGCAGCATGCGCGCCGTGTTAAGGTTGCGCTGCAGCTGCTGGAGTTAATCGCTGCCATTCGTGTCGAGCAGCACAGAGCAGATGACCTGGGCAGGAAAATAGACACAGAAATGGTACAAAGAACCCGATCGATTTTCAAAATAAAATATTCTGTTCAGACTCACGATTGTATATCAACAATAAACACAGTCAAAACAGACAAAAAAGAAACGATTTAACTATGTAGCCTAATTAACCATGGTAGAAGCACAAAATGACAAGGACAACATACCAAATAAACTAAATCTAAACAATTCAGCAAAATCAGGCAGACAAAACATTTATTCTTAAATGCTCCATGTGGAAGGTGCAGCCCTACAGGGAACAGGAAAGAAACAGTTTACAGAGATCAGTAGCAGAAGCACAAATTGACCAATAAACACGTTAACAACGTGGGGCAGGCTAAACGCTCTTCTGCTGAAACACTTCTGAGACGCTTTGAAAGTTGATGCAGGGCTGAGGACAGATCCAAACCATGGCGCAAAACTTGGTGCACACACCACCTGTGTGAGTCCGCCGTAACTGAACAAAGAATCAGTGTTGACTATTTGATTCATATGACAAATTAACACTTGTCTTCTGGGTGAAAGCTCAAGTTGTTTTCTCTTATCTGCATCTATCTTTTGGGCTTTTTATAAGAAAGGGTGACATACAGCATGGCCTCCACTTGGGCTCTAACTGGAAATGATTACACACTGTACACCCCAACACCTCTCATTTTATTTGTTAGCTTTCTTGTGGAGTAAAGGCATGTGCTTGTATTGAAAACGTATTGTCTCATCTGCCTTTTGCATCTTCCCCTATTCAATATATAAACTTTTCCACTTCACCCAAGCTGTACACAACTTCTTGCAAAAATTTGGGCTTTTTATGAGAGCTCTTCCTTCTTCCTTCCTCTTAGGATTTCTAAAAGCACATTTGTGTAAAACAGGTGGATGGAAACATACCTGCAGTCCAGTAAAGAATTCCCTGCTGTGATTAAGCTCTCAGCCTACCCCTCATCTCTAACAACACATGTGAGCCTCACTCACGAATGCTATTGCTTCAGAGTTTCTTGAATTAGGCCTTCATGTGCTATCATATGACAACATGAAAAACACTCTGTGAGATGTGTTTTTTTATACTGAGCCAAGTCCAGACAGGAGAAGGAAAAATAGCCAAGACTGATTGGACAGCTGTTGGAGCCTGTCGACCTTGGGTGTCAGCCTAAGTGTAATTATTTTACACGCATGCCATGTTGACCAGATATACACCGCTTGTGTTCTATTTATCAGGCCTCCCGTTTGAGGTGAAAACGAGAAGTGCATGCACACACACTTACTTACATGTATCACTTGTCACCTGATTCCTCTAGGTTGGTGTGGGTAGCAGATAAATAAAGAAAATCATCGCTATCAGTGAGGACCTGCTGGAACATAAATTTCAGTCCAGATCTGATTTGGGTTTGGATGAGGTTGGCATTGATTAATTAGAATATCCAGCACAGGGAATAACTCCCATTATTCACATCAGCAGTTGGTTTGCTGCACGCCAACTTGATCATCTCTTCTCCTTCGTCAGCTGGCTGTTTGGCAACACTGTCAGTCTGTGCACTTGTCTGTCTGCCTGTCTGTGTCAGGACGTCTGAGCCTCAGACATCTACTGTCTTTGCTCCTGTCAAACACTATGATGCAGCATGGTATCTTATCAAATGTCTCTAAATGCCAATTGAAGAGACAGGAGTAATATTAAAAAGAGTGTAATTAAAATGGAAAGGAGCAGGTCACGTTGGGTGAGACCTTCAGATAAAAAAAAAGGCCTCTGAGCAAACCATGCAGTCTTCACCCCCCCACCCTGCCTACTCTCCGTGCCTGCCCTCGCTGTCTCTCCTCCCTCATTCACTCTCCTGTCACCCTGAACAGAGGATTGACATTCAGCCGAGGACACCCCTGGCTGGCGGTTAAAAGAAGTGGAATTAATGTGCAAGTTGAAGAGAGAGTGGGGCGGGGGGGCGCACAGGGTAGGTGGGGTGAGGTTGGTCGGCAGTAGTGAATGACTGACACAGTTTTTGATGGAGTGCAGACATGGCTGACTCACCCTCTCTCTTTCCTCCGCCTCCTCCTCTCCTCTCATTCTGTTCCTCTCTGTCTATCTCTCTATCTCTAGCTTCTGCTCACTTGCTGGGGTCATCACCCCTCCCTCCTGTCCCCCCACCCTCCTTTCCTCCCATCCTCTCTGGCCTTATTGTTTTACATCTCTTCATTCAGCCTTTTATGGCTGCTTCGTCCTCGTGCAGACCCATCTCACCACCGGATGATGGGTTCCTCCCCCAGTTATCGCAGCTATTTATTATCAGTGTCGACCCACATCACATTTCTCTGACTTTGGGAAGATGGTTTTCACATTGGACCGCTCTACTGAGTCGCCATATAACAAATCTATTGAGAAGCTCTCACAACCACATGCATGCTCACACACACACCGTCAGAATGGAAGCCTCACATCACTTTTTTACCCTGCAGTTTCACTAGGCACTAAACTGCTGCGTAGCCTTTTAATGCTTCATTGTGGAATACTAGGACAGTAATCCCAGATCCTTCTTTACAAAAAAATACCCTTTTCATTCTGTATTTCGGAGTTGGTGTTAGTGTCAGTGCCAGTGATTATTTCAATGTGATGGAGGCTAGCTATTCCAAATTACTGACACACGGCAGTGTGCATTGGTAAAACAGATTTTAGGGAGAGTGAGTCATTTGGTCTTGATGAAATCACATGAATTCCTGAAGATAGAGGGAGTTTGATGTGAACGGGCCTATATCAGGTCATGCTTTTTGAAGTTGACAGGACAGATACATTTATCCATTAAGGATTTACTGTGAAACAGTTTTCACTGAAATTGGTTAAATCTACCAGCTTTAGATGTTCTGTTCCTCATTGTAGTAGCCCTGGTTTTAAAAAAAAGTTATTCATGAAAAATGCAGTCAGATTAACTCCTCTTGCTACGGTGGCCCTGAGAGAAACAAACTGCAACTCAAGAAGACAAAGTAACAAAATAAATTCACCAATTTGACAGCACAGTGGCAGCATTTAGAAGAAATGCAGCAAATACAGAAAAGCAAATACAAATACATGCAGCAAAGGCAACAAAGGTAACTTTAGGGGATACCAAAAAGGGATCCCATCAAATAAAAACAAAAAAGCCGTAAATTTTAGCTGATTTTCCAATACCGCTTACAAATAACTTCAATAAGTTCAATAAGTGTCCTCTGGAAACACTTCCTGGGTTGTGTTTTCTCTGTGTGTTTTGTCTATGTGCATGTGTTTCTATAAGTTGCAGCACGTTGCACTCTCACTGTATCTTTCAGCTCTATGTTACCTTCTGACAAACGCAGTACTCCAAGGTAAATAGATAGACATTGGCGCTATACCTCTGTGAGTCATGTAGTAGAGGAAACACGTTTTAGCACTTAACCTCAGTAGTAGGAGCAGCTGTGAGGCCCACGGGGACTGTGTATTCATCAGAGGAGGGACTGCTGGATGCCTAATTAACTAGACTGGCTTGATGATACAATAGCATCTTTTGAAATGGCCAATACACTTCTGGAACAGTGGCTGGGGCTGTCGAGGTCGGGTAGCCTGTATTTAAACTGTATACACACACACACACACAAAACACACACACACACACACCCACAATTTGTGGTTGGAGGAAGACAAACCTGAGTAATCTGAAACTGTGTGCAGAAACAGTTTTATAGCTAGCATGTCAGTTATTAAAAAGCATTTCTGCACTTTATTCCCCCTTCACAATAATTACAGCAGCAAAACCAGCTTTCCCTTCTTTATTGATCAATAGTTATCACCCTCTTTGATTATTTAGTTCCAATTCAGTCTGGCCAGTCTTTAACTGCACTTTAAATAAACTGCAAATGAATCACCGTAGATCTAAAAGCAAAACTCTTTTTAACAAAGGACAAAATCAAATTGAACAACATTTCTACATGGAGTTTTTTTTCCTTCTTCTTCTTCATGGACAAAATATACTTTAGCAAGTTGATGTAATCAGTGAATGAAGTGGGGATGGTGGATTTGCTGGATTTGAGGTAGCTGTGAAGAGACGAGCTCTGAGTGGAACCCCAGGTAGGGCTCCACTCATTATGAATCGATCCCCCCGTCTCCTCTGTCAGGTCCTCTGCAGGCCTGATTGAAGTGTTTTCACCCAGGCTTCGTGAAACTGTATAAAAAAACATCTCTCTGCCTCCTATTGATTTCAAAATGTCAAAACCTAAACCTTAAGAGGAGCAGAACACACTCCAAAAGGCTTCAAGACGGGCTTAATGGCTGCCGAAGAAAAGCTGTTGGGAAAGTTTTTACCCACTTTATTTTTTCTGTAATGGCTTCCCCTTTGTCTCACTCATCAGAATGGATTTTCTGAGGGAAGAGGTAGGTGAAGCATATCACCCTGCCATAACGAGGCAGAAACTGTCAGTTAGGATATCATCCCGTCTAGTTCGTTAAGGATTAGTCTGGTTGAGGAATGTTGGGAATTAATCCAGAGCGTCAGACATCACACCGAAGCCTCACGCTGGATTAGTATTAGCTTTTGTTTGATTCATTGTGAATTAACCAACATAATCCACCTGGTGTCAGACACAATAAAAACACACCAACTGACACATGAACAGGATTAGGTTTAGAGAGGAGAACAGGCCTGACTGCTATCAGTCTGTTAACCTGGAATGCTGTTAACTCGAATTATATAAATGTCCTTATCCTCATGATAAATGACATTTTGCCATCTAATAAATTTTGAAACCTCTTGTGTAGTGCTGCCTGAACACTGGATAGACAGGAGTGTGTTATCAACGACCTCGACCTATTTTCTACACTTTGCACAAAAACATACATGTTTATATACAGTCATGTTTGACTAGACTGTTACTGGAATTTATAATAACATATATAAGATTTGTTTTTTCTCTTTTTTCCTTATGTGTTAATTCTACAGAAAGATGAGGAGGCAAAGTTGGAAGTGGTAAGTTCTGTTCTGTTCTGCCCTGCGGTAACAGATTGGTCTTTCACTCATGCGGCCTGCTTGGCAGCAGCTGTCTCGTCGTTCCCCTGGCTGAGGCTGAGAACCTGCAGCGGAGGAGGCGGACATGCTGAGAACACCTGCTGGGTTCCCTGCCTTTGTTTCTCTCCTTGCTTCCATCTTTCCACCCCTCCCTCGCCACCTCTCTCCTGAATCTGTCACTGCCTTTTCTTTCATCTGGATCTATTTTCCCCTCCTTCTCCCTCCACCGCTTCTCCTTCGTTTGTCTTCACGCCTCCGTTGCACCAGCCCTGCTTTCTTGCATCCCTGCTTTGCCCAATCACAGGCGTGACAGCAGTAGAGCTCAGCAAACACTCCCTCAGGTGCAGGTCTCCCTAACATACAGTAATATGTCATCTCTGTGTTACAAAGGACGTGGTAAGAATGACATTGCTGGGCTCATATGTATCTCCAGAAGACATTATGTTTACACTTTGTTTTTATTGGAAATGGACATCTCCACCATAAATCCCAACAAGTCCTCATACCTGAGTAACCCAATACTGCAGGCTGTTTGTCATTCCTCTGATTGGGTCTTATAAGTCATGCAAAGCAAAAACACAATGCTGTTGACAGAATTTTTGAGTTGGTATTTTTATTAAAATATTCTGTACCGTGCAAATAACACTTAGGCCTATCTGCCTACACTTGTAGGCAACTGAGCATGTTGCCGTTTACTTTGTAACGACTCGCAGTCTGTTTTCCGCTGCCACACCATGTTGCATTCAGTAACAGTTCCAGCTTGTTATTGGTTAATGCAAAAAAATCTGGTTTGACTCTTCATCTGTATTTTTTTATTCTTTTGCCAAAACTTCTGTAACATCATCTGCTTCATGTTTGTAACGGCACGCGCATGCCCAGTGTACCTGAACGGCCACTAGCTGTGCGTTGTTTTAATGTAGACGGAGATCAACTCTGATAAGCAGCTAAAACGCTGGTGTGGAGGAGATCGTATTTGTTTTAATTCTCTGTTTGTAAACTAAAACGTAGTGTGGATGGGGCCTAAATTTAAGATTTGTGGGTTATGCAGGGACCAGGTTTTGACAACAAAAAAGAATGTGTGGAATAAAATAAAGACATTTAAAAAAGAATGCTCCTCAAACAGCTAATGAAAGTTCTCTTTTAAAGGAATAATTTAACATTTTTGGGAAAAACACTTTCCATAAAACTTTGATTAATAGCCCGGGCTTTTATTTGCTTTGGGGTTTACAAGGTTTTATACATCCAAAGAACTTCTATAAAAACCAGACCAGGTGTTTAATCAAGGCCTGTTTTATTTCTCAAAATTTGTTCCCACACCAGGCCAGTAAACGGGGTAGGCAACCATTTGGGATCTGGGTTGGGGTTAGAGAAGCTATCGATTACTTTTACAGGTAAAGTAAAGTTCTGTAATTATCACATGCAGAAATTCAAAACAAGAAGTTATGGTGTAATGCTGATGAAATTGCGGAATGCTCTTTTAAGTTTAGGCAGGCTAACATCTTAGATGGGCTACATGTAGTTTTTTAACAAAATTAATCACTTTTTAATTGCATATTTGTAAATGATTTGTAACCTCACATCACAATGAACCATTTGCCTGCTTTCTCGGTAACAGTCTCTATGCTGCTTCCAGTGTGAAGAAATTGTGTCGGATTTTCCACAAAATCCACTGTAGGCTGTGACATTCATGCGCGCTCCCGAGCCTCTTGCCTATACTGATTCTGCACTCAGCAGCAACACAGCAGCTAATGAAATGAAGTCCACTGACACCAAAAAAATTACTCCCAGCACAACGAAGACTCCAACACAAGCTCCACATAAGGATAAAAAAACAACAAAAAAGTTAAAAAGTTTTATGTACTGAAGCCCATCAGGCCAAACGAGAATCAGATCAAAATTGGGAAACCAACAATATTCAGGCTGGCTCACTCTCTGCTTAAAGATAAACAAATACTTATGGAAAATCTGGCAGGCAAGCTAATGCCAGCGTATTATACCAGCTAACTGCAGTAAATGTAACGTTATTATGCAAAAAACATGGATTAGTTCAACATGAAGCTGATAAAAATATTGCTGTAATGTTGCAGTGGGAGTTTACTTGAGTTTCCAGCATTTTGTGTCGAGCACACACTTGGTAATGGTTGCAAACTTAGCAAAGCGAAACTCCCACACACTGTCTGACTTGCAAAAAATATACTGACAAAATGTTTCGGTACTAGACCTTCATCAGGCCTGATGCCTGATGAGTACCAAAACAAAATTTATTTTGCAAGTTAGACAGTGTGCGGGAATTTTCCTTTGCTACTTTTGACTTTCCTGTTCCCCTCCAACGCACCCGTCTATCGTTATATGTCACGCTACTTCTGACTTTGTCTCTAAAAGAGAGGATAGTCATTATTTGCATGACCACCAGACAACGGTCATCAGAAAAATGCCAAAATAGGTCATTTCAGCATTTGAACAGAAGTCTCTGAAATCCTGATGGGTTTTGTAGAAAATGGTACTCAAATGCTTTTAGCAGTCAAACAGGACACTATAGGGAATGACTGAGTGAGGTCACTTCTATTTGTGGGGTCAAACCCTACAGATGCAGTCATAGTCAAGACTGTCAGCACTCAGCAGTCTGAGCCCTCTCAAAGCCCTATCACTCAAAATGGAAGCTCATAGTCTTGGCAAGATGACTGATACTTATTGCTGGATTCACCATCATCATGTTTATACAACCTCAATACATTATGCACACTCCAATGTTGTGTGTGCATGCAATGTGGTCGTACATGTTGTAGACGGGAAGTAGATGCATCAGTCATAAAGGGCATGTGAAGGATGACTGGCTGTCTTCTCATGTGTTCCAAATGGAGAAACTGTCATGGATTTCTCAATTGATTACATGTCCTCACATCTAGTTCGTAATTGCATAAGAGTCAAGGCAAGCCAGGTTTCTGACCAGAACATTCAATCACTTTTCATCTATTATGAGGCATGTACTCAAAACTCAATATGGAAAGAGTCTTTATCAAGTCTGAGGTATCGTCTTGATGATCATGATGAAAAATTGAGCACATTAATATCATAACACTCCACTTTGATTTTGTTCATTTTCAGCTTAATACAAGTCCAACTCTTACTGTCCAGACATTTTCCCTCTTCCACATGTCGCTGTCTAGACCTCTTGAGGATGGCCTCATGTGCTCAGCTCTGTGCTCAGATTCATTATGTCAAAATAAGGACATCTCTTTCAATGCTGCTCCAGACTACTTGATGTCTGTGGCTTTCATACTGATAGAAGATGAAAGGAAAATCAAATGTCTGCAAAATAGAATCCTAATACCGTTCTCAGTCTGCTCCGTTATCACAGAGATCATAGGGAGACACTCATAAAAGGGCCCAGCACCAAATAAAAGCATTTTTTTCCCCCAAACGGACCATGGCACAAATATGTGTAGGCACTTTGAAATGCAGAGTGGGCAGTCAGTCAGTCAGTGTGTCCTCCCCTCTCACAAAGTGCACCGGGGGCTAGATAATGTCAGCCCCCACGTCGTTTTCTGACCCCTCCTCTGTTTTCTGTGGAGGCAGAATGAGGCAGGTTGCCAGAAGCTTTCAGGGCTGGTAGAACAAAATGTCTCAGCGGGTCTTGTTTTATTTCCCTCAAGTAGCATTCAACACCTCCCCATCACATTCGCACAGACAACCTCCCATTACCATACGATTCAAATCTAACATCGCCTTTCATTCATTGTAAAAGGGCACCCAGAAACATGTAATTATTTTCTCTCTCCCCTCCCTGAGATCAAAGCCCAAACAGGAGTGATTACAGAGAGTCAGGTTGTCTTTGAAGACACTCTTCGGTTCCTCTCTTTCTGTTTGGTTACTGTATAAACAGAGCTGAGAGACGCCACAGCGCTAACCTCTCCTCAGCACGCAGACACTTGCCAAGTCGCAGGTGTGCCTCTGTTTACAGGCAGGCGCTGTTAGCATGGTGCACTTCAACCTTGACCCATCTCAGGGTCTCTGATAGTTCTCTCTCCTCACAGCTCACTTTCTCTGTCTACTGTCATAAAAAGAAGCAGCAGGCTCCACCGCATCCCTACACTGCTCTCCTTGAACCCTGGCTGTAAAACATAGTTTTACGTGATCTGGTTTTGGTTTGTGGGGTTAGACATGGCAAGAATGAGAGATGCACTGATTGCAGTGTTTATAAAGGGAGGATAAGGTATAAGAAAAGACTGGGAGAGGAACCATGCAGAGGATATACTCTCTTGCGTGTCATAGAAATCATGCTGTAAGATTTCTTTTTAATTTAGCAATCCAAACATCATCGTTTGCCCAACGCTTTGCCATTTTCCAGCTGTATATTTACAGTAAATGGATGACTGCATTACAGCGAGGAACAGAGAATCAATTCCTATCCTCTCTCTCTCTTTGCCTGTTATTTTTAGGTGGACAGCAAACAGTTTTCACAACTGAAAGTGAACACCATCCAACATAGTTATGCCAAGATTTCCTAAGACCTTACAGCTGTGAGAGCTACAGTGTAAAAATAATAAGACAGGGTAACAATCTCCCTATAGCCTTGGATTTACATGTGCTTACCATGGGAGCGCAAGATAAAATGTGAGTAAAAAATTTTTGAGAACTACAGGTTGTTAAGGATAAAGAGAATATGCTTTCTGTTTTTGCAGGTTGTGTGGATACCATATACAGTTTTCAAATCTATCACCTTATCTTGTGGTTTACTATGCAGACATCTGAATGTTGCCAAAGCACAGAATAAATCTCTTATTGAAAGGAACTCTGGCTTTCAGGAAGAACTAGCTTTCTCAGAATCTAGTGAATCCCAGTTGCTATGAGTGCCAGGTTTTGCTTACCACTAACTGAGTGCTTATGGTTCACTCCAGTTCCTCAGCCAAAGATTTCCATTTTTGCTATTTTCTGAACAAAACAAAAGTAAACAGAAGCTATAGCCCCTTCACCTCATGGTCTGATATGCTGCAGTCTGTAATATATTGCATTTTGTGAAAGAAAGGCCCTAGTGAATTAAACACGTTTTGCCTGATGCCATGGACAGAAATTGAAGTCTGATGAACTTTTGTGTTTCATTCAGTTGAACACAAATATTTGTACTGTTATATTGCTGACCTTTTTTGGAGAGAAAAAACAAAGTGAAAGTTTCTGGTTTGTTCAAACTGATGTTTGTGCCTTAGCAGTCTGGCAAGAAGCCAGCATTTTCTCTCCTTTCTGGCAAAAAAAAGGTTATAGTGTGTTACTTCTCACAAACATGCTGTAACTGTAATAGAGCTCAGTGCATGGACTGATATGTGTGTCATTGGCCCAGAGCAGCATTTGTATATTTACGCTGCACTGCTGTGTTGCAAACCTGTTTTTCTACACTTGTGTGTGCCAGTCGTCAGGCAGCACTGGAAGTACAGAGATATTCCCAAATATTCCACATATCCCCCCTCTCCACTGACACACACACACACACACACACACACCAACTCCACTCTACCTCTGCAGGGGCACCAGCTCACATCAGCTGAGCGCAGAAAGGCCTGTCACAGGAGGAGCAACACGCTAACCATTAGCAAATTTACGTCAGCCCAAGCTCAAGGGTCAGCACGGTCAGACAGACCACCCAAACAGCTTGGTCATCAAGGACAAAGACACAGAGGAGGGAGAAGGTGAGAGAAAGAGGGACTGATAAAAAAAGGGAGGGAGGAAAGGAGTGTGTATCTCCTTTCAGACAGTCCTGCTGAAATGTGCTGAGATGACACAAGCTTTTACATATGGTGTGTGCACTCAGATGTGAAACCACATGTACCGTCAGCACTGTTAAGGTATTGTTTATTGTTGCATATGTGAGTGTGCGACTTCAGGCATCTGACTCTGTGAGGCATACATTTGAGAACATGTGTGTTCTTATACGCAAGTTTGCATCAAGGAAAAACATTCTTCAAGAGAGTTGGTTGGTTTTTCTCCCTGCAGAGTGATGACAGAGTCCAGCCCGCTGCTCAAATACTGAACCATCACCGCAGGTATCACAGGCATACTTTCAGCTTCATATTTTTCAACAACCACAGCTTGGGTTATTTGGGTCGTCATGACATGACAGAGTAATTGGTTTGCACAGATCACTCCTTGTGTTTGACAACCCGCCCCATTTACTGTCTAAGCTCTCCGGTCAAGCTGCTTATAAATCTTTCACTGACTTGATTAATTGTCTCAAAAGTGCTCCTCTGCCAGGTAAATAAATAATGAGCAAAGTGATGATTTCTATTGTTGTCCAGTCAGCAGGCTGACCTGCTAAGAGGTCGACTGTGAAAAACACTTCTCACAGAGGAGAAAATAGAATATTTAAAGAAAGACATAAATTGGCCTCAAGAGGTGTTAATTTTTTATGGTGTAATTTTTATGGTGTTTGTTTTTATGTGTGTGTGTGTATAGAAGAAAGACAGAAGTATCCACATGCTCACCCCAGCATGTGAGGGTCATCTGCATAAATCTCTTTCCACTTTTAGGCCCCCTGTACTGCTTTTTTGTTGAAGTTTGCTGTTTGCTGTTTGCTCCTCTGAGTTTTTCAACTCGAGGAGTTCAGAGCGATCTGGGCATCTAAAGCAAGAGACACAGGCCACATGAGCAGCATGTAAAACACTTACTGCCAATAGAAATATAGCAAATAACTGGAAAAAGAGACCTCTGAATGGGAAAAAAACATAGCCTGTCTGATCAGGGCCTTAATAGGAAATGCATATTTCAGGAGCACTTTACAAATGCACTTAGGTCAGCTACACATAAAAGGGGAAAGCAGATCTTCTTATTAAAGGATGACTTAACGTTTTAATTGAGACTTAAAGGTTCACCTTGCTTTTTTTTGCAGTGACAAAGCTTTCAATTCCCAATTCCAGTCCATTTCTAACAGTGAGGATTTAAGAGAAGGTAACGACAATCTGCCCCCTGGTCTGGTAGACCAGCAGGGGGCAGAGGAGTGTGTGTGTGTGTGTGTGTGTGTGTGGGGGGGGTTGTTCTTTGAGGGTTTATTCCTCCTCCACTTTAATGACATCAGAGAAGAGACAGTAGCTCACTGCTGGAGAGCATACCAAACAGGATGGCTCTCCCACTCTCTCATACAGTGTCTCCTTGGGTATTACAGCTCAATATGAGATGTTCTGTTTGGCCTGGCTGGGTTTTAATAAAACCTGACAGGGATTTATCACCTGTCTATGGCTCTATGTGCTGCCACTCTGTCAGACAGAGGTGGTGGTGGTGGTGGTGGTGGTGGCTGGGACTTGGCTCTAGCATGCAGCAGTCATATTCACCTTATATTAATGTGTTTGCAAGAGAACTGAACTCGCCTGGAGGAACGAGGCAATGAGGTTGGCTGATGAAGTGAATGTATTAAGGAGCAGGCCATCACTTTCTTTCAATAAAGCTATTTTTGTGTGCACATCCCTCAGAAGCCCTCCCTGATTAAGACACATTGAGTTTTTATGCATATTACCACTCCTCATCATGTGCGGTATTAACGGGGGAAAACATTCAAAGTTTATTAAAACAATAACTAACATATTCAGCAAATGAGGTCCCACAAATGCCTGTGGATATGTAGGACAGTGTTGAAATAACATTAAATCTTAATGTGGACAATGGGTGTCTCACGTCAAAATGTCTCTCATCATTCTCCCCATCTCTTATCATTCTCGCACCTTCCTCTTGCTCTCTCCATCCCTCACTCCACCTCATAGTCACTTCTGTGTGTGCTTCTCACCAGGCATCCCCATTGAGGACTTCCTCAGGACCGTTGCTAGGTGATGGCCCCCTGATTAACTAAGAAGCAAGGAGGGGGGAAATGGGGGGAGTGTGTGCGTGCATGTGCACACGTGTGTGTGTGTCTCTTTCTCAGCAGTTATCACTAATTGACAGCTGCCGGCCCTCAGGGCTGTATTCTAACCCCGCGCCCCCAGTGTAATCGGAGGGCAGGGCTCTGTCGCCCCCCGTAGGAGAGTGTGGAGGCTGAGGGAGAGGAAGGGGGTGGGGCAGTGCTCCTTTGCTTCGAGCCTTATGGTGGGGCAACACACTGCAAGACCTGTTTAGATAAGCAAAAAGATGTGGGGAGCTAAGGAGAGACAGGAAGGAGGGGTAAAGGCTGGATGAGGAGGAAAGAATGGGTTGAGAGGTGAAAATGAGATGGGGAGTGAGTGATAGGAGGAGGAAATCAGAAGGGCAACGAGGGGCAGGAATTGTGAGATTGGAAAGGAAAAAGGAAAATACGGTAGAGTGGAAAAGCAGAGCGAGCAGAGGGTAGAGGGGTTAGGGTATGGCATGCTGTCTGAGGGAGGGGGTCCCCAGCTTTTCCTCAGTGCCAGTCTGCCGTCTCAACACCATCTGGAATTATTCTGAAACACTGGCCAACTCTCCCCACTCCAACTAGGACAATCTGATTATTCACCGCCACCCCCCCACACATACACACTTCTGCAATATAACTCAAATTAAAATGAGATTATTGTGATCATACATTGGGCTCAGATGTTGATAATGAGTCAGGGGCACATCCGATTGTGGCTGTTTAAGAGGTCTGTGTGATATACACTGCAAATGTTTGGCAACTTTGGTCTCAAGTTTGCTCTAGTCTGAAAAGGCTTTCAAATATTTGCTTGGGTTGCCTTGAGTCAAAATTTGGAAAAACTGTCAAAGCTATCAGAGAAACTCGGGGTAATTGTGGAAATTGTCATTGATTATTAAGACAGGCTTTCATGAAATCAGTAAATTTAATATTTATGTAATAAAATTATCATTAGTGCTTTGAAAGCTGACTAAAATAAGTAGCACTTATGTCATTATAGTTACTAGAATGTGGCAACAGAAATCAAGCAGCAGATGTCTACATACTGTTATATTTGTAAAAGTTTCCTTCTCTTTCAAAGGCAAGCAATTAAAAAAGCCCCTTGTCGAAATTAAATGTATAGTGTGACACTGCAATTTATCATAATAAATTCAAAGTACTTAGTAAAAGGCTTTTGATGCATGTGTTCCACTCTCATCACAGCTTCTCTAATGTGGAGATGCTTAATAATAGCACTCCAAACTGAATGCAATTAATATGCATAACAGTAATTTCTGCTGAATCCTCAAACATATAGCATTGGTTTGGTATAGTAAATTATAGAAGGCACAGATTTAAAATCCATGCATCTTGTATAGAAGAACAAAACACAATTATAACTGTGTCATCTCTACTCAGTGTAATCGGAATGAGTGATTGTTTTCACAGGAAGCATAAATTGAATTACTGTATAGGACACGTTTGTCTCATGATAAAGCTGTATTGCCTCCACTGTAATTATCTTCATATTACTGTAATTATTTGAAAGTGTGCAAAACGGATTATTCCCTTTTCCCTCTGCCTGGTTGCTCCAACTGCTGCACTGATCCCCTTTCAGCTGTGGCTGAAGCCTGTCACATGCAGTCTGCCTCTATGTCTTCATGCAGACTTTGACATTGCCAAGCAATCAATAGATCGCCAGTGCAGAAATGCATCTCACCCTGATTATAATGAAGATAGCTGGTCATTTAAAATGCTAATGGACAATTTCACCTAATAAGAGACATTCAGCCCAGCAGTTCATTAAAATTTAGAGGTGGAAAAGTCTATTCCAATTAAGTTTCACCCTCTTCCCCACAGCGCTGAACCCATTAGGATTTTAAGAAATGTCGAAATGTCCCATCTCACAATCTTAACACTTCGCAAAGGAAGTGCGCTTAAAACTTGAGTGGAGGGTCACAGAACAATGACACCATTGTGGAACATTAGTGGTAGTTAGCTTATGACCTCATCTGCCACCACATTTAAGTCAGTATGCATAACACAGATATCAGTTTCAGGTTCGAGTCACATTTTTCCCTTCAGTTGTTGGTCCATCTGTTATTTTCTGGCCTTTAAAAAGCCATGATAATTTTTACATTATATTAATTTGATTATACTTATAGTCTTACAGTCTTTAAGTACTTTGAGGAAAATATACATCTTGAATAGGGAAAAGCAAATGAAACGCTCTTGTTTTCGTTTTCTGTTCTTTGGACAAGCGTCTTCATTTTTTAGGCATAGGCTTGCTTTTCTCAAAAAGTGTTCAGTTTGTTTTTATGGATATGATAGAATATGTTAGTTATTTTACAGTTTTAAAAATGACTTTATCAGACGGGCCCCTCAAGAATGCTCCTCACCCTCTGTACTGAGAGTCTAGCTCCGTCCCCAGTGTGGAGCTATAAATGAAACCTGAAGAAAATGTTATCATAATGTACGGCAGCCCTAAATGGCCATCGATTCAACTATTTTGTCGTGATCTGGAGATAACAAACCATAGCAGAATACAGGGGTTAGCAGGTGCGTTTCTTTAGAATAGACATGGCAGGATAATGAGTAATTTTTAGTAGCCGTGTTTCTATCAACGTTTTTTAATGCACATTTTGAAGTATCGCATTAGAAAATCTTTATGGAAATGGCAAAATTCGGGAAAAAAAAGGTTTATACGCTGGCTTGATTTGGTTTTTGCCTTTGTCGAAAAAGAGTAAATGCGCTAAATGGAAGATGGAACACTTTTGCCGAATAAGTTCTGACGTAGTGAACTTGTAACTCACATCTCATCTGTTTCTGCTGTCGGCGTCTTGCTTGCTTCGGAGTTCTGCGTGCCTGCTGACAATTTCATACACCTCGTGGCTGGTAACACTCATTTGTGCTGAGAAAAGAGGTGGATGCAAATCTCGGCAGGTAGCCTTCATCATTTGTTCTGCCATATTATGCAATCACCTCTTAAAGGTCCTTTTAGATACTTTGCTGTGCATGCTGATCAAACGGGGTTATCCCCAAATATTTTTGCTGAATTTCAATGAATGGTACTTCTGCTGAGTGTAATAAAATATTACTACTCTAAATGTCATAAAATATATACTTTGAATCATTTATCACCATTGATGAACCCTACAAAGGATATTATAGTGTTTAAAAGCATTGTTTGGAGGTGCATGCAATTCTCAGCTGGCATGTATAACTCGGCATGACACCGGATATTCCCATAACGTGCGGAGACATGGCTGGCAACTTGCCCACTTGAAACATGTTTCTGAGGACCTCTCTCCATTTTTCTAAGTTAATGGTCCTCAGGTCCATGCGACTGGTTTTGTTTTTGGTTTGGAACCCATAACTCTTGTTTATAACAGCCATAGCTACTGACATAACTATGCTTGCTATAGCCTGGTTTATTCGCTCCAAACCAGCTGATGGAAACTCACATATTTTGCAATTTCTATTTTTTTTTTCTTTTTTGCGACATTTCAAAAGTACGCTTAAAATTAGCAAGATGATTAGATGTAACATGGCTACTGTGACTCTTTAGCTCAGTTTGTAGGGTGTGGAACTTGTAATCCAAGGATAGTGTGTTTGACTCCTGCTCTCAGCAACTTTTTTCTTCTTTTGTGTGTTTTTTATCATCCTCTTCAAGAAAGTTGTTATGAAGAGATTCAGGGGAATCCAATCACACATTTCCCTGCTATTTCAAATGTTCCCGAAAGAGCCATCAAGAAATGTGTAACCTAAAATGGATTCCTCTGAATGAGAAGTGGATGAATTTACTCTGCCTGGGAATGATGGGGAAATTAAGTCCATGGGTTGATGAATGTGGACCAACTCGCAAAGTCCAGTACATGCTTTATTGTGAGCATGTGAGCATGTCATAAGAATGCTGAAGAGGTTTATGGAAAAAAAAGGTCAGTGAGGATCAAACACACAATCCTACAATCCTACATCCTGTGCAGTACCAACTGAGCTAAGCAGTGACACTGAAAATCATACTTAAATCATTAAGAAACATTCCTGTCGACCCTTGTGTTAAACTACTGCTTTGTTATCTTGAGATCATGAGATAATTATCCCATTATCACAGGAAAACTGATTTAAAAAATATTTGAATCGATGGCCACGTAGAGCTTTCATAATAATGCACAAAATCTTTATTAGAAGCTTTAAAGAACTTTACGAGCAAAACATGTCAACAACAATCCATCCAAACCACCGAAAAGGCAAAATAATGAGACATTTATATGTAGATCTTGCTTTGACTCTTTTTTTGTTTAAAGACAACTCCAAGAACAGATAAAAGGCACAGCTGACTTCTGACAGCAAATTTCTGATATTGTGCAGGCTCATTTACAAGCCAATCAGGTTTTCTTTTGGATCTTACTGTTATCTAAAGAGCTGATTATTTCAGACAAATAAAGATCAGTGCAGTGAGAGGAAAATTAGAATCAGGCTGAGACAAGGAGAAGATTATTTCTCATGAAGTGAATTTAAAAAGTATAGGAAAATGGTTAAAATCTAACGCTGATGTTAAATTGAGCTCAGATATGTCTAGGAGAAAAAATGTTCTACAAAGATAAGATCTTTTCTTTCCTCAGGGATAGTAAGCGATAGGTGTGCACTTAATTGTGGTCCATTTAGCAAATTTACAACTTTGGATGTTGAGTAGATGTAAATGTGTGAACAGTCCCCTACTGTCTGCTCATACACACTGACATTTAAGAGCCTTTACTGATGTAGAGATCCACGCAACAGTGCATGCATGGGAACTTAGTGACAAGAGAGGTACTTTACTACAGAAAACAATCATAAGAGATCATTCACTCAGACTTGTTCTCAGTGGCCTAGTGGTCTGATAATTCTCCTTTTCCAGCAGCATGTAAGCGTATTTATTAACCTTCTTGCTTTGTTCTGTTATGTGCCCCCTTGTGGAAACCTGAGTTCCGCCTGTCAGTTAAGTTGTGGTGCCAACAGCATCAGAGTCTGGTACCACTGTCGGCTTTCACATTATACATGTGAACATTTAAAAGATTTACCTTAATGTTTAATAACTACTGCATGATTTCCAATGTCTACACTGAACATTTTCCCACATTTTCTGTAACTTCCATTTTTCATCTTGACCTGATACATGGTCTAAAAGATAAGGGTATCTAGAAATAGTGCATTAAAACATCCAACAAAAGATATCTATTTTCCTGCTGTGCTTCATATTTAATTTCCAGTAATCTTGCCAGTAACAACAGGATGAACTTTTGCTGGATCACAGTAGGGAGGCATATGGAAGGCTGCAGCTGCTTGCACAAACAAATGGAAACCAATTGATCCACAAGCAGACAACCTTGAGTTTTGTCCAAAAATGCTTCGATGATACTGATCACTCCGTTATACTTTCTGGTACATTTGTCTGCAGAGAGAAATGTTCTGTTAATTTTGGATAAAAGTTCAACAAGCATGTACAACAAAATGGTTCCATCTGCAACACAAGCAAATTAGAGGATGTGGAGATCAGATAGCAGGACAAAAAGTAAAGTATAAACACCAGATCTGAATGAGTCAGATGTAGAGCGAAATGTGTCCTTTTTTCTTTGTATTGAATTAAACGTATCAATGCAGATGCAGATTTGCTCAAACAACATCCTGATCTGAAAGCAAAAGTGATTACCAGCTCAACATTCTTACTTTTGTATTTGAAACTTAAAAGTGCCAGCATGACTGGAGGGTTTGTTCCTTTCCTGCTGTTCCTTTCTTTTGAAAGAATATTTATCATGCTGTCTATGTGTGCCTATGTTTGCTGATGCTGTATTCATGTGTCCCAACAAGACATTGTTTTGCTGCTCATTTACAGTGATAAGCATTTTTTGTGGAGTCCATATGACATTTCAAAAATTGTTTTCTATGCCTTTTTGTAGTTGAGTGTCTAAGCAGCGAGATAAATCCCTTGCTTTAATTATGGCACACACAAAGTGTCATAAATAACTTTTTCAGTCAGGACAACTTCATCAAAGACTGATTGGAATTGTAGTTATATTTGGCGGTATGGCTCTGTTGTGGGATCTCCCTGCCCATCTACGCACCTACGTGGAAAGCCATGAGGGGGGGAGAGCAGTGTATCACGCAGAGACAGAGGGAAGGAGGACAGAACCCTGCTGCCTGACCTGCGTTTGTGTGGCTCTATTCGCACACAGCGACATGATGCACAGAGCACGACAGTGTGGCGGCACATGTTAGCATGTTTGATTCTATTCAGTCAAATTCATTCCCTGGTATGCTTCCAAAAATGAGATATGCCCGATCGGCTAATACTTATCGGATCGATAATTATCGGCATCTCTATCAGATACAGCCTCAAGGTGAAGCTGGAGTAGCAGTGGGTTATGAGCTTTTTGCATAGGAAGCAGCGAGGACAAGCAGGTAGGCTACTGCAGCTTAAATAGGTACCTTGTCTAGAATTTGCCAATGAATGCTCAGAGATGAGTCAGCTGAGCTGTTAGCTGATGTGCTGCTGTAGATGGCTGCTATCAGCTGATATGCTGGAATGAGCGGAGCTTCACTTTGTTGCCTGCTTGAACTAATGCTATTCTTGATTTAAATGATGGAATACGAAAAACAAACTAATTACGCAACCATGTCTTTTAAGACACTACATTATTTCCCATACTTGTATGACTTTGATGGAATAAAATTTGCCCAGGAGAATGTCCTCTGAAAAATGGATTCTTGAAAAACTAGCATAAATAACAATCAAAAATGTACCATTTCTTCCAGTTTAATCAAAAGTATCATTAAAAACTATACTGTCAAGGACAACATTGCCAAAAGCTTTCTCACAATACCTATTGTAACTCATAATCCATCCTTATTCTTCCTTTTATTTTGACACCTCGAGCAAGTTTATTGGGAGAGGCAGATACTGTGCATCAGTGTGTGTGTGTGGAGTGTTTCAGTGCTCAGTGTGTAATCTGAGAGGAGTATATATTAGCATAGTGAATCAAACAAAACAAAGGCTCTGCCAGTGATGTAAACACAGGGAATTAAACCTCCTGCAGTTCACTACCCGGTCATCTTTGGCTAATTTGACTGTGCAAGAAATCAAGTCTCTGCTCAATTACAGCATCTGCTTTCCATGCAGAGCAATGAGAGCAGATATAATTTACAACTGAAGATTTTCAAGACTGTATGAACTGTAAGCCCTCATCAAAAGGGATTTAAATTAGAGAAAGTATGCCGTATGAAAATAGTCTTTAAAAATTATTAATATATGTGCATAATAGTGATACAAATGCCTGGTGGGATTTCATTACAGATGCAAGATTTGTTCTTCCCAAACTCTCTTTCTTTCTTGTTGCAAGAGTTGTTTTTTCCTGACCTCTCTGGTCAAAACAAGACTCCACGCTCTCACAGCCATTGGTGGGCCGGTGGCTGGCATTTACGCCTCAAACTGCTCTCCTCCTTCTCTTCTTCCAAACTCTCAGACATGTTGGGCATCTACCACCCACCGCACTCATAGTAAGGTCTCCAAGCCAACAGACAAAATAAAATGAACATCAGCTTCATAGTTTCACTACGTTTGCTGGAGATTCAACAGCTTTTTACAGTACAATACTGAGTTACAGTTGATGAGACTGTAGGAGAATAAAAGGCTAATGAACAGGTCATTATGTCAGAAACATGTTTCTGTGTCTAATCACAGAATTTATTGATAAGCTTTAGGGGACTGAGAGAAAGGAATTTAAGGCCTACCCATTACATTAGGATGTTTTTCTTCCGCTTGAACAGCCTTTTATGAGGCTGATTAGCTGATTTGAAGGTGAGTTAAAACAAGACCGAGTGTTAGAGCTTTTCTACATCTACACTGGCTAAGACTTGGCCAATCGAACTGTGAACTTCCTCTTTGTTCACCAGAGCAAATGGACCAGTTGTGTGGAACCTTACTCCATCCTTAATGAGTAAGATCGATCACCAGCTGATAAAATCAGCATATTTCAACAGTGGAACAGTGGATTCTACAATGTAGTAACATTAAATAATTATTTTGAGTAGCATTTAGTGAAACTGTACTATTTGGTTAATTCTCTAGAAGTGAATATGACTTCTTTAAGCACATTCGAGATGATTCAATTAAAGCCATTTTCAACATTTGATCCATATTTTTCTTTAAGCAAATCTGTGTACTAGTAGAGTGGGAGGATTTTGGTGTGTGCTCAAGTTTTTCTTCTTCTTCACACTTTATAAATCTGAAAATCAAAAACAAGGAGAGTTGATAGATTCCCCGCAGGACTTTAATATGAGAACCTGGCTTGGAGATATAAAGCTGTATTTGGATCCTGTGACTCAAACTCTCCAAAGAGCCTTCCCTTGTCTCACTGGTGCTGAATAGCACATGAGGAGGCAGTTAGTGACCCAGTGACCCCATCCACAGAGAAACGGAGCTGGGTGGGATTATATCAACGTTAGTTGGACCCAGGCCAATGCTTAGCCATAACATTCTGGCCAGAGATAACATACATTTTAATTACATATGGACTACAGCTATGTTAAATTTCTCCAGTGAACCCTCTCCTGGGAGGTTGCCACTAAACTTGACATAATACATCAAACACAGCTTAATGTGATTACAATGTGCAGGGGTCTGCAGTTAAGTCAAGAGCAAGGGGGAAGGGCTTTTGTCTCAGGACAGGGGGCCTTTCCGAAACTAGACCCTCGCCACTTCCATTCCGACACAGAGTGAAATCTGGTTGGAGTCACCCACACAGCCAAATTGAGCTCCCTAACCTGCGTAGGGTATAAATAAAGCGGCTACCTTTCGGACGAACTACCCTCACTCCCCAGAATCAATAGGATCTGACGTTACTGCTGCACTAACTGCTGCAATATGTGTATCAAATAAACAGTTGTATTAAGATTTAGGATTGAAGTTGAGGAAAAGTGGGGTTTTTTTGTACAAACTGAAAACATTTTGTTTTGGCTAAAGATTTTCATATTAATTCAATATAATAATTGTCTATCAGACAAGAGCATTTTATTAATAAACACAATAACCTTTGGGCTACGTTATTAACCACTGAATGGTGATATGAAATGTGTAGTTTCAGAATTAAAAAATCCTACATGTTTACTGGCAAAGTCACACGGAACTCACATTTGAAAGAAAGGTCTCCCATTGTGCAGCATCAGTGCTCACTCGGCATTTGATGGTGTAACAACCCACTACCACTCTGCCTTTATTGGTTTCGGATGGCACTCAATGTGGCGGGCCCTCCACATGAACATGCAAACGGGGTGGAACTGGGGAGAAGGAGTAGCAAGCAGTTTCAGAAAGGCCCAGGGGGTGTAAAAGTAAGTATCAAACTTTTACTAGGTGTCTTAGGTTTGCAGCATGTGTGTGCCCACTTGCATGTGTAAATACTGTGCTTATAAAATATCCTAAAAAATACATTCATATATGATTTATTTTCAATAGCGAATAAATATATTTTTGTAAGAAACTTTATCCTGCCTTAATTACATTTTTATAAGCATAATGAGTAAATATTCATAAACATCCATTAAAATATTATTTCTGATGATTATCTTGAAATAACAAATTCCGCAATAACAGGATAATTTTCTTGTGATAGAAAATCTATTGTGATAGATTAATACAGGGGTTGGCAGGTGAGTTTTTTTAGGATAATTTTAAAAAAAATCATTAGTGCTGGTTAGCTCAGTTGGTAGTGCACAGGACATGTAATCAAAGGACTTTGTATTCAATCCCCATTTTTGATGATTTTTTGTTCTTTATTTCTGTGTTTTTTAATATCCTCTTCAACCAGGGGAATCCAAACACATTTCCAGACGGCATTTTCAAAGGTTCCATAATAGCCATCAGAAAATGTGTAAATGGATTCCTCTGAATGAGAAGCACAGGAATTATCTCTGCCTTGAGATGCTGGGGAAATAAAAGTCCATAGGCTGATGGATGTGGACCTATCGCTAGGGAGCACACAGTCCAAAACATGCTTTATTGTGAGCATGTGAAACAGTTTCTTCATGAGAACTTTGTTGAAGAGGATTTTAAAAAAGATAACAAAGAAAAATAGTCTTAAGTGAGGACTCTTTGACTATGAGTCCTGTGCTCTACCAACTGAGGTAAGCAGTGGCACATCACGGGAAAACAACATTCGTTATCCCAAGATCTGGAGATAATAATTCCGTTATCATGGGAAAACAACATTCGTTATCTCGAGATCGCAAGATAATTATCGTGTTATCATGGGAAAACAGAGTAGAAAAAAATTTGAATGGATGGCCAACACACAATGTTCACACTGAACGTAACTAGCAAATGATTTTTTGTCATGGTATATTCGTGGCACTCATGGCAACGAAAACATTATTAACAAACAATGAATGTATTGACAACTCAAAGCACTTGGTTTAGGTTAAGCGAATGATCATGGTTAAATATTTTAAAAGCTGACTTGAAGTTTAACACAGGACACATTGACTCTTTCACAACCAAATGTTTTGTTTTTATCAAAGGCCTTTACTTTAACAGAATGTTGCCAGTGAACAGTATCCAGGCATTTATTACAGCAGTATTTGCCTTTCTTTTTTTTTTATCTGTCTGCTGTGGCTGGAAACAGGGTTGGCGAAAGCAGTGTTGTGGGCTGTTAAACCAAAACAATGAGCTTAAAGATACTAAAATGCTCTGTAGACCTGAGAACTATAAAGTCGGTTTGTAATTCTCTGTGGGTTCGTCACTGTGAATGACAGCGTTCACATTACACACAGTCATCTGATCCATTGTTGCTAGAAAATATTGATTAGTGCAGTTTGAAGTTTCCTCCAAAACATATTTGGCAAAGTCACTTAGTAGTATAGAGCATTCCACATGCATGTGCTTTCCTTTTTTCCTAATTCAAGGTTGCATGAAGCTTCTCATAATTCACTCTAAATCTCCATAATGACTATTTTTAACTACTTAATATGCTCCCTTGTACTTGGCTAAAGAAGACAGTATGAATACTAACAACTTAAGGAAGAAGACAGGCAGACCAAACACCCTTGATGTTGAAGTTGATGAACGGTAGTGAAGCAGCTAATGTTACAGGCTGTCCTGACATTTGTGACACATCACAGTGCTACTGTTCCCCATAGTTGTCATTAATAATCACGTTTTAAAATAAACAGATGCTGGTTTTGTTAGCATAATGCTCAAAATAGATTAATTACACCGATCCAGAATCAGATTTGTTTTTGCACCTGCCCCTATGTACTCTGTCTTCCTCTTGTGACAACAGTATATGGAAAAGTCAACTCGTCCATCAGGTCTTTGCCATTTCAAGGTAACCTAAAAAATCTGTGTCAGACGTTCAATGCAGGCAGCAGTCTGTCATGGCAGCAATGTGCTCTGAGCCATATCTCCGAGGCCAAAGGTGTAACAGTAGGTGCATCATCACAGGAAGAAAAATGAAGCTACTATAAGTACTTATTCAGCAGGCTGTTAAGCGGGTAAAATTGCTTTCGCTGTTGCAGGAGTGTCTTGTTTCAGTACTTCACATAATTTGCTATATCTCTACACAATCTGTCCAAGCTATATTACCATAATACACTGCAAAACATATAGCAATTGTGCTGTTCAATCAGTTAGTGAAATTAAAATTCAGAAAAGTCTGATAATTAAAATTTAAGCTTCAGCGCTACTTGTTAAGATGAATGTTTTCTATAGCTTACAAGTAGTAACATTTTTTTGTGAAAATCATAAAGATGCAATATAGCTTTTATGTAACAAAGCTATGTCATCCCTTGGAATCATGTTACTTCAATGCATTATGCCTTGTGTAAGATTAAAGTACAACTGGATTCATGTTAAAACTTACATTTAACAAAAATAAATATTGGTTCCACAAAACATACTGAAGAAGAATATTAAAGTATTCATAAATGGGCTCAGATTGCAGATTCCGCTGATTACAGATGCATGTAAAATGTGTCAAAATGAATCAGTTGCATTTGCATTTATTAAACCAATTTGATTGCATGTAAATTAAATGATGTGGCCTCATAAAGAGTTGTTTTTGCTGTCTCAAATAACAACCCATTTACCCCTGGCTGCAGTAATGTAGCCTGTTAAAATTGGTACCATTTAGCCGATGAATAATTCTGCCTGCATTTCCTCCTAAAAGCCAGCTTGGTTCTAATACTGTTTTCTAGATCTTGGAAGGCCAATTTGCCAACATGCTGTGATTACACCTTTGACAGACTGTTGTTTTTATCATTTATTTTTACATAAGCACATTTTTTCAGTCATTCATTTCCAAAAGAATGTATATCTAAAATGTAACGATACCAAAGTTGAAAGCTGTCAAGTATTTGCACATTGTCTGTTCTGAGCCACAACCTGCACACTCTCCACCTTGTTGAAAATGCATTAGTTATCCTTAAATTTCCATTTCAGGGCTGAGGTCCCCAGTATAATTCAGCTGATTTTTGATCACATGAATAAAGAGTGTCGGACAAGCAATTGGATTTGCATACACTACAAAGTTTGCATTTGTGCCATACCTGTGCACCACACACTAATGAGGCAATTATTTAGACAGCGTGCCTACAAGTCTATTGGGGGAGATGCCACGGAGTTCGCAGCTGTGGGATTAACATGGTTAGCTGGACCTCAGAGAGGCAGAGGCAGCACTCGAGGCAGACAGGGAGGGATTTCACACTATCTAATGAAGAAGACTTCACATTTCATGGCAAATAATGAATTCTAAAACAAATTTGCTGCAAAAAAGAAATGAGTTTTGTAGGAGTTATGGAATGCATTTTAACCAAAGGGCTGTTAGAAAAATGTCAATTGCAAAGGCAAAGGCCATAATTCATGCTGATAATTCAGAGGATTTCGTGTTTTCATATCAAGTCAACACAAAACACTTTGAAGTATTGTAATCATACTGATCAATATGGTCTGTAGAAAATAAATTCTCCCAAAAAAGTCTTGACTCTGACATACTGATAATTGCTGTTGTTTGGGAACTTCAAATAGCAGGGCCAAAGGACTGCTGAAGTATCCTTTTAATGACCACGCTGATCAATCGCTGCTGCTGCTGCTGCTGCTGCAAGTTCAATTTAGTGAGGCTGATTAGCGGTGAAGTGTGCTACACACAAATACACTCTCATTCTCATTCACACACACACAAGCACACATGAACAACACAAAACACATAAATCTCCAAATTCACATTTGATAGCTCTTGCAATCATGGTTGAATAAAATTACCTACTTGAGAAAGTGAATGCCAAAGGTCTGTTCTGAGTGAACCATGTGAACTGATATATTTGACCAGGTGGGAAAAAACTGTTCCATTAGTATAAGGATCAACAGCATTAGAATCAGTTTTATTATGCAGAAATATTCCTCTAATAATGTTTTTTTGTTGTTGTTTGTTATACCTCAGTATCATGTTGGTGAGTCCAACAGGCAGAAGAGCTCTGGGCAAACCTAGTGCAAGACGATGGTAAGAATATCACATGTGGCCTTAAATAAAGAGGATATAATTTTTCACCCAGTTACAGCAATTATATTCTTGACATCTTTGTTCCAATGGCTTCAACAGGTTAAAAATCAATTTAGGGAACTTTAGCTAGTGGTAAGATTTATTGTCAAGCAGCTGTTTCTAGGTTGCATGTTGGTGAATAATGAGGAGCAGTGAAAGATTTGGCTGGATCAATCTGAAGAAAAGACGTTTACAAAAGACGGACTAATTATACTCAGGCCTTCGATTACTGTCTGGAGCAAAACAAAACTATCAATGAATTATTTTGCCTTCATTTACTTTCAGAAAGGTTAGCATGAAATGACCCACATAAACTTTGTAACGCATCCTGCAGGCATATTTATCCCTTTCTGTAGTACACTGTGTCCTCCTGTCCATGAGAAAGGAGGCTAGCTGTTCCTCATGCAGGTTCAGTTAAAGTTACACATTAATATCCACAGATGACCTTTTGGATGAGTTGCAGCATTAGTCTTGTGCGTTCTAACCTGTCCTGTGTGGACATAGAGTAATGTGCTGGTTGACCGCTGAGCTGACCCTTCCAGGCATTTGAATGTAGACCACATGTCTCGACTTTGTCCACCTCCACTGGAACACGCGATAAAGTCTAAAACAAATACAGAGCAAATGTGTTGTATGAAGTCTTATCTGCGCTCGGCATACTGTGCTGATGGAATAGGCTGTATCTGGGTTGCTCTCTTCAGTTTTAACGTGCATGGGCGAGCACACAGACATGCACACACATGCACACATCTACATATACACATGTCATCACACACACAAAAGCACAGCTATGCCTTGACTGTACAGAAATGCTTCAACCTTCCAATACCATTGAACTCCAGATTTGTTTTCGTGTACCGCCCACAACACTGAAAAAAGCTTGATTGACAAGTTCAAATAACTGGAAACATTAGCATCTTAATTCCAGGGACTGTCACATTTGGTTATCATCTCCTCTTCAAGGATGCGACTAATAAAGGAAAGGTATTCATGTTACTGAACAAGCCCTCCTTTATAACCTAATTGCTTTTGGTTCAATAGCTTAAAAAGTCATTAATTACAGGGCCAGCTTCTAATATAGGTTAAGGTGGCTTTTTCACCAAGGTAATGAGCCAGTATGCACTGTGGCCAGGCAGATTTTGATGCGATAATAGGAGGGGTGAATACCATTTTTCCACCTTTGCTCACCAATGGCACCAGCTGAGAGAAGAGAGAGGCCTTTTCATAGTGCCTGAATAAAAAAAATCTGAAGAGGCAACAGATAATTGAATTCCAAACAGCGCTATTTGTACAGCTGGCAGCATATTACGCTTGAGGTGCAAATGGCTTTAGCCAAATGTAGATGACATCAAAATGATATGTATTGTGGTAGCACATAATGTAATGTGTTTGTATGTGCAAATGTGCATGTCCATTCTCAGGGTTTTCATTATATTCTCAGTGGTGATGGTTGGATGGCTTCCTGTTTGTTTGCTGTTAGTCTGTGGCGTTGTTTTTCAATTCACAACAGAAGACATGCTATTTACCGCTCTCTTCTTGGCATGGTATTGATTACCTGCTGAGGATTTCAAACATGAAAATACACATTCTACAATTGTTATTTCACAAAAGTTGAGTGGCACGCCAATCTTCTGCAAGGTTACACAATATACATGCATAAAATCTATATAAGCAGTCTGTCGAAACAGGTATTAAAAGGCCTTCACCAACGTGTGTTGAGGAATATGGATGAACGTTAAACAAAGTGATTTGCTTTGAGCATGTTCTATGAAGTACTTTCCATCGATCAGAGCAAAACAAAACACAGCCTTTCCTTTCAGATTGCCACAGAGCACATTCAACAGAACATGTTTGTCCTATGACCTCTAACCCCCCAGAGATCTGATGACATTTCATTGATGGCCTCCACCTCACAAGGCGAGTGAGAATAGAGCGACTGTGAGAAAGAGGGAGGAAGGAGAAAAGGAGGAGGGAAAGGGGGATGAAAGCGGTGGTTGCTCAGTGACTTTGGAGGAGATTAGACGATTGAGTTCACCTTTAATGACGGTGGAGATAGTCTTTCAGTAGGGGGAAATGCCAGAGCTCAGCAGTTTGTTTTGTGTAGCTTTAAGAGCTTCCTGTGTCAGGTTCAGGTTGCCTGTCTCTCTCCCCAGCAGCGGCCCATTGTCTCCGAGCCACAAAAGCCAGCACAGTGTTAGGTGATCGACGGAGCGGCTCAGCCCGGCTCCTCTGCCACAGCAAACCTAACCTCCACAGGGGATTCTTCTTGTGTGACTTCAAGGAATCTCATGACAACACATTTGTGTGGGTGTGGCACATTGCAAAATGAATCCACATCACAAAGGCACACACTTATGCACAAATAACACTTCAAGGAAGGATTTGTAGCTCATCTTCAAAGTGTGTTAGATATGTTTTATCCTGTCAAGCCACATGCAGTTTTGTTGATCTAGTTATGGGAAGAATGCCACACTCAACAAATGAGTCTGCTGGTTTTGTATCCTTGTAGTTGTGGAAAGTTTTTTAGTTTAAGAAAGTAGGGAAACACTGATTGCATTTCTTATAAATGAAACCTTTTTGTGAGTAGACTATATGTTTATGATTTACTAAGAATAACAAATGCACATACACAGATGTACACACACAGTAGACCAGTAACACTATAGCTAGCATAACTGGGAACGAGCCATCAAGTCAAGTTTTTTTGTGTGAATACTGTCAGTGAGATATTATTATTGTCTCCCCATCGCTCCTTGTATCACATCCAATGTCACATCTTTGATCCAAAAATGTCAATTTTCCACTTCCCATTTAGTTATGGTATAATGAAACAAATTCATTGTCTGCTGTAAAATTACATGTTTTTTTCACGGATGCAGTGTAGTTTGATTGTTGGCAAAGCTGACTGAAAAAATATGTGTCGGCTGTGATAGATTTTCTTTGGCTCAGAGAGGTCAGAGAGAGGATGAGGCATTGCCTTGTAGCAGCAGAGGAAAAAAAGGCTCCGCACACATGCTACCCGTCTCTAAAGAGGCACGGCTGATCCAAACACAGGCCAAACAATCCGAAAGGCCTTTTTTGCTTTGCAGCCAATTTCAATTAAAAAACAACTTCACTCTGCTGCAAATGAAAAAAAGGAAGCCTTCACTAAATGAGGTCCAGATAGGACCGAAGTCCTGCTGCTGACCAGAAAGTGACACAGCCCTCCCATCTCCGTGTTTAAACTGAGCAACACACACACACACACACACACACACACACACGTAGATGTACACTAGCCTCTTCCTCTTTCCTGCTTCACCCTTTTTCTCTTGCTCTTTTTCACTCACTCCCCTGGTTCTGAACCTGACATTCCTGCTGGCCTTGTCTCTTTGAAGTGGCTTGTTGGAGTGGGCTCCTGTTACAGGGGCCGGGACTGGCGAAAGCCGATCTGTCTGGCTGAGGAGAACGGCCCTGGCCCAGGGGTTAATCAGCAGACCCAGCACACTGCCCACTCTGTCCGCATATGCACACACACACACACACACACACACACACACACACACACACACACATGCATGCACAAACATACAAATGCAAACACTGCTCACTCTGTCCCCGCAGCCCAGCTGTAACAAGACCAGCCAGATTTGGAGGTTAAGAAAGACAGCCACAACCCAACCGCTTTGAAGTTGACTGGCAGCCACTAGGATTTGGACTCTTAAAGGAGTGGGCTGGCTGAAATTCAAAAATATACAGGGTCATACGGTGTAGAGGGGGTGTGTGTGATTGTGCGCTTTGGGGCAGGAGACAGGAAGCTGACTAATCTCTTTTTTAACCCTGTGCTGAATCGCGAGCTCAGGTTGTGAACACCAGTGAAGCTGTATTTGAAAATGAATGCTTTATCTGTACTGTGCTGTGCAAATGAAAACCCAAATCTCAAAAGAAGCTGAAGAACACTTGTGTTAAGAGCCAATATATGCAAGAACAATTTGTGTAAATATGCATTTCGAATATACATTAACCCTTTATTATGAAATAATGAAACCATTAGTTGGGTGCATTTAGCGTAGCCATCATGCATGTTCATGTTTAGATTGCTTTTATCTTGACTTAATGCATCAGTGATGTTATTGTGAGGGAGTCATTCCACAAAATAATCAGTTGGCTATAACCCCTGATAAAGCACAGTAAACAGTGACTAGACCATTCAAACAAAAAACGTGTAAATAAACAAATTTCTTCCTTTTAAAATACTCATTATAAAGTCAAGTGCATCCTTACTATAACCACACCAAAATCAATATGCAAACCAGATTGTAATTTTAAGGTTTTACATCAAATGTATTGGTTTCTGATTATGTAAAGTACAACTTCTAGGGAAGAGAGCCTTACACATGTCTTCTTAACGATGTCTCAGCAATCATTCCATTCCCATTTACTATGAGCTATGCATTCAAATAGGTAGCTAATGTTACATTTTCTGGCCTCTAAAAGCCATTGAAAACATTTGATACTGCCAGCATTTTTGCTTTGTTTCCAAGAAACATGCCTTCAGGCTGAGCCAAGTTGATGTCAGTGTAAAACAATCCATAATAAAAGAGACTAAAAAAACCCAAAACCAATTTAAATCACTTCACTTTAAAAGCCTATTTGTGTTCTACTATCCACAGATTCAGGGTGAATATATGGGATCCCTGACAAGCCTGTTCTGTACAATCCACTTATCTCTCTTGTAGCATCTGGGCATGGATATGATGGAGTGGACGCCATCCAACATGGCACCATGACAAAGTCAACAGTATAGTGTGCTCCACACAAGGACAATTGTTTTGATCCTCTCTCTTTCACTCCCTCTCTCGCTTTCCACTCTGTCCATTAACTGTGGGTGCAGCGATGACCCTAATGCTACCGTAAACACAGACAATGACAAGTAGAAAGCACACAACCAGATAAAACACATTTAAAACAGCTTTCTTGTTCAGCTCATTTGTTACAGACAAGAGAGGATTGTTTTTGAGTCCTAAAGATCAACTTTTGAATTAAATTCCAGTCTTCATTTTTTATTGTTTGGAGAAGTATTTGTGACAGAATTAGTCCAGGTCTTTTGGAAACTGCAGACCAATTTGAAAAATGATCTGCAGGTGTCGACAGCTTTCATAGCCACCGCCGGTCATCTTGTTTCTAAGTGCATTTCCAGACTTGACCCCAGATGGACAATAAATGTTCCAGCATGTTCCACTCTTTGTTTATTCAATGTAGAATGTGTGTGTGTTTGTGTGTCTGTGTGTGTGTGTATGAGGTTGAATGTGTGTACAGAGTAATTGTGTAATGCCTAGAGACAAATTTTGTCCCGGAGTTGGATGTTGTTTGGCGACTGTTAAGATCATCAGTGTTCTGTCCTGGTCCTCAGGGGACGGTCTTCATTTGTGTCTTTTGTTTATCAAGATGTTTGAATATTAACATGGGCCATTTTTACGGTCATAATGAAGCAGCGTGCATATCCACACATCTGCACATTTCCATACTGCGCTGTAATTCTGCCTCTCTCTGTCTTAATTTCCTTCTAGATGCATGCCATGAGAAGTACCATTTGCATATGTGTAAAAGGTCTTCAGTCTGGGGAACCCCTCCTCCTCTCCCTCTGTACTCAGATATTTGTTTGTTTACTCTTCATTTGCATTGGGTATAAACAACATTAATGTGATGGTCTGTTGCTGTCGCGCTGGTTTAAATTTACATGTGTCGGATGACAAGTACCCGAAGACAAAGATGCTAATCGCTCCCACTAATCAGCATTCTTGCTTTTTAACTCTGGCCGATGTCACCATCGGTATCTTTACAGCCCTGCTTTTGTACTATCAGCCACTCATTCGCCTCATCAACTATCCACCGCAGTCCCCGACAGGTGCTGGTGACGGCGGTGTTTATACCCTCGATCCCTCTAGCACAAAACTTTAATATTCATGTTGGCCGATAAAGGGAATTACTTCTTGATTGCTGGGAGGAACATTGATACATCTGGCAGATAGAGAAAGGCACTAGTTTGAGGATTCAGATCATGTTTTTTATTTATATTCTTGCCTGGGCTGAACTTTCTCTGGGAGCAAAGTCTATTAGCAGCAGTCATTTCTTATCTCACTTGGCACACATTTGTTCCTCTATAAGGGCAAATGTGTCCTACAACACACATGACCGGTGGGGGATTTTAGAAATACAAACTAATGCCCATAACAGCTTGGCAGTTTATGGTGATGTGGATGTTCCATGGGGCTGTGCAAAAAAAAGCAGGTTTGGCCTGCCTCCTAATTTAAAAAAAGCTTTCTATGTATAATGTTCTCAGATTTAATTAACATACTGTGAATATTAACACTACGCCTATTGTCAAAAATCTCCCTGTCACGTTTCTCTAGTATCAATTAAACTGATACAGACATGTAATTTCCTTACCTTATGTTGAATCATTGGCACTATGTATAAACTACATATTTCTGCATCATCCGTGTCAAAAATGAAACTTTGCCATGGAGTGGTATCATGAAGCTGCCTATGCAACTGTCTGACCTGGACCTGCAGGGCCTTTTCTACTGACACTGACGTCTCTAGGTAAAGAATGACCCTCATTTCTGTGGACACGGCACTGTGTCCGCTCCCCCGGATCTGGACGCCCATTCCATTTCATGGTGCATCGCCCCTGCGCGTGATTATGCCGTGCTTTCAGGTGCAGAGGAGGAAATGTTTCGTAAAACTGATGTCCCTGTCAACGCGGTGCGGCTCTCCCTTCTTTTGCCGAGCATGTCACCTCACTGATTGGTGAATTACCATTCCAATGTGAAGAGCTGCCCGGCCCCTGTCCCCACCTCACTGGCCCTGGCAACAAATGAGGAGCTGCATATGTTACAGAGGCGATGCTCTTCTGGCCTCATTTGCATTGGCTGAATGGAAATCAGACGGTTTAATGTTGAGGAAAACCTGGTAAATACTTGCGGTGTCAACACATTAAACACACACACATACACACTCACCAGCAAATGCCATATGCCCAAATGCTGACTGAGAAGCTGAGGATAAAATATTTGTTACCACATAAATTAAGGAAGAGATTTCTTGCTCCTTTAAAGCTCCAAAATGATGACATCATTTTATTTCTGAGAATGTGCCTCTTTCGGACCTACAAGGAGACAAGTTGAACGACAGCCAAGGAGAATATGCATGGCAAGGAGAAGCAGATGATTTGATGTGGATATGTGTAGTAATTAATTAGTCATTAGTTGATTCTTTGGGCAGCTGAGACGACAAAATGAAATCTTCTCAGCAGTTCTGTGAAATTAAGACTCAAACTCTTGCCCACTCTTGCTTGTAAAGTCCCTCAGTTACTGACTCTCGAGATTTATTTTTAAATCTAAAATCCCAAAAGTATTACCTAAAAGTAAAGCCAACACTAAGCTGATGTTTCTGCAATTATCCAGAGCGTCTTTCTACACACACGGTCCTTCATTTATGCGTGATGCCATCACTGGCATACATTTTTAATTTCATTCAACCAGTTGTTGCCTTAGGGACACAAAGATATACGGACATAAAACATTAGTTAATTATTCTAATAATTTCATGAAGACTGCTTTTTCATTGACACACTAGACAGTGACGAATAACTGTGTGTGTGTTTGAGTGTTTTTGTGTGTGTAATGGTGATGTGGATTTTATATATCTGTACAGTTATGATAGTTATGTTAGGCCTGGTGGCTGAATATGTGTGTAAACAATCACAAATGAATGTTTGTGTGCACACTAGTGAATTTGTGTCTTGTCTTGTCATGTGTGTGCATGTGTGTCTTGGCTGGACAGTGTGGAGCTATGGGATTCTCCTTTCGGTCTGTGTTAGTCTATTCTCGACCAGAGACGCTGGCTCAGTAGACTGGAATACTTCAGGGCACCAGGGACATCTGATTCCCCCTCTGCCTAAGCACTGAACTAAATGCTCCTGCATTATTCATGTGTATATCACTTTATTGCTGTGCAAGGTTTTCACTTAAAGTTTCTGCCGCACCATTTACTGTACCTACCCCCTAGACGTTAATAACAAACTTTGCCCGATCTCTCTCTCTCTCTGATCTCTTCTTCCATTATGACGACAAGATATTGTCTGAAGAAGTGCTTCCCAACTGGTTCAGCCACTCGTCCTTAGTAATTAAGTCACTGTCCACACGTTGGATAACTTAACACCATGCGATTTCTTCTCACAGACTGTAGAACAAAATGAACAACTGCAACTGAACTCAAAATTCAATGAAATAAACAGTGTTGCAACAGGAAAGTACAATTAGGGCTTAAAAATCAATGTCATTAGAAGCATTGTACAACAAACAATTACAACAAATTTACGCTGGAGTTTTTTTAACAGAATAACTTGTTATTAAGTGAAATACTACAGTGAACAGGGCAATACAAATGTTGATTTTGCAGAAAAGAACAAATATAGAAGTCATTTTTAAGCCAGGTTTCAAGCCATGCCAGTACTTTGTTGTAAACGACACACTAGAGGTGTAATGCAAGGCTAATATCTGTATTTGTCTCTGTTTAGTTCAGATTTTCACATGGACTGGTCACAAACCGGAAGTCATAGGAAACTGTGTTTTGTGTCATATTTTGGGGTGGTGGTACAAGTGGATAAGACACATAACTTTGGTGTGAGACACCCGGGTTAATTCCCCATGGTGACAAATCCATCATTGTGTCCCTGAGCAAGACACTTATCCAGAGGCGTGTGACCTCTGACATGTATAGCAAATGTAAGTCGCTTTGGATAAAAGCATCAGCTGAATGAGTAAATGTAAAATGTAGATAAGAAGGGCCATTTCTAGCCATTAGTCACTGAAATATACAAAATAATACAATATTTAAACTGCGTACCTATATTATTTAAATAATAAATAATGAACTATATTTGAACCCCTATTAAAAAATTAATTCTAAACTGAGCCCAAAAGCTGTGTAACTGTTAATGGTCCAGGTGGAAATTAAGAGTAGAAATAGAAGTTTTAACAGTGGAAAAAAACAAGCCAGAATTGTTTTTATATTTTTTTTGTTGGTTGTGTAAAGGCTAGATTCCACAAGGCCCCTGGAGCTGATTGCAGCCATTCCAGATACGCTCTTCCAGATGTGTTTTAAAAGCGTCCCAGAAGTGGCTCTCTCCTCCAGAAGTAAAATACAGAAATAACAAATTTTCAAAATAAAACACCTTGCACAGACTTCCGACTTTCATATAGCAACAATAAACACATTAAACATTAAAACAGACAAAAAAGTAACAATTTAACAATGTACCCTTCTTAACTATGGTAGAAGCAAAAAAGTCAAGGACTATTTATCATATCAACAAAATCTGAGCAAGTCAGCAAAATCAAGTAAATACTGTACTTCTGAAGCTCTGTAGAGCTTCCCTGTTAGGAGTGGATGTTTCCCACTTGCTACAGGTTTGTTCTGAATTGTTGCTTCTAGCCAGTACACAATCGCGGCATCTAGCCTGAAATCGACAAACAGCCTTTTTCCCTTCCTCATCCATTCTCCATCTTTCCCTTGCCCATGCTTCAGGTAACATTCCCATGAGCTTGTGAGTACTAATTAACATGTGCATTTTTGTTTCTTAGTTTGCACTAGCAAGTGAAACGGCCATTTGTTTAATGCCACCACACTCCCAAGCCACGACTCATCCCTCAATAGTTTTATTTTAAATTTAAGGACACTGCTTTTTAAGTTGACCCTTAAGGGTTAGACCGTTATTCGACTAAGGGTGGACTTTTAGTTGAATATTTAAATTGGGCAAATAGGGTACTGAAAGAAAGGAATTATAGCTATAAGCTTTATTCTGTGCTGCACAACCAATCTGGTAATAAACTAAAAACCTAAAAGTTATTGAAGATGAAGATATCTAGATGCCTGAACAAATAGGTTTAAACTATCTAGCCTATATCTACATTATTTCAGCGATTTTGTTTACATTGTGGCAAATCTACATCCTGGAAAGTTATGTGATAATTACCTACTCTGGTAGTTCTTTTCAGGAACTATTTTTCCATATTATTTTAAAATGCATGTATGGATATGCTTGATGGCCATTGGCAAGTGCGTGTTTGATGTATGTGTGTTTTAATTGGACTGAAGTGGTGTAAATTTATGGCAAATTATGACAATCGGGTTACATAGGGGAAGGGGAAATATGAATACCACAAAGAAATGGGGATGCAGTTTCTCTGTTCAGAGTGCACTATCTGTTACTATCCAACATCTAATGTATGGTATTCATATTTATTCTTGCTTGCCCACATCCAAAGTAAAACTTACAACAGTCGGTGTTTGCTGTCATGCTTTCTTTCTTGGTCTTGGTTCAATTATTTTCAGTGCATTAAATTCCTGGGCAAGAGCCAATGCCCTTCTTTTTGGAACCTTACAATGTCAGGTCATTCCACAGACCAGGAGATCTACTTAATACATACTTCGGTTTCCCCTGGTGCAAAACAATGAGCGTGGAGATATTCCAGTCCTTGAAGCAGATAAACATCCAGGGAAGCAGAGGAAGCGCAGAGCTGACTGGAGAGCTGTTGCCGTGGAGCAGTGTTGAAGATAATGTGCTTTGACATGCCGTTTTGATCTGGACTGCTTTAACACAAGATGCTTTAAGCCATACACAGGGAAAATGCAAGTCTCTGCTAATTACCTGTGAGTCAGACAGGGAGGGTGAAAGACAAAGAGAGAAATGTTAAGCTTAGCGAGCAAACTTCCACACCTTCTGACCTGCATTACCACACAGCCGCCAGCTTTCTCCGTCAGCATGGTGCAGCACTGGCCTGCCCTGAGTGTGTTGTTGCTCCAATCTAACATGTTTGGTGGCGTTTCAGATTTGATACGACAACACTCACTTAGTCATCCATGTCCATGTGCTTCCATGTGTTCCTGCAGTCTTCAGACGACTTGCTTTCATTTGGATCTGAGCGGTAAAAGAAAAGAAGGGAAGTCCCACTGGGGACGTTTCTGAGTTATTTAAGTTGTCTGAAGAATTGTTGTACATGGCTGAAAAGTTAATTGGACCCTTACCAAACCAGAGCCTCCATCCACAGCGTGTTTCAGATTAACCACTGATAAAGTATGACAGCAAGGCCTTTAAAATGTCAAAGCAAAATACCAGCACAATGCTTAGTCCACCTTCTCAGAAACACAGCAGGTGAATTGTAAAATTATCACTGATAAATATAATGAACAAGACTCCCTTCTTTGCAGAGCTACATCTGAACCTGCTCACTGTCTCTGCTGGGTGCAAAGGCCATAGCTCAAATTGCCTCAGTCAAGGCATCCATGCTCTTTGTGTGCAACAATAGAGGGTGACAAAATAGAAAGGACAGCTTTTGCTAAAATGTCAGACAGTTGGGGTCCTGCTGAAATATCTCCCTGCTCTCTCTCTCCTCCTCTGTCTCTCCCTCTCTGTCTATCTTGATCGATAAAGCTACCTTTGACAATGCTACATGTTGTCACCATGACATTTGGTCACCCTTCTTTTTCCCTCACCTGGCTCGCTGCTGAATAGGAATATAACAATGAGATTTAATATAGGATCAATACCTGCACTCCAATGATACATTTACTCAAATAATGAATACTGATGGATGAAAACAAATACCTGCACGGGGAATTTGTATTCTGGACAGTGTGTCTGTAATAACCGTGCCGATGATGTTTCATTATGGTTTTTTGGCTTGTGTGTTGTTTCTCCCTACCCATACAATCAAATAAAGGACATACACATGATTTAATCAAGGATATGGCAGTAACGTCAACCCAGCCTCTTGTGTATTTATGAAGAGTGCTGTGTGTGTGCGCTTGCATCTGTGATCTCATGCCCATGAATATCATGCCATTGTTTGCATTTCATTCAACAGATATAGGCTTAGTACAATATGTATAATAAATACTGAAAATGAATTGATCTTTACCATATGTCTGTGTGTGTTTATTGAGTTATGTACCTGGAGTGTACATTCATAGTGTTTGGACTGCATGCATGGATTTGTGACTGGAATATACATATGTGGTTTATCTGAATTGTTTACTGTACATGTTGAGTGCACTGTAATATTGTGTTTATACTATGCAGTGAGTCCGAATGCATGTCGGTGTATATATGAATACATTCACATGTGTGTGTGTGTGTGTGTGTATCCATGTGAATTCCCTTCAATTAATTGGATGTGTTTGTGTGTATTACTCTGCGCATAATTTCCTGCATTTCTGTGAGTGCCAGTCCAAAACACACAGGGTATCCTCCAGTCTGCTGTTGTTTGATAGTCAGCTCAGTGCATTGTGGTGTTTGGTGTTTGGGCTTTGGGCCCTGCGTCTGGGCCCCTGCATGACTGACGCCTACAACGCCCTCTGTTTAAACATCTCTCCACGTGTTTCCCTTTTGATCAGTGACTGCCATTCTTACTGATTTTCCAAATCACTGATGCTTGTCAAGGAATTAATTACCTGGATCGTTGCTCCGCTGACTCCGGCACCAGCTGCGGGGTTCACTAGAGAGACCTCGGCATTCTCCCAGTATTCCCGGCTAATCACCTACGATCCATTTCAAAGTCAACCTGATTGGCCCACTACCCGGAGAATAATGTGGAATTAGACTGCATCCTGACAGTAACAGTTTCATATTTGCATACAGTATATGGCAGATTAGCTTGCAGGAGCCCGCCAGTGGGAGGTGAATATCAGCATCAGCGCCACTGCTAATAGCAGTTGCCTCCTACAGTTTATTAGATAAGTAATGGTGTAAAGCATTGTGCTAAGCGCACATCCTCACTGTGTTATTAGCTGATGTGTAGCACAATGTGTTCATTAACCGTGGGAGATGAACATTCCAACATGCACCTCTTTTCAGAAGGTGGAAAAGAGAGAATGGTTCACCTGAACTGATCACAGAACTTTAATGCTTGATGCTGTATCTAAATGCCTGATGCTGTGCCTGCATTTTTACAAAGAGAGACACTTAAATGCTTGTAGAATGCAGACTTGTGGATGCCACATAATAAACACAACATGTTCAGAATAGGTTTGCCTTCAGGGTGTATCTGGCCATGCAGCTTGCTGTGAGGATGCATAGGCGGAGAAGCTATAAATACACCCAGTCTGCTTGTTGGTTGTCTGCCGGCCTGTCCGTCTGCCTGCCTGCTGGTGTGTCTACGGGGTTGCAGCAGCATGACGTCAGCCGGGCTTGGAGCACTCGCTGACCTCTGTCACAGCGAGACGAGCGCTGTGCACTCCAGACAGCCACATAACAGTGCAGACAATGCAGGTTGGGCTTAAACACAGCCCACACCTGAGTGCAGAGGGAGATGCATTACAACATGTTGCAGTACATCCAGGGACAGACTATCAAAGAACAGTGCAGACAGGCTGGCTGGTGGAGAGAGCAGGGTTCTCAGCGATCCATGCTGACAGGTTATGCAAAAATGGAAATCAGTAAGTGAAGAGGAATAATATTTAGAGAGGGAGACATATAAATAGCCTACAACTAAGTTTGTCTGCTTAATGCACACAAACTCGGACACAACTACTGAATACAGATTTCCCATATAAGGTAAAGACAACACACTTAATAAAGTTACTGAAAGCTAGCATTTTAATTTTTCATTGCTTTGGTGACTCTAAATTGCATCTGAAGTGATTAATCGATTAATCAATTAGTTGTCAACTATTTAATGATTTGCTATTAACCAAACTAATCAAAAAAAATTAACTGATTAACCAACACTGGAAATAACCATTAGTTGCAGCCCTACTCTAAATAGGGCAAGCTCTGGATACCTCTGGAGACATCTGAACTAACCCGCCACAGTCATTGTAACTGTGTGTCAGTGTCAGCATTAGGGATGTGTGTGTGTGTGTGTGTGTATGTGTGTGTGTGTGTGTGTGTGTGTGTGTGTGTGTCTGTGTGTGTGCGTGCGTGTCCTCGCATGTGTACCTATCTGTGTGCGTTCATTGTCATTACCTAGTTTCCATTTCTAGCCTCAAGCAAAGTAAGAAGTGGCAGTCTTTCATTCTGACAAGATGTCATTCAGGTAGACCCCCCCACCCCACCCCCGCAGCTTCCTTCAAAGTCTGTCCGACTATGCTTTCATAATACCTCAGAGGTTTCTGTCTGTTTGGTGACTGACAGCAGATAGACTTTGCATGTCAACAGTAAAATAGCTTGTTAAATTTGTGTTAATGAATTAACATTATCCCCCTCTAAAGGGCTCTCAAAACAACACAACTTACACATGTTCACTCTTTAAAAAAGGATCATGCCCATATTTTCTGTGGTTTTAAAATTTAAACCGAGATTAGGAAGTGATTTTAACTGCAGGCCATGTATGACCTTAAACTGGTTCTAGAGAGGGTTTTGACACCATTTTCAGCAAATAAGTTCAGTCAGGTTTTCGAGCCATCTTCTTTTAACATTTCATAATTTTAGCTTCCACATTTTATTCAATGTCTCATTCCATTATTTCATGCTGTATTCCATAGCAGGCTCAAAAATTCAGCAGTTGTCCTCATGCTTATTTTCCACTCCAATCCTATTTCTCAGAGACACTGTATTTAAATCAAGTGTATTTTCTAGCTCATAAATACCCTCTTTTTATTTACAGTATTGCAAATGATGAATGTATTTTGCTATATTTACCTGTGGTTGCCTCAGAACTCTGAATTTATTATCCTTAAATTTGGGCAACAGGGAGCATTTTCTCCTTCAAATAAACTCATGGATGGAAGACATCCATAGAGCCTTAGGGCCAAATGACTGTCCCGGAGTATGACGTTTATTTGGATGCAGCAAGAGTTTGACCTTCAGTTTGGAAGGCCATTTTAATATTTGGCTGTCCTAATATTTGGTTATAGAGATTATGGCTGTGTCAAATGTTGCACTTCGTATGCCCTTTAAGTGTTGTGTATATTTTAGAAGACAGGTAGATTGGTTGATTGGTTGATTTAGTCTGCATCTTAGAGATTTTTTTTTGTAAAATAACATTTCATGGCTAAAACTAGAAGCATTTCTATTTTCTTAGTTTTTTTATGTATGATCATGAAAGGAAATGCCATGCCATGGACAAATATATCTTTCTGTGTTTTGTGGTGCAATGCTATCTTATTTTTATTAAGTAGATTTTTTTAGACTAAATGTTTTATGCTGTCTTATCACTTTATATTTCAATTTGGATATCAGTTTTTTTAACTTCATCATTCAAAGCATTTCAAAGCATTGTCTACCATGGCATGAAAGCAATAATGTGAAAACACATGGTTCGTGCCCCGGGCATTGCTGTTCACAAACCTCATCTCAAGTCAGTGATATGGTATAACACCTTTGGATCCATGAAAAAGCACCTTGCACTGAAGTGAGAAATTGGCTATGAGTCATTATGCACAAACACCAAATGCCTTGGCATTTTCTGTCCCTGCCAAACAATCATCTTCCTCTCCTCTGTCTATTTGCAATTAATGATTGAATTTCAGTCCCCCAAAAATCCCATTTCTGCTTTGTGTATGTATCCCCAATACACACAGCTGCTACCAGTACACACGGCAGCATGCACAGCAAAGCTTATCTCCAGCCTTTAGATGGGGGCCTATGGAAACAGTCTTGATTATTTCCCTCCTTCTCCAAAGCACTGCTGTGTGCTTTGGGATTAGAGGCTTTCTGTGGCGGCTGCACATGCACACTCACTGGCTGCAGGCGAGAGAGAGAGAAAGAAATAGAGAGAGTTCTTCTGCTCAATAAACCCCCCTCTCCCTACCCACCCTCTCTAGCTCAATACTCAGCCCACCCACCCCTCCTCCCTAACTCCCTCCCCATGCCCGACACACTAGCCAGTCCTAAGAGTATTACATCACCCTGATGTAATGTCTAACCAATCACAACACAGCGGTGCAAAACCTTCCAGGATTATGGAAGTCTGTAGCTCAGACTGGGTAATGAGAGAGAGAGAGACAGAGAGACTAGCAGAATCACTCACATACATTTTCAAGAATAGCCTCTGGAGTTTTGCCCTGTTTCCTCTTATTCCTGAAAAACAGAAACAAAAATACACATTGTCAAGGTGCCTTCTAGAGTTGGACTTGAGAGTTGTAGAAACTCATTTGTGCACCAACAATGCTTTTGAAAAGTCAACCAGATTATGAGTCAAAGGAAGGAAATACTTTCCATTGGATCTCATTGATCATGTTTGGTAAAGGTTACGATATGGTAACCCTAGTTCTATAAGCACAAGCGGAGCACTCTACTGGACTCTATGAGTACTAACTCCTCCAATAACACGCACGCACTTGCCCACTGAAATTTTATCGTACAATAGCCGAACAATAGGACGTCGCTACCAATACGTGGGTGACGTATGAATAGCAGTGTCCCTGCTGCCTCAGCAGCCGACCGCCTCTTCAGCAGATGGCATCAGAGTGGCAGGGCTCATCGGTTGAGGGCTCCGCCTGTGCTTATAGAACTAGGGTTACCATATTGTGACCTTCGTTCTATTTTACACAGGCTCCGCCCTCTTGTGGACTCTATGGGTACAGTTGGTGGAGCCCTATGACTGTCCGCCCTAGCCGCGACAAGCCAAGTGACAGAATGGTGGGGCACCCCTGAGAAGGCCACTGGACCGATAGGGGCTTGGCCTGACCATTAACACCTGCACTGCCCTGACTTTTCACTGAAACGTCCGGCGCTGCCAGTGTATGTTCCCCCTCTACACCCAGCAGTCACCAGATCCTCACTTTTCAGATCCTAGGTCGCACTTGCGAGCTGGATCCCGAGGAGCCCGACATATCCAAGAGATAGAAATGCATAAACAGGCACAGTAAGGGACAAGATGCTATTGTGCAGATCTCTTCGACACAGACCCCGCTTAATAGGATCATAGACACTTCCACACTTCCGAGTGGAATGTGCATGCACCGCTAAGGGTGGGTATGTTCCCGCCCGTGTACAGGCTTGGGAGATTCACTCACAAAGCCAGCTGGCCAGGCTCTTCTTGGACAGGGTTTTACTAACTGCACTATCACTGAAACAGACGAACAGCTGACCTCAAATAGGGGCTGTGTGCTCTAAATAGGATGTTAGCCTAGCACACATGGACACAACAGATGCACTCTCACCTCCCTGCACCCTAAGTGAGGTAGGGGGGTAGAAAGCATCCAGATTTATTGTCTTGGACCTGAACATGCTCCTTATGTTCTTAAGATCAAAGGAGGTGTGTTGTCTCAATCTGGCTGAACTGTGGACACCAAGAACCAGCATGCAGCTGGGGTGAACCGACAAGCACACTGCTCACAGCTCACCTTCTTAGCAGAGGTGAAAGCAAGGTGCAGGGCTGTTCAAGAGATAGCATTTTCAATGAGGACTGCTCCAGGGGCTCATAAGGTGTAGATATTAGAGCCACCAACACAAGCAGCAAGTCCTACTGAGACGCAGAGAGACACGACACCGGTCGCTGTCTTCTCACACCCTGCAGAAAGCGTACCATGAGGGAGTGGGTGAAGACTGTTCTGTCACCAAACCCCCTGTGACAGGAGAGATAGCTGCAGTGCGACAGCCCTTCTCCATCAGACCTTACAGGAAAGAGAAAACGGATCCCACCGAACAGGTAGGCAGATCAGTCTCCCTCTCAATGCATCAACGCTGAAAGCCCAATCTCTTAGCTTTACAGCAAGACGTGGTAGAGGTTGCCTGCTGCTTGGATGGTCTGTGCGACCTCAGCGGATAGAACAGCCTGAATCTGCCTTTCCACAATTTTTGGAGGAAAAACCTGGAGAGTCTGGTCCAACACCAGCATTGTGCATATGAAGCCTCACCCTTGTGACAAAGCCCCCCAGACCAAAGGTACAGGCCAGGGCTCTGTCACTGTAGGCTGCGTCACTTCTACCAGAATGACGAACAACCATTCCCGCCGCACCTATCTGGAGGGATGAGATGGGGTGGGACACAAACCGCAGCCCTTCTGGCAATGGCACGTGTGAAACGCGTCCATCCACAAGGATGGGCTTTCCTGTGGCTGAATTGAGAACCACAGCGGGCAGTGGGTATTCCACCTCCACTCTCCCAAAGCGAGCTCAGATCTGCTGAACCACATTGTTGTGCAGTCTCCACCCACTCAGTTGGGAGCCAGCCCTCAACATGAGGTCAGCCACCGCCGTTCTCCAAGCCTGGGACTTGAAGGGTTCTCAGAGACAGCAGGTGTTCCGATGCCCACATCTATAGGTTCCCTTACAGCGAATGGAAGGGAACCAAGCCGTGGATTGGACTTCGCCCTGTCTGTTGATGCACGCGCTGGAGGAAATGCACCACCACACTAGAAACACAACCTGGAGTGGATTGTGGATGTGTGGTGTGTGGCCCCCTTGGCTATCCTCGGGAAGCCACAATTCTCACTGCACTTCCCTGGCAGGTCCCTCCCTGTCCAGTGCGAGACTCATCTATGAAGACTGACAAGACACCCTGCTGAGGTGGGGTGGGGGGGCAGAAAGCCCAGAGGGACAACCTGATGGACTACGGCCCTGAGGCCCAACAGCAGCGTCACTGACAGGGCTGCTGCAGCTGTCCGTTGCTGCAGCCTGTGGACCACCAAGCAATGTGTACAGATACGCTCTTGGAGTGTTGCAGTTGAGCACAATCCCCAGATACTCCGCTCGCTGCAGCGGGTGGTGGGAGCTTGCTTCCCAATTGACCACAACCCCAGACTGTTGAGGTGCAAAATCAACTGGGCTGTGTGGAGATCACTCAAGGCTTCAATCTCTCCATGACCATGAGGTTGTGAGTAGAAAGGAACGCTCATGCCCTTCTCGCGCAACGATTGCATGATGCATCTGCTGAATGTGTGGGGGGGGCTAGTGAGTAGTTGACAGGGAGCCTAATGTATTTGTAGGCTTCTCTTCCTGAGAAGAGAAACCTAGAAATTCTCTGTTACTGTGTCACCTCAACATGAAATAGGCGTCTTTCAGGTCGATGGAGGTGAACCAGTTGCTGGGCTGCACTGGCTCCATCATTTTCATGATCATCATGTGGAACGCCCTCTGGTCTATTATGCTGGTTCAGGTGGCGGAGATCCAGAATGGCTCAGGAGCCTCTCATATTTTTGGGGACCAAAAGTACATGGTGCAAGACCTCTCTGTGCATGTCATGCAAGGAGATGCCCTAAGACATGGGTCACCTCGCCCGGGTGAAAAGATAATTCTAGTAGTGGCGATTCCATCCGAGGAGGTGGTGAATTCAGTGAGCAGTTTGCTGAAGAAAAAAGGATGCTGAGGCAGTAGGGACACTGCTATTTTTACGTCACCCACGTATAGGTAGCGACGTCCTATTGGTCAGCTACGTGCACGCTAAATTTTCAGCAAGGAAGTGCATGCGTGTGATTGGAGGAGGTAGAGTCCAGTAGAGGGCGGAGCCTGTGTGAGATAGAACTGTTTATTTAATACAGGATTAGGGACGTGTGAAGATGACATCTGAAGTCCTTTAAAATACAGCTAATGTACTCGATAAATAGAGGGTTTTGGAAGGCACTGGTGACACCACTATCGGCAGGATGACATAATTTGTCAGTGCCTTGAAAAATCAGTAAACACATAGTTGTTCCCCCTTGCCCTCACCAGAAAGACTATATAGGTCAATTCTGTTAGGCCGTGACCACTAGTGCCAATCTGACGGTAGCATAAGGAGCATAAGGAGGGGAGTGTCAAGAAAACTCAGGACATTCATTCCCCCCTTTAGTGGTTACTGTTGATGGCACATTCTGCAACAGGGGTTTCTACCAACATCCTGTCGTTTTTAACAAAAATTGAAAACACCCACAGCTAACATTTTTTGGATGAGTAGATAGAGTGTCTCGCTCTTATCTGCCATGTCCTTGCTGGAATATGGAATTTGCTCATCAGTTGCATTGACTGCATTAAAACTGGTCAGTAGTTGCCACTGTGTGGTGGCCTGCTAGCTATTTACTACGTCGTATTCTTCTTTACCTTTTTTATAGCATGTGGCAACTAGTGTCAAGGTGCATTAGTTTCACCTATGTAGAATGGAACAAAATGAAAATTATTTAAAAGATGCTGAATTATTTACACTATATGTATTATAAACACAATATCAGTATTTCATTTTTTAAACAACACAGTTATCGTCAATACCATTTTATCGCAACACCCCTAGTTCATAAACCAAAAGCATGAAAAATTTGGAAAGAACTGCAGACATTTGGCTTTGTTGCAGTCGCTCATATCTGCCTAATTGTCTGAAAGTTCCACCTCTTCTCTTATGTCTGCAATGACTCTTGTCTTGTATCATTAGAAAAAATAAACCCAGAAAACACTATTTTTCCATTTTTTTTCTTGTAAATTTACCAATTTAATCTTTACCCTCCCCAGGCTCTGTAATTAATTGTGTTTTACCTACAATCGCCTTAATATAGCAAAAAACATTTGCTATATTCACTTTCTAAGGTTTTTTGTGTTATATCCAATTCATAAAAGCTTAATATCCAACTGATTTACAAATTTTGTAGTATGTAGTTAAGTTATGTATTTGCCCAACCGGCCCCTTCAGTGAGGAGTATTATGAGTAAAATTAGCCGATTGTCTTTATAACGTGTATTGTCTAATTGTGGATGTCAGGGTTAGAAGGCGTTTTTTTGTGTTCTCTGAGCCATGTCTGCCTATCAGCGCTTTGTTGTCCTCGGTCTTCATGGAAGATGAAGAATGTCTACCATGGTGATTGGCACTATAAACCTTTTTTTCTTAACACACATACATACAATAGACACCTATGTACCCCCCTACTCCAACCATCACCTCCATTGCTCCACTCAGACACACATACAAACTCATCTGCACATACACCCTGCAGGCACAGATGGCATCAGTCAGTGTAGCAGCTACAGCATCAGCTTGCAGTTTGCCATTTGCTGTGGTGTGCATGGTGTATGACTGCCACACCAGTACACTGAGTGTGCCATACTGCTGCTCTGGGCGCCGGAGGGGGAAATTTGCAGGTCTGTGTGTTAAATGTATGTAGCAGCAATGAGAACACTACAGGGAAATTACTGCATTGTGTGGGACAGCATGGGAATGTTCAGTTCTGCCCGGAAAGTCTCGCTCTGGGAATGATGAAGCACTGATGGGATAGCAGTAGGCAGCACACTGCAAAGAAATGCTCCATTCCAGAATCAATGTTCCATACCCCCCTTACTTATCTGCACTTAGGTTGTTTCACAGTGCAGTGGTAAAATTTCAGCTGTTTGAGTGTTTCCATTATTTCGCATACTGTATGTAAGTGGAAGGTTCATACCAAAGTGTTCAAGGTAAACCAGTTTTGATCGGTATCAAGGAGCCTTCCACTTTCCAATTTCTGAACCCATTGCAAAGTCAAAAGCATACATAGCACTTTTGCAGGGGCTGACATCAGGTTTCATATTTAGCCTTGTGTGTGCCTGTGTGTGTAAGCACAACTGAGGAAATTCTAACACTCGAACTTAAAGCCCTGTGTGCTTGCGCGTGTAAGAAAGGGAGCTGGTGTCAAGTTTGCTTTTGCTTCAGGTCTCATTGGGGGTGGACATTGAGAAATATGCAGCTAGTTTACCTGACACATTCCTAATTCCTTCCCGCCTCCTGGAAGCATCCACATCCTGGCTTTTTTTAAATTTTGCTTTCTCATTTGAACATCTACCAAATGGGACAAGGCCAGAGGAAACTGCCACATTCTTGCCTGAATGCCTGATTCTCTACTACTGCTACTACAGCCAGAGTCACTACCTCTTGCTCTCTCATTCACTCTCTTGTTATCGCTTTCATTCTCATTCCCTCTGTCTTTTCAGTTTCAGATCAGTCAACCTCTCCCCACCCCCACAACCCTCCCCCTTGTCTCATTCCCTTCTCTTGTAAGCACACTACCATATTCGCTGTGCAATATACGCAACTTTGGATTGCAAAACAGGTAGAAAAATGAGACATTCTGTAACGCAGGCATCTCATTAGAAATATATATTCAAGTCATTCTGAGCACAGCTTTCAAATTTCACATACAGAGACGTGGAGGAGGGAGAGAGAGAAAGAGAGAGAGTCAGAGAAAGGAAAGATTAATGTAAATCTCAAAATAAGGAAGGCATTAATATTTCATTAGTGCCTCTTTTTTTCTCTCTGAGTGACAGAGGAGAGGAGATAGCGGCTGATTTAATGATTTTAGAGTCTCTTCCTTTCATTCTCTCTCTCTCTCCCTCTCTCTCTCAATGTCGCTGCCTCCCCCAGTTTCCCAGTCAGCAGATGGGCTTGGCCTCATTTTTTTATGAATTCCTCACAGACCCAGCTGCACATAATTACAGTCAATTCTGCCTTATCTCTCAAATTAAAAAGATTAGATTATTTGTGAAAGAAATGTATGCAGCTCCTCTCAACTGGTAGTGGGCATTAGACTACATACTAGGTTATATGCATTATACCCTCCCTCAAACCCTTCACTCACACACACACACACACATACACTTGCTTTAACACACAAAGTGCAGATATCGAATTTATTTCAATACAGATGCTATCAGTCTACATTATTATCTTCAACAAACTCTGTTTTGAAAGAATGACACTCATGTTTTCATTTTTTTCAGAAAAAAAACATTGTTATGCATACTATGCATAAATACTGTCTGTATTCAAGAATACAGAGTCTGAATCAGCACTGAAGACGCCCAACATTAAAGCTTTGTGGGACTGATTCCATATCAGTGTTGTAGATTGCCTCTTGCTTTGCTCCGGTAACATACATGGTGTTCTGATACACTGCTCAGCACAGCTGTATTGTTTTTTACTGCATAGAGCAATTTTTTTCAGCTTGTGTTACCATTTTTGTGCAAAAGTAAGGAACACCAGGGTAAACATACAACAACTTATTTAGCTGACATCTTAAATGAAACATTTTGCTGCACACAAAAAATTGGATTAAAATGTATGTGAAGGCATGAATGAGCTTTTAATAAGATTTTGAATCAAATAGGCTGGGATGTGGAACAATACATCAATTTGTCTGTGTATTGATCTTCTACAGTAATGTTGTTTGATGAGTTTGCTCTGGCTTTCAGCAGAGAAAGTCATTGCTGAGTGGGTATGCAATATAATCCAGATTTCCCTCCAGCCACCCAAGGGATTAGTTTGGTCACCATCGCCCCCCAGCATTAATGATTGATTGGCCGATTGAGAGCACATTCATTCCAGGTCATATACTTTATTCAGCCCACAAGCAGTGGAAACCAAATCTGCATATTGTTTTATTTTCATCCTTGCACAACTGGTATTGATTATGTTTCTTTGAAACACATTTGATTTTGTTGATGTTACTGAGTTGCACAATTGTGTCTTTGGAGGAAAATGCCCTGATAAATACATTGTTTAAAAGGGTATTTGTGATTTACATTACCACAATCCATTTTGTCATCCCTTGGACTTATTTGTAAGTTAAAGCAGTGGTGTAGTCTACGTGATACGCAGGTATACGCCGTATAACCACTAGAAAAGGTCAAAGATTTCCGTATACCCACGTAAAATAGCAAGATGATACGTTTTGTGACAGAACTTTGACATGTTCATTCATAAATTCACAAAACTTTTTTACCCAAGGCACCAATAAGATAATTTATCACCACCATAGCGTTATTAATGGTACTATGGCCAGTTCTAAAACCAGACTGAAAATTATTTAAAATATTATTATCATGTAAAATCTGTTTTAACTGTAAATTTTCCTGGGATTCAAGGATCTTAGCCAGAATTCAGAGTTTGGAGATCGGACAGTAGTTGTTTAGCTCTGAGGAGTCCCACCTTAATAAGGGGAGAACATAAGCAGCTTTCCAGATTTCAGGTATTGAATTGGACATAAGACTCAAAATAAAAATGTGAGTAATTGACTCAGCAATAACATTTTCCTGGATCCAGATTGTCTGGACCTGCAGACTTTTTGTGGTCAGTGCCTTTCTGAGCTTTACAAATTTGAGCAACTGAAATACCGTAAAACTTCAAATAAAAGCCCAGTCCCAAATAGCCGCCTATCCTGTTTACTGGCCTGGTGTGGGAACACATTTTGACAATGCCTCAATGTAATTTTTATAGATTTAACAGTCTAACCTGCTTGGTAAAAGAGAAGAAAGGGGGAAAAAAGTGCTGACAGCTTTACCTTAGAAGGCTTGTTAAGTACGCTAGTTAAGTCTGAATGTATCCATTCCTTGATTATTTATATTCCTTTAGTCTGTAAGAGCCCACAGATCAAAATAATCAAAACAACTTTTCATAAAAATTAATCCAAGTTGTGAATCCTGTCATGTGAAGTTCATCGCTCTCTGTCTGCTAACTTCTCTCATCCTGCACCATGTTGTTGTGGTGATGTTACTTCAAAATAAAAGCGCATGAGCCCTCTGTCGGAGCTAGATGAAATGAATGACGTGTATTTTATATTATTTGATAATTTTTTACAAGTATTATTTTGTTTGAAATAAATAAACTGTTTCATAGTAGTTTCAGATTTTGTGCAAAAGGAATTAAAGGCCTGTCCCATATGGACACCTGTCCCAGATATAGGCAGGATAAATTCAGTGATTTTAGCAAAGCTCGGGCTATTATTCGAAGTTTTACGGTAGTTTTAAAATCAAGAAAATCTGGATTTAAATCAGTTGCAGTTGTGGCAGAACATAGGACAGGTGTATTTACATTTGAGCTCTCAATTGCAGACCCAGCAAAGATACAGTGTTTGTTTAACTGACTCACCATAGCAGCTTTATCCTTTATTTCATCTGAGCCAACCAATATGTATTAGGGAGGCTTGAAGCAACACGTGTACCTGAGATGGATTCAATTAATCTCCAGAATTTTTATATTCTCTGTAACTGACTTTAGATAAAACTCTGATTTGGAATTTCTGATCATCATGGCACACTTGTTCCTTAAGGTTCTAAATGTAGCCAAATCAGCAGACGGGTTTGAAAATCTAGCTTGGGCATACGATTTATTTCTTATATGAATTAGCTCTGAATGACTGTCTGAGAAGCAGGAATTATCATTACCACTGATCCTAAACTTCTTAATCGGAACATGTTTATTAGATATAGACAGAAAATTAAGTAAGACTATTCCAATCCAAGTTCAACATCCGGAATTAGAGTCACTCTGTTAAGATCACCATAAATCATTCAGGAAAGCCTGCACTTCAAAACCTTTAAAATGTCTTTTAAAAATGAAGCAGGCTTTTACCTTGGGGATTTTTGTATTCCTGGCCCAAGCGATTGCACAATGATTGCTGACATCACTGCAAAATATACTAGTTGAGGTGTATTTGTGAGAAGCATGTGTTATAATTAAATCAAGCAAGATAGATTTTTGTGCAAACAAGTGCACAATCAAGGTGAAATAAGTTGTGTACTTTGTAACAATGGCAGAATTTCAGTTTACCTTGCAAGCATCAAGGTAGTGGAAAAATTAGGCTGTCAAAAAGGTACTCTTCAACACATTTACATTAATGGCATTTGACAGTTGCACTTATCCGAACGACCTTGACAGTTCTGATCAGTAATTCTGATAGAGACACCACCATCACATCAAGTTTAGAAAGCGACAATGCAGCAATCACATCCTCCCAGTGATTAGCTGACCATCAGTGCAAGGGGTGCTACAACGAGTACACTTTTATAATGAACTTACAAGCCTCAACTCATTCTCTAAATTACATAAAACATGTAAATAACACAGAGGATGTCATATTTTTCATAATTTAGGATACAATATGGGCATAAAAAAACTTCAGGGCAATAATACTTCATTGTAACCCCAGAAGCTGACTAGACTAATGTCAGAGGCTGACATTAGGAGACTATAGTCTAGTTAGTATTTATTGACCTTTTAGAACTTGCCATCAGAAGCAAAACAATATTTTCCTAAGATATACTGTGACCAAAGATGTTCTGACTGACAGAGCTTATGGTGCAGGATGCTTGAGACTTTGCTTCTGTCACACTCAGTCACAGTGTGTGATTGGACAAAGACAAGTAAAGCCGACTAAAAACACATGCTTGTCCTTCAAACACACATCCCTAATCGATCAGCATAATTACACACCTATTAAATAGCTGTCTAAGTGTTCTTATTATTAGATATTTGATTGAAAGCTTTCTGGTTGTGTAAGTGGATTTTTGATTAAGCCTGTATTGCTTTTGAGGTGTTTGACATTTAAGGTTTATACTTTGTGTTCACCCTGTTTTATTACAGTATTTTGCTATTCTGTAGACATTGTTTTGTTATTGATCATTAGTCAGTTTCACGAGGGAAAGCACCATCAATAGAGGTGACTTTGGCAGTTAAACTGTCACGGGAAAAGTATAATGAAATAAGCTATTTAATGGTTTAGACATCACAGAGGTCTTATGTGATTGGGAGCACTCGGTTGTGTAGGATATACAGCTTGTTGAAGAGTGGCATATTTCAAAATGACACATTTCATTCCATTCTAGCACAGCCATAATACAGTGACTATAAAGTGGACTTTTTCTGCTGCACATAATAATTATTATCATTATTGTGTGATTAAAAATCAATTGCTGTAATGTTGCACATAAAACTTAAGCTTTTGTGCATGGTGCAGTGAGTTGGAGTATTTCAGGTGGAACACGATACAGACACAGATGGAATACTGTACATGAATAAAGGTTAGTTGAGGGCGTCATTGTGCAAGCATGTGTTTCTTACTGGTTGATATCTGTGAAGACAGTCATGCTGTGCTGTGTTTAGTCTAAGCAGACATTCATGTGGCGTTGGAGAGGATTTCCCTATTCATGCAGAGAACAGTGAGTACACTTTTCATTACCATGTGTCTTTGTGTGTATATGCTTGTGCAATAGATGTTTTAACTCAAATGACTAGACTCGCTTGCTGAGTAAAGTGAAGTCCTAAACTTAACCTAAACCAACAGGCATCTAACAGAAAAAAAACATTCCCATGGACCCACATTCACTCCTAACCTTCATGCAGTCACACACACATAAACAAACTCTTCATGTACTCTGCACAATCTCTATTGCCGTCAGCTAAACAGATGTGCTCGGTCAAGATTTCATAGTGAGCTCCCTCAAGGGGAAACATATCATTGATTATTAAAAACTGAAGTTCAGTCAGGACAACTTTCATCAAAGAAATTGATATTTGCACCACTGTAGTTATTTTTGGCGTTATGGCTCTGTTCTGAAATCTTCCTGCCCTTCCACGAGTCTACGTGGAAAGCCATAAGGCAGGGTGAGCACATATCTCTGCCCTTCCACGTGCCTATGTGGAAAGCCTGAGGTAGAGAGGAGCAGTAAAGGCCCCCCTGGAACAGAACAGAGCAGGCATTTTTACTGAATGGCCTGAAAAACGGAGTTGGGGTGGAAGCAGATTATGCGCTGTTTGCAGAGGAAGAGGATGTGATTGCAATGTAATGGAACAAATGGTACTAGGAGTCTACATTATTACATAAACTGTGGCACCATGCCACAGTTTGTGTGATCAAGATTACTGAACAATATTTATAACAACAGCTTTAGTAAAACAGAAATAAAACAGAACAAGGAGCGTGCACTCAGAAAGAGGCGGCTAGAAGGAGCACATCTTAGCACAAGGGCATCCTGACTCTAGCTAAATCTACATCTGTCCACGGCAGAGGCTCTATCTTAAGTAGCACATCAAACTTGTTTGTCCATGACACAACTCTGACTCTCTCCCACTGGCATTTCTCTCGGTGTTCAGGTGGCTAGTCCAATTATGTTTTGAACGATTAGCAGGGGGAGGTGACGGAGTGGTTGCGACAGTTGTTTTCTTTAACGTTACTTGCACACTGCTCATAAATAATTTTTCTGGTTCGCATGTATATGTTTTAGGAGCATATGCAAGAGCCCAGTGTGGGGCAGAGATAATGAGCAGATTGCGGTGTACACAGAGACGTGAGTATCACACACAGACCACACTTTTTTTGTTGAATTAAATGGCCCCATCTTTGCAATTATGTAATTGCGCAGGATGATGTCGCAATTGCGATTAGATTAATTGTGCAGCCCTATAAGCACCTTATATAGATTATGCCAATAAATTCTAAGAGAGGAATCCGCTGAGCTGTCAGCTGATGTGACTGGCTTTGAGATGGCTGCTATCAGCTCATGTGCTGGGATTGTGAGCTGAACTTGACTTTGTTGCCTACCTGAACTAACGCTACGCTTGATAAATAAACACATCCCAGCTTGAAGCAACAGGCCAAACTGAGCATTTATAAGAATAATTTTTGAGCAGAATGTTTGACTTATCTGAAAGTCAAAAGGTAGAGATGGTCAGCCTCCATTATTGGAAGTCAGCAACTTCCAGTGTACATAGAACATACACAGCATGTTTTGCTTATCTGTATTAGGAGAAAATGGACAACAACGCCATTAGTGTTTCAAGTCTCCAACTTTATCAATGGAGGCTTTAAATTTTTTTCTGTCTATTGCATGTGCATGAATGCAAGAAGGAGGCTTTGCAACAATACAAGTCACATTTGTCGCCCTCTACAAAGGGCTGCTATAATGTTTGGACAGGAGTACCCATCACATTGCCATGAATTATGATAAGTATTGTAAATAGAAAGGTCTTTTAATCGAATGTTTATTTCTCTTAATGAAATGTCTCCCGCATTATCTGGCTCCCTTATGATCCATATGTTAATGTCTAATATGGGACTATTTATATGTTCAATTTGCCCTCTCTCTCTCTCTCTTACTTTCCATCTCTCTTATCTAAAATTGTGCTGAAAATTTGGCACAGTGAATGATTATGCTTATCGGCCTGCCCGTAGACCTCATATTGAAATTTTGTGGCATGATTAGCCTCATTTATCTATATAATTGGATTGGAGTGTGTGTATGTGCGGAAGCTGCTGATTTAAATGACCAAGAGAAATAAATACCAGGAACTATGGCCAACATAATTGTGTCTTAGATTAATTCCATTTGCATACAATCAATATTTTCACCCTTGAAATTTTTGGAGTCTAATCAAGTTATACTTGCCTATGAGATTATTGAAAAGAAAACAACCTCGGGCATGGTGTAAAATGAGACAACATAGAATTTACTATGCTAGGGATTAGTGTCAGTATACCAGGGAGATTTGCACAGGCAAAATGTGAACACTGCAACACAATGCATTACAATAGTTTCCGGCATGGTGTAATTCATGCAAACATCCCAAGGCTATTTATACCACTCCACTAGAATCTAATTGTGTCCAATATATAATCCAACTAAGAGTTACAGTGGCAGGGGTTCAAGTCCTGCCTAACATGAATATTTAAGACATGTGGTATTGACGACAAGTGTGACAATTTGTGTGCTCAGGAAGCAGCGGTTTGAGTGGAAACAGTGGAACAGTAAGTATTGTTGAGTTAATTTGTGTTTTGCAATAGAGAGATCATCTGCTGATTTGAAAAAAAAATGTGCTAAATAAATCATATCATTGACTTTTGTGTTTTTGTTTGTATGTGTGTGTATGTCTGGGGGGGGTGATCTGTGTGTATTTAATAGTGTGATAGTGTGATGGGAGACCTCTGGACCCAAAAAAGGGTGTGGTCTCAGAGGCATGCCTAACATGAAATTATATTCCTAGCTTTTGAGTAGCACAAACACATGCATGTGCAATCTCTCTCTCTCTCTCTCTCTCTCTCTCTCTCTCACTCACATCACACACACACACACACACACACACACACACACACACACACACTCTCTTATACTGTTTTGGAACACAAAGTAAAGGAATTTCATTACCCCTCCAAAATTGATTGGGTAATGTTTTTTCTGAAATCAATAATGCCTCACTCAGTTCACTAATTGGATTACATGTTTTTGCTCAAGGATGTCCAAATACCAAGGTAATGTGAATTGTTTATGAAATTATTACCTTGAAAGTAGAGGCTAATGTCAGTGACTAATGCACTCATCTCTTGCAAACCTAAGATGCTTTCACAAAACACTCACAATAATAAAATAGGTCGAGCTGCTGCTGGCTGTGAATGCCAGTAACTGGGATATTAATAGCCTTAATGCTAATCATTAATGAAGCTGTCCTTATTGAGGCTGCTATGAGGACACGCTTACCGAGTGTTTATTAATCAGGGAATAATAAGTAATCCGTGAACATTAATGGAAGTGGATGAGACTAATGGATGACGCCTGCTCTCTCCTACACTTAAGCCTCCGACTTCATTACTGACAGGCAGATTAGTGGAAAGGAGAAAGAGCATAACAGACTCCACCTGTGAATGTGTGTGCCCACGCAAACACACACTCTTTCTCTCCCTCTTGTGACAATATGATGGAATACTGTCAAGCTCATTTGCTCTTCAGTAGACTATATGTAATTAACAGTATCCTCTCAAAGAAGCTGCTGAGAATAAAATGAGTAGACATCAAATAAATTATCTGGCAAGGCTGGCTTCTTCTGTGCGTCCACTGTTATTATGACATTTTTCACCAAAGCCCTCACTGCCTCAGAAGCTACTCAGGATGGATATAGGTGTGTTTGACTGGTGGTGTTACCAACCATGACGACTGTAGTTACTCACTTCACACAAACTCTTGCAGCACAAAGTTAATTTCACCCAGATCCTAAAATGTCCTTTAACCATACTCAATGAGCACAGATCTAAGCCTCATCATACATCATCTGGATCTAATGTAGATGGGGAATTCTATAATATATCCCAAACTGTTCAGATTGTGTATTGCTATCACATCGACCAGAAGGGTTAAGCACTTAGGAGAGATATGACAATACAAAGTTCTCCCTGCTGCACTATAACATGCTCTGTGAAAGTGATAAGGGTGTCTGATCATGCATTCCAGCATTCTATATCAGTCCTTCCATAATGGATCCCCCCCTTGACTCCTTGTGGCTGCATTATTGAGATGGAATAAAATGCCCGAAGGATATCAGGAAGGAAGCTGGGATTCAGTGTTTCATAAACCAGGGAGTGTGATTGTCTAAATGTTGACTGGGGCCTGTGACAATGATTGTAGCTGCATTTGTACAGCACCTCACCGGATTATTAGGGTGAAAGACATCCAGGTTATTTATTTTTGTTGCTATTAGTGAGTGTGGTGTCAGTGTGGGCAAAGTGGAAAAGGTGACAGGCCAGACAAAGTTATGAGAGAGAGTGAGGTCTACACTGTAAAAAATTAATGGACTAATGGACCAGTGGCATCCCACGGTGAGGTTGCACATTGCAACGAACTGATAACCCTTCCCCTCACCCTCTGGTTCCAAGTGGGTCGCTAAACTAACAGAAAAAAAACTTGAGAGGTCATCTTTAGAGCCAGTGTTTGGTTTGTCTGTTCTGGGCTACTGTAGAAATGTGTTGGCGTGACAAAGCTGCAACCTCCAGGGCTAATGTGGAAATCAATCCCTATTGACCCTTTTGTTAAAATCCCCAAATTTTCTGCAGAAATAAACCCCGGAGTCACCCACACTGAGCTTCACAATAACTCTTCACAAACCTCTGGGTGATGTCACGAACTCTAGTCCATACAGTGACTGTGTGCAACACGGAGGCCTCCATGGAAAAGAACCCAGTCCCTCCATAGATATAAAACACAGTTCTTTTTTTAATTATCAAGCCATTACCAGCAGATGGTTCACAATGAACTACTGTCAAAATTCAATTGATACCCAAGGCTTTTATTCGCATCAGTCATTGAAATCAGCCTATGTTTGGGACAGTCTTCTTATATAGGACAGGCATTTATTCCTTTCACACAAAACTCTTGCTCATCAAAGATGAAATTATAACCAGTATAAAAATGTGGCTATTGAATAACATATCAATTACAAATCCTTCATTTGATCTAGCTCCGAGAGACTGTGCATCTAGGCCAAACTCATGCCCCGAGAGAGTGAGAGAGACCAACAAGCCAAAACTCAAAATGTATTCAATTCATTATATAATAGATTTAAGAAAATCCTCATATTTAAATTTATACTAAGAGATTAAAATTCAACACAGATTTGAATAAAATTCAGATATTTCCTCATAGTTTGCTAGCTCTCCACACTATAAAAATTATCAAGGTGGTTAAACTTAAAAACTTAAGTTCAATTGTTGCCCTAAAAATTTGAGTACACTCAACTTTAAGAAAAAAATTGTTTCAACTCATAATGTTAAATTATACAATTTGTTTAATTAAGGATAATTTATTGTTTGAACTTTAAACTGTGAGTTAAAACAACTGTCTACATTACATTGTCCATTCATGGAGTGAACATACTGTTCTACACCCTTTCAACTAACATTTTTAAGATAAGATAACTAAATATGACATTTCAAGTGAGAGTGCTGAGACAACTACTGTGTTGTAGTTGTCTCAGCATTGTTTTTTAGTTAAATGAACTTTTATAACTTCAACTTCATACTTTGAATTATTCTAACTCTTAGTTACCATTTAAAAACAATTTAACCAAATTTATACTACTTTCCATCTGAAGATAAGAGATTTGAATTCCAAATTTGTTTCAGTTTACATGTATAAACGGCCTTGCAGACAGACCACGGCAACAGCACCGCTGCACTATTATCTTCAACTGCTTGCGACGTGGCAGGGTGGTTTGTTAGTTCATCGAGCAATGCACGACTTGAGCTCCCGTGCACACCATAGTCAAAGTTCAAAACAGTGGCATCTCCTTTCTGAAATGGCGTTTGTCAAGAACCCTTTCCACCAGTGGTGCTAGTCTTTTACAATAGAACTGTCTATATTTTGGTTAGAATTTGAATATATGCCTTATCTGTGTAGTAATCAGTGTATAGTAGGGATGGGCAAGTACACCATTATCTGTATCTGTATCTGTTTAACAAGTTAATTTTTCTGTACCTTCGATACTTAGAATGGGCGGGGCTTAATCAGGAAGTGGGTGGGACCTAAACTAGAAGTGGGCAGGACTAACTGAAAGGTATTTAATCTTGAAATTGGTATCAGAAGTTGCTATATTTATTAGAGAACTATTTACAGAACAGCCTCAGAATTGAGCTTCTTTAAAAAAGGTTATATTATATAACTATATTTATACTTTATAACAAAACAGATATTAACACATTTTACTCTGATGATACTCACAAAGTATCTGTATCGGATACTTGTTTCAACTGAGTACTCGCTAAACCCGAATAATTAGTTGATTATGTATATGTTCCCTCAAATTCAAAAGACGCAGCACCTAGGCAATTTTTTTCTTTTGCTCCCATCAATGCACTCTCGCCAACGTATAACTTACATAAACAAGTTCAGTTAACACGATAAAAGTCTCAAATAGTCAACACAACGAATTAATTCAAGTTTAACTTTCTAAAACTCATACAGTTGAGTTCAAAATCCAAAACTTGTCAGAGCTATTTGAGTTAGAAAGAAGTACGTTGACATAACTAAATGGGTCTATGATTTTTTTCAGTGCACAGACCTGGCTGTAAATGGGACACTAACAAAGTGGAGTGTTGTGATCTGCTGCTGCAGTCATGGCTATGTGAAGAAGGAGAGATGGACAAGAAACAGCCCAAAAGGAAAAGGCCTGAAGAGTAAGAGAAGATATACAACCAGTCAAGGGGAAGACTTGTGTGAACATCAGCAAGGCATTTCAATGCTAGAGAAATCTGTTTCTTCTCGACAAGTTTGTAATGATAGCTACACTTTTTCACACAAACGATAGGTCAGTACTGTTTGTTTGCTAATGTTTTTGAAGGATGATCCAAACTGGTTAGCTTTGTTAGCTTTGCTGCAGCAGTAACTTTAGCTAACCCCCACAACTGAGCTAAGAGTAACTTAATTACATTACTTTACTTGCTGTGTATTTGTTGCTCTAATGTCCATAAAACTTTTACAAATATGGCCACGACAGCCTTTAAATACATAATAAAGTTTTACTAGGACAGTGGGATTATTTGGGTTGATTTATAATACTTGTTCGCTTAGCTTGTGATACAATAATATGGTAAAACAATTTCAAACGTCTCTTGTTTCTCGTCTCACTTTTTTACTGTTTTGGTGCTGTGTTTGTGTGCTTGCAAGTCATTTGTTTGTTTATCATATTATAATGTTTGTTTTGCTTCAGCCATGATAGACAGAGAGAAAGACACTATGGATTCTGCCATACTAGTAGGACTGGTAGACTTGGCAATGCGTGTCAATGAATTTGGGGGGCGGAGCTTCCAGAGATATTCACAAGTCTTCGAGCAAGAGTCCAAGTCAAGTCTCAAGTCTCTCATGGTTATATTGAATGTTGATGGCCAATTCTGAGCTAAACATGTTTACTAACTTCCGGTTACTAACCTATTTTACATTCAGCGCTTCTTTGTTTGCACCTTGTTGTATGAAGTTTTAAAGCCAAAGTTTATGATGAATGGCACAGCAGCGGTGTTTGTTGTCCTCTCTCACATCTGACAGTACAGGATCACTTAATATCCCTTTAAGAAGCTAAAACTAGCCGATATATATATATTTTTAAAAAGCTGTTGATTGACTAATTGATTAACCATTGCTTCAGCACTAGCTGCAACTACACTTGCTTGGCTATATACTTAGACAGAAACACTTCACGTTTTGAACATCCAGACAAAATACGTATGACAGATGTGGTTAGCTTTGTTTTTGCCCATAAGCTGCAGAGACAGCAGAGGCTCGTACAGCCTGCAGGTATGACCCACCACAGCTTCACCTGATGTGACACACTTACAGTAGAAGTGACGTCCAACATGTCTCCATCATTCAGTTGCTTTACAACTCATGACAATATTAAAAAACAAACCGGAATGTACTGAACGCTATACAGTATTTGTTGTGGGTTAAAAAAGAAGACACTAAAATCACCTGACAGAGGGTCAGTGAGCTGATGTAATTGTGCCCAAACTGAGGCAATCCCGGTGCCTATGTTCAGGTTGAACATAGGGTCCTAATTTCTTTGTCAGTGAAGCATGTGAAACAGGGCACAGAATGAGGGATCTCCAAGCCGTGTGAAAAATGCCACTGATCATCATGCTCAAGCATTTTTTTTCCTTTTCTGTCATGGCTGTCGCCGGCGAGCAATACAGAGCCCAGAAGTCTCCATCATCAGCCTCAGACCCCGGGGACAGGAGAAATCACATTATATCTGCTGTCACACAAAGTCACTGTCAAGGTGTGGCAGAGAGAGCACCACAGCAGCTCTGGTGTGATGCTGGAGACCCAGAAATACCTCTGACGCCTCATCTCAGCCCCCGGCTAGAACCAAGCTGCAATTCTAACAAGTGAGACACATTTCACAGTGATTTAAGGTAGAGAAACACCCCTCTCATCTCGTTTGTACTTACAAAACCCCTGTGTCTTAAACTTCTGTGTGCCGCAGTGATGGTGGAGCATAAAGAGTTCAACAGAAGGGATATGCAATTTAGTTAACCTTGTGTTCACTTCAGGCACTTCATCACAATTTGATAAAGAGGGTTTCATTTTAACACCGGCTCGCCCCCTCCAGGTTTTCTAATAAGAGGAACTGCCTATCAAACCTGTGCAATGGATGATGAAACTGCAGTGCAATAGCGAATGGAGAGGTATAGTGCAGAGCTGTGTGTAACAGTGTGCTTGTTCAGCACACACAAGCATGCTCTATTTCTCTCTTTCTCTCATTTTGTCTTTCTCTCTTTCTCTCATGCACGCACATTCTGCTCTGCTGACCATGTTGTGTTGATGGACTTCCAGAGGGACAGTGTCTCAGGAGGTAAGGTTGGTGCCCAATGCGAGACAAAATAAAAAGACGTAGGATTGTGCTGCCATGCTGGAGATGGAGATTAAACCCAGGCACACACACATACTACCGCACAAAGCCTTGGAGGAATGTGGTGTCACTTCACTCATTCAGCCATGTCTGTGAATCAATTTATCACTTTTTTTTATCAGTCACTTCAAGCTGCCGTATGTGTAATCTCTGTTCAGTTGGTGTGGATTCGAATAATGCTTGCTTTTTTTCCCCCGTAGCTGGTGCAGCGAGAGAGAAAAACAAGAGGGACGAGAGAAAACTAGAAGAGAGTCGGAGAAAAGAGAAAAAAAAGACTACTTATGTTAGTTGACTGTGGTGCAGTTACTTTTTCTCCAAACTGCAAACTGAAGAATATCCAGTAGTTAGGATGAGTTTGTCATTGCTTAAGGCCCTGTAGGGATTGTATCTCATAAACCTTTCATGGAGTGTTTCCAGCGAATGTGAGGCATTTTTTAATTCCAAAGTCTTTGATTCTCTGGAGAAAACTCAGACACTGGAACTTGCCACAGCGTGCTTATATTGTATCTATGCCCATCATCTGAATTCCCAGGGAACTTAAAAGCACTGGCTTTGTTATTCATGATCACTGTAAGTTTCCATGGGTTGTTTGCCTTTCTCATCCAATTTATGTGTTCAAGTTGTTATGCATTCAGCATGGCGTGCTTGTTGCAGATGTTAATGACAGATCGGTTTAGATTGTTATTCAGTACATTAACATCCAACAGTGACTGGCGGCTCGACACGCCCTGGACCTCTAGCTCTCTCTTGCTCCCTCAACAGCGGCAGCCCACCCCTCAGCCCACTTTGCACTCCCTCACCTCCAGAGTGGAATCAGCAAAAACAGACCCCCAATTCCTCAGAGAGGCCAGCTCTATTTCATGTCAAGAATGGCAAATGGGCTGTGTATGGTAAAAAGTTTGGTATGCACTTTTCTTCCTCTTTTAGGCTACAGACGTGTATCAAGAAGGTACATTTTATACCATCAACCACAGCTGGGGATGAATACAGAGTGTGGCTTTTGTTCAGCACATTATAAAGCATAAATGCTTATTCTTATGTCTAATAGGATGTCTAATAACCATTAACTAGGAAAAAAACTATTTGGGCTTTCATGCATTTGTTCTGCTTTAGTTCCTAGAAATGCATTTAGATGCTGAAATAATATTAGAACAACAAAATACACACAGTAATTGTATAGTGATAGATTATAGAATGAAGAAGATGTAGCTTATTCTATGTGTGTTAAAATGAGGTTGCATTGCATTATCCATCTCCAAGTAAAGTTAATTTAATCAGGGGCCACCATGATCAACATAATAGTGGATGGCACTGTGAAGGCATTTTGCTGTGCATGTGATACTTTTCTCATCTTTGAGTAAATGGATGAATTTGATTAGCTGCTGCTCATTATGACCTGGATGGTGGAGTGAGTTGAGCCTGGCAGATCTGGCCTCATTTCCCTTCATGTTCCTGCAAATTAAATGGATCCCATGTAACACTGAAAGCTCAAAGCTTGGCCTTGGTCTTCATCTGATGAAATGGTACATCTGTTATGGGAAATAGGATGTGTGTATGCGTGTGTGTGTGTGTGTGTGTGTGTGTGTGTGTGTGTGTGTGTGTGTGTGTGTGTGTGTGTGTGTGTGTGTGTGTGTGTGTACGAGAGAGGAGGTGATGGAATGAGAGGGAGACAGAAAGAAAGAGAGGAAAAGAGGAAGAGTAGGCAAATAGATCAATACTTCACCACAAGTGAGAGAGAAGGTGAGAAATGATAAGATCATAGAACTGTAAATTCTTCTTCTTCTTTGCCCGGTGCACCATGTTTCTCTGCATGTTGAAGAGACCCGAAAAGGCCATAGATCATGGGACCGGTCCTGAAGACAGCACATTAATACAGCGATCCACTTCTGCACGTTCAAGAGAAAGCAGGATCTCTTAGCTTCCACATGAGGAGCCAAGCGCCTTTGGGCTCCACAGGGGCAGATGATATATGAAGTGGCTTCTTTGTTTATGGGTGAAAAGTAACAGAACAGAGAAGAACAGAGAGAGCAAAAGGAGGGAAAGAATTGAAAGAGTAGTCCTATGGTGCAGCATGAACAAAGTGAAGTGTTTATTTTCAGCCATTCTGCAGTGGTCACAGCAGCATATCGGGCATTTTTCACGCTACATATACAGTGCTGTCAATTTCTCTAACCTCTAACCACAGCTTCAGCATATGATGGCACACCAGCCACCACCAATGATGCTAATTCTATTTTGGACACCTATATTGGTGATGAGGTTTTCCTGTTTCACCCTGCTTGTGCTGAACAGGCTTTTCTCAGGCACCGATGCTTTATCTCGCATGTTGTGAAAGGAACAGCCAAACCACCACTCTCAATAGAGGTGAACTTATGTAGCACACTTGCATGAAAAGACAATGACAGACATTTATCAAGTGGAGTATTGAGTGTCAAAGGGGAAGTGCTGATGTGGGATCACTGACGCTGTCCTTTTCACATCCTCATTCATAATAAAGAAGGCAAACGTTTTCTACCTCAGCATTCTCACTTTTGGTGAAGATGCACTGATAGGGGCTACCATCTTTTCACAGTTTAATCTCTGAATTAAATCATTCTTTTGCCATTTTTTAGTATTTCTTTACATTTGAACATGAAGTGAAACAATATAGTATAGTATAAAGCCAGTGGCTCTTGTTTTGATTCAGTGTTAATCTTTTGGCAAAAATATTTACTTTTTCCCACATGTCACTCTGCTCTGCAGTTAAAACAACTGACTGGCTCATCTCAGAAAATCCAGTTACCATTTCCAGACGCTGGCTGGTTTAACAGAACTGCTCTCTCTCTCTGTCGTAGCATTACCACAGCTACGTATAGTGAATCAGTCAAAAACTGGACAACTGATACTGTTCACTTTCTGGGTTTAGCCTGAAAAGAGAAGCTAAAACGTGATACAGAGATACATCTACAGGGAGATTTTGTCAACATCCACACCCAAACACATGATAATGTAATGCTAGTTTACCTTTTTATATTTGATGTGCTGGGTTGCATGTTTTCATATTTTTGTCCCAGCTGTTTTGTTAGTTCTCATTTTTAATGGTTAGTTTTTATTTTGTTTTAGTGTTGTCTTTATCAGAAAAAAACAGGATGTCAACAAATATTTTTGTCTTACTTTTTGTTTTATTGACATTGATTGAGTCTGAAAGAAAAGAGAATGCTGAGATTGTAAGTCACTATACAGCCTCTCTGTGTTTCACAAGCACAGATTTGACTAACTGGCCAGAATGCTTATAAAAGCACATAAAGGAAAAATACTTACATATTTATACTTTATATACTGCATGTTCTCTCTCCCTCTCTCTCCTATGTCTCTCTCTTTCTCTCTCAGTCAAACGCACAACACAGAGTGCAAAGCCAAAATTAGCAAGCCCATAATGATTGGACACTTGGAACTACGGGGCGAGGAGAAATCCGGATTGAATTCCATTAGCACTAAACTGAGAGAACACACAGCATGGCTCTCACCTGCTTGCTTCGAGACTCCCCACATAGGCCCATATCTCCAATTCCCTGATAAACATGCGCATACACGCTCATACAGACAAATAGATGCACACATACAGTAACCCTCAACTCTGACCCAACTAAGCTAACAGGATGTGTTGCGCATCTATAAACATGAATTTCATCTACAGAGAATAAACAGATACACATGGAAGTGCATGCATAACACAGGGTGTAGCTTTGCATCTTATGTTCAAATGCTATCCTCTCAATCATGGCATTCGGGCCACGGATGAAGTGTTTTTACCGAAATGGAGGGGAAATGAAAATAGATTTCTTATTAAAATGGAGAGCCGTAGTTTCTTTGGTGAAATGTGGTTCATTAATGAAAGTCAGGGCAGCATCTCTATCTACAACTTACTGCCATTGTCTTTACAGATTGTCAGTGATGTCATGAGTCTTTGTGGGTGAGTTTGTGTGAGTGCAAAGGAGAGAGACAGAGCATGCGAGACAGGGTGAAGGTAGATGAGAAGTTATGTGTGTTTGGTTATTCACAACTGCAAGAACCAAATCAAGCAGCAAACCAAATGAGGCTGCGGTCTTCTGGGAGAGCCAGTCATTTTACATGGCATTTAGTGGGGAGGCAACATGGCAGCTAGCTGCTCCATAACATGCTGTCAGACGACCAAACCTGCATAAAACCTGCTTATTAACAGACTTCAAAATCATTGTGAGGATTTATAATACTGACTTATCATTGGTACAGAATGCTCTTTCCTTTCCCTAACTCATTATGAAGTGTGGCATTGAATAACTTGAAATGGTGTTAATGCATCTGTCAGACAACACGATGTTGTGTACCATAATTAGATTTAAGCCTGTATTAACTAAAGTTTTTGGCCACTTGGGAGCAGCACAACAAGCTGTACAACACAATGTTGACATATTATCATGGCAAACATGTTAGCAACAGTTGTCTATTTAAACATCAGGTAGACAGGGAACAACAATAGCATTTGTTTGGAGTTATATTTCTGGCCACCTGATGAATGTAAGTCCAATATTCAGTCTCCTTTAAGCTGTTCATCAGCTAGTTAACTTTGCCTGTCTGTTGTTTGGTTCTGGTCAGATAACGTATTCTATTTCCCAGAGTTTTTTTGCTGAAAACAGTTGCCTGCTGCACCTGGAAATGAGTCTGATGACAATAGTAAGTCCCAATCCAAACAGTACAGTACAGTGAGCCATAAAAGCTGAAACATGCTGAAATGCAGCTGAGAGTCTGGCGATAATTCTCTGTAGGTTTGTCACAACCACTTCTTTCACATGACATGGTGTCTTTTGATCCATTGTCAATATACACATTTTGGTTGGTGTAGCTTTAAATGTTAATTTTACATGAAAACAGTGGTTTTATCCATTGTAAAGCAAAACAAAACTCAACAACGGTTGCTAAACAACATATATTGTATTAGTGCTAATCATTCTTATAGTTCTCCTTATAGTATTAAAATGTATATTAATTGGTTGTATATTTATCATCTCCACCATCATTTAAAGCTTAGCTATGTGAGACCTGTTAAACTGTTCACCATATAGTACATGTACAGTATTCACACATAGCTGTTGATCCCACACGTTAATATCACTGTCAATCAAGGTGCCTTTCAGTTCAATTCCAGTTGCTTCCTATATGTCTCATCAGGCTGTTAGCAGTGATAAAGACACAGTATTACTCAGTCCTCTTATCTCGAGTTCATCATCTTTCGATGCTTTGAATAAATCTAAAGTCATAAGGAGCGTGGGACTCCATTTTGTAAGTTATTCAATCAACTAATGAGAATCGTTGTCTTGTTAATAAAAGATCGAGGATCGTCATTAAAGCATAATCTAACAGCTACGTTACTCCCTCTCCTCCCGTTCCCCTCAAACTGATCATTATACACCAAGTGGCACAGGCATTGTGGCACAGTGGCGCCCAAAGTGTTTCATCAAGAATTTTCATACAAAGCAAGATCAAATTGGAGGATTGTGATTGATGTCATGGTGCGGAGAACCATCAAAGATCCCCGATTTGTTACAAACCTCACTAAAGCAGTTTTAAAGTGTGCTTAATGATGTATACCCCTTTTGTTTTCCATATTTATTTGATATTCATAAAGTGTCCAAGCACAGTGACATGCGTCTCCATGGTGATAAATTATTGAGAGGTCTTTTCAGTGAGGCAGTTGAAAAGCAACTCCATTAATAATGAACAAGTCTGTGTACTCTTATAATTGTGTTATTTTCCCTGGAAAGTTGTGTTCACCAGCTTTCAATCTCGCTTTTGTTGGGCGGCTTTGATATGTGGACACTGGCCAACACTTAGGAGCTTGTTCTTTAAATGGAGCCATTTGGTGTAACTTTTAGACATGATGGGGATTTATCAAGTTGCTCTTGTTGGCGTTTAGCACAGTGATTGTACAAACTAACACACTTTGCTTGAACAGATTTGGTTTTGTTTGTCAGTGGCATGTTGGCCCCTTTTACTCATCTCTTTGGATGTGCTTATATTCCACACAAAAGGATGGAAAATACTTTCTTGTTGCTGTTCTGAAATTCTGGTCTTTTCCTCCCAACAAGATTACCCCCTTCGATCATATGCCAACCCTTGCCCTATTGTGAGAGTAAGCCCTAATGTTAAACCCTTGGAATAATTCTGTTACTGAGAGACTTTGAATCACATTAGCAGTTTTTGAGCAGGCTGCACCACACCACTATGAAATACCGGTAGTTTCATCAGTCAGAAGGGTGGGCCTGTATCTCCAGTGCTGGTTCTGGGAGAGGATTGGAGAGGACATGTGTAATGTGTGTGAAAGGATGTCCTGTTGAGTGAGAGCCAGCCTCATCTGTGCCAGCTCCCATACCTCTCCCTCTGCTCTCCCACCCCCCTCCTCTTTCAGTTTCTGCCACTCTGTCCCTCTATCTCTCACTTTCTCTCTCATCTTTCTGTCTCTGTAATATCTCTCATTTCGTTTTTACACACAGACGAAGCAACTAAAACACACACTCTAAGCCCGATATCTCACGCAAGTGCAAACACACCCACACAATCTGTCTCCCTGCTTCTCTCTCTCTTTCCATCCTTTTTCCCCTCTTTTCTCTCATCCTCAGTCAATTATACAGATGTCTAATGCTTTCTCCCTGCTGTAGGGAGCGGACAGAGCATCTATCATCCTTGGGCGGGGGGGGGGTACGAGCCCCACGCTTTGCTTTGCAGCAGAATGCTCGTTCCTCTGGTCTGGAAGGACGCCAGTCAACTGGGGATCAAACTTTGGCCCTCGGCCCGGTAGCAGGCTTCCACAGCTCCCTCCCTTCACCACCAGATCTGGGCCACTTTCATGTGGGACAGCAGCAGGCAGCTTTTTTGCTGGTATCTAATCTGTTGTTTGTTCTTACGAGTGTGCTGTCGATGAGCAGAGAAGGATGTTGGGGAGGAAATAGAGGAGAGAAACATGCCGGTATCAGAGATACCAGCAGAGCCTCTGTGGCCTAAAAGTGATGTTTGCCAATCAGATTTCTGAGGATTGAATCAGTAGGATAAGACATACTGGCCACTAGGCACTGTGGGGGTGTGCATGCTCTACAGTTCTGTCAGGCCATGATACTAAAATATATTTTAAGTTGGTTCTTTTAGCCAGTCGGGGTTTTCTATGAACCAGCCAAACAGGTTAGAACAGTTCTCCCCACTGCAAACAAGCTGAGATAGAGCAAATTGTGGGGTGAGTTTAGGCCAGCTAACAAGAGACTGAAAAGCTTTTTTTCAAACAATGTCCAATTTCTTCGCTGAAAACCAGAAATACGGCTGAGAAGCAAAATGTAAATAAAAAGATTCTCACCTCATCAATATCTCAGCCAAGTCACAGGAGGTAAGAGAGGTAAGAGTGAGCTCATAATCAAAACAAACTCAATATTTCATCACTTTGCAGATACATTTCTGCCTGGATCTGCCAATTTTGCTGACTAGAAATTCCAGCATAGACTTTTGAGGGTAACATTAAGAAGCAAGATTCTTTCAGTCAAAACATGGGTGGCCTCTGGGGGCCTGTGATGCTTTACAGAGATGTTTTTAAATTGTACAGCCTGCCTGAATTCAGATACACTAGGAAAACTTATTATCAAATAAATAATGCAGCATTAAAAGCTTTGTGGGATGTATTAACTGTCAAAACACATTACATTCCTGTCCACCAGTAAAATGACTAAATACTTTACATCATGTTAAACATTCTCCAAGCAACTTCCATCTTACCAACAAAACTGAATAATAACCTAATGTACAGTATAATATCTCTCTGTTCTGATACCTCTGTACATTACAAGTCTGATATACTGAGTAGTCCACATTCCAAAAGGTCAAGTGTTAACAAGTGAAACTCGATGCTGCGCCTGTGTCTGTGTGGGTGAATATAGGAGTGTATTAATCAATATACACACAGAGTTACTGTGGCCTGCTGGAAACATTCCTGCCTTAGGGTGAGTAAGAAAGAAAAACTACACAGTATAAAGGTGGGAGAGGGGCTTTGTGGTCGATAGTGATATTTGATAGTGGTGGTGGTGTTGAGAAAGAGGGGGCTGGAGATGGATAGAACCCTGAAATGAGAGTGAAATAATGATCCTGGCATCCCTGCAGTTCAGGTACACCATAACCTCTGCCTACATGTACTCAGCCTCTGTATGTGTGTTCACACAGGCACTGCAACAGCACTGAAAGTGAAGGGGGAAATGGCAATTCCCAGCTGTCAGGCTGACCTGCAGGTTAGCTGCTGTACTTCTGCCTGACCGGCTGTAAAATTAGGAGCAAACAAGGTGTTCTTTAAAAACAAGGGCTAGCATCCAAAGTCGTGTCTCTCTAAGGGGTAAATAATTTATATTAAAAACATCGCTCACAAAAGCACTAAAAATATGCCCAGGACTCCGAAGACCCAATGATGTGCCAAGCCGAGGAAGGCTTGTAGAAAATACAAGCATTGTTAAGAGGTACACTGAATCCTCTCACTTGGAGGTGTGTTGGTATAAGTAGATCATGAAGCACATAGTAACTGAGTTGAATTTCCCCATGTTGTATTCTTTTTTTATCATTTGAGATTGGATGTACTCTTGATACATTCTTAACTAAAGCTGGTCACTGAGCTTGGAGTGACTCTATTACTCAATGAGTCACACTAAAATTTGTTGGGTTTTTTTTCACAGGAGCGTGTATTTTCAATCTCATTTCAAACAGATGCCATGGGCTTTGCAGTGCACCCAAGAAAATAAAGCAGCTCTTATTTTCCCTCTGAAGAACATACTCAGAGTAATAGTAGACACAGGAAAAATGTTGATCTCAAAACAATCCCTCTTTGTGTATAATACAGCTTTACTACTTGCAAATGGATGAGGTTTGAATCAGCAAAATGTTGAGAGAACAATTGCAGTAAAGTAAGGGGGCTTCTGTAAGTCCAAATATGAATCATGCATAAAGACAGAAAATACACTTCAACCATTTATTCTGGTTAGAGGACATGAGTTAGCATTATACTTTACAGATGCTATATGTAGCTATCAGTGCCCCGGTAAAATAGGTCAATAGATTGTGTGTGCGTCCAATCTCTGATCAGATGGTGTTCTCATCCAGGGCTATTAATGTGCTGATCCACTAATTGGGAGAGCATGCTCTCTTAATGCAATGGCCTTCTAAATGTGTCCGTCCCAGTAATTTAATAATGGCCATTTCATGCTACTCTGACTTTTCAAACAGCTTGCTTGGGGCAGCTACAGGGACTGGTTATTGATTGAAACTGCTAGGCTGCCCAGGCTAGGCTGTGGGTGAGAGAGGCTGATCAGTCTGCTTCCCAGAGTCCAGATGCAACCAGAGTGCCCCACCACCACACACACACACACACACAAACCCCCAAACCCCCGTGGCCCTTTCCACATGCTACTCAAAGACACACAAACAAGAAGCATAAAACACACAAAGGAACAAGTGCATAATAAATCATACATTTGCAGGTGCCACTGAGGTGCTCTCCACCAGATGAGAGCTTTAAATGGAGAAGACAGTGTAAAATACTGTCACAGAAGTCTAAAATCACAACATGGGACCTCTTCAACAGCTCGCTCATGCTCCTACCTCCATGTGCAACTCTGTGTATGGTGACTAGGGCCTAGTGCCTGTGTCTGAGGAGTAATGAGGAGAGGGCCAAGAAGGAGAGATAAGAAGAAGAGTGATGGGGGTCAGGCAGCAGCGTCGCTGGCAGCCCTCACGGACCCCACGCACCACCCTCCTCCCCCTCCGACAGGCTGTCCAAGACTCTGTTTGTTTGCACAAGGTGATAAATAATTTGGCCTGAGCTGACATGGATTAATGTGGCCCTTAGACCCTTTTTCTCCCTCTGCGTTTGGTCACAGAAATGTTTGGCCCCTCAACTGGCTCTCCATTAATTGCCAAAATGCATGAAATTCTTATCCACTTTCAAACCCAGGGACCATGAAGTGACCCCGCTGTTACTGAGAGGCTATCATGGAACTTAAGGATACTTTCATATACAGAGCAATGTCCTGGACATGTTCCCGGAGGCATTTAAAAGAATTCTAAGAGAGTTTTGTTGCTCCCAGTGTGCACTTTGAAATGTTTTCTTCTCCAATTAGGAACGTTTGCAATACTTTAGAGTTTTTTTAACAGCAGTGGAAATAATTAAAATAAAAGAAATAATAATAAACAAGGGAAAAAACAATACTCCATTAGAAACCCACAAAGGGAATTCTGATTAATGTGATGAACATAAAGGGCCTTAATAGTATGCTGCAATTTATAGCAGAAAGCTAATTGCACATTATGTCCACAATGTGCACATGCAACCAGAGTAAACTGATCTGCTCCTGACCACAACACATAATGTACCACAATGACCGTACCGCAGTGTGAGAGTATGATTAAGTGTCTGATGCACCGGCATCATAATTGTATACCCTTCAACCAATGACGACAGTAACCTGGTGACAGTGGGACTGAGAGTTGTGTTGTGAATGCTAATCACACTCAGTATTATAAGTACTTGAAATTATTGAACTGTGCACTCAAGGCCATAGTGGAATTCTTTTTCATACAATAAATGTGGCTCATTTGACTTCATTTGCTGAAAGTTCTTGCTTACTTTGGGGCAAAAAATGACAACTGCTTCATGCTGTAAAAGACCAACACGCTCATCTTCTGAACAAACTATCTTACACCACTCAGCAAATTAAAATGTGTTTTCTTGTCTTCTCTCCAGTTTTTGTCTTCACTGGGGTGTTTCTTTTCAAACTACATTATTAGAGGCTCTTTAAAATATCTAAGATGTTTCTTGTTTCAATAATTAAACCGTGTACAGCTAAGGGCTCTCGTTATAACTCTTAATGTGCATGCCCTATGGCCTTTATCTTTGATCTTTCATACTACACAGTGTGCTTTTGCATAATTTTAACTATAACGAGAAACACTTGAGTTGCCGTATACTTCCTTTCCTCTCTCCCGCTTTCTCTCTGTTTAGCCCTCTCGTACATTATATGTGAGTGTTTCACTGTTCAGTTGTTGTAGTGTTTGCGTGTGCTTGTGGGTGCGTATTTGTTTTCTTGGGGGTTCCAGCTCAGATCCTGCAGTGCTCTATCATGCGCAGGCATGGGTCACAGCTCTTCACACCATGAAACACTCTTCACCATAGAACCTGCATGGATACCTCAGCGTCACAGACTGCTCATTCCAACCCACATTCTTCACACACACACACACACACACACACACACACACACACACACACACACACTTAGTTTCTTTGGGATATGAACTCAAGCTATAAGATGCAAGATGCATAGAACTGTATAGGTTTAGTATGTAAAACAGAACCATGGTGAGGAGTGGACTAGTTGCATGTCCACAATTTATGTCAGTGCCATAAACTGACATTGACATGGTCTCAACCAAGTGTTTGCATATAAATACCGCTACCCCATATGTCTTTAGACGTGAGAAGATGGCAAAGAAAAAGTGCATTGCACCTTCACTGAAGGTGTCATATTATGGTCCTTCAACAGCGCATCATTGTGCGCATGCACGTACGCACAGTGGTGGCTTTTCACAGCATCAATGATGTTTCTAATACATTAATTCATTACACATGCACCTGTAAACCATCACCAGCAGTCATATCAACCGTCAGAGAGGCAATCAGAAATGATTTAGTTTATAGGACGCACATCAAAACAGAGCTACAACGTGCTTCACAGTGAAGGATCAAATGAAAAGAATATAAACATATGGAAATAAGATGATCAAACAATGGAAAACAATAAAGCAGACTACATAAAAAGGAACATAAAATTGAGTACACAAAGCCAATTAAAAGGCACATTTATAACTTCTATTTCAATTTATCTTCTTAATTACCATGATTGCATACAGTATGACCACATTCTTACCACACTTTTGTTGTATCTAATGTTTGTGCTTATGTGTATGCTTGGTTTTGTGTTATACAAGTACATATATATGGTTTCTGTTTTTTAAGATGATCAAGATGTCCTAATTTTTTCAGCAATTTTAATTCATAGAGAATCTATATTTTATTTTGAATCCTTGCGTTAAATTGTGATTTTAACTGTATTTTTTCCTCTATTATCAGGTGTTGTTTTACAGCATTAGCCACAGTGCCCCATGACATCACTGTTAGCTTCCAGGATTAAGCACACTGTAATTAACATTAAGTACCCCCCCACACACACACCTTTTTTCCCTAACCCCTGCCTCTTTCCGTCTGTGTCTGTATCACTGTGTCTTTCTTTCTCCATCTCTTTCAATCTCTGTATATTGACTATGAACTGGCTATAGCTCCGAACAGCAGGCCCACACAGACCAAAGCACCAGCGATGGTGGATTAGTCTGCTGAATTATTCAAAGCCGAATTCCCCATTGAAATGTGTAAAAGGTCCCTTGCTGGGTTTAAAAACAGAGTACAGTTGGAGCTGACAACAAAAGGTTCAACTTCAAATAAAAGGCCCCCATCACTTTACCTCATTTGCATTGCAAGTTATTCATTTTAACATTAGAATTTTGTTCTGACTTTGTGGCGAAATTTTTAATAATGTTTAAAGTGCACTGATTTTCTAGGGGTCTTGTTGACTAGTTTGACACACAAAGCAAAACAATTAACACCACAGTGTGCGTAGGAAAGTCTATTTTTGTTCACTTTTCCCCCAAGTTTCTGACGAGATGCTGATGATAAAATCTTGTTAAAGTAAATGTGCAAGGCTTTGGCCTGTTTCATGATGTGATGTAACACCAAGCCAATATCTCCTGAATGTGTATTGACTGTAGACAGTGTTCATTCAGTAAAACAATGAAGGCTGAAGATATACTTTGTCCATATGTTGTTAATGCACTTGAATGGAATAGTGGTATTCAGAGCAGTGAATGGTTGAGTTTGGCAGGAGATTCAACATGTTACACATTTTGTTTGACAATTGTGGGCCGTAATTGTAGTTATATGACATACAATACATTCATGGTGTTGGGCTATCTTGAAGTGCAATGTAATGAGGCTGTCATGACATTTGAAATAGGCCTGGGCAATAAAACAATAATGATAATTATTGCAGTATAATAGTTTAATAAATTATTTATTAAATTCATTTGAATCACAAACAAATTAGCTCTTACTTTTTCTATTAAGTTATTTATTTTGTTGAGGAAAGGACTGATGAAATATTCAGTGAGTTTTTTCAGTCCCTTTTCCTCAGATTTGTAAAGTTATCCATTTTTTGGCAAGTGTTTTTCATATTCTGATAATAAAGAATGGTTTAAAACCACAATTAACCATCTGATTTCCTCAGGAGAAAAAATCTAGCTTTAAACTTGAAAGAAAAAAGGATTTGACATTTATTGAGATAATTGTAGATATTGAATGATATGAATATTTTTAATGCGATAACATTTTTGGTCATATTACCCAGCCCTAAGTTAAAATATTGAAAAAAACTGTCTCTTTGCAAAAGCTCCCACATAATGCAGAAAAATATTCAAGTACACTGCAATTACTAGTGTCGCTAATATCTTTTGTTAACTATTAGCTTGTGTTTCAAATAGTTTATTTATTAAAGAGGCTCGCAGTGTTTTAACAGTTTTGTAGTGATGTAGAATACCCGATATGTTGGATCCATATCATCCCACAATGCAATGTAGAAAAGTGTACAATTCATGGTCATTCACTAGTTAGACGGTAGTTTCTGCTGAGGGCTTTATCCTACATTATGAAGGGGCAGGGCCGCACCTGTGAACTAACCTCCCCACAGGACAGCTAAATCCACTAAACCAACAGCACCACAATCTAGTGTATAAAAATACTTCAAGTACCCCAGAAAGCTGCTTGTGTGTGTGTGTGTGTGTGTGTGTGTGTGTGTGTGTGTGTGTGTGTGTGTGTGTGTGTGTGTGTGTGTGTGTGTGTCTGTGTGTGTCTACTTACTGTAGGGGTTCAGGGAAAGGTGGTATATACCTTGATGAGGGAGAAGAGATGGAGGCAGTACTTCAAAGCAAGCAAACAGATTGAGCAGTGCTGTTTATGTGTATTAATATATATAGAGTTTCCCCAATGAGCTTTCTTTAAAATACCTGCCCACTGGCCTATACATTTCTCTCTCTCCCTCTCTTTCACCTGGTGTACATCATAGAGAAGGGGACAGACAGATAAATAAACACATTTTAGCCTCTCTTTTGTGAGCAGGTTGTACATGAGGCTCTTCAGGTGCCTCCTGCATACCTTAGAGACCATGGAGCACCATGAACAGATCAGTGCAATGTGCATTATCCTGTACATGAATTTGCAGTTCCTACTATGGCAAAGGCACTACTCTGCCTCTAATTGGCTCAATCTGAGTGTTACAGTTAACTGTAACAAAATCCAGTGAAAGTGTACACCATTGAGGTGCAGCAGCCACTTTGGTGAATGAAAGACTTGCGAAGGCAGCTAGCAATCCAATCACAGTGTAACCATTGCTGTAATTTAATGCCATTTCTTGAATAGAAGAAAGTGTTTAAAATAGTAGTAAGCCATGACTCAACATAACAATAACACCAAATGTCCCCTTTCAAGGATCAATGGGTAGACTACCATTGATTCATCAGACCTTGCTAATGTTCAGTCAAAGGAACCAGACAGATGCTAAATAGAAAGCCTACAAAAATATTTATTCATGTGTCAGTAAATGAATGAGTTACTGCTGTGAACAAATGGACTGCATTTGGAAGAAATTATTAGGGCTTAACAATTTTCCACTAATTTGCTAGAGAGAAAAACTGCACTTCCTGGTCTTTCAAGTGTCACTGTCAAGCTAAGCCAGTCAGAGGCAGAGTAGGACAGGACATGCTTTAGCCACAGTATGATTCGCAAATTTGCATCCTGTACGTCCTATTATAGTTTAAGAATGGCAGACATTGAAAATTATTTTTTAGCATGGAAATATGTAAAGGGGGTAAATATGGATTTATGTCGAGGAGTGGCCGCACCATCAAAGCATCACACTCTGATGCCAGTGGTGGAGTTCAATAAGCTGGAGAGATGAAAGCTAATGAAAGGCAAACACAAGACGGGTTTTGGAGGGGCAGGGGAGGAGGTATGGAAGGGTGGAATGGGCGGGTGAGTGAGTGAGGGAGGGTGCGAGCGAGCGAGCAGGGAAGGAATATAGACGATGTGAGATGTTGTCTGGTGTGGTCCAATCAAGCCACAGGATATAACAGTAGTCAATAGGGTGAGATGAAAGGAATCTCAATATTGAAGCTGTGTGGTCTCAGGGAGGACCATGTGCATGTGTGAGCCTTTGTGAGCTTGTGAATGGGCGCATGTGTGTGTGTGTGTGTGTGTGTGTGTGTGTGTGTGTGTGTGTGAGTGTGTGTGTGTTTGTGTGTGCGTGTGTTTGTGTGTGCGTGTGTTTGTGTGTGAGTGATTGTCAGTGGGTTATGTGTTCATGCCAAGCTGGCCCGTGCATTTCTATAGCATAGCAGTAAATATGTAGCCAGGAACACATGCATGCTGCCCTGCACATTATAGATGGTTCCTGCAGAGTCCCATGGGTACAGTACACTATGTTCCAATCAAGCTGCCTTAGAGCATACCTATCTAGCGTGCTACAGAGACTATGTTTGCAAATCACCAGACATGAAAGAACACAGAGAAAGAACAGACTCATATGAACAATTTGATTAGCATATTGCCATTACATCTCAGTCTATTGAAGGTAGCATGGTGCGTGATTGCACACTTTCTTTAGAGACATTCATCCTGTGTATTAACCCTACTGCACCACAGTATAAGGCATGTGCTGGTTCTCATAAGGGAAGGCCTGGGATATAAAGTAGTTTGCTGTTAAAGTTGTGGTGTTTTGTGAGTGAATAATGCATGCATTTAAGTCCTGGCTACACTAATGGCACACAGGCACTCATTAGCTGTTGCTGGCTAAGTTTCAGGCTTTGGCCCATAAGCCCTTAAGTGTACATGTCATTGACGAGACAAATCCAGCCTCCAGTCCACTGCTGAAAGACCCTCACACCCTTCAGATGCATACACGAAACACACAAACAATGGCTGCATAAACCATCACCACTACTCTCTTTCTTTTCGTATTTCTCTGCTTAATGTATCCTAAAGCCTAGTGAATGAAAATGTGGATCATATTTGGCAACTGTGTAAGCAAGCATTTCTCACACACAAATGAGGTAACTCTCCATACATCATCTCCACTACGCCTACACTGTAGTAAACTGCTGACTGTGTAAACCGTAGTCTGAGCATAAGGGAGTAGGGTTAAGACAACACCTGTAGGGAAACAATGAAGGCTTGTTAAAAAAAAGAAACTAATATTAACTCAATACGAATTTTTTTGTTGGTTCTCATTCCCCTATCAGGTGCAGTCCTGCTCTATGCTGCATGGCCTACACATGGGAGAACTCTAGTGCTGACCTGTGAGGTGTGCTGGCATGGACTGGGTTAATTGCTTTTCACTGAGAGGAATATTCCTAGAGAAAAGATGACCAGGCAAGCATACGTTTGGCTGGGTTGGGTTTCGTTTGACGCAGCCGTGCAGAAATTCTGATGCCAAAATATTCTCTAAGGGAAAATATAAAAGTTTCATCAGTGCATCAGTTAGTTGGTTTGTTTTTCTGTGTGATAGTGCACTTTCTGTTACTTTGTGGCCCATGTGACTTTGCTGACACCAAACTAGGATGTTTGAGTATGCAAGTTCAGATCATGTGGACTTGGTTGGTTCAGTATAAAATTGACAATGTGAGTCCCAGTGAGTCATAGTGCTGCTGCTCCCTTACTGGGGAGATCAGATCATCTCTGTGTATTAATGTATAACTAATTACCTGACCAGAGGTATTACTGCTACATGTTTGCAGGTAAGCTATGTTGCCAGGGTCACTGCCTCTCCACAAGGCTTTCTCTCTACTCATCACTGCAATAATGAAGTTATGCTTTCCCTTTTTTCTACATCTTCGTCTGGAGCTGGGTCAGTGTGCTGCTGTGTAGTTCTGTGAAATGTCTCTGCTTCTAATGGCTTTCAGTATATAAGCATTAGCTGTCATACATGATTCATGTCATTGTACTTTAGTGTATTATTTCAGAGACAAGAGGAATGACATTAAAAACAATAAAAATTGTCCTCAACCAACTGTGCACTTTGTATGTTTGATGTGAAATATAAAATACCTGCCACTCGCCCCTTTGGGCAGAGCAAAGTATTTTACTTACTTTATGACTGTGGAAGGTGGTTGCCTTAGTCACATTGCAAAAAAGGTGGATCATTGACAACAATGCTCATCAAAGACAGTCACATAATTTACAGACAATGACAGGCCTATGACATCATTTACACAGCAGTAACAGTTATTAGACTAAATGTTCATGGCAACACAGATTGCCTATTAACAGAAGAATAGTGTGCTTTATTGTTATGTTGCAGCATGTGTGAGCATTTGTGAGTTTTGTTGGCTCAGGGCCAGGGAACCTGCCATTTGGGCTCCCTCTCTTTTTCTCCCTCTCTCTCTCTTTCTCTCCCTCTCTCAGTCGCCATGCAGGCATTCGAGAACTGGGGTACTTTTACACATAGTTAAACCCTGAACGGTCCAAAACTCAGCCTGCAGGCACGCAGGCTCACACCACTGGATCGAGATAACAGGACTGCCATCTGCTGGTGACACACAGGGAATGTATTATTGTACACAAGCAAGGAAGTGGGGAAGAGGGGTGATCTCGCTTAACAAAATTTAAAGTCATCATTGCTGACATCTGATTAGATTGGTGTCAGGGCTTGAAACCTTCCTGTCAATCAGCCAAACACTTGGTTCATAAGATCAGATGCCTGTATCATTTGAATATCACATGGCTCTCCACTCTCTCCACAAAAATCCTCAGAATCTTAAGTAACAAAGTTTTCTCCTCCACAGAACTGACTCTGAGAAATCACCTGTATTTTTATCTATGGCTGTTGGTTGTCTTTTTTTTCACCATCTCTCAAAATCTGTCTTCAAATGTTGATATGTTCAATCTTGTGAGCACCTCTCAGGAGTGGAGGGCACTCAAGGACTCCGATCTGGAAGACAAAGCATGCCTGTTCTTTTTTTCATCATTAAACCCCCAAAAAAGTTTCTCCACATTTTCTAAAACAAGAAAGCAGTGCACCCAGAGGTACAAAAGCCCTGGGTCAGAGGCTAGATGTTCCTCTCAGCTGAATATGCAACACTCCTCTGGCATTGTTATAAACCACTGAACCAAGAATGAGTCTTTGCCCTCTTCACTACCAACAAAAACGGCATCTTTGCCTCTTTGCTTTTCCTTACTCGAGTCTAACCAAAGGAAAGGTAGTGAATGAGAGCAGGGAGAAAGAGAGCAATGGAGAAAGAGAATTAGGATGAGATAAGGGAGGTGGGCGGGTGGGGAGCAGCTTTCGGACCCTCATTTACCCTGTCAGCCCTCCTAGCAGGGGATAGTGTTCAGGATCTATTGATCACAACTCAGTGGAGCAGTAATCCTACAGACTTGATTGATTCCGACTGTTGCCTAGGCCTCACTGCACTGCCCAATCCTCCCTCTATGCCTTGTCTCCCTCTGTACTTCTTCCAATCCCTCGTTCCCTCCCCTCCATCTCTCATAAAGCATTGATATGCATGACAGCCACGGGGCCCCATGAAGGAGGGATGCAGGGAGGATTGGAGGGGTGGGAGTTGGGGGCATTAAGTGTGTGTACACTGCAACAGAAAATAAGTGGCAAGGCGACGGGTGCCTTGACACAAGACGGGGCCCCGAGGTGTCTATGAGCTGCCTGCCCCCTGATCGGTCTCTCGCTTTTGGTCTTGCCAAATCTGATGAGTCAACAACTTTGCACTAGCTGTCTTCTGGCTGGTCAGCGGGAGAAAAGTTTTGTCATCTAGGGCAAGGAGGGACTGAATGGTTGTTTTTCCTGGCAACATCTCTTTTCTGTACACTTGTTTCTCTAAGACTCCACAAATGGAAGTAAATTTTCATATTTCCCTTATGTGAATTATTGCAAAGGACTTGAGTCATATGTCAAGTAATTCTGGACCGATTACCGTTAAATATACACACCAGTGATAAGTCAACCAGAGTATGTAGTAATGCAAAATGTTCTGTATCCTGTCAAGGAGAAATACTAAATTAACAATTGGGAAAAGGGTGTTTTGTGGGACTGTAGCGTTTTGTGGGATTGTATGAGTATGTATTGATTTTTTGTGAGTATTGGTCATTGGTGTGACAACTTAACAGACCTGTATCTGCAGGCATGAGGACACACTTGATGAATGAAAGGATAGGAGTATTTAAGCACATTATTATAAGTCTGCCTTAAGCTTATTATGCAGAGGAACAAATCTGCCCCAATGAGCTTTATTTTGCCTGCTTTGCACCTCCATAACAATGTGTCCATATTTCTATTGTGTAATGGTGGCCACAGGGCTGCAGTCATACAGCCCACAAGTGTTTCGGGACTCCTCTGAAGGTTTCTGGGACCACCTCTCAGACAGCCTGACAGCTGCAGAGGGGGCTGGCTCAATCCTGCTATTCTCCTTGGCCTGTGCCAGGATTGAGGCTGGCTCGGCTGAGCTCTGCCACACACTACAGAGTGGGAACTCATACCCACCCCCCTGCATACACAGAAACACAGACAAACATGCGCACAGAAACAGGACACACACACAAAATATGTAGAACACTGACCAGCAAGATTTAAATTCCATAAAGGCAGATGAGGCTTCTAAGTGAATGCATAACCTACAGTATCTCACAAAACTGAGTACACCCCTCACATTTTTGTAAATATTTGATTGTATCTTTTCATGTGACAACACTGAAGAAATGACACTTTGCTACAATGTAAAGTAGTGAGTGTACAGCTTGTGTAACAGTTTAAATTAGCTGCCCCCCCATCACACACATCACACATCCATCACTACTTTACATTGTAACAGTGTCATTTCTTCAGTGTTGTCACAAGAAAAGATAGAATCAAGTATTTATAAAAATGTGATGGGTGTAATCAGTATTGTGAGATACCGTGTATATCAAAAGTGGTTCTAAAATAATATTTTCTTTTCATTAGTACAAAGAACATAAATGTGAACAGACTCAAAGCACTTTAAGACTGAGACATCACATGTTGACCTTGTCATAAGATGTTCTAAAAGTATGATTAAGCTTGGGTTTAGCTAATGTTCAGTGTAATTAAAATGTACAGTCTGATAAGTGGCAGTGCGTATAAAAGAAGCTTTAAAGAGCTAGAATAAAACCTAAAAAGGCTTAATCATTCCATAGATATAATTCATATGGTTCAGTTGATGGTCCCATATGCTATAATGTTCATTTTTTGTGACTTGGTTACCGGATGTAATGACATTCAATTAAAAAGCCATATGCAATGACATTCTTGAATCATTAAGGTCTTTTTGACATTTGAGCTTCGTTTTTCTTTACAATCTAGTCATGTCTAGTGATGTCTTTTTATTTAAGTCTTTCCACAAACACTTGTACTGGTCAATGCTCCAGTTGGGTCACAAAGCCTGAGTCATTAAGAATCATAGAGGCAGACCCTGTGATATTTGTGTTTACAGACCTGGTGGTGTAGCAATTTACTGCTGTCTTACTACACAGGAATCTATCCCCATCTAAAGAAATGATACTGCCAAGTTTCCTGGTGTAACCCTAAGTTGTTTTCAGCCCTTTACTCTCCACCTGACAGACAGCTCTCTCCAGAGACTCATGCTCAGTTTGGTTCAGAGACCTGATAATATTGACAGCTGGGCTGAGTTACTAAATCCTCAAAATCTGTCTTATTTTTTCCTGCTTCTTCCTTCATATATACATCTCCCAGTACGGTATCCTCTAGGCAGCTCTCTATCTTCCTCAATCCCACTGTTTTTACTCTACAAGTTTTGCCCTCTCCCTCTCAGAGGTTCTGGCATTAGGGGAATTCCTGAGGGGGGGTTCCCATGCTTTAGACCATTAATATGGCCCTTAACAACTGCCTACTGCTAGTGATACTAGTTCACAGTGTACACGCTAACACATGTTACACAGTATAAGAACTTCATAGTAAATACACAGGTTCTGTTGATCTGACCACACACTTTAAGTACAGCAGGAGACATACTTGATACTAGATTTGATACCATATTTACAATACATCTTTTAGGCTTCTTTTCTCAGCATGAGACATCTGGTACTCCCATTCTTCTAGGTAAAAACATTCTCAAAAAACAGTAAGTAAATGTCTTTTAACTGACATAACACAATCGTCATTAAATCTCTTACCAGGTCACAAGTGATTGGTGGGTACTAGTGCATAGGGAGAGGTTTCTCTTTTATTCTGGTAGAGGCAGCAATAGTCTACTAAGAATAGACAGTAAAGCTGGATGGATTTTGAAGGACAACAATAAACAATGTAGTAATTTCACTATGTGAATTTGTACTATAGCTCCTTCATAAACACTGTACTGAGCAATTATCTGTAGAGCAAATAGTATTTTACATTAAAATCTTTGTTAAATCTAGAAAAGGACCTGTATTGTAAAAGAAACTATACCCACAAAGCAGAAACATTATGGTACCTCAAAAAAAGTGTCACATAGAGCAACACTTAATTAATTAAAAAACAATTTTCTTACTGCTTATATTACTAACACAATACAAAAGCAGAGAAATAAAACACCAAAGTATTGATAAGAACACAAAATATTATACTTTTCAGTTTACTACACATCACATTTACTTAAGCTTATTATGTATTAAGTCATTTACATAATTTAGCTATGCAGCGTCTTCTCAAATGCAATTAACATTTATGCATTAATCCAGGGTGCCCAGCATTTAAAAGTGTCTCTCCAATCAGTATTGCTTTGGATTCCTCTGATTCTTTACAACATGGCCTTATGGAAGAACACAGCTGCATGGTATAATACTGTACTACTGCAATCCGGAACCTGCCAATATCTGGTCCACCGTGACCAACACAGATAAAGCAATACGTTTTTACTCCTCTATTCCAATTTCTTCACTATCAGTGGAACTACTGTGCTGTTGGATCAAATAGCAAGACTAATGAAAACTGTACTTGCTCTTGTTGCATATACTCTTAAATTCAAGTGACAATTTATCTTAATTAACAAAATCCATGCTTCCACACTGATTTATCATTCTGCTGTGTCCCATCTCACTTTGTAACCCAACTGTTTCATTATTCTTTATTTTAACACAACTCTTCCAACAGTCCTGTACACTGATTTTCAAACAGATAATTGGCAGAATTATGGAAGAGTTCAGCAAATATGTACTTCAACACTGACTCTAGAAATAAATGTATATGCAAGTATTTTTCTTATTTCAGCTCTTTCTGTTACAGAGCTTGCTTGACATCGCCTCTCAGGTACCACATTTAGACAATTCACAACACCTGCTGTAAAAACACGCCTACACAGACTTTGGATGATAAGGGGATTCATTGTAAGATGGTTGATTGTTAGTCTATTACCAAAATATTTGCAATTGAATGCAGACATTGAGAGAAAAGCAGTAGAATGATAGAGAGCCCTGAGGCAGCTGATTTTTATAGCTGACAGCTGATGGTCACTCGCTGGTAAATGTGCTAACGAGGTGATAGAATTTTATTCAAAAGCAAAACAGCACTTCAGCCTTCCTCCAATACAATAGCTGACTCCTGTCTTTCCTTTACAAAATACTCCACAGATGGATAAGCAACAGTTTCACAATTACTGACGACCGGGTGTGGAAGGTTTGGATTGGCCTTCATAACAATGTCTTCCACAGATGTAGGCTCTCCTAAGTGCTGATTTATTGGAGTTTGGCATCTGCTCCATTTGCATAGGGTTAATCTCAAACGGTTAAAGAAGAGAACTCAACTCCCCTGTGGCCTGAAAAACAAGGTTTGATATGCAAATGACATCCCCTTAGCCCCCACGAATTCAAAAGATTTCTCCTCTTCAATAAGGAAATAGTTACTGTTGCTGAAGCATGTAAAAATATATTTATAAAAAGAAAGAAAGATAGTAAATGAGGGTGGGATGAGTCCTGCTGGTGTGGTAATTTTTTAAAGGCTACACAAGGAAAAAAAGAAGTAGAGATTCCTCAGTTCAGTAGTCTCACTCTTTTTGAACAACAAGCGAAGCATTGTGCTGTTTTAATGCTGTCTCAGTGGACTTAATACTTGTTATTTTCCACCTCTCCTTTCTCCCTCATTCTCTCCTTCCACCTCATATTCCCAATGCACTGTCTGTGCTCTTGCATCTGTAATCACAACATTACCTCATTGGGGGCTGCCTTTGTAGCCTGTGTGTGTATAGGTGTGCATAAAGGTGCATGTGTGGTGGTGTGTATGCATTTTGAGGGTCTGCTGGGGGCTGTGAGGAAGCTTAGCAGCACATTGGGTTTCAATGCGAGCCCACACCACTACTCTGCCAGTTCTTATCTCCTCCCATGCAGGAGAGCAGTGGCATCAAGCCGGTGGCTTATTAGAGAGGCAGGGAATGTAGCCCAAAGACCCCCGCCCTCCTTCTCCACACACACACAAACACAGACACACTCACAAAGAGACGCACAGCGGTGTGTGGACTATGTTTCTATCTGGGCCTGTGGCAGGGCCCATGAGGACAAAGTATGTCTAGGCACACAGTGAGTGTTTATCGCTTTTCCTTTTGTGTTGATGATGCAAAAATAAATTGCGATTTGGAGAACGAACAGCAGCAGGAGAAGAAGCCCTGCCACTTTATTTCAGCAATGGAAGCACTCTGTTCTCCTTTAGGGTTGTACTTATAGTGATGAAGCAGAGAGAAAGAGAGCGGGACCAAGCGAGGCAGAGTAATAAGAAATACATTGTTTTTATATTGTTTTCTCTGACAGACGAGATAGCATTAGCTGTGATTTTGCCGTTATTGCCGCTGCTGTGGGGTGAAGCCAAGTATTATTTGGGAGGGAAATGAGTGGAATCTGGACATTACAGTTGTTACTCTATTCTGCTGTTGGTAATGCCTTCATTACCAACAGCTGTACCTCAGCCATTATGCCTTGGCAGAAGAATAGTAATCACAGAATGAAAGGCCAGCAGGTCTTTTCAAAAACAACATCAAAGACCCTGAACACTAACCTCTACCATTTACCTGCAATCAAACACAATCTTGCCTCATCTATTTCTGCTTCTCCCCTCTCCACTTACCTAGATAATTTCTGAGGCTTTTTATCCAAAACTGTACAGGAGCAACAGAAAACGAATCTATTTTTTATTTCATCACTGACCAGTGGGATAAAGACAATTTGTGAGATTGTGTGTGTATGAAAGGCGAGGAGCACACATAGAAACGTGGGACGCCATGAAATCTGTGTATTAATCTTTAGATCTTACTTTCTGTGAATATGTTGTCTTTGGTGGGTGTGTATGTACATGTGCAAGAGTGGGAAGATAATATTATGCATTTGCATGCAGTGCAGTGGGAGAATGTCATTGATTTATAACCATGATGAAAGGTCAGTTCACCTTATTAAACAACACATAGGTATACTGCTGCATAGTATCGGATAACCATTAGAAGCCAATCTGTCCATTCCCACTGTGACTGGTGGAGGGGTTTAGGTCTCCGTTTAAAAGCTGCATATAAATCAGTTTTTAACGAGTTTGTTTTAGAATACATACACCAGCATTATCTTGGAAAGTTGCCTAAAATTATAGTTCATTAAACCATTCAGATCTTTCTTCCAATTCCTTTCTTGCTCCTGTCTTGTTGATTTTATGGCCTCCTTTCTTTATAGCACAAACCCAGCAAAGAGTTTTTAAAAGTGTGATTGTACTCATGGAGACCATTTTCCAGCGTTTATCCTCAGAGTCGCTTTCAGAGATGTCTCCCATGTCCACTTATTAACCTCATTACGTTAAGGCAGCCAGTGAAAAGTGGAGTTAAGGGGCATCTGAGACTGGCTGTCAGCGAGAATGGATTCCACATTTGTCCAATCATCTGTCTAATGTGGGCTTACACACAGCTCGCTTCTCTGCATCTGCCAATCCATCCACTTCTCACTCTTAACCGTGTCTTTCTCAGTTATTTTATCTGATTACGCTTTGTTTAAACTAAAGCCCTGCAGGCTGATTGCACATGCATTCTGGCTTCAAGAGAGCACCATCTCCTCATCACTGGCTTTGTTGTCCTTAGGCATTAGCATTTGTGTGAAGCATTCCGGGGCTGACTTCTGATTGAGTGAATGGAGACGGACCTCACAGAGCTTAGATGTGAATGTTGAGGATAGCTTGTGTGGGTGGGACTGAGTGAGAGACCAAATACAGTGTGTACAGTGTGTCTACAGGATGTGTGTGGGAGGGGTTTTTGTGGTTAAACCTGCATATATGCTTGTATTTACATATATTCACAAGTGATTATTAATGTTGTGGCTGTGCATCTTTGTGTTATCATAACAGCATGGGGCAAGCATGTAGAAATGCTTGCCGCCCCTCTCTATGTGTGTTAAAGCTAGTGGTACTCTTACCTGTACTGGCCTGACAGGTGCAAGGTAATGTTCAGAGCAAAAAACTATGCAAATGTGCTTTGCTTGGCAGATGACAGTCAGACCAATATAAAAGAAAACCATCTGGGTCTGCATTTGCTCCCCTTCAGTCTTCTGAAGGCTTCAGAACACTGCCTGTGCCACTCGCTGCTGGGGTGTGGCCCGGACTAAGAGATGGCACAGAGTGGATGAGAGATTCAGGGATTCGGGCCCCAGCCTGGAGGCTGCTCTGGAAGGGAAGTAGAAGAAGAGGCAGCAGCAGGCCCTGGAGGTGATCCAACAGGCACTCTCATCCTCTCAACTGTTGCAAAAGGATTGGTGGTTAGTGGGATAATCCACCGGCATGGACGCTTCAGATAGCTGCTTCTATATTTGAGGAAGGAAGAGAAAAGAATAGTACACACGACCAGCACAATGAGGGTCTTAGGCTGTGATGGTACAGTTGCTTGAAGAAATGCTAAACTCTGCCAAATTATGTAAACAATTAAAGCACAAGGCCTGGCTTTGAATATTTTGTGTGTAGGTGATTTTATTTTTGATTGACTGGTTCATGTGGCCTACCAAGTTGTCATTACATGCACCTTTACATACATTTCATTTAAATAGTTTCTACTAGAGATGTACAGAAATGTCATTATCTGTGTATCTGTTCAACCAACAAAATAATCTGTCTCTGTATCTGTATTTGGATAGATGGTCGGACGTGGGTGTGGTTTATACATGAAGTTAACGTTAGATATGGCATTTTTTTAACCTAATATTCATTGGCAATACAAATGTTTTGCTGTTAATGTGTCAAATTGATTTAATACATAGTGTACTTTTCATCTCATTTCTATTTTTTATTTATAACTAAACATTAAAGAACTGCCTGAATCCCACCACCACTCAACCTTTAAGTGGGGAACACTGAACAATCAGCAAGAAAAAAATGTTTTTTATTGGCTACGTTTGATTTTTTGTCCCCCTCCGACGCACCTGTCTCCTGTTTATAGATGTGCAAAGTTAATTACTGTTTTGTATTGGAAATAGAAACTATTTACATCAAAAAATACTGTATATAGTAAAATGTCACTTGCACATGCTCAATGGAAGGTACAGCAGTGATTAATTAAGGTAGATGCAACCTTCTTAAACTATGCCGAGTTACATCAATGCTAAAAAATTTCCATCGTGACCTCATTCTTAATTTTGGTGCATTATTGTGCATGCTGTAGCTACTGTTCACAAACCACAAGGCCCAGCCAGCTAAGACTGCATGCATCCCCCTGACACTCGGCCAATGAAACTCTCTGGAGCTCTGGTTCCTACAGCTGTAGACACACCAGTAGCTTTAGACAGACAGACTGGTGAACAGACACAACAGCAGATTTTTCTTTTCTGCAGCTACTGATTTAATACCTTTAGTTCCATTCCCACATAGTTTATCACATGAGCTTACTTTTTCCCCCAAATAATACAACAAACTTCAGGTAGAAGAAATATAAATTGCCATCACATTATCTCTGCTTTCCCGAATAACGGATTCAGGTTAGGTAAATCCTTAGTTTCTACCATAGCACAAAGACCTATAGTTCTTTTTAGTCACACACTACCAGCATACCATTCAAAATGCTTAGTTCTGAAAAGAATTGGTCATGGTTTCATCTCGAAAAGTAATAAATATAGGTTTATAGTGCTTCTGTTAGCATGGGAGTAGGTTGGCTAGATTCCCTACAATACTGTTTAAGACATGTATTTATCTTAATCTTTCCACCTGTTCCTAGCTCTGCTTGTGGAAATATAATGCTGCTATTAAAGCTCAGTTAAAGAGAGAGTGACTGAGCAAGAGAAGGGCACAAGAGTAAATATCGAACTGACTTTTATATATTGGTTTGAAAGGATAGTAAAGTTGAAAGGATGTAAGACAGATGTTAAGCTGCTGTTAAACTAGTAAGTAAGCTTGCTTGATGTGCTTGTGTTAGCAAAATTGTCAATTCGAGCAAAATTGTGAGTAATTGCTCTTGTGTCTGTTGCTTAAAGAGGTTTTATGCTCATTTTCAGGGTTATTTAGGGTTTGTACCAGAACAGATTCATGGTTTACATGGTTTCATTTTCAAAAAAAAAAACATGTTTTTTTTTATTATACTGTACATTGCTGCAGGTCTTCTTGTCACCCTGTGTGTTAAACGCTTCGTTTTAGCTATAGAGTGATGCATCTTGCCTCTACTATCTTTGTTGGGATTTGCACCTGCGCAGTTCCTAGTTAAGAAATACTAACCAATCAGAAGCAGAGTAGGGTGGGTTGTGAGAAGCCGGTAAACATGGCTTAGCAGGCAGACATCTTGTCACTGTGTGCTGCAGCTGTTTTTGAGGGCATGTTGGACTTGGCGAGCATTATGACACGCATTTAGATGTGTTGTCACAGGGATCAGAGGGAAACGTCTGGACTACAAACAAGCTGTTTTCAGGTAGTTCAGAGCAGTTTTTTCTGTGGGATATGGGAACTTTTTTGGGGTGGACTTTGGGCTTTTTCCATTTGCATACCTATTACATACACTATAAAGGTATATAATTCAATAAAGGAGAGGTAAAAACCAAAAGCATAATTTGACCTTGCTGTACAGCTTTGTTTGATAGCTTGCCACCCAAGATATAAGCAACACTATGCTGCTGCTAGTGGAGAGCGGTGCCGCAGCCAGGGGAACGGGCAACAGAACGGGTTTAAGTAGCCTCTATGGATATAACATTAGTTAATGGAAGAGACAAAGAGACCAAAGAGGACTTTGATGTAGGAAGCTAAGAAGAAAAAAACAGATTGACCAAAGAAGAGACTGCTAGACGTTGGCGAGAGCTTTGTGAAATAAAAGTCTGCAAGACAGACGGTGAGCTGGGATTCTTTTTGTTGGACTGACAAGTAATATTGTTGTGTCTTATGTTGTTGTAGTTGCTTGATAATAGAAGGATTAGGCTTGCTGTAAGTTTGTTTTGGAATTTTTATCGGTCAGAAAGTATATTTCTGTCATAATCTGCCCCTAAGCCCTAGGCCTAGTGTTTCCGGGTTTTCCCCTTCCTAGTGTTTGTGTCTATCATCTGTTTGTTCTCCCGGTGTTGGTGTTTGTGACTATGGACGTGGCATTCCCAGCCCTCCTCCCTGGGCTTTCTACCTATACACACCTGTTGGCCATTCAGTAATCCAGACCTGCAGTATTCAACTCAGACAGTATATTACTGGACGAAGCCACCCTGGAGACTTGAATGGAGCTAGTTTTGGACCAATGAAATACTACTACAGGGCTACTTCCTGTTGGCACCAGCGTCTACTGTGCATGGTCATGGAGCAGTATAAGTATGGTATAATGACGTAAAGCAACAGCAACCATAATTCTGGTAGCTGCATAGCTCCGCCAACAAGAGGTTTCATGGCTCACTGTGTTTGTCTGACTTGGATCGTCACTGTTTAATTCGCCCTCATTCAAGGCTCACCTGCCAAACACCAATGCAGTGTCACTGATGACCAAATAGTTTATTTAGATTCACTAAGAGTTTATAGAACAAACAATTGGATTACATCTCTCACGTGATGTCACAGGGTTTTAACGTTATTTTTGGGCTGACATGGAACCCTCCATGCAGGCTTTGGTCGGCTTCACTGTTCAATCTCTGGTTTACCCTCTAGATTCAACTCTGCCTGCCGGAACGTTAGTTCGCATCAGTGTTACACATGTCGTGGCTAGTTCTGTATTACCACAGAACTACTGTTTTGCTTTGGTCAGTTTTGCATAGTTAGCAACTGCATTCTTTTTTATGCCTGTGCCCATCAGTTCAAAGTTGGCATGTTTGGTTTCACAAGTACTCTTTGCAAGCTGTCTGCCTGCTCACCACACTGGCAGTACCTTGCCAAGTGTCCTTGGCACGTTTTTGAACTTTTGTCTATCAACCTCTCTGAATTTTGCCTATTTAGTTTTGCCTCTTTGTCTGCATCTGCATCCACTTTCGCACCTGTCTTGACAACTGCAGCTTTGATGAATGATGTTCATTTAAACCCCTGCATCCACCTTTTCAAACGTGTAGTCATTGGCTTAAGTTTTCTAATCTCTCTGTTGATCCCCATCCTTGGTCATGGATGCCATTTCCATCCAAGGGCACCACTTGATAATGCGCTACACCCTGTATGCAGCAGATGGGAAAGATCCAGGGTGGCACCATGCCCATTTCCACAGGGTCATCCCAACCATTAGACCACCAACATCAGGTGTCTGCTGATGGGCAATCTCCACCAAGAGTTCATGGAATGCATTAATGAGCCAAGTCACTGCATAGTATATCAGCCCATTGGAATTGGCGGCAAAGGTAACCTAAACATATAGATCTTTTTTTTT